>OY751345.1:15067425-16271800 GCA_963564715.1 Catocala sponsa | reverse complement strand
TTATATTCGTATTATTTAGTTACTTATCGATTGCTTTAACGTTTAAGAAAAACATCGTGAAGAAACCTGCATGTGTGAGAGTTCTTCATAATATTTTCGTTACTTCACATATCTTCTTCAGATATGTGAAGTCTGCCAATCTGCAGTGCACCAGCTTGGTGAACTATGGCCTAACCCTACTCACACTGAAAATAGGCCTGTGCTTAGCCACGGTAATGTTATCTAACAGTATTGTAACTGTGTCCTTGAAATAATTACCTACAGCCGAGCGGTCCGCGAATACGCGAGAGGGCTGACCCCCTACAGTATTTTAATATTATCTACCTACTTGAGTTTCTTTCTAGTTTAGTGATTGTAAATATTATATTTTTATTTAAAAAATGTAATTTATTGTGAATGAAATAGGAAATGTTCAATAAAAATCATGTTATGTTTTTTAATTAGTAGGTCTAATTACAAAAAAAAACCTTATATAATTGAGGTTGAAAAATATTTGCGCCTCGACTGAGACGTACGAAAAGCTTTATTGTTAACTATAATAGTATAAAAAAATCCTTTTGCGAAAATTGCGAACCAAGTGCCTATCGACCTCGATGCGCGTAGGTATGACTCGCGTTCCGACCGTTTGTATGAAGATAGAATACTGTTAGATTACATTACCGTGGCCTAGCAGTGGGATACTTTATGTACAGGGCTTGTATTATATTGTTATAATATTAAGATAAAGAAAAAAAGAAAGAAATATTTTGTTTTAATGAAGGATTGCAACACACAATCAAACCTATTATAATACAGAATTCAAGACAGTTAAGAGCAGAAGTTCCAATTAACATTAATTCTTTAATATGTCAAGTGACTATTTTTGGATCTAAAATTAATTGTACACATACAATTCCTATTTCTTATGACATTTTCAAATAAATAGATCTCTAACAATATCCGCAATAAAAACTTCACAATATTTGTTCAAGGCAATAAATTGAAGAGGCTTACAAAAACTTGTTATAACCTCATTGAATAGTCTGGGCTAAGCGTGGTACGAGCACTTTTTATTATTTCATAAAAACGAAACATATATACAAGGAAAACATAGCTAGATATATGTTTTGTTCAAATAAAAATAATTTAGGTGTATCATTCAATAATTTGTATGATATTTTACTTTTCTTGTAAACATGTTATGCTACTTGTAATTAGTAGGTAATCAAATTTATCATGGACTTTGGAATAGAAATAATATTTGGTTTATTTCATTTGGGTTAGATGCATATGGTTACTAGGTATATATATACTTTACCAGTTTTTGATTCTACTGTTGCTAGCTTGTTCTAATGGCATTTGTAATAAGTCTTACAAATGCCATTAGATAGCAAGTAATTACCACAAAATTTTAACTGACTTAATGTACAGGACATTTGAAAATCATCGAAATAAACGATGGATAATGTAATTTGTTGCAATCTTAAAATTAAACAATTATGACGAAAATATCGACTTCCACGGGAAAACAATATTTAGAACAGATAAATGATTCTACTTGAATCTTAATCTTATTAAAGAAATAATTAAGGTTCAATAATAATATTATTAAAATATCAGAATCAGCACCAAATTTAAACTGATGAAAACGGGCTAAAAAAACATAGACCACGACGTGATACGGAAACGTTATTCACACACAATTTTATGTATAAAGGCAATACTAAAAGTTTTATGATCGAGTTGTAGGCTTGATGGCTGGTTTCCTTCGCCGTGGGTGGTCCGTATCACCACTTAGCGTGTCACACAAAAAATCACACGAAAAAATATGAAAATATCACACTCGTAACAGGTTGGGAATAAGGTGGATGTGCTAACGAATTCAAAATGAATTTTTGGAGATCTCGGTTTAGACTTTGTTTAGATATGATATTAATATTTTAAGGGGTAGGTAGTACTTAATAGTAGTGCCATTAGTTTATATTCATTTTTACCGTAATCTCCCGTGTGTTGTCAAGGTCGCTAGCCGGCTTTAGAAAGTAGCGGTTTGGTAGAATACTTGGTAAACGGGTAAACGCGAGTTTTTAAAAATAGCTTGCGAAATGTCTGTTTAATTGTATCTTCGGGATTGTACGTAGTATTAATTGAGTTTAAACATGTTGATGACGATGACGATGATTTAGATATTGATAACCCGGTCTTATTTTGTTGATATTACTGACATTGATGCTAGCATATTATTCGTTAATTTCTTGAAGTAGGTAAATGCTTTTTGGACAATATATTGAATTCAGTTGTAAGCTGTCGGGCTGCCTCATAATAAATATAATTTTGTTAATAAGTTTAATAAGATTGTATAAAAAATAGACAAAGTTGGATGACCATGACTTCAAAGTCAACGCCGCCAGTAAAACGTTTTTAATTAGGTATTCGCTTACAAAACCATTTGTCTGTTTATTTAATAAACAAACAAATATCTTTTTTTAAATAAAATCAATATTCATAGAGCATTTTTTACTAATACGCAAGAATTCAAGGGGATTCCCAAGTCTCATTTGTATTGATTAAGGAAATACTTAACTCAGTTGTAAGAATTTTGTTATACGCGTAAGAATATGTATAATGTATGTTGTAATACAACCACAGCTATTTCAAAAACTAAGAAGTAAGTATGAAAAACCGACCAACAAAACTGGTCCACATCACATGTTGCCAGATAGCTGTATGTACTTACATATTAGAGCATCATCATTTATCGATCAACCCAGAGAAATCTACTGTCGTGCCGTTTACTAGGAAGAGGGATCTCACGGAGTTGGGAACTCTCTCCATGTATGGTACTCAGTTACAATGGTCCACGGAGGTGAAGTATCTAGGCATGACCTTAGATAGCAAACTAACGTGGAAACCTCATGTAGACAAAGTCATAGTAAAGGCCCAGCGGGTCTTTGGCATGATTCGATCTACTTATGGGAAGACCTGGGGGCTAAAGCCCAAGGTCATCAAGTGGCTATACATGATTATGATAAGACCCATACTCACGTATGGAAGCATTGTCTGGTGGCCAAGAACCAAACTAGCTACATGCAGGAACGCGCTGTCAAAGGTGCAGCGATTGGCCTGCATAGCTATAACAGGGGCGTTTTCGACCACGCCAACGGCAGCGTTAAAGGTCCTGCTGGATCTAACGCCGCTACACATTGTTGTCGAGTCAGAGGCGATAAAGGCGCTACATAGACTATCTGTGCATGGGCTGTGGAGCGTCAATATGTCGGTAACTCGACACACAAAATTGGAGATCTCAAAGGATCTCAAAAGGATTATGAGCATGGGATGCGACAAAATGCAACCATTGCACATATTCAAAAAGAATTTTAAGATAAAGGTCCCCACGAGGGACGAATGGAGACAAGGTTTACAATCCCCTGACAAGGGTTGTCTCAACTGGTTCACTGATGGTTCCAAAATGGAAACAGGATCGGGTGCTGGAATCTATGCCAACGACTGTAAGGTGAGCCAAAGCATGGGCAAATATGCAACGGTCTTCCAAGCGGAAACCTATGCTGTAATTGCCTGTGCTCAGGAGAATATCAACAGTGGTGTCACTGACAGGACTGTGTATATTCTCAGTGACAGTCAAGCTGCTCTCAAGGCTCTGGACTCGTGTAGGGTGGACTCCAGACTGGTCCTGAACTGTGTTAAGCTCCTTAACTAGGCAGGAAGAACACAGTTAGACTGGTGTGGGTTCCGGGGCATGCAGGGGTGCAGGGTAATGACGAAGCTGATGAATTAGCCAGAAAGGGCTCGGAGCAACTATTTGTGGGCCCCGAGCCATTCGTGGGACTTTCTGAGAGCACCGTAAAGGCAGCTTTGAATGCACACGGCAATAAAAAACACAGGCTGGAGTGGATGGCTCTTAGGGGTCTGGAACACTCCAAGAAATTCATTGCAAACGGAGCCACAGGCTTCACCCAGAGGTTCTGCGGGTATAGCAAGAGCGAAATGCGCCTGCTCACAGGAGCGTTCACTGGCCATTTTGGCTCCAAAGACTTCCTGTGCAGATTAAGATTGACACACGATTCGATCTGCAGAGCCTGTGGTGAACAGGACGAGTCCATATCGCACCTACTGTGTGAATGCGACGCGTTGGCTGGACTTAGGATGGGTCTGATGGGATTGGCATATCCAAACCCTGAAGACTTCAGGCTTCTCCCTCTGAATGGTACACTGCAGCTAATGCAGTACATTCATAAGGAGATAGCTAAGGGATGAATCTTGGGGCTGACACAAAAGATCCCACTGGGTCGAAGTGTCGCCGGTCTGTACTGACTGGCCCCCACACACAAGATAAGATAAGATACATATTAGAGAGATGTTTGGTTATTAGGTCCTCTATTACCTATGTGAGGTAGGAATCACATTCGGTTCCCAAAATTTTTGCAATTATGATGAAGTCTACCTGATGCTTATTCATAAAGTTAATTAGCGGCTGTCAACGTTCGTTTACAGGTGACGGAGGTACCGGCTAATGAAGCTGTTAGCACTTTTCCCGGCTGTCTTGCTCCGCATCGCTCTTCACGCTTGACTGTGTAGCTTTAATCTTTTCACCGTATTGATGTTTTGCTCCCTCGCCAATCACTGCTGTAACCTATCAAAATATAAATACTACCAATGACTCACAACCCATCAATCGTTAGACTCCCTGTTCCATCTGCGGTATTAGTATCCTACTCGTTCCTACATTTTCTATCTCTGGTCGTAGAAACTGACTTCAGTGTCACGATTCAGTCTGTAACAGGCGTTGAGCAGAATTGAGTGCCGATTTAAGAGAGGTAACTATTGAAATAAGCTGTAGCTTGATTGTAGTCTTAGTTTCCTTCTACAATACTAAGAAAACAATCATGCTCACGAATAGGAAAATACCGCTTACCACCAGGCACTCTTACGTAAGACCATATCAAATTAAAAACACCTATAAATATATTTCTTAAGGAAAAATATTTTACTATCAAATAAACATTAGATACAATCATTTTTAAATATTTATCCGCAGCATTACCGATAATGTCCACACTAATACGTTACGTGGTCGCCATGTTTGTTTTCCTAGGTCAGGTACGGTGCGCAGGCGCACAGGTACCACGAACGGCTCAAGAGCTTGTTTCCTTTGCCTTTTCACACGATAATGAAACAACAACTAAAGGTAAAACGTGTCTATGGACGATAATACGAAGATTTCTGGACAAATCCCTGCGGTTTTGTTGTTACAAAAGTATTTGGTATAAAAATAAATATTACAGTAAATATTGTTTTGACTCACTCCTTGGTCTCCTTCACATTTAGATAACACGCACTTTACTAAATAAAATTCTTATGACATAGTATAAATAAAGCTATATATTTTCTTTTATCTTTTAAGACAAACTCATTGTACATAATATGTATCTTTTGTACGACCACTAAATTAGCAAACGGTTCGGTTACCATAAGCGTTTACCACCTAGCCCATGACCGCTTGCAAAACCAGGATTATCAATCGGCGATGATTGAGATAAGGGATTACAGGAGAGGAAAAGACATATGTGAAACTCCGGTACTGTTAATCACCGGACGAAACACAGTAACAGTGCTACTACATAATAATATGCTATTTTATGATAGACGGGACGAGCTAGCTCATGCTTAGGGACAGTACGTCCCGCGTATCGTAGCATATGATTGACACGACTTTCACTGATACCTACATATCGCACTCTTAATAAAATAGAGACCAATCTAGTAATTTTGGATTAAACAAATTTGAACTCTGTTGCAATTTCTCAACACAAATATAATATTAGGAGTATAGTCACTCAATTAGAGTTTAAATTGACTTACTTCCAAATTTCGAGGTAAGCCGCTGTTTTGTTAAGAGTGCGATATATAGATATTAAGTAGTAGAGCCTCGCTGATTTTAGCATGAATGGGCCGGCTCGACCGGGGAAGGATTACCCTCTCACAGAATATCGACGTGAAATAGCAGTATTCCTACTGTTGTGTTTAGCTCGGTGAGTGAGAGTGCCGGAGGCCCAATCACTCTCTTTCCCCCTTCCCGTTCGAAGGAACAAAAGGAAAGGAGGAAGTGGGAAGGAGAAGTCCTTCCCAATTCTTCCTTTCCTAAAGGGTCAGCAACGCGCAAGTGATGCCTCTGGTGTTGCAGGCGTCAATAGGCTACGGTGACCACTTACCATCAGGTATGCTTGTGTGCTACGTTAGATGTATAAAAAAATATATATATATCCTTAAACTTGAAGAGATATTGCCATGAGAATGACAATTTTCTGACTAATTCACATTATATATTATTACTCCTGGAATGCTAGATACCTATACTAACGCCATCAAAACATGTTTTCGCCGTGGTGTCTGACAGTTGTCAAGGTTGGCCGGTCGATGAGCACACGCGACGCAATAAGTACCTTATCGTAACTAAATAGAGATATGTACTTAAATACTCACACATGTTTGTACGTCTTTTTAGGGATAAGCAGAAATGTATCTATTATAGTCAAATTTCACCAGACATAATATTTTAGGTCCCACATGATTGACCTTATTTCCGTCAACCGTGCGTATTTCAAGACGCTCGGCCAGATACTACGAATTTACTAACAGAAAACCCCAATACAACTTTTCCCAACCCGAGAACCCGGGGCCTTGTCATCAATGTGACAAAGTGGAAAAGTCTCAAGATATAACTAGTGGCAAAAAGCTGACTATATTCGTAATCTAGTTATTAAATCGATTTTTTGACAGCTGATTATATCGTTTTCCTGTAACGTACCCGAGTAAAAATAGAGACCGGTCGGTCTCAATTTTAGTCAAAAAGACTTCTGTTAGATTATTGTATCTTGTAGGGTTAATAGGTTTTTCTTATAAGCTTAGGTATCAAAAGGCCCGTGCCTTCACTCACGTATGTGTTAATCCAGAACTTGATCTATCTGTTTACCAAGTTTAACTCAAATCTGTGCAACGGTTTATAAGTGATTGAAAAACGAACATGCAAACATAAAAATATCTTTATAAGCATTCATATTTTTATAATACTAGTAGGATCACAAAAATCTGCACCTTTTACTTGGGACCTAAACATGGCTATCCAAATGTGGATATATATTTGTCTAACTCTTCTAGAACTATGCACGCTTAACGGATGATGCATTTGTGTCTATTAACACAAAATTTGTAAATTGTAAATTCTCTAAAGTCTTGGTATTTCTTTTACAGACTCAATTGCCACTAACCACTAGGCTGCAATTAGGAAATAACGCAAGGTGAATGTACAATGCGTGCCGAATGTATGCCCAAATTAAGTGGCAGACGTCTAGCTTTTACATTGTTTTAGTCTAACATACCGTTACAGACGTCGCGCATCGGTACAAAATACAATATGATTCATTGTATTTTGAGTAATAGAGCCTCGCTGATTTCACCATGAATGGGCCGGCTCGACCGGGGAAGGACTACCCTCTCACAGAATATCGACGTTAAATAGCAGTATTCCTACTGTTGTGTTTCGTTCGGTGAGTAACAGTGCCAGAGGCCCAATTACCCTCTTTCCCTCTTCCCGCTCCTTCTCCTTCCCACTTCTTTTCCTAAAGGGTCGGCAACGCGCAAGTGATGCCTCTGGTGTTGCAGGCGTCCATAGGCTACGGTGACCACTTACCATCAGGTGGCCCGTATGCTTGTTTGACACCATAGCGGTATAAAAAAAAGAACTTTACTAGCAGTTATAGCACGCATAATATTCGTATGAAAGAATGAATAATTGATACATAGTCTTACGCTTACATCCTTAAAAGGGTAAATGTAGGTTTGCACACCCCACACCTACACTGCCGTGGTAATCGAGAGGGCAGTAAGACAAAGATGACCACTTACCATCTGGTGGGCCGTATGCACTATGCTTGATTGCCACCTTCGTAGTATAAAAAAAAATTGGAACACTATAGATAACCATAAAGAGTTAATAATACATCCTGAATCTTTTCCCAAACCTAGCACCTAACATAAATGTAAATTCAGTAAATTTAGTAAACTCACTAGCCCTTTTGACGTTCATAAGCGTTACTTTGTGATCTAAATGAATAAATAGTTTTTAACATTGACTCACATTTTACTAAGCTGTGTTTTAATAAGGTGGCTCTATTATCGTCTATCGGGCATTTTTTTAGTTTTTTTTTTATGCAATAGGACGCAAACGAGCAGACGTATCGCGTGAAGGTAAGCGATTACCGCCGCCCATGGACAACCACAAGACCAGAGGAGTCACAAGTGCGTTGCGTTCCCATTAAATTTGCCCGCAACAGAAGGGTGGACGGTTGGGCCTCCGGTACCCTCACTCACACGACGAAACACAACGCAAACGCTATTTCACGCCGGTTTTCTGTGAGGCCGTGGTATCACTCCGGTCGAGCCGGCCCATTCGTGCCGAAGAGTGACTCTCCCACGGACACAATTGTTCATAAAACAAAAATTACGTTCGTCTGTCTCAAGAACAACTCCATTCGGTACTATATAGGATTGAACCTTGAGGTTATTTTAATATTTCCTAAAGATACAAATCCTTTATGGTCTTTACAGACATTGAAACAATAGGTACAATGAACACCGTTCTTACAAACATAGCCTTGAAGAGGTAAGCAGAGATGTCTTAAGCCCTTTTTGCATCAACTATGTTTAGGCTTATTTAGAAGCTGCGATAGCCTAGTGGGAAACCATTGGACTGCCACGCAGAGGTCTGGAGTTTGATACCAAGACGCGCATCTCTGACTTTTAGAAGTTATGTGCGTATTAAATAGTTAATTATCGCTTGCTTTAACGGTGAAGAAAAACATCGTGAGGAATCCTGCATATCTAAGAGTTTTCAATAATGTCTTCGATGATATGTGAAGTCTGCCAACCCGCACTGGGCTAGGCTGGTGGACTATGGCCTAACCCTTCTCTCACTGAGAAGAGGCGCTGGGCACGGGCCTCTCCTCAGTCATCATCATAATCAGGCTATAATAGTCCACTGCTGAACATAGCCCTCCCCGAAAGAGCGCCATAGCGCCCTGTCTTCAGCTTGCCGCATCTAGCATCTGCCTGCAGCATCTTTCGCAGATCGTCATCCCACCTGGTCGGAGGGCGTCCCACACTACGTTTGCCGAGTCGCGGTCTCCACTCAAAAACACGCTTACCCCAGCGGTTGTCGGTTCTTCGCGCGATATGGCCAGCCCACTGCCACTTCAGCTTGCTAATTCTCTGAGCTATGTCGATGACTTTGGTTCTCTATCGGATATATTCGTCACGAATCCTATCCTTCAGAGAAACTCCTCAGTGGGACAGTTTAATACACATATTATTTATTTATATATGTTTTAGTTACCACGTAATAGAGAACCTATTGCTGTCTACGGAATACTGTTCCAGGCTACGTGCTGATACTGAGAGATTATTTGTAGATTATAAATTTTGTTTTGCGTAGGGTTCGAACCCATACCACTTGTAACAATGGCAGTGGCGAGAAGATCGATAAAATTACTAATGAAAGAACTACAATATTAACTTATATTATAAATGCGAATGTGAATTTGTTTGTTACGCTTTTACGCCTAAACTACTCGACCGCTCATCATTAAATTTCGCATACACGTCAGGGGAACAGAAAGGAATATAGGGTTCAAACAGAAAAAATACTGTTACTAATCTGATCAACATTTACATGAGCGAAGTCACAGGCTAAATTTAGTATATTATATATTGTAAATGGATACTGCAATGAGCGACGTTTTGCAAATCATGGTGAGAATCAGCATGCCAACAAGATGTAGACAACGCCTACTCGGTGTAAATTGTAACTGTGAATTACCTACTAACTAAATTATATGTACATTTTAGGAAAAACCACATAATTACGGCTTATATGATAAATTCATCTTTTTGTTACTATCCTATTGTTTAGCTGAATACATGGCCTATATAAATATGGCATTATTGGCTATGACTTCGAAAATGAACTCTTTTTTTGAGATTACTATATAAGTAGATTTTGATTTCCTTTATATATCTTTGATATTATCAATATTAGTGTATATTATAATAGGATGAAGCGTAGCGCATCTTACGAATAACATATTGTTTCGTTTGCCGCGCCACTGCCAGATGGCCGAGTGTTGTAGGTCCGATCCCCACACGCGACAAAATGTTATGTACTATCATGCTATACAAGAGCAGCGATAGCTCAGTGGGGAGACCAACAGACTGCAGTGCAGAGGGTCTCGGGTTCGAACCCACGTCGCGCACCTCTGACTTTTGGAAGTTATATGATTTTTCGAAATTATGTGCGTATTGATTGACAATTATCGCCTGCTCCGTGCCTCGGAGATCACGTTAAGCCGTCGGTCCCGGCTGCCATGAACATCTATGGCAGTCGTTATTGGGAGAGTGTAGACACAAAAGATCCCACTGGGTCGAAGTGTCGCCAGTCTGCACTGACTGGCCCCTACATAAGATAAGATAAGATCATACTATACCGATTGCACCGTATAGTAATTTTTTTTATTGACCTTTATTGAATTATTTATATAGAGATTGCCGCAGTGCGGTTCTATTAAATAAATATAGTTCTTTATTATACTTCCAAATAAATGCCCATTAAACATATATTCGAAAATAACTATGTCAGTTCGTCACGTTTTTACAGCTGAACTGATAAATTGCTTTGGTGATATTTGGCATAGAGATAGCCCAATACATAACAGAGTACAGGCTACTCAAAAACCTACACATACTTACACGTAATTATACCACATAGTAACTTGTAAGTTGAAGTTCGATATTCACAACATGGTGAAGTGCTCTTGTGGCACCGTTTAGTGAAGGACTCTGAGGTTCACGAGGTTCTCACGTCTCGACCCACGCTCCCCCGACAGACCGGTGCGGCGACGTGGCGGCGTGTGCGCACTTACAAAACAATTAAAGTTATGCCACGAACCAGAGAGGGGTTTACATGGTGTCAGTTTAGGGGCCTTATCTATATATTTTATGCGAATGTCATTGGTGAAAAAAGGACAAAATAAGCTAATAAAAAGTTTTTGGGTAATACAACTTACAGGTAACCGAAATTTATTAATGACAATCTTTACATAAATTAAATCTTTTGGATGACTTTCGGAAATGATAACCAAAAAATGTTACGTTGCCTATATCTCCGAATAAGTAGATAGAGCTATATTTCACCCAAATTGTGCCAGGTTAGATTTAATGGAGCAAGCCCATTACCGTCCACCGTGCTCCTTTTTAAAAGGCCGGCAACGCACTTGTAACTCCTCTGGTGTTGCGGGTGTCCATGGGTGGCGGTAATCGCTTACCATCACGCGATACGTCTGCTCGCTTGCCCCCTAAAATCCATTAAAAAAAAACTTCGTACTGCTGCTGAGAGCTTCTTGACAGAATATTCCTTTAACACTGTGCGAACCACAAATCAAATCGATACCTGACCTGATATCCTGAATCCAAGGTTCGAGCACATTGAGTTCCAAATATAATGTTTGTAATCAGTGATCTTTTTGTAATTAAAAACGAATAATTAAGATTAAATAAATGTTTTTGTTACTGAGTCGCAACCTATGAGGATTCTCTTTAGGACTTGGCCAAGACAATGTTAGTAATGACTAATTATGTTCTCCAAGAGGATCATTAGATATTCACTACATTTACTCAGCGCAGGTTTATAGATTCAGTATATAAGTTAAAAAAAAAACACATTACATCTATATCTTATTTCATAATACCCTTATTAACACTTTACATCTAAAACAAGTCTCTCAAATATAGACCTCAAAAATAGACAGGATTAATACGTATTAGTTCCCAATCTCACCAACTAACAACAGATCCGCCGAATTATATAGTCAAACTATCCAAACTACGGCATGTAAACCACACTAGGAGTCGATAGAACAACGCTTTCCGGGCATAGCTCGCGGCCTGTAATCCCATGCTAATCCCGGACAAGTGGCCGCCTCGAGGGACCTTTGGGAACTTTATTACGATACTGGTTGTATCGCGGTCTAGCCAAGGGTTCCGCAGAATATTTAACAATCGTAATAAAGAATTAATTTGTCCCTCCCCCGAAGCGAAAACGCTTAATCTGCACCATATTAAAAGTTGTAGTGGGCCCTTTTATTGTTGGTTAATCGTAAAATATGAATGGGAAAACTCGTAATGTAGACGAAGGTATAAGTAGCCGGTATTTGAGTTTGTGTTTTAGGATATTGCAATGTAATCGAGAAATTATGTTTACGTACTTATTTTAAGTAATTTTTAACAAATAAAATATTACAATCTATCTTAAAACCAACATCTAGACACGAAATGATACTTCGAGTCATGTTACCGTTTGTCCAGTCCGAATATCAAGCATGTCGTAGCAGTTCAAGTGTGAGGCGCATATTGACAATATTTTATCTTATATATAAATATATATCTCGATGGCGTAGTGGTTAGTGTAACCAACTGCCACGCCTGAGGTCGCGGGTTCGATTCCCGCACAAGTCAAACATTTGTGTGCATGGACATGGGTGTTTGTCTTGGTCTGGGTGTTTCTATGTTTAATATGTATGTATTTACAAATTATAGTTTAAGATATATAGAATTTAGATTATAGGTATATATCCCCGAAGATGAAGTAAGAGGTGAATTATACCTTCATTTTGTCGCTTATTGTTTAAGTCCAACTTAATGGAACTCTGTCGTATTGCCGTCTACTCGGCATATTTCAGACTACCTTTTGCCTAAAGACCATAATGTATAAATATAATCAACAAGTAACAAATCCTCACTAATATTATAAATTCGAAAGTGTGTTTGGTAGTTTGTCGCTTCTTTCATGCAGCAATAAGCAATAGACATTGCTTATTGCTGCGTGTCTTTCGCCGGTCCATAAAGTAGACAGTTTATGGATCGGAGTAAAACATAGGCTACTATTATACCGAAAAAATATTCAAACTCTATGAGATAACTCTTTAGAACTAAGGGAATAAAAACTAGTAGCAGATAATATATTAAAAGTATTTCAAGGCCGGTGCTAACACCGCGATCCGCAAAGAATTGTACTAGCTCTAGAAGTAGGTATTGTTGAATGTTACTAATAACATACAACAATACCTACATCTATGTATAATATGTATGTATTTACAAAAAAGTATGTATGTATGTTTATCCATTGTCTAGTACCCATAGTACAAGCTCTGCTTAGTTTGGGCTAGATGGTGTTGTGTGTATGTGATAGAATATTATATTATATTATTATATTATATTATATCTATCAGACCTAGTACAATCATTTGTGGAACACGCAAATAACTGTCCTGGCTTCAAACCTACTACACTCAGCGCAGCGGCGACTTGCTGAACCATTCATATAGTCATGTAATTAACCCCTCATATTAACCGCTTGGTGACCAGCAGGTGGCATCACTTGTGCAGTTCTCAGGGCATTACCATCGTTTGCCATTAAGAATGCATGTGAGGTTAACCTCAACACCACACTGATGGTCAAATGCGTCACTATTCTCTAATCAATTCACCGTAAATTTTTTAATGTAATTGTGCATGACTTTAATGAGTGGATGACTGCAGGGATGGTGTAGTGGTTTAGTGGTCGCCTCGCTATAGCCACGGCGCGGAGTGTTGTGGGTTCAATTGCCACACAGGACAAAAAAAATGTGTGCTACAAATAGTTGGTCAGGATCCAGATATAATTGTACCAAGTCTGGTTGTTTTTTGTATCCGTTGTTCGAATATTTGTAAAGGCTCCCGCCACACAGGTTTTATAACTAGGTCCTGCTAGTTATAAGACAGGTTGTCTTTTTTATGATAGCTAAAAAAATAACAATAATTCTGAGTTACATAATATTGTCTTCTGTTTACGCGAATGTTATTCAAATAGTCAAACCTAAGAAGAAGCAAACCACAGCTAGACTTCATGATACTTTGAGCTCAATCTGCGTGAATAGAAACACCCATGATTAAATTATGTTTGGGTACTTTGAAATAACTACACTGGAACATGGAGACAACTACCATCTTAGTCTCCCCGTGACCATGGCTGCTGAAAAGCAACCGAAACGTCGGGGAAAGTGTAAATATAAATAGTATAATAGTATAGTAATAGTATAAATAGTTTTAATAGTTTCAATAATTTAATTAGCTTAAAAATTAGTAAAGTTTTATAGTAATAGTAGTGTAACAGTTTTCAAAATTTTGTAATAAAGTGTCAAATAAACAACGCGATAAAATGCGTATATAGTAATTCTGAATTATTTTGTATACTCACTTAGTACTTACTTAGTTTTTGAGGCCTCGATGGCGTAGTGGTTAGTATAACCGACTGCCACGCCTGAGGTCGCGGGTTCGATTCCCGCACAAGTCAAACATTTGTGTGCATGAACATGGATGTTTGTCTTGGTCTGGGTGTTTCTATGTATAATATGTATGTATTTACAAAAAAATAAAATAGTATATATGTATGTTTATTCATTGTCTAGTACCCATAGTACAAGCTCTGCTTAGTTTGGGCTAGATGGTGTTGTGTGTATGTGGTAGAATATTATATTATTATTATATTATAATCATTCTTCCTACTATCGTACGACGCGACGAGTAGGTACGTGTAGAGAATACACAATATCCTAACTAATAATTAATGTGAGTTTGGTAGCTTGTAACCCTTTCACGCCTTAACTACGCAGCCAATCATCATGAAATATTGCATACACGTTGTCAGGGGTACAAAAGGACATGGGGTACTTTTCATCCGGCAAAAAGAAGTAATGTTGCCGAGAGATATAAATGTATAACAAAATCAATTTCAATTTCAATTTCAATGCTTTATTGCTCTCGATATGTAATTACATGTTGTTACAAAAAATAATACAAAAGACTAAATATGGACCCTGTCGGGCACGACAACATAGATAGAAGAGAAGAAAGGAGGAAGCCACTGGTATAATTTTTAAAATATTGCAACATAAAATAAATTAAAATTAATTAAATGGAAATAAGTAATCAAAAATTTAAGTAGGTACCTAAATTCTATTTTCAATTTGTTTATTTATATTGTATTATATATGCAATAATAATATGAATTTATTTAAAAACTATGTTTTAAATTATTGTAGGTATATTAAATTAGTTTGTAATTAATGTTTGTCATTTAGATATTCATTTATGTTGTAATAGCTTTTGTTGAGGAGAAATTGTCTTAGTTTATTAATGAAGCTGTTGTATTTATTTTCGCTTCTTATGGTACCTGGTAATTTATTATATATTTTTATAGACATTACAAATGTACTAGTCGAGTGCATATTTAGTCGCGAACTAGGTAGGTTAAGTCTGTTTCTATGCCTTAATGTAATTTTCGTTTGTATGTCTTCCCTTTTAGTATAGAAATCTGGGTATTTGCGAACAAATTTACATTAACGCCGCAAAATTTAGTCTACACTGATATTATAAATAGGAAAGCTTTGATTTTTTGTTTGTTTGCAACGATTAAACTCAAAAACTACTCAACTTTTTTCACCATTAGAAAGCTTTATTATTAACGAATAATATAGGCTATATTTTATTTTTTAAGATCGAACTATTACTAACATAACCTATTAGCTTTTTATAGCTTTTATGCGAGTGAAGCCGCGGGCAAAAGCTAGTCTAAAATAAAATCAAAATACTTATTGAAACTATATTCTTCGTACTGCAGTACAATTAGTCACAAAATACTTATTGAAACTATATTCTTCGTACTGCAGTACAATTAGTCACAAAATACTTATTGAAACTATATTCTTCGTACTGCAGTACAATTAGTCACAAAACCTACACATCCCTGTTCACACTATCCTACGCATTCTCCTAAACACCTTGTTAGCATCCGCTGAAATAAAAACATCGCGGGGGTAGATGCATCTAATTAAAGGGAGGGGGGTTGGTCCACGCAGGGGGTGAAGCGGGGTGGCGGGGCGGGGTTGGTACACGGTAGCTATGGCGGGCGTTAAGTGGCTCGAGCACTAAAACCATCATAAACTTGTGTCTTCGCCATAACCGGTACAGTCGCATGACATACTGACTACTCATTGGTAGGTAAACAGTGAAAAGCAATTATTTGGAAATTCGGTATGAAGTTATGAATTATTCTTTCTTCTTTTATGACATAATCCAAACTAAAGTTAATATAACAGATACTTATTAGAGCATCAGGCAAATATAATGAAAATAATTACATGAAAAATTACGGCGTTGAAATCAAAAACTCTAAGGCCTAGAACGCACTAGCGGCTGGCCGCGATGCGGCGTGCCGTTGCGGCAGGCCGTTGTATATACGGTCTGCCGTAACGACACGCCGTATTTCGGATAACCGTATCGTCTTAGTTCTATTGCGATCTGCCGCAATCGTCAGTACTTCTAGAAATATTGTACATGATGGACGTCGAAAAAGTTGCGGTAGTTATTTATTAATATTATCGTAGAATAATCGTCGAAAAAATAAACCAGAACAACTGGAGCGGTTGACGGCTGGCCGTAAATCAGTGCGTCGTTATCATGCGGTTTCATGTAAAAATTGATGTGCGGCCTGCCGCAACGGCACGCCGCATCGCGGCCAGCCGCTAGTGCGTTCTAGGCCTTAGCCAGAGCTGGCATTGAACCAGAAACTTTACATGTAGACATACGCGCAAACTTATGTCACGGGACCAACGTAACAGTCAACAAACAGTATGCTAAATAATGAATTTGTTTATAGAACATAAAACAGATCACAACAACAAAATAAAAGAATGCAAGTATCATGCAGCTGTGACCCCGATTTTATACACGTAAACATGCATAAGCTTGGGCTGACACTAAATGATCGCCAAAGCTTCGCAATACATGACTTAAAACTACATCCAATTGATAAAGTCATTGTGTACAGACAGCGGATAGTCAAACAGACAACGACAACCACTACTTTTATTATAGAAGCAAAACTGTATAAAAGACCAAAAATAGGTTTAAAAAATCTTTGATAGATAATCCGACCAATGCTTTGACTTGTATCACAGCATCCAGTTTGCCGTGCGTGTGTACCGGACCACCCGTGTTCAAGCACTCTTGAGCTCAACTAGTTCCATCCCAGGGATTCGCCTGCATGGAGGAACATCCTCCTCAAACAGAGGACCACTCGTCCTTATATTGTCTGTCTTAGTCCGCTGTTATTCCTACTCAATAGTTTCTATTTTGATCATTATCGACGTATTAAAGTTGGGATTTGCATATCATCACGACGATATCTCCTTCAAGACGTAGACAGAGATGTGTTAAATTCAAATACCTACATATGCACATATAGTTAGGTATACATTTAGTATTTGCTGATTAAACGTCAAGCTCAATTTCTTATCTACATAGTACAAAGATTAGTTACTCAGATTGCTAAGACCTAAAACCATTTATACACTAATATTATAAAGAGTTTGTATAAGTATTTGTATTTTAAGTTTGTAATTAATTAACTTAAAAACTACTGAACCCATTTCAAAATTGTTACAATTAGATAGCTACTCTATCCAGAAGTAACCTAGGCTATACAAGATCACGCAAGGAGCCACAAGTAGCTGTAATCATAAACGTTTTTCATTATACCAAATAGACATAGACTAACATCAGTATATTGTCAAAGAAACGCAAGTATAGACACTCACACACACATTAAAAGTAGGCACAAGCATACACACACATTTTGCCAACTATGTTTTTGGCCCAATGTTATTGAAGACGAGCTTTTTGCAGTACAACGAGCCATTTGTTGCCAGTATTTCCAGACTTTGCACCGAAGAACATTTGGCAAAATCTCATACATCCATCTATGCCATGATTCAGCACTTTCGTTAAGGTCGAAAGTAATTTTCCGGTTCGTTGCAATAGTCAAGCAAAATGTTCTTGGAAAGCGCTGAATCATGTCACATGACCTACGAGGAAGAGTTAAGTCGTAGAATAACATATGATTGCAAAATTATGTATTAGCCTTCAAAAATCTTGTGAATTCATTTTAGGCTATTTAAGGTACTCGACTGATACTTCACCCATTTTGTCGTTGTTTTAGTACGATCGTAGTTAGTATGAATTGGCTTCTTGCCAGAGATATATCTATTAGTTACAATACGTGTATCTAGTGGTCATGTAAATAAAAGCTTGTTTAAATACATATGTTAATAATGCAAATGGTACAATATGCGGCGTTATTACTAAGAGCAACCTCATGCAGGCTTTCTAAGAATTAAATTGATGAACTCGAAAACGGTCATATCGAGCGTTTGATCTATCTAGTTTTAAGTTGTATCAATTACTACCTTGGTTGCGCAGCGGTAGAGAATGTGAATGCTGTGCATTTCGAATCAGATCCATTCCTAAGTCAGGGAAAATGATATTGAAATTTTTTTGGTAAGAAACTTAAAGTAGCAGGTTGGATACGGCACTCGAGAAATAGCAATAAGCTTAAACTATAGCTAGCGAAATGTAGGTGTGTAATATTTTTCTGTCTACCCTATGTTATGTAGGTAGTATTATACTAATATGTTCCTTGGTCTTATGGCATAAGTTTCAACTTGTTTTAGACGATGGGTTATTGTATGTCCAGTGCCATTTACTTAGCAAAATATGTAATGCACGTCTGCTTGCCTTTTTGGGATATGTAGACATACGTCTTGGTATATAATATGTAAATATCTAAACATTTTATGAATTCGTTTAGGTTTATTGCTTAACAGTAATTCATAGGAAATTGCCTTCTTAAAAGTGCAACACTGCAACAGTGTTGCACTTTTAAGAAGGCAATTTTCACTAAACCTCATCTTTCTCATACTGAAAAGGTGTCCGTGTCCAGCGGTGAAACATTTTATAAATAGGTATGATATTATATTAACCTTTTAACCGCCCCACTTCATAACAGTTGTCGTGCCCCCAGCGCCCGGCACAGTGAATCGAAAATAAATACTTACAAAAATAAATACTTATTTTAGACCTTCCAATTATGAGACTAAAGTGTGTTAAATTGTTAATGATTACTTAATTATCCATTTACACAATATAAACATTTTTTTGATAAAAAACACCGTAATTAAATAAAAAAAGCAGATTAAACGAGCTGTGGTATCTGGCTGGAAATATACGACGTAAGCGGTTAAAAGGTTAATGACTAGTTTCTGATTTCTGACTAAATTGCACGAGATAGCATAACGGTATATAATTCTATGAATTAACCTGGGATAGGATCTATCTGCGTGTGAATTTAGTAACATGGAATTGCAAATATACAAACAGCTTTACAAACTTTAACATTAATAATGCAATAACAATATAAGTAGGATTTATTCTTAGTAAGTGTTAATACAACAACGTTTGATTCAAGAAAATAACTTACAGAACAGTTATAGGGCATTTGTTCAAATGATAGCTATTTCCTTTAAGTAAAATCTTTTGTTGACTGTTGTTTCTTTCGTGTTCCATTCCTCAATACAAATGCAGTTATTAATACGAATAGTACGGATCAGATATTTGATGTCCATATTGTCCATATTTGTGACATGTTTACCTATATAGTGTTCTAGATTTTGGGTATAATTGTAGTATTTCTGATAAAAATATATGGTCAATATATTTTTATCAGAAACGGTACAATTTTCTGTGATGAAATGTTTCCTGTGTCCTTTTCTGTTCCCCTGACAAGGTGAATGCGATATTTTATAATGGTCGATCGAGTAGTTAAGGCATGAAAGCGTAAAAACAGAAAACAAAGAGAAACTCACAATCGCATTTATAATATTAGTTAGGATTAGGATATATATATATTCTACCATATATATATTCTATATTTTCTACCATATATATCGCACTCTTAATAAAATAACGACTTAACTTGAATTTGGAAGTTAGGAATTTTGAACTCTAATTGTGTGAATATAATTCTAATATTCTATTTGTGTTACTTAAATGCAACAGCGTGCGATATATTCTATATATTCTACCACATACACACAACACTATCTAGCCCAAACTAAGCATAGCTTGTACTATGGGTACTAGACAATGGATAACCATACATATATACCTTTTTTTGTAAATACATAGGTACATATGATACATAGAAACACCCAGACCAAGACAAATATCAATGTTCATGCATACAAATGTTTGACTTGTGCGGGAATCGAACCCGCGACCTCAGGCGTGGCAGTCGGTTACACTAACCACTACGCCATCGAGGTTTAAAAGTAATCAGACTAACATGCTTATTTATCGTAAGTAGGTAACCGTGGTTATGTCTGTAAAACTTGCTTATTTATTATCATAAGCAGGTTTTACAGATATATAACCACGGTTTTCTGTAACACTCTGTTTAATTGTTCACATAGCTTGCCTAGATTGCAAGCGATAACAACCTACCCCAACACGGCTCCTAATAAATGTTTGACCACACAATTAAACGGGTGCCAGCCAAACACAGCGTGGGTGGGCTATCCTGCCTCCTCACTCACCGTCAACACTCACGTGACTTCGCGTTTTCTTCGGCTGTTATGATTTTTTACAACCGTCCAAATTATTATGTCAACATTTTAGAAGTACCTATGAGTTGTGGTTTTTTGCCATTTTCGGTGATGAATTTTTATAAATGTTGGACTGGCTTGTTGGTTGTAGTAGTGAATGTAACTGCTGTGAATGAGCTCTCGGGTACGATTGCCGGGTCGGGTAAGGTGTTACTGGGCTTTTCTGTAAATAAATTCACAGTAGCCGCGTGGAATTTTGAAATGTATCCGATAGACGGTAATAGGGTCGCACCCTATTTTGTACGATTTAAGTACTATTTTTTTGTTTTTAGACGACATCTCTGGCACTAGGAATGATTGAGGACTTTACAAACCTTCAACAACGGACACAAAGATAAATAGAATATAACCCAGACTGGGAACAACCATTTGTGGATCACACAAAGTTTTGTCTTGTGTGGGATTCGAACCCACAACACTTGGCGCAATTAGCGGAAAAGCGGCCTCGAGCCTCGGCCTACCATGCCTGAGGTCGCAGGTTCGATTCCCGCACAAGTCAAACATTTGTGTGCATGGAAATGGATGTTTGTCTTGGTCTGGGTGTTTCTATGTATAATATGTATCTATGTATTTACAAAACAAAGTAGGTATATATGTATGTTTAACCATTGTATAATACCTACCCATAGCACAAGCACTGCTTAGTTTGGGCTAGATAGTGTTGTGTGTATGTGATAGAATATTACTATTTAATGGCAGTGGCGAGATGACCACGTAAACCACTACGGCACCGTAGTTGACGAAATTTGGGCGTTATTTACTACTTATATATTTATGCTTCTGCTTATCCCTTCGCTGATAGAGGCGAGACTATGTATGTTTGTCTTTCATTATTGTTATTTTCTTCGCCGTAAAATTATAGAGGTTACATATCTAAGTAGTAAGCAATACTTTAAACAAAGAAAAAATCTTTAAACATACATATTATATTAATATTATTGTATCACATACACACAACACCATCTAGCCCAAACTAAGCAGAGCTTGTACTACGGGTACTAGACAATAGATAAACATACATACATGTTTTTTTTTTATATACGTACATATTATACATGAACAACCCTTACTCATAAAAAAGGCGTTTTGGGCAATATAATATTAACTAAGTACAGTCCTATTTGCGGTTCTTCAAATATGTATTTTCATTTTTCTATTTGATAATAATAGGTAGTTATTGCACCTACATACATTAACTTAAGTATTTATTTATTAATATGAACTCTATTATATTTTGTCTTAATCAGGGTAGGTATCTATAATAATAAACAAAACATATTCTGTTTGATATAAAAACAATAAGAAAAACATAACTTACAAATACTTACCTAAGTACATACATTAATTAGTTTAGCTACTTGACCAACCACTTTAGATTAACTGCTACCGCACAAAACAAACAAATCAGAATAGAAAACAATAGTCTCTCATCTCGATACCCACAGAGATTCGTCACAAGTATAATGAATTAAATTAAAACTAAATAACGAAAAAAACTACGCGTGGCCGACACCACGCACCCACCTCAATAGCTATGGATGACCGATTCCTGAACGCAATGCGCGCGTAAGTTGCCGCGCAAAAATATTTTTTACGACCTAACCTAAACGTGCAACTTTTTATAATACAACCCTATTTTTAAAGCAATATGGTCTAAAATCTTTTGTGTAATATTTTATTCACACGCACTGACTAATTGTGGTCAGAATAAAGCACGATGCATTAAAAAATAACCTCAAAAGGGTCACACACTTGATGTAATTGAACAACAATTTTGTTTATATTGGGGAGCATTCAAGATAACTATCTTCTGAACAATGTAAATTATAATTCTGATTGAGTAATGCCGTTTTTCAAACGAGGATTTTAGTAGAGTTTTTAGGGAGTTTTGAGTTGTATCAATTAATAATACATTATTGATTATACGCATGGATCTACTGAGTTATTAAGTACTACATAGTATAATTGGAAACATCGCAAATATTTTTTTTGTATCACGAGTTAGTGCATGTTATATAACTGACTCAATCTGAGCCAGACGATTACTGGAACGACAAGTTTGAATGCAATATTAATTCAACAGTACCTAACATTATTATGCACATTATCGCATGTTTTAAATATTGCATTCAAACGTTTTGTGGCAATAGTCGGCTAAATAAGTTTGAGAGCAACAAAAATGTACTAACTTAGTTGTGAAGGCAAGTCAAGATTTAACTCTATGACCTGAACCTATATTACCCATGCAATTTTGCATCACCCTCAGATAAAAGCACCAATAAGCTAACACAGATTATTAACAGACTGACTTCCTAACCAAATTACCGTATCAAATGCAATTAGTCACATCTTTTGTGAGCTGCGAATCCCTACACGTCAATACACACCTGGTTTTCACGCATCAAACTATTGCTAAGTGTATTACGAGCTCATCCCTTCACAATCGCACCCTTTTTACCTGGTCCCTTTGTTGGCCCTCTTCCCTCCGCTCCCACGGAACCCTCCCTATAAAAAAATACTTGTAAAAATATAATTATAATCATATGCACACGATCGAGCTTCCGCCGCTTCGTTGGTGCATCACTATAGTTTGGGTTCCATGATTATTTGTAGATGTACCGGTCCCTGTGGGATTGCTGATCTCAAAACGCACAATCATAATCATAATAAAAAGTTACTAAGAATTGCATGGAATAGACTTTAAGGCACGGATACACCTAATCAACACAACATCGAAAATATTTACTTAGATTTATTTCAAAATGTAATGTTGGAGTCTTTAAGCTATTAAGCTTTGAATTTCCATAGTCACGTTTTGATTAATAAGGCACTATTTAGAATAAGAGCCACATACGCTACGCAAATAAGTTACATTTGAAAAAGCATACTCACCTCATATTTTACCACCTATCGCTTTTATGAAGTTTCACTTTGTCTTTGGAGCACCTTATTAATAACTGTATTTATTCCCCCATAAATACCTAATTCTCATAACTGATACTTAGGTATTTTGTTTATTTATTTATTTGAATCGCCAACAAATGATACACATTTCTTACTTCTAAATAATAATTTACAGACATGCCTTGTGCTCATTCACTTACAGGCAACCACATCTAACAAAAATAAACATTTTCGCCACCAAAACTAAGTAAAAAACTCTAAATACATTAGCATAATATTAAAATTAAAATTATGTTGAAATTAAAAAGAAAGAAGAAACAGAAAATTTATAGTAAAAATGAGAAATTATACTTAGTCTAGTATGGTATCATAATTACTGAAGCCTGGAACCCAGGTGTACAGTGATTTTTTTCTTAAATCTAAAGAAGTTGCCACCAAATATATCTGAATCTGCCAGTCGCTGAAGAGTATTGTATGATTTGGCTATTCTTGTTAAAGGTGAATTAAGACCTATATTAGTCTTGTATCTAGGGACCTATATTAGTCTTGTTATTAAATTTGTTTTAATAATTATGCATTTCTACCAAATTTTCTCTGCGGAACCATTATATACCCTCAACACCGATCAATCGTAAATATTTTTTATTGCGAGGGTAGTAACTGTCAGTTTGACAACGCGCGCTTTTTAGTGTTACCAGTGTACTTAATATGTAATTTGTCGGGATGGATTCAATGATAAGCGTGTTAGGGTGGTTGATTGATTAAATAAGCGTGTGCCAGTCTGATAGCTGCCAGTTAAACGTGTTTAAATGATAAGGACGGAAACTATGCGTGTAGTCGCATAAAAATATAATGAATTATGCAACTCGGTGATTAAACATAAATTAATGATGAACGGTATAGAACGACCTAGCTTGCTAAATCCTTACATGGCAACGGAAACAAAACGTAGTAAGTACTAAATTTCGTCAACTATAATTTTAGGTCCTACGTAATACCTCTATTGCGTACGGGTCTACTACCAAGCACATTTTTTACCGCCGTACTTTCATCTTTCCATTTCTTAACGAATAAAACTCGACCCGAGAGCCAAATTGAAACACCATGATCATCGAGATAGTAGTAGCGATATTCTTAAGTCATTCATTACATTATAGAGCTGTGCTTTTATCTATAAAGCATTCACCATCCCCTTCTACACACAGTTTTCAGCATGACCTAATCAGGCATTACCTACAGTCTTAATGTAAATTTATTGTTATTGGTACTATTTGTGCACGAGATTGTAGTATTGTAGTAGCTTATATTATGATCATTGTAACGTCTTTAATAATGTGTGTGCGTATTGTATGTTGGAATCCACATTGGACTAAAATGTGTGTGGTTGATCACACAAATGTTAGTGTTGAATGGTTATTTTAAGTATGAGTGTCCTTTGTGTCTGTAGTTTAAATATTTGTAAATTCCACGCGACACAGGATTAAATCCGTTATTTTAAAGCTAAACGAAGCAAGTATATTTTCTTCGCAAAAGAAAAGGAATTGATTTTATTTTACCCGCGACTTTGCGGCTGCCGTAGTTTTAAGAAATGTAGTGGCCTCACCAAAACTATCCGTTTTCTGGGATGAAAAGATTTTGGAATATTATATGTCAGCCTATATAGCCTTGCTGCAAAATGTCTTCTCAATCCCTTGCTCCACTTTTGCTAGAAAGAAGAACAGTCCAGCAAACACACTTTTAAAATTATAATAAAATAATATTAGACCTGTATTAAACTGTCCCACTGCTGGACACGGGTCTTTTCTCAGCATGATAAGGGCTAGGCCATAGTCCACTACGCTGGCCCAGTGCGGGTTGGTAGACTTCACATATCTTCGAGAACTTTATGGAGAACTCTCAGTCATCAGGCTTCCTCTCGATGATATTCTAATATTAGTAAAATTAGAGATGTGCCCGTATAAAAATAGTTCGATACAACATTACAGTTTCAATAATTGTGTGCAGGTGAGCCATGCTCAGAGGTCACGTGCCTCAAACTGCACTCTCACGTCCGACATGCCGATAATTTAATTACATACAAATCAAACTTATCGCATTTCACTATGTAGGGTAGCTATTATATTCTCTCCCCTTATTATTGAATATCATTAAGTTAATACACGAACTTCATTTTGTCTTAATTATTATGTATTTTAATGATCATAATAGGCTAACGGTTGTATATTCTGGCAACAGTAAGCAAAAGTGTACTATAAACCCATATTTCTCCAGGTACCTATGCATTTTTTTTCCCATGTATCTTTTAGCAGTTTGATAACTTTTTGCTGCTACTGTAAATTAGCTTACAGATAATAGATAGAATAGATTTTTTGAATGGTAGAACCGAATTAAGTCACTTGTGTACGGTACAAATGAGGCAGGTTGTCCAAAAAGTAGCACCTCCAAATACGACATCGGCATTAGCGTACTAACACTGTTACTGCTTTTCACCTGGTAAGTGGGATTCGTCACATACCTACCTCTGCCATTCTTTTTCCTAGTATTCCATCTTTCATTGCTTTTCCCTGAGGTCGGCAATAAGCAAGTATATATGTAACGTGCAAGTAATATGTAAGGGTATCTAGCCCTGGTGTTGCAAGCGATCATAAGCTTCGGTAACCGCGTAAAATCAGGTCGTTCTCAAGTTCATTTGCCAACATTTTTGATAGAAAATAAAATCTGTGTCCGATACCAGGACTCCACCCAGACTTCACAATCAGTCGCCAACAAACTACAGAACCAACGACGTAATCTATTAATTTTATTAGTATAGTTTAAAGATGAGCTCTACCTTCATCAAAGTTGTTCCAACAAATAAATATATTAATGACTCTACGGATACTAAATAACTACCTAGTCATAGTTTGTCGACTCCACAAGGAATAAAAATGTACCTATGAGTCTGGATATTTACCTATTACCTATGTTCATTGTTTTATGATCCTAGTATATTATGTCACGCCAACGGGTATTGTTTAGAACAATTCAAGGGCTTACGAAATTATTATCTAGGTAACTAGATTTTGCCTGCGGCTTTGCTCGCCTAAGTGAAGGTTACGACAGGTTAGGTTAGTAACAGTACTTTTTCTGGATGAAATGTACCCTATGTCCTTTTCTGTTTTCCTGACAACTTGTAGGTAAATTTCATGATGATCGGTCGAGTCGTTAAGACGGAAAAGCGTAACAAACAAACAAACAAATTCACGTTCGCATTTATAATATTAGTTAGAATGCTATAATCAAATTTGCATTGGTAATAGACTGATTTAACAAGATACAAAATAGTCAGAACTTTTAGTATTTGACATGATTGCAATAAAGGACAATGATTATTATCAACATGAAAATTGACCAAAAACCGATATATTAAGTAAATTTAATATCGTTGTACATAAGTAATTGAAACAGTTTGCGGCGTGCCACGCGGCGGCGCCATTGTCGCGACACAGGTGGGGCTTAATCAAATTATATAAATTGCAACATACAATATTCATCAGGATAGGGACGTGCTCGCCCGACATCCGTCTCGTATAGCGACCAAGTTTTTATTCACTTACGTTTTAGCAAAATTAGATAGCACAACGCAGTGTTTCAATCCATTATGCGTTTAATAGGTAAAAGGGCTTCTAGTCTTTTCAGTCAAACGAGAGTCGTTTGTAGGTGGAAGAGACGTTAGGTAGGTACTATAGTTTTGTATAAAGGAAAATGTAACTTAATTACCCACAACTAATCCGTGTATTATATTACCTATATTACTAAACACCTCGAAATATTATAATATATGTATAGTAATGTTATCAGTCTAACACCCATATTCTTAGACGTTTCCTCAAACGTTCCTCGACTCCACTCAACCTCACTCGAGGAAATCAGTATTCACAGTTGCAAAAAATCTCCTCCACTCAGCGTCCCTCGACATCTTTCCTCACTCGAGGTGAGGAAACAACTGTCAAACTCAAGGTACGTCGCGACCAACCTTAAGGAATACTCGAGGAAGATCTACGCTATTGTTACCTATTCACCTACGCTTGTAAATACGACTGATAATTCTATTTGAAGATTTTTAAAGTGTTTTGTAATGGATTTTAAACGATTTTTGAATTATTTATATGATAATCCGCACGATTATCCTGAAAGGCGTTATTTGCGAGACGCAACTTCTCCGCCTCACTGAATATTTGTCTTCCAGACATATATGTGTGGAACAAATAAAGCTAAAGGATAAAACTTGGATCACAACACAACAAACAAATCAAACATAAACAACTCGGAATGACGCGATGCGACATAGATAAGGTTAAAAAACAAACATCTGTCAATTTTGAGGTGATCATAGACAAAAACATTAAAAAGTATGTTATATCTATGATTTTATGACGTATGTAATGACGTTTTACCTCGACTCAACCTCATTGGAGGATCCTCAAGATTACCTCAAGTCAAGAGAAAGACATGACTAAGAATACCGATTTCGAGGATTCCTTGAGGTGATCCTTAAGGTATCCTCGGTTGAGTCGAGGTTGAGGAAGGTTTGAGGTTACTTCTTAGAATATGGGTGTAAGATTCTGAATCGGTTCAAAATCAAATTACATACAGATTGGTACTGACTCTAATTTGCCATTGTTGTTTCCTTGTCCATTGCCAACTGCAAGCAAAATTGAAAGATACACAAGTACAATGTAAAAGCTAGCTATGTAATATCTTATAGAAAATTTAATAATGCTAAATTTCTGAATTGACTATCAACGAAGGCTATCGTTACACCTAGCCTTACCACCATTCCTTAAAGCATTATCATTACAGGCACGTGAACGAGTTCAGGCTATAGGTACAGTATGTAACGCGTTATTCAGACGAGTCCCTACCAGAGCTTGCTAGTTTTTATACTTTACCTTGTCTTTACACTTAAAATCTAAACAGGCACTTTTTAATCAATAGTTCTGGCATTCTAAAATCTCTTAACTTGTCATTATTCCTATCGTCTATTTTAATTACACTCATTGTTATTTAAATAAATGATAGGAAATATTATATATAATGCTACGCTTAATACCTATTCCATCAAATCGAAGTTATTATAGATTAAAAAATCCTTACTGTTCATCGGTGAACGACTTGATAGAACGTAAAATTCGGCCAAAAATCGATAAAAGCTATCGATATAATTCATTCCCATTCCTATAAACAATCGACAAGTGTGATTAATTCATGTTCAATAATGATGTGGAGGTTCTGCGGGAACGATTGATTTGTGCCCAATTTGTCTCTGCGGTGTACCACGTCTGCCCACCACACCTCAAATATTCATTGTCATAATAGCTGACCATCGGCCGGCGCATAATTGATAACCGAGCATTATGTAAAATTACTGCGATATATTCGGAATAAAATATGTTAACGATATTCATAGTTCTTTACTGTTATTTCAGGCTATCCGTAACTACCGATTCTTGGATATTGATTTGAACAATTATTTAAAGAGTGGAACTGGCAAAATGTTTTGAGAAGTCTCGAGAAAGTTGCTTCTATTTTTCGGTACGTAGGTACCTACGTTATATGTAAGTAGGTACTTACCGTTGATAAATGTTGCCGGTCTTGATTTAATTATAAGCACACGTGTCAACTATACCTACCTACTATAATTCTGTGAAATCATAGGTACCTACTATTAAACTAACTTGGCAATTCAGTGATATTTAATTTTCTGTTTCACATAGGTGAAATGACATTTTCACATTTGAGATAAACTTGTCAAAATAACATAGCTCATTAGAAGCATATTTAGGTACTTACCTACGACGTAATTTCGTTTAGTAATTGTTAGGTTTCTTGATACATTAGGTAGGTATAGCACGAGCATAGTATGAACTAGTACTATAAACTACTGGTCAATATAATATATAATAGTACTTGGTAGACTTGTGGACCACGCAATTTTTCCATGTGCTTATCGAGCCAACAACATTGCGCGGGCTATTGCGCCAAAATTCCATTCTGCGGAGCTATGCTTATGCTAAGAGAGGATTGACAGCCCGTGTAGTACATCAATCTAGGCAAAGAATCTGATTAGGTACATGTTTTATGTGAAATTTTGAATTGCGCCCAAATTCGACCCTGTAACTACTTAGGTATGCATGTAGCTACCTACCCACCAGAAAAGGTAGTGAGGCCCCCAAACTTGATCACAATTACAGATACTATTCACACTCGAGTACCTACTCAAGTAAAGCTGTCCAACCATATAATTACCTTAACGAGCGTCGCACCTCTGATAAGTTTTCCCACAACAATGGCTCCGATGACGCGCTTCCCGCCGGAAGTTCCCACCCATCGCACAAGATGGCGCCGGCACGTGGCAGACACGTGACCTGCGCGTGCGCTCACCCCGCACGCGCTCCATGTTTTTATTGGAAACGATCAAAAATAATAGAAACAATACTGTTGTTGGTTTACTCTCAAATATATTAGTTCCAGAAGGGTGAGGTTAAAAAGCAATTTAACTGCTCATTATTTAAGCATAAAGCTTGATCAAGCAATTGACCCCGTGGGGTATGATAGCGTGTGGTACCTTATTAACCCTTTAACAATTTGCCTCAGCCACGAATACAGAGATTTTCAACATTATACAGGTGTCTAATTCTAAATTGTTTTAGTAGCAACCAGAATGAAAACCACCATTTGTAGATCACACAAATTTTTGTATTAGGATTCGAACCCACAACACTCGGCGATTCTGCTCACAACAGTGGCGAGGCGACCATTTATACAACTACGCCACCTGCGTAGTTGATAAGCCACATGACTTATTTAACAGTACCTAAATTATAGTAATTATTCCTTCTTTATTTTTCAATTCCACTTGCATGACTTGGAAAATTTGCAAAAGGATACTAAGTAGATAAAATATGTAAACCTATATATTTTAGATCGAGCATTCTAGCAAGACCAGCCGAACTTTACAGCTCATGTCAAGGTACAGCCATTGAGTATGGCAGCTAAGGATCACACAAAAGAAACGCCAATTTATATTACATGTTATAGAATTTATTGAATCTCTCATCATACATTTAGTCAATAATTATTACCATTAGACGAAGGCAAAGTATGCAACATAAAACTGTCGCGATAATTCCTCGGAACTAATTACAAGTATTAGGTATAATTACTGGCAGTACGAATTACTAGATTAATAGACATATACACAGGTTAAACAGGCTAGATATATACATGTACCTTATTTAATAAAAGTTATTTAATAGGACATAGTAGTAGCAATTCACGAGCACGCACTCATCTTACTTTAATGCAAGTATGTTTGCCAATGTATTTTAATATCCTGTCTAATAAAAGCCTGACAATATCTGCATCAGTAGTTGAATACCGATGTGTGATATTTGAGAGCAAAGTACTAATCCTCATATTCGATGTACTAACGGCGACGTCACTAAAACATAAAACTTTAAATAGTATTATTTGAAAACCAACCCAGATTAACTGGCTAGTGATTTTAGAACTCAGTAGCTGGTGACTTGCTTGCATTAAGGGCTAACTGCAAAAAAAGTCATTCAGGATTTAATATGTTGCAAAAAATTTAAAGAAATATAAACATTTATGGATCGGTTGCCTTAACTGTGACTTTATTAAGATGTTTACGTTTTCGTGAATTGCACATAATATTTATAAGTTTCTATATATGTTTCTTTCAGATACCTAATTGCGAAAGAAAAACGTAAGTAACATTTTGAATTAGCAAATGATAAAAAATGTAGGCAGGTTAATATCTATTTACTCTGAATAGTTATTTTTCTGAGACCTGGGTTTCTAAATATATTATGTTTATTAGTTGTTTAGAAGATAACTACAATAGTATTCATTCAAGCATAGTCATTAATAATTAACTACTGAATCTAGGATTAATAAACAGATTTTCTGTAGTAAGCTTTCGACAAACTATCTCATATCTTCTGAATAACTTTAATTAATCCAAACTTGGATTAGGTTTGCAGATAATCCTCATTATAGATATGAGTATTTTAAAGGATAGGTTTAAACATTAATAAAACATTAATATCTATCCATAAAATACAAGACGTTTAACTGAATTCAGGCTGTATTAAATTGCTTGATGGTTAGAGGGAGATCAATATTAAATCAATATTCAATTATTGCAAATTTTTAGGTAGGTTCTTTTTATTGCTGGCTGAAAACGAGTCAGCGACCTGTGTGGTGGTAAGTGATAAGTAAGGTACAACAAGGAATCGTAGGGTTTTAAACTATTTATGTAACAATTAAATTGCATGTGAACTACAATCTCATTTCGTAGTTCCTCTTTGCGATAATTTTAGCTGAATAGTTACTGCGGGTGCATAATCTTACGATCTTAATCTTGCTATATTTGCATTTATACATGAAAATCAAATCTGGTACGTTTTTTTTTTATTATAGGTATAACTAAACGCTTTACGTTTGCATAATGTTTATCTATTTACTGGATAGAAAATTACAAACAACAGCTTAATATTGCAGCGTCTATTTATAATTAATACGGGTTAACAATTATTTAGCAGGATACAATAAATACCTAAGTGTAAAAATAGCGCAATTTATGAGTAAAATCACAACACAAGACATTTTGAAACAAGCATAAGCACGCTACACATGGTTGATTCAGCATTTCGGTTAGTCGAATAATCGAGACTTTAATCGGTTAATCGCCAAACACGATAACAATGAAACGCTACGACGCATCTATAAATAAATGTCGCATAACCCAATAGTTTTAACTAGTTTGATCAGTTTTAAATCTCGTAAAAATAAGTGTAAAAAGAAATGGTATTATTGATTTTGTTCTAACAAGATGGCAAACCTGCACAGTGGCTCGAAGCTAAGCGATTGCCGTAGCCTTTGGATGCTTGTAGTTTCAGGAGGATCTCAGTAGTCTTTAAAATACTGGCTGTGTTATACGCAAGCGACAAAGAATACTGGTCTCTTGTTGACAGCACCTCTTTTGGAAATCTGGAATACCTAAAGATTTTATAGCTTCTTATTATTTTATTTAGATTGAGTGTCAATATTATGTTGCTTTTTCATGGATAGTCTGATAGAAAGAAAGTGATTCTTCAGAGTTCTGCAATTTATTTTTATTGTTTTCCAGAAAAATTTATCAGCATTCGATTATAATCAAACCCCAAATGTGATATCATCTGTATCAGAGGGTCTACCATGACTTTATATTTATTTACACGTTTGATCAACGGCATTTCTTTCCAAAAATTTTGTAAGAGCGTCTCTAGTAACGTTACTGAACTAATCATAATGAATAAAAAACATTTCGATAAAAAACGAGTCTATAAAAACTAATAGTAGACCATCAGTAATAAGGGGAATAAATAACTAAATGCCGAAGCAACCATTTGAAGAGATTGCGTTAATATCGATAGATGCTTGTTCTATCGATATAAATACAATCTCTCGCATGTGTAGCACGCGTTATAATCGCGATGGCACAAGTACAACAGTTATACATCATACGTTTACTTGGGCGGACAACGTTACGTATTTAAGGCACCATTTTTATTTATTACAACTCGTTTTGAAGTTACCAGTTTATAAAAATATTGATAAAAAATCAAAAGAAATAAACAATCTAAGCATAATTGTAATGTGACGTTATATCTGGATCACTGGACCAGGAAACAACAACCGGTTCATCATGAACCTTTTGAAATAAAAAATTATAATATTGTAGGCAATTGGTAGACAACCTCAATTAATGCATAGCAATCGTGTTAGAAAGCCAATATCACGTATTAGGACAAGGTAGATATAGATGAAAAATAATTCAGGGCAGCGCTCTGGTGCTTTCTGGACTGCTGCTGTGTCGACTAAGTTGAAACTGTTGTAATAACAGTGCCGCTACGCAGATTGTAATAGTAATAAAGTAAAATTATGACATTCAGTAATATAACAATTAATTCCTAACATAATGGTGCCTAAATTAATGTTTCGCTATTTATTTTTTGAACTTTTACTCGTTAACGATCATGTAGGTACTTACCGTATAGTGCTTCTTTTGAGAAAAACTAGCACCTTCCAATTTTAAATTTACTGTCCTTCTATAGTTTTTAAATGTTTGAAAAGGTACATCATAGATAAGGATAACTGATTTGATAAATGAAAATATACTGTAGAACAACTCTCGTATTTCACATGTGTTAGTTTAATTTTAATAAAAATACAAACTTATAGCTTCAAAACGAGTCAATTATTATATCTTATATTTAATGAGTAGTATGTTTACTTACAGTATTATAACATATTACACGTGAATTTTACTTAGTGAAATGTACAAGCTTCCATCTATTCAACTTCAATTAGCTATATGCTACATTTTAACATCGTTTTATAACTATTTATCGAACATGGTTATTGGGTATACAATTACATTATTGATTTAGTAAACTAATATTTTTGTTCACATACGTAGTATTATATTACATACGACAATTTTACGTGTATCTTGCATAATAATTCGCATTTATTAGTTAATGCAAGCTCTACATGCCGAATAATCAGTTCTACAGTCTAAAATGCAAATAAAAACGTTATATCCACTGTTAAACGCAGGACTAACATAGATCATACTACTATACAAATTATTGGGTTTCATGGGATTAATATAGATAATAAAATAGCTTATTAATATAAATGTAGGCAAATATTTATCCCTTTGGTATCATTGAACGAAAATAACGTTAAAATTTAAATTTGGAATTCAAAATGGCTGTCTTGGAACGGTTGTACTTGTTGAGATCTTTGTAGAAAGAGCTAGCTTTATGACAGATACTACTTTAAATTGAATGGTTTAAAAAAAGACTTTATTTACTATTTTATTACGTGTGGATGGATGACCTTTGCCTAACAGTGGAACAAACAAGATTATATTATCCGTGGACATTTACAGATTTAATTAGTATTATGAAACACGTAAATTACAATTTATTTTTACTAAAAGCTAAGTATTAAATAATTAATTAGCTACATTACCGTACATCTTAATCTCCAATTTGGTATGAAACTTATGTGATATTAATAAATTAGTAAAAATCAGTCTAAATGATTTACTCGGTGGTTAGTATGGGGATCAGGATTACTAGGGATTTAAAATAAATCGGGGAACAAACTAGAGAAAGATCTGCACTGACTATGAGATTGTGAATTCCGAACACGACTGTATTGACATTAATTTAGAAGTCATTTTTGTTTGATGTGCGAATTGATTTTGTTGACGTACCGAATCCTTTTTTTTTATATATATTAATGATTAACATTACAATAGCATTGAAAATTATACTGCTCTCCATAGTCTGAAGAAGAAGCAATAGTGCTGTACCTAAGAATAACTTCTGAGAAATGTAGGAGTAAAAAGAAGTATCCTTTTTTTTTAACAACCAAGGTGGCAAACAGTTCTACAAACCACCTGTTGGTAGATACCGTAGCTGCCGAAAGTTTGCAACAACTGCGAATTTATCATGTCTTAAAAACATTAGTCCCTGTTCTGCAAAGGACAAAAAATACTGGTCCCCTGACCTGAAGGAGCCTGGAATTCTTAGCTCATGAATACAAGACAAGATTATTTGGGTTCTTATATAGCCGAGATACATTTTTAAGCGGTAAGTACTGTAGATTAAGCGAATATTTGGAATTATTGCATACACTTTTCTTTTACAGATACACATAAAGACTACTAAATTAGTTACTAGTGCCATTTGGAAGCTCAAAACTCTGATATCCTTTTAATTGACGTATTGAGTCGCAGCGGTACACCGGCGGTCAGATACAATAGGTTTTCAATTATGTTTGGAATTTTGGAATTCCAGCCATAATTGAAAACCTAGGTAGGATTTCAATTTTTTTAGTGAATTTGGATTCAAAGAACTAGGTAAATAGATCATTAATTAACCTTTGAATTGTTGACAATTCAAAGGTTAATTAAAGAACTATGGTACATTTAATTCAATAGTCAATGCTTCTCTACAGAGGTATCACTTCCAGCAATAAATACAAAATCTAATGCCTTTGAGGAGGTAATGGTCATTATGCGAATACCAATATAGCCAATTTGGATACCAGTTCAGATTATTCACAAACTCAAACCCAGCCGATTATTTAAGAAGTAAATTGTACTGTCAATACGTGTAAAGTCAATAATTAAAACCTTATTTAAAGTGTGATACCGAAAATAAATTTGTAACAACAAAAAAATATAGTTTTACATTTAACCAATATTTTTTTAATTTACTATCGAATACGATTTCAATTCCTGTTATGTACACCAATCTACGTTGTGATATATGTTCAATGTACGTTATTATTGTATTCTTATATATCTTATTGTAATAAGTACAGACGAGTATAGCATACAGTATAGTCATATTATTATTCTAAATAAGTGATTCCATATGACCACGTTATCATAACGAGCTTGTAGCGTTTGTCGCTGTCATCCGTTAAAATTACAAAATGTACCACATATATTTTATGTGCATTGTTGGTATAGGTATGTATGCAAATAAACTAACAATTTTGACCTTTTGACCGCTACGGTCATGTACATGATACATGACAAAGAAAATGTGTCCAGCACGCCACGGTTACGACTACATGACAGACTTAAAGGATGAAATCGTAGCTTGGCGCTGAGAGCAAGCTTTTGCTTTTTTGACGTGTCGCCGCCGCCACGATTTTAAGCTACAATATTCATTGCAGGGCAGTCTTGATACCATTCATGGATGCACACTTGATACCCAGTTGAATGATAAAGTAGTACTTTCATCGCGCAGAAGTACATTAATGAGCCGTATAATCTTGGCAAACGCACAAACACATTATTTTAACATGGCGATAAAGAACCACTTCTCTTAATATTAGTTGGCCGACTAATTTTAATTAACCTATTGACCTCCACAGTCATGTCTACATGACAAAGCAAAATGTGTCCAGTACGCCAAAGTCACGATTACATGACAAATTAAAAGATGCAATCGTAGCTTTTCGCCGAGAGCACGCTTTTGCTTTTCTGTAGCGGTCAAAGGGTTAATACTTTCACTCGTTTTTACACAATTTAATACAATTTAGTTGAGTACTAAATACACAAAAAACTTTACATTAGAGAGCAAACAAGTACAATCACACACAAAAACCTTAACTAGAGAATTAAATTCGTTAAATAATGAATAATAACACAACACATCACAATTATATGAGCCACTCGTTGAAAACGTGATTAGTCTTTATAATTATGAGCTTTTTATAAACATGAACATAGTAGAGTACCTTACTAGTGAAATATCAGTTACAAATATTTAGGTAATATCGTTCTGTATTTTTGAGTATTGTTTTAAGTCCAGGAAAATTATTATAAATATTTATATTGTGTATTATTTCAGGAAATTTTAAAATTTGGTTTCACTTTTCTTTCACAGTATACTTTTTTTTTTGGTTACGTTGTTGAACTCTATTACTTTTAGTAAATTGAGGATATCTTCTCATATGCTTCAAAGGTCTCAATAATACCAGCTTTGACCATCACCTAAAGTTCAAGCTGCTCTAAATTTGGATACATTGCTTTGATATTTAACTTTCTGATGATATATATTTTAATGTATTTAATATAAAGATTTTTTATATATTATTCGATGAGACTTTTGAATATGGCGGCTATTTCTAATCATTCAACACACTAATCGCAATTTCTCTTAATTTCCAAACTATAAGTACATTTAATATTAAAGTATAGCACATTATTTTAGCTATGGAATACTTTTCCTGAACTATTTATTATTAAAACATTATTCTTAGTAGACACCATAGTAATTAAATCTCTGCAAATAATTTTTGTTGTCAATTCCAATCTAATGCAAACCGTACTAAAAGAGCTTCTATTAGACAATCAATGGCTATAATAACATTAAATTGAAAACGATAATAGTTTATTCGTTTATTCAATCAAACAGAACAAACTTGATATAGACACAAAATATTCACAGAGCAATGTAATCGATCAATTAATTAACAAACAAACAAGCAAATTATCGTAACGCAAGGATATTTTCAATCAGCACGGCGATACTATCAAAATATTGTTCTAGAATCTAATTTCAGCACTTATCGTAATAGTAATGTACATAAAGCACGGAATATTGCGTTACTACTAGAGATTGAGAGTAATGTTCGTTCCAAGTGACAGATGGCGGCGCTGAGCGCATACAGAGACATTATGTGTCATATAACGCACGCTTAATAAAACAGTGACTTAACTCGAAATTTTGAAGTAAGGCAACTTGAACTCTAACTGTATGACTATAAATTACAATATTATGTTTGTGTAAAGTAATTGCATCAGAGTACAAATTCGTTTAATCCTAAATAATCTCTGTTTTATTAAGAGTGCGGTTATGTATCGTAGTTATCTGTGGTACTTCTGAGTCTCTAGTAGAAAGCTAGCATCTACCGTGAGCTTTGATTATGTATAACGAATGTATTGAACACGAGTATTGATTGTATACAGGTTGTAACAGAAAGGCGAGGTCATATTTTAGGATAGTAATTCGAATATATGATTGATAGTCAAGAGTAGTCTGGGCAGATGTAAATATATTTTTAACTTGTATAAGACAAACAAATAGATCTTAGAAAAGCATTTTTATTTTTCTTCAAATTATTAGTTAATAAAACTAACTGTAAGCCTAATCTTTATACTTTAAAAAAGTTAGACTTCGTTGAAATGTGACTTTCTGCAAAAATCTGTACTTTACCAGCATTTAGATTCAGTCTATTTTAATTGGAGAAAACAAAATAAACAAACAGATTTACAATCGCATTTATAATATTTGTATAGATGTTTATTACATATAATTTCACTATGACGAGACATGCATATTATCAGAAAAGTTAAAGCTTTTCAATTTGGATCGACTTTCGTAATCAGAGTTTATTTTCAACAAAACAGTCCCTAAATATGACCGAACCTTTCAATCACAAGCTGTACATTGCACCATCTAGCGTCTCTGCTTATACTCTACGGAAACACAAGTCTTATAGCACATCAACAAGATTATTGCTATATGTGGCAATTGACGTAAAAATGTAGAAAAACATTTGCACGTATAATAGATACCGAGTTACAGTAAACATTAAAACGCTTTAATACAAAAGTGTGAACAGGCAATTTGTTGAAAATTGCAAACGCTAACAGAAGGCATCGCGTTAGTAAATATCAGACGAACGTAAATGATATGTCGTGTAATTGTATGGCAATCATTGCATGATCGTGGCTAAAGGACTGTAATCAGTTGGATACATTGTCAAAATTACAACTTGTCAAAATTACTATTAACTAAACTAGCTATTATTATTTTTTCTTTTTAATAAGATACCACTCCCACACTAGGAATCATTCCTGTGTCGCGGGGGACTTTAGAAACATCCAAACAACAGATACCTACAAAGGACACCCAGACTTAGAACAACTATTTGTGGATCACACAATTTTAAGTCCCGTGGGATCAAACTCAGAACACAGCATGGCGGCAGTAGCGAGGCGACCACTACGCCAGCCGAGCAATCAAATAATATTTGTTCCCGTCGAGTGTCCGGCAAAATAAAGTAAAAGGAAGGTCCTTGGCGCTTATGCACATACGGGTGTTCATAAAACACACGAGAGATTAACTATCGCGAGTGATGCTACATACGTTTAGCCCGGCGATTGTCGTACTATTGATGCTTATTGCGTAGAGTAACTGCCTCCGTGGCGCAGCGGTAGTGAACGCGACTGCTGTGCATGAGGTCTCAGGTTCGAATCCCGGGTCGGGCCAACAAAAAAAGTTATTGGGTATTTCTGCTAAGAAATCTCAATAGCAGCCCGAAGTTAGGAAGTTGGCGGTGTTAGACACCCCGTGCCTCGGAAAGCATGTAAAGCTGTTGGTCCTGCGCCTGATCTCTCACCGGTCGTGTGGAATTACCGCCCTGAGAGTTAGGGAACAGAGAGTGCACTTGTGTATGTGCGCACCCCCGTTCACTATAATATCTTCTGCGCATATTGCCAGTCTCCGTTAAGATTGGTCGTCGTGACCGAAATTCGGTCTGGAGGACATTATTATTAATGCATTGAAATATGTTACAGAAATTATAAAAATAATATTTTTTCTATTAGATAAAAATATACATAAAATCACGTTATTTGATAGTATGCCGTGTTTTTTTCAAACCCCTTATATAACAATGCTATGAATAGGCCTCCTCTTATGTTGTATATGTATAGGTAATATGTCTTAATCGGTTTCTAATTTTAACAAAATCAACCTCTTATCAAGTGATTTGATTGGCTGTTAAATATCCATTTAGCCAATCACAGCAGTTGACATGCGTTTAAGCGTTGATTAAGAGTGTTTTGTGTCGTCAGCCTTTTAGAAACCGGGGTTAAGTGTTCGAAAGTAGGGTAGTAGACTCTAGTTTAGTGAAATTCCTTTCTGTAACGAAATATTCTAGGTAATTTTGTGAAGCAATTAAGCTTGACTATACTCAGCGTCTTTGACAATGTATACAAATAAATACAGCAATTGATATGAAACATAATACTATTTACAGTATGTATATTGTTCATGGACGTAGGACTATATAATTTAGCACCTAAAATAATCTAACTTTTGAGACAAAACAATCACAATGTGGTTTACGAACAATGAGCAACGATACTTATTAAGATATAACTTAAATATTAAAGTTTGAATGTGATGTATTTATTAGATATTTGTGAGCACCAGGGTTAGTTGAAAAACAATGTTGTTAGACACAAATTATTTTTACATACGTAATATATAACTCATATATAAAACACTGAAAAATATGAAACTACAAATTTCGTACATTAACAAGGCATATTACAGATGCTTTACAAGCATTCAAATGAATCCCAAAATGTAATAAATGTACACATTTCACGTATAAACATAAGTAGTTAGGAGAACACAAATTGCATCATGCGTGTCTTAAGCTCTTCAATTTCGAGGTCTGAGATTCAAACATGACAACAAAATTTTTACTCCACTCAAAATTAATCACTCTCTATTAAAACTCCACTATTAAACCGAAGGGTCAAACACAGAACTACGGGGATTGTTTGTTCATTGAAATCTTATACAATATAGACCAGAATAAATCGGCGGCTATAAATATTACCGCGTTCGCGAGCTCCGTTCGCTACAAATGAGTCACCGGACCGAACACCACAGTGGAACTGTTCGCCGACACGTTCGCCACGCTCGTGTCGTGTTCGGCGTCGCTCGGCAGCGATTCGGGCCCGTTCGTCAGATGCAGACCGTTGAAATTCGAACGTAGCCTTGTTACAAGACGTTCGAGTCTGCAACACGAGTTCACTTTAGACTACCTGGAGGTGTAGAACTAATTTATATCTAAAACCAAAGTGCTGAACTAACTAAAACACAAAAGAGAAGAAAGCGTTGTTGTGACGTTAATTAAGTGCGAAATTAACCACCCACCACATGTATATTCGTTAAACGAGGTTATATAATAAGCAGTATGTACACTTAGCTATAAATATAACTAATAACAAATAAAACAAAGCGAAACAATAGTTTTAAACATTATAAGAAATAAAGAAAGTCAATAATATATCAAAAATAATTTTACAACATCTAAACTATACACTACAGTGATTTTCTAGTGTCTACTGCCGATTGTATACAAGCCGCAAACATCATACGTACTTATGAGAATGTTCCTCGGCATTTAGTTTCGCGTTGCGCATGTCAGCAAGTTCCTTGCGCAAACGCAACCTTTCGGCGTCGGCGTCTTCCATGTTGCCGTTCGATATTTTGTTCTCGTTCGTTTCCAAACTGAAGACAATTATCATCGATATTGACAAGAATATTGATGGTACATGTTAACAATCCAAAATTTGATTCGTATTATTTATCGATTATTGATGCAGAGTTCGATTACATGCGAACTTTCGTAAACATGACTTACATTATAAAGGTAATACAACCTTTTTGAAATATGTATGGTTTTGTTTCAAATGAGAGTATGTTGACCTTTTTCATACTGCATCAAAATATTTTGCTGTTGTAAGAGAAGTCCGTTGTCCATAGATATATCCAAAAGGTTGCACACTAGTAGAAAATTTATTTTCAATTCACTATGAAAATATGCTGATATTGTCACTGAATCGACGAACATAAAGATTCGCTCCAACATCACATTTATTCTATAGTAGTGACGTAATTTCTTCTACGTAACTTTTCATATATGAAACAGTAGATCGTTATATGTGTTTATAGGTGTGTGCACTAACCCATTGGTCACTCTCAAGACGCGCAATTCGTCTTCGAGTTTGACGATGCGATCCATCATACGACGCTTGTCCGCTTCTGAAGCACGCAGAGAACTCTGCAACAACGCAATATAGAAATGTCATTGAATGAAGAATCGGTTGTGCAGTGCAATATTTTGATGTCTCAGCAAGCCAAGTAAAATTGAGTGTTATTTTTACAATTTGTATAATGCAGGCATTGGTAACATGTAGAAAAACAATACAGTGATCTCGAATTCAAAATCAACATATCTTTATTCAGTTATGTCACAGAATAACACTTATAAACGTTATGGTTACACAATCTAAACTAAACTATAAAATGAATATACATTTACTTGCTGCCACGTTCAGCAAAGCAAGGGCATAGAACCAATGAGAAGAATGGGCAAGAAACTCACGGCCACTCTTTTTAATCACCAATTTTAAAATGCTGTCTTACAATCTGTATGCAAATCCAGATGCTAGATATGTATGTATATTTGTCCACAGATTAACGTTTTCAGGAGAACAAAAGGACTACAATAGCGAATGATGGAAAGATTCTTAAAGAAATCTGGTCCCACATGGTTTCGATTTTGGGTATGTTATATATTATTATGGTATACTGTGTACACTAAGACAAAAGGGATCTGTAATCAAATTTGGCGTAGTGAATAGGAATACCACAGTTTCTGCGCTGCCGGCGCCATGATTTCTTTTTGTCGGGACGCAGTAATGATTCTTTTGCTGCAAGTGTTTTAAGGCTACGTTAACCGTCCATCATCAGGCTGGCCTTATGCCTAAACCAGTAGGTTCAATCAATTAGTATACAAAACTCATAAAGGCTTTTGTAAATCTCTGTAGTACAGAATAAATTAAAAATTATGTCACTAGCGCAGCGAAAGCCCCGGGAATCAAATTTCCAGTCCCCATCTATTACTTCTTAAAGCACGGGGTGTGGTCCCCGGGGCTGTATTTCACGGCGTCCACAAGTGCAGTCGGGGCGTTTGCCGCAGCTAATGTATTCGTGGGCACGATGTGATGACCGCGCGGCTTCTACTACGACAGTAAAATGTCGCTTTTATAGTTTTTATAATACAAGATGGTGTATAGGTAAAGCATTGAGGAAAAGAGATTGTGGAATAAATCGAATATTATTAATATTCTTATTTCCAAGACGACTCCGCTCTTAAAATAAATTCCGTGTCGCGAAAAAATTTACAAACGTTCAAACAACGGACAGTGACGGACACAAAAAGACTCGGCACAACTAGGTATCTGTGGATCACACAATTTTTGTGTCGTGTGAGGAAATGGATAAATAAATAGATGAGAGATGATGCAACGTGAAAATTTCGTTTAGCTGTTAAAACCGTATTGTGCCTAACTAAGTCGGCGCATTTCTCTACTGTCAAGACATAATGGCGACGTACTTCGGTGAACTAATAAATGGTGGATAAAAACAAGCTGATGACTATGCATTCACTTGCGTCAAGAACTCTGGAGCGATAAGGCTAGCAGACAGGCAGAATAGTTAGAACTACAAGCTAGTCTTAGATTGTAGTTAGAATTAATTATTATTCTGCCTGTCTACTAAACTTGAATTATGCATTTGACATAATATTTCCATTAAAATCCACTATATTTACATTCTCGCCTGTAGGTATAGATTATAGAATATGCCGACAAAACATGCACATGCTTATTACATTTAGTCCTCTATCAATAAAACAAAGTAAAAGCGAAAACCTACAGTAGTATAGCGTCATTTTAGCGCCTCAACTTTCTCGTTTCGTATCGTATTCGGTTGGTCTCGTTAACGCCCAAATTGCTTCTATCTCTTACGCCACGGCCCGCCCGGAACTGCCTGTCCTCAGCTAGTGGCATTTGTAAACAGGACATGGAAATAATTACGCGTATATTTACGCATAGTTTTATGTTATTGTACCAAGTGCTTACGCTATGAAAAGATAAATTTAATTTTATATAGGGGCAGTTGACCAATGATTAAGGCATCGGACTTGTGATTAAGAGATTGTGGATTCCAATCTAGTCCTTACACTTTAATTTGTAAACGAAACTGCTAGAAACTAATCTTAAGGTGGGTCTACGCTAGAGGAGCCGAGCACGAGCTGAGCACAAGCCGAGGCGCAAGGATTTTCAAAAAATGGATATCACTTTTCCAAGATACGACAAACGTGTACCTATACAAAAGTAGTTGAAGTATAAAAACATTTAGGGAAGTTGACACGCGACGAGATTCATCTTATAATAGTGGTAGTTGATGAAGCTATCGAATTGTGGTCCAAGAGAAAAGCGGTTGGTCGGTCATTTGTTTAAGGTAAACTCATGTTCTAGGCAATGAAACGAACCTAGGGCATGAGGCGATGTATAAGACAGTCTAAACGCTATTTGTTTAGCAGTAATAACTTAATAACATAAACCATATCTTTTTAGATCTTTATTGTTAAAGTTTAACAGAGATCTTATTCAAGTATGAATTAATGTTATATAACCCTAGTAGTAGGTATTATAAATGCGAATGTGAGTTTGTTTGTTTGTTATGCACGTCTTAACTACTCACCCGATATTTCATCGTGATATTTCGCATACACGATTATAGGGGACCAGAAAAGGACATATACCACCATGAAAGCATCCAGAAAAAGTACCGTTACTAAGTACTAACCTAACCTACATTTACGCGAGTGACGCGATAAACTCGACTAAATAATTATAAATGAATACTCGCACGGGCCAATACCACGGTTTTACGGGAAACCGACGAAAGAGTTGAAACACTATCACGTCTCGCCTGATGAATGCCAGGGGCTCGTATACCAAACACCTTTCTTTCCTTTCATCCTACCTTTAACTTCTCTTCTATAGCTTTAACAACGTGTCAGTGATACTCTTTAGATTATAGGCGATAATGGCTACGCTTTTACTTATTTAATACTAGCTTTTGCGCGCGGCTCCGCCCGCGTGGTACCTACATCAATAAAAAGTAGCCTATGTCCTTCCCCAGGTTTTAAACTATATCTGTACCAAATTTCATCTAAATCGGTTGAGTGGTTCAGCCGTGAAAAGGCAACAGACAGACAGACAGACAGACAGACAGACAGACAGACAGACAGACAGACAGACAGATAGACAGACTGAGTTACTTTCGAATTTATAATATTAGTAAGGATATCGCTCCCCGCGTGAGCCCAGTACTTGCGCGTCGCCTGAGGCGCGTTAAGTAAGATTACACTACTAAGTCTATATGCGCGGACAAAGAGACAGACAACCGGTCGAGCGGCTAATTTTGTTTGTTCCGCCCGTTTCCGTTCCTACATGATACACTCACTATAAATATACACGTATTGACAGGTGAAATGTCCAACCTAAGTTAAGGGACAGCATTACCTTACTTATCTATGCTACTGTTCCCTTTGGACACCAGCTTTGTCTACTACCCACATAATAAGTGATGAGTCTTTTGCCATCTAGTGAAAACTATCCTATATATTAGACTTCATACATACATAGTACTCACGTATGTATATCCAAAAAGGTGTCAGGTAGGCAGAGGCGTATTATATGTACATTCCATCAGCTAACTTTTTGAGTATCACGTAATAGAGGACGAGCCTTTTGCTATCTATCAAGCACATGTTTACTCTCCATGCTGTTAAAAACATACACTCTTTCCTTAAAGAAAACTACCATGCTCGATTTGGACGTCGAGACTAGAAACTCATGATCGCAAAAACATACGCTCCAATAGATGGCAACCAACCAGAAACAACGAGACAGACTTCATACTACTATTTAATTTATGAACTTCATAGGTACTTTTAGCCGACCCGGGCTCTCATTATAGGGCGGTTACATTTGGCGTTAACACATTCGGCACTGAAGCAAGGAAAGTATAATTGACTACACCAGAATTCTCGATTAAATCTAAGATTTCGCTTAAAATAATCAGAATATATTTATTAATTTAACCACGCATTTAACTCACAAAGTAACGCTTATGAACGCCAAGGTAACACTAACTAAAGTATACTATCAATTTATATTTACCTGTTGCAACGTTCAGCAAAGCAAAGGAGTAGAACAAATGAAAAAACGGCCAAGAAACTAACCTAAACAGGCCAATTCTTTTTAATCACTAATTTATCAATCGAATTGAAGCAACTCAACTAATGAAGTAGTCCACCACCTCGGCGGTTCGCAGCTAAACTGCTTTATGTCCTGTCCCGGTAGTTTCCAGACTAAGCTACTTTCTTCTTTCTTTTTCTTTTTCGTGTAGTTAGTGGCTAATCTGTTGTCAAGAGTTATTCAAGCCGCCCGTAGGCCTCTGACATGGCTTAACGACTGCTGTCAATTTGACAACAACCGGGACCGACCTTTTACGTGCCCTCCGAAGCACGGAGACGCTCAAATGAAATACCACTAAGCGGTCACCCATCTATAGACTGACCGCATACAACGTTGCTTAACCTCGCTAATCGTTTACCGATCAGTGAGTGCAACTGGCTATGAGCGCCTCGAGCTACCTTAGAGCTGTGCCAAGCTATTATCGAGACCAGAACACCTTATCCTTGTGTCATGTGCTATCAAAAACGAAGTCGTTATGGCTTCGTTTTTGATTGGTCTACCAGTGTTATATTACTTGAGTCGTAAGAATCTATAGACTATGGTGAAATTATTTCAATCAAGCGGAACGTACCTACGCTTATATAGACTTGTGTTTGTCGGAGGGATAGATAGAGACAATGGAATTCGACTAGCTACGATCATGGCATTAAGCGAGCATGATCATATCTCTCTTTAGCAAATTTTTCCGTACATACTATATTGTTGCATGCCAAAATGGCAGCAAAGGCATGCTAGATTGATAGTACAACACAGTATTTACTACACGAATGGTGTAGTAGCTTAAGTGATCGCCTCGCAATTCGCTACTCGAGACTAAAATTTGTTTTCCACAAATAGTTATTCATAGTCTGATTGTCCTTTATGTTCATTGTGACTGTTGTAAAAAGTGCTACGCGACACAGGATTTAATATTGGTACGATAGTCTTTTAATATCAAATAAATAAAATTAAATAAGTTTTTACATTTACGCGAGTCTCCTTGTGACCATTTATTTATTACCATATATATATGGTATGGTTGCACCTTGCGCCAATTAGACTATTTAATATTTTTACCATGTCTGCTGAAAAGCAACCGAAACGTCGGCGAAAAATGTAGGTAAACCTGAGGCTGAGGCTACATTAGTCCGCGACACGACCTGCGATACGTAAGCGATAAAATCAAATAGTTCATATTCACGTTTATGGCTACACCGTACGCCATATATCGCTATTAATCTTTGATTTCTTTATGCGATAGAAACAACATTAGTGTCATCACGGCATCGGCTACATCAACTTGTCAGCGAAATTGAAGCGAGTTCATTAAACATTTTCACTTATAATATAGCCATTCCATGTTTATATCGTTTCGCTTTCACAGTCGCATCGCGAATCGCTGCCTACTGTAGCCTCAGCCTAATTCTAAATAGTTAAATAATTTAAATACTTAGTAGTATAAGTCTGTAACAAAATTGTTCTTAAAATAAACAACGCTATAAAAACCGTATGAAGCGGTTTAATTTCAATATAATTAAATATTACGGATCGCGCATCTTAGTAAGACAAGACAGTCTTTTGGGCTTTTATGAAGACGTCGCGTCGCCACAACTTTCGTACTGGGTACAATGTTATAGGCACGTACTAATATTACTGTAACTATTACGGAGGCTCCAACACCTTCACAAATCCTTTCATTTAGCGTCACATTAACCCGTCCATGTTAATCGTAAGTTGCCGTACGTTTTTGCACCTCAATTAACTTATTACGAGGTGAGTGGTGCGCGCGCTAATAGCGCTGGCAAACGTGGCGCCCACGCGAATACCATACACAACCATACGAACATACAGACATACATACATACAGACAGATTAGCAAGTGTAGTGATAATGGACAAAAGGAAAAACTGAAAGGTTGTATAAACTCGTATGGAAAGGATACGTATAATTAAAATAGCTTTGAATAGCGTAGAGGTAAACGGTCGCCTCGCCAATGCCACCGCGCTGGGTGTCTTGGGTTTGAATCCCACACGAGACAAATTGCATATTCTATAAATAAATATTACGAATCCAGGTAGGTACCTATACTTTGAGTCGAGAATTGTATATTTGTTAAGTGTCCCGTAATATAGGACTTAATCCCTAGTACAGGAGATGTCTTTTTTTCACAGCATATAAAAGTAATTACTCTTCCGTGGCTCTAAGGAAACATAACTAACTATCTCTATGCAATAAATGATGTCTATCTGTTGATCTGTTGCTACGTGCATGAAGGACAAACAAACAAACACATATTTATAATATTAAGTAGTATGAATGTCTCGCTACAGCTGTTCTTAATGTAACTGTGTATGAAGTGTCGCGTTCGATACCTGGGTCCTGTAGTTTTATTAGGGTTATAAGTAGAATGAGCGAGCCTTGACGGTTTGGCGTTATCTTTGTACAAAACTTAAGATTTTTTTACTATTCTAGTTAATTTAGGTGTCTATGGTGAGGTAATACAAGATATCTGAAAGAGTTCTACCAGTATTTTTAATACAGAAGCCACCAAAGCGAACTGATAAGAATGCTTGTAACTATGCTTGGTTGTTTACGATTGTATTCAGTGTGATCCTAATATTAATTAATAACAATATTTACAATTATTGTCATAATTACAGAAGCAGACCGAATAATAAGTATTCAAAAATCCTTAAAGATGAGGATGTAACGACAGAACTGTAATTTAAAAATTCGAACGATTATTTAATTTATATTTATAAAGGGATCGCAAACTTATGGAAGTTTGTGATTGAGAACCAATAAGTCGCTGAGTTTTCTATAATAGTATTTAAAAATATAAAACGTACTTATTTAGATAAATAATCCATCATTTAATTGTTTGATGAATAAGTTATTTTATTTCTAGCCATTGCCGAATTTAATATTAATTTATCTGTTAAATTACACACTAGATTAAAACATTTTAAAAAATGCGCTAGATAGAATTTATTTACTTTTGAAGTATTTAAACATAAATTATTCAAGCACAGTGACCTAATAACAGACATTACGAGTCGTTAAAAAAATTACTAGGTACTACTAGCAAAAACAATACTGGCCGACTGTTATTATTTCTATTAAAAATTAATGCTCGGCGATGACGTCACGCGGTCGGTCGCGTCACGTGACCGCCGCGGTACCGGCTGGGGTGGCGCCGTTGCACCGCCATCCACTTACATCTGCCAATATTTGCTCACCAACCCCTCTCCCCTTCCCCTCCTGCGAACCCCCATAACCCCCTCGCACCCCGTACGCACCACCCGTTCATATTTCAAATGCTATGATGTGGGGTGACACTAAACACTACAAAATACAAAGTTACGCGGCTTTTGTTACACAGTTGTGTAATACCGGTTTACCCTTTTATTTGTTGCGGAAATTTACAACATCACGCCTGTTATCTTTTTAAGGGATTAGCAGAGGCGTATTTTATTTACACTGAATTTTTTGTATATAAATAGCAAAATGTCTATTCAATAAACATTTTATAAGTTGTTTAAGATAATTCGCAAACTACTACTATGTATACCTATATAAATATTCCAACAACGTGCATGTCTCAGAGTTCTGATAATGTTTTCAAGCGAGGTAGACTATGCCCTAATGCGTCTGACACTAAGAAATGGCCAGTTTATAGGGCTGATATTATTATTATTTAAATTGCTAGTCATAATGAAAATGCACTGTCTGGACGTTGGCGTCAGAACGTGGATTTTGGAATTAAAAGAAAAATAAAATCTGTTGCTAGCGCCGCGCCGCTACACGACTAAGTTAATGCCATCGTAGATTAGTCTTGCTCTTCTTACTCACACGTCAAATTCCAACATGTTATTTTCATTAAATAGTTTCAATAGTAAAAATCGAATAGAATATTATTTGATATTAAAAAATGAAAAGCTAGCAGAGCCCGCATGATCTCTCAGCGGTTAAGAGGAAATGCGGCCAGAATTTAGTCCATACAAACGTATTGCTTTATTTTGGTCCAAAATAATTACAGAGAACAAAAATTTTTTGAGATATAGGTATCAACTATTGCTATGTTCCTATGTTTGGTATTTTTTTAATATATTTATTATAAGCACTATGAAAGTTTAAAAAATTACTACAGTTACGGTTATGACTATTATTTTCAGCTATACCTACCGTAACAGATTTGTCGTAGCGGTTTAAGTGATCGCCTCTACGCCGTCACTATTCCGAGTGTTGTAGGTTTGAATTCCACACGGGATAAAAATATGTGTGATCCACAAATGGTTGTTCTGACTTTAGGATTTTTTTGTGTCCGTTGTTTGAATGTTTGTTAAATTCCCCGCGACACAAGTTTTATCCCTAGTACGGGAGAGGTCGCTTTTAAAAGAATCAAAAAAATATATTCAGACATATCTAAATCATTTCATATTGTTCATGAAAAATGAAATCAGTTTAGTTTTGGATGAGGACACAGAGGCTTTAGAGATGATAATATTGTAAATTTTGCGTAGTCCGAACTGTCGAGTTAGCTCTTTCACACATTGATATTCCGTTCAGGCTCAGCGCGACAACAATAGATCTATCTACCTTTTTTTTAGATATTTTGATCCCTCATTTTTGATCTCTTAACTGTATACTCTTGACCAGAGATTGGGTAAAGAAACTTCTTTACCCATCTCTGGTCAAGAGTCAGTCTTACCTTTTTGGTATAGGTATACAATGTTATGGTAGCTAATGAAGAAAAAAGGGATTAGAGGTGGGATGCCTATATTTATAATTGACGGTTCATTCGTCCCGTGGTCCTTCCTAATCTTACGTTTCTACACATATGATGGATACAGAGGCCTTGAGTTCGATTTCTAGGTTAAGGAAACTGTTTTTAAACGGCAATTTTCAATAACAGCACATCAATATTTTGTTATGTGTCGTTAGAATGCCTAATACGTGAGATCTATCATAGATTTGGAAATACTGTTGACATAGATTTGGAAACACCTCTGTCTGCCTCTTCAGAGATGTTATGGCGAGAATATACAATTACTAGCTTTTGGCCACGGTTTCGCTCGGGAAGAGTACTTTTTTCTGGTTGAAAAGCACCTTATGTTCTTTTCTCTAACCTTGGCAACGTGTATGCGAAATTTCATGGTTATCGGTCGAGTAGTTAAGGCGTGAAAACGTAACAAACAAACTCACATTCGCATTTATAATATTAGTTAGAATGTATGTACTGCATATACATCCTAAAAAATATTTGTCGATTAAAGGTCTTTTTTCTGGATTAAAGGTGTCCTATATGTCCTTTTCTGTTCCAATGACAACATGTATCTTATCATGATGCGTCAGGTAGTTAAGGCATGAAAGTATTACAAGCAAACAAACTCACATTTGCATTTTTATAATATTAGTTAAAATGTATGTACTAGAACCTAACTAATATTTATTAATTCTGTAACCTATCCAAAAGCGACGGCACTACGGTGTGAGTGTCGGTCGCATCAAACGTTCGGATGTGCGAAGTTTGAGTTAAATCGATGCGTTCTGTTCACTCGCGGTGATTTTGTAATCCCCACGTTTGTCCACGGGTGCGAAAATCAGACGTATGTGGGGAAAGCGACCTTTTTTATACCTACAAATTGATTTTAAATTTTGAACCAATATCAAGGTGTTTCTCGTTTATTAAAATTCATTTTTAATTCTGGCTTGCATTGTGATTAGTTTGATACAGTTCGAAATATTTAAATCCTTTTCTGTAAATATATATTTAGAATAAATAATATATATATATATATATATATATATATATATATATATATATATATATATATATATATATCTATACATAATGATGTATTACACAAAGATCTATGTCTGTATGTTGGTTAGGGCCATATTTAGCTAAAATTAGGTAGTAGATTCCACGTAATAGAGAGTCTATGACCGCCTATGATTCACAAGCTAGTACTGAAAATTGCCTAACATAAAATCAAAATAATACTTTGCCCGCTCGAGAAACGAACTTTGCAGGATCCGAAGTAAGACTTGTCTATAAAGTATAAGTTATTTTTTGTTTCAGTGTGTGTATAGAGACACACACTGGAACAATAAGTACAAAGAACAACTAGATTAGGGATAACTAACCTAAATGTAAATTCAGTGACTTCACTAAACTCACTAACTCATATCATATAATCATAAACTTTGTTGTTCATATGTGTTACTTTGTGACCCAAATGAATTATTGAGTTTTGACTTAGACTTATGTAGCTATGCTATAAACGCTCACCGCACAGACAATAAACAAAGTGACTACTCAAATTACTACACCATTAGTGCAGTTGAGTATCTCCAATCAGACATTTCTAAAGAAATCTATTCCAGACAATCTTAGGTACTAATTTTATACCTGAGACACACTAGACAAATCTACAAAATAAACCCAGGCTGACATCGCAAGTCATAGCAAGCGTTGTAGGCGTTTCGCATCAACAAACACGCGTTCGAACGCATGGAACGCAAAGCGATGAACACAAAGTGTTGAAGGTGCGTTCGAAGCGCGTGAAGTGCACTTCAGAAGACCACCCAACACGCTGCGCAAATAAGACTTAATAGTACCGAATCGAGGTGAAAACTAAAAAAAACAAAAGCTAAAAAAAAAATTGATGTTTTGAAATATAAAAAAGAGCCTGTTAGTTTTACAATTCCTTGGGGTTTTATGCAGAGATTTTGAGAAGGTAAATAGGTTTTGGATTTGTAATAATTAATGTCGTAGGTAGGTACTAAAAGGTGTGTTTTTGTTAAACAGTAAACAGTCACAGTAATTTGAGTGCGTATAAAATTCGGTTTAGAATAATTAGGTTGATGTTCCGATGTGAATTATTGTCATGAAAGTTAAATTAAGTGCAAATAATTATACTTACTCTATTGTTTGTCCAATTTCTTAAATCATTTTCGATTTACGATTTTCTCTTGGGCTTACTATCTATTCAAAACATATTCATTTTTGATAAATTCAATCTAGAATATTATTATTTTAATATTATAAAAATAAAAATATTCTAGATTGAATTTATCAAAATTGAATATGTAAATTAAAAATAAAATTATTTAGATAAATATTTTCATAAGCGCCATCTCTACATTTATATTTAAACTTCTACAAAGTAGTCAACCTTAGTGGCGCCATCTAGTAAAGCCTTAATAAACTTATAAGAAGTTTTATACTAAAACCTTAGATGTCGCTACGTTTTACTACTTTGATATATATAACTGTTGATCATCCTCATTACTCTGTACAAAAAATATAATACTAATAAATCCAACCTACCTTGATCTCTTCAAGAGCCTTTTCCGTGAATTTAGCTTCCGAAGATGTCAAACCATTCTGCAAATAAAAAATTAAAATATGTTTAGTATGTATATAAAAATAAATACTAGAAAAAAGATAATGCAAAAATACTTCTTTTAACTACACTAGGTACCAAGTAAAAAGTAAGATAACATAAATCTCAGTTCATTGGTGTAAAAGATTAGATATATTGTCATTTAATTATTCCTCCTTGTTTTATTATTTTAAGTTAGATTATTATAAATTGTTTATATGCATAGAACATGACAACACAAAATAATTTAAAATGCACCTGTTTTAACAACATTGCGAACAAATGCTGTTTATTTCATTGATAGACTACAAAATAATTATATTTGACAATACCGATTTGAAAAGGTCACCCTTTAAACGTTTGTTATATTATCCTTATTTGTTATAAAATGCCAATTAGGTTCTTTATTAATATTTCATTGTAGCTTACAGACTAATTAGTAATCCAATTTAAACCTAAATTGCTAAAAAGAACCTTAAAAGAAGTAAAACAGAATTTAAAGCTTTCACTTTCTCTCACTAGATGGTGCTATTTAAAATAAAAATAGCTCAACATAAAAATTTGTATTAAATATAATATATTTTATTCGCGTAACGAATTCGTGTTCAAAAGTCGGCATATCAATATAACAATACATATATATATATATGTAGTCTCTCTTTATAATTGTTTAAATTCCTTGTACGCACTGAGGCCGCATACTAGTGACGACCCAAATACGTTGATTGATTAACAATGATGTTAAATGGATGGAACTATAAATGTTTAAATAATATTGAGTACAGTATTGTTCTAGAACGTTCTGTTTTGGAGTAATGACATTATGACTCGTGTTTTGGTCGCCTTGGTACCGCAGCTCTAGCGTCGACTGCATAGGGAATTGGGTTGCCCGAGTGCCCCAATGGTATGTTCGGTAGAGCTGACCCCAAATATTTTGTACCTCAGGCTAATTGTCAATAACTCTATGAATATTGTCGAGAGAAAATATTTGTAAATTTTCGTTTACAATTAAATAGAAAATTATGGGTACCTAACTGATATTTTATATGACGCCCGCAGCACATGTAGAAGCCCCTGCACCGCTTTGCTTAAATAGCGTCATGTCATAATCACAGATCCAAAAAATTGTGATCCACAGATAGTTGTTTCGAATAAGGGAGTACGGTGCAATATATGTAAAAAGTTAGTTACCTTTATAGTATAAAAAAGCTATTTTATTATTGTCTTTGGTGGCAGACTAGCCAGCGACCACAGTAAATAATCGCTTGTGTATCTACTAGATAAAAATTGATTCGCAGAGTCTTTTAAATCTAAACTTGCCTTAATGAGGTGATGCAGAAAAATATGTGACCTACAGCTGTTTTGGTTTAATTAGTTTTAAAGTTACCTTTATATGCATGAAGAGAAAACTTGTACACCTCCTTTTTAAGGCTTTTTGGTCTTTTCGCACGAATCTTAAGAACGACACCTTTTAAAAAAATATGTTTTTAATTGTCGATTCGCTCTCATCCAAATAATTTGAGTGCGAATCGACACCTACAAAAATATTATTTTAAAAAGTACCATCACCAAAAAGCCCTTCTTAAGCATATTGCGCCTACTAAGAAGTATGAGATTTAGCATAGTTGAAGTGTTTATGGAGAAAGAGTATAAGAAAGGCGACATCATAAAACATTCTTTTCTTTTAATTTAATAAATAAACATTGAATTTTGGAGTTATTCCGTTCCAGTCCCCTGAATTTGATACACTGGTGGATCAGATTTGTTATAATATATTACTTTTTATTCCAATCGGATGCCCTACATAAGGGATCAGAAATAATCTTAAATCCTTACTTAATATTATAAATTCGAAAGTAACTCTGTCTGCCTGTCTGTCTGTTACCTTTTCACGGCTAAACCACTCAACCGATTTAGATGAAATTTGGTATAGATATAGTTTAAAACCTGGGGAAGGACATAGGCTACTTTTTATTGATGTAAGTACCACGCGTGCGGAGCCGCGCGCAAAAGCTACTATTACATAAGTTACATTGCAAACACATTCTGGTGCAGTTAGCAACAAAATTGTTTTGTTTTAATAGTTTATCGACATACAGACAGGGGGCAAGACCGACAAGTAAAAACAATAAGACCAAAAATGTGTCCTTTGATGACGAATGTTTTGTTATATTTGGATCTTTTCTTTTTTTTCTTTAGAAAAGAACTAATATAACCTAACCTTCGTTTAAGCGAGCGAAGCCGCGGGCAAAAGCTAGTACCTAGTTAATATCTTAAATTATGTTTTATAGGTCGTCTGAAATAGATCGCATTGATTTAAATTTTAATGTATCACTTCCTTTAAAGCCCTATGCATATACTTACAATAATTAAACCAGGTCTATTATGATAAATAACCGTTATCTTAGCAAAACATTATGAACATAGTTATTGTTATCGACAAATATATAACTATATGTATACCACCGCCATATCTATTACGAATGACATATTTGGTTATTATCGTTGATAATCATGCTTATCACTAATAGATCATAACCTAATGTGTTATCATTTCAAGGACATGAGACATTATTTTATGCGGACGATATTCTTAAGTGCGACGAAGAATTTGTTTGTATTATAATAATAGAGGTTTCAATATGAAGTTGCCGCTTTGTATGAAGAGACTCGATAACGTTGTGGTTTTCTTACTATTTCATCAATGACCAATGACAAGACTGCTATGTTTTTCATTCATGTAAACTACATTCTTGTATTTCAGTCCCTATGGTTTGTCTTAAATTAATAACCATTGCATTTTGTATAGAAACCACCAAAACAGTCATTTCGGGGGTAAGTATATAAGTCGATATCGACTATACTGAGTCGAATGGTGTTGACCGCCAGTCTCTAGCTCGTACGGTTCTTGAGTTGAAAGTTGTATAACAGACGGACGGACAAAGCTGTTGTATAAACGTTTTTTTTAACTCTAAAATAATATTTTTTTTATTCAACTAATGTGGCAAACAAACATACGGTCCACCTGATGGTAAGTGTTCACCGTAGCCTATGGACACGTCCAACACCAGAGGCATCACCTGCGCATTGCCGACCCTTTAGGAAAGGAAGAAGAGAAAAAGGAAGTGGGAAGGACAAAGAGCGGCAACGGGGAAAGAGGGTGATTGGGCCTCCGGCACTCTCACGCACCGAACAAAACACAACAATAGGAATACTGCTGTTTCACGTCGATATTCTATGAGACGTTAGTACTTCCCCGGTCGAGCCAGCCCATTCATGCTGAAATCAGTGAGGCTCTACTACTCAAAAAATTAAAGACCTGATTATAAGCTGATGGCACGAACAAAACCTTTATTCTTTTGCGTTGCATGATTTGTACATACTAGCGGTCGCCTAGTGCTCGAAATTCGACCAAAGTTGAGTCTGTAAGATATTGCTGATAATATGTGTCATTATATATTGATATATGTAACCATAGTTACGCGCTTCGACTGCGAGTGTCAAATGCATGGTTGTGTGCGTGTAGTGTTTTTTCATTAATTTAATGTATTTCTAATGCATATTTTATAAAAATATTAGCATTCGTCACTTCTTCTCAGTATAAACTATAAGTGTGCGAAATTTCATACTCCTTGGTCCGCCCAATTTTCGTAAAAAGGGATCCAAAGTTTTCGCTTCACGTATTAATATATAGATATCGGAAAACGGGTATTAACGCGATCATGCTCAATATTTCAATAGTTTTTTGAAAGGTTGGACGTTTCGGCCAGTGAAAGGTTTGACGTAAGTAAATAATGAGCATAATCGCGTTAATACCTGTTATTCTCTATATAAAATATGCAATGTACAATATGTTTATTATTAGTGCAATAACACAAGTTTTCCGTATTCAACAGGTAACTGATATACATTTACAATGTAATAGGAATAAAATATAGGCATTCATCTATACTAATATTATAAAGCTGAAGAGTTTGTTTGTTTGTTTGCTTGAACGCACTAATCTCAGGAACTACTGGTTCGAATTGAAAAATTGTTTTAGTGTTGGATAGCCCATTTATCGAAGAAGGCTATAGGCTATATAACATCACGCTACGACCAATAGCAGCGGAGCAGCAATGAAAAATGTTGCAAAAACGGGGAAAATTCTCTTATATGATGCAGACGGAGGTGCGCGGGTCAGCTAGTATTCAATATATTGATAATGAATTCCTGTATTTTATTTCTATAAAAATCTATACATACCTATTTACTTATCCTCTATATGAAGATATGAAGAGAGCATATCTAAGGGATTTTCAATTCTGATAACAAATCATGGGCCTTACATTCATCTCTTAAAGCATTGTCATTACAAGTGCGACAATGAGACAGCGCATTACAGTTTGCCTAATTCCATTCCGTTCTTGCTCATGCAAGGCTCGCCATTTGTATGTGTGGATGTGCCTATAGCAAAATATATATAGGCGTGGACATACGTACGTATGTATGATTTTATAACTGGACTAATGACTAAAACACATTGACGATAAAATCAACGACGGTTTAAGGTAAAAAAGGAACCTACAAAATGAAGGGTATCGTTAGCCCAGTTCAAAGTTCTAAATTCTTCAAACGTTGCTTGACATTCCATAGAGGTCGAAAAAATCGAGATGAAATGCTACTTGCAATATGAATTGTTTTCCTATTGCTTTTAGAATAGCCGCAAAAGATACGCAATCAAGAAATCATCGATATTACGTATTTGGCTTTCACGGCAATCAATCTAAAAACTAGCTTGTACGTACAATAAGCGGTTACAATCAGATGTGCGATACTGACCCTACCTATCAATCTCTTAATAAAACAGAGACGAAATTTGGACGTTAGGCAATTTGAACTCTAACTTTTACACTATTAGAGTTTAAATTGCCTAACTGTTTTATCAAGAGTGCGCTATGCTGTCAATGCAAAAGTACTCACATACTGTTGACAGCACAGCACATCCTAAAGAAACGTGTAAACCCTCCTCATTCCAAAAAAACATTACAAGGTTGTCTGGTTGTAATATTCTGACGGTCGCGGCTTCCTCTACTACTTTACCCTCTCTGGCGAAAACACTCAAGACAGGCAAGGGTGAACGTTAAACGGCAGATAAAAATGTATAAAATGTATAGCACTCACCTTATACGTCTGAAGCTATATTTTTGTGACACATGGATTGCCGCGCTATACTTATTAACTTAGCATTTTTCAGGGCTCTCGATATAGTATAGACGGCTCTCAGTACTTTCAAAAACTTATTAGGCAATTAAATTACATAATTTTAGTTTTAAATAAATTTACTGGCAAAGTAGCATTAATAAAGCCGTATAGTTATAAATCAAATCGGACGCAGGTTTTCAAAATTAGATGAAATGTAAGTATGGCTGGCCCTACCATTGGGCCCTTAGGTACGCCAGTGGGTTCTTTCTACTGCAGAAGAAAATATATTGCGTACGCTTGACAGTCCGAATTGAAGCAAGCTCTGTATTTCGTATTTCTGTATTGCCAACCTTATTCTCGAAACTAGAACTTTGAAGCCCAAATGGTCAACCATGGACAAATAGCTAAAATTAAACCACAATAACATTTCTTAATGACATTTCCTCTGGCAGTAATCAAAGAATTCAGAAAAATGCCTTATACCTGGTATGACTTATCGATTGCTTTGCTTATATTTTGGTTGCAGAAAATAGCATGTTGCTTTCAATAATATAATTACATATTAAAATACTGTGTCAATTAACGAAGGTATTTAGGAAACTTCGCAGAACTTTAATTAATTTACTAATTTTGTTAATGCCTCCTAAGGAATTACATATATGTATCTGTTGCCACGTTCAGCGAAGCAAGGGAAGGGCGTAGAACCAATGAGAAGATCGGGCAAGAACCTCAGAGCCAGTCTTTTAGTCTTTAATTTTACAATGTCATTCATTACTTTACAAATTATATTTGTAAGGAGCTGCAACCATTATACTATTTTCCTACTACTGAATTGAACACACTTAAGCTTAACAATTAAAGCAAAGAAATATGTCTTCAATGTCAATTGAAAAGTTTAGCGAATGGTACTCGCTCGCCCAACTCGCTCAACCACAAGGTAAAAAAAATAAGTAAAGTACTTCCCGGTTATCGATTCTTCCAATAGAGAAGATACGCCGAATGTTTGTGTATATAACTTGTCAATAATGAATTCGTTTCGGCCTCTAAACAGAGACACGCCACTTTTCCCCGTGAATGCCAATCAAATGCCTTTCTCCGCACCGTATTAAGAAAATATCACAGCAGCTGAGCTGATATAAAAGTCGTGTTCCATTTCACTTCTAAGTTACACATCAAGAAATAACAATGCACTTACGCAGGCAATTAACGCTATGTTTTGTGTCATCAGCATGCCTACGATAGCCTACTGGGAGACCGTTGGACTGTCACGCAGAGATCTAGAATCCCGAGGCACGCACCTTTGACTTTTCGAAGTAATTTGCGTATTACATAGTTAATAATTTAACGGTGAAGTATAACATCGTGGGGAACCTTGCATGTCTCAGAGAGCTATGTGAAGTCTGCCAAACCGCACTGTGTTAGCGTGGTAGGCCTACCCCTTCTAACACTGAGAAGAGGCCCGTTCCCAGCAGTGGGAAAGTTTATATACAGGACTGTTCTGTTATATCAACCATTTATTGATTGTTTAGTGACTGTTGCCGCTGACTTTAGGAATACAGCATACGCTCCACCGCTATTTACGTGGCGGTGCGGTAAGCGATTAGAATAGCATATTGGCGTTTGCAGAAGTGGTTTACAAGCGAAGCGTAAGTTAAGCGTTAAACAAATAACAAATGATATACTTGTGGAAGAATAACATTTGTTATTTGTTTATATGTATGTAGGTGATCTAAAACAATAGTTGGCAAAGTATAGGTCAAATACACCTCTGCTTACCCCTTTAGGGATATTGGAGTAAGTCCATATTATGTATGTATGATAATGAATTACAAGATATTACAAAATCCATAAAAATTATTAAGCATTTGGGCGCTCGCAGTACCAGCGGTACGACATTGGTTAAATTTCTTGTTTATATAATGAAATAAAACTACTTTATACGGATTATTATTTTGAAAATCCATATAAATTAATATCAACGTATAACATTCGTGTAAGCTTAAAACAATATTATGCTTACATATGAACGTAAAACATATTCTATGAACGGATTTTGATGCAGTCATCAGTTTGGTAGCATGAGGTTCAATCTAAAATCAAAGCCAAGCTTCATCAAATTCCATAACGAAAAATATGAGATATTATGGTACATAGTGTGATTAACGTAAATGACGTCACTGGGCACCCGTAGTCTAAATGGATCTTGATGGATGACCGCGGGCAAAGGCTAATCAACTATAACCATTATTTTTCCGCCGCGGTTTAAAACAATACTGTAACTAAATTATATTCGGCAATGTACCGATAAATTCTCCATGACCAAAACTACCAATTTATATAATTTTTTTATCTATCAAACGGAACAGTCATCCACCTCAAATGCCAATACCATAATGATCAACCGAGCTGTCATTATCAGGTTATTGAACTGAGATTTGCACACATTTGGCATGAAGCCAAGACGTTTTGGAAATGCCATGTCCAGTCTGGAAAGACATACATCCGCGTTACTATTGTGGACGGTGACATGCTAGTTTTCAGATCTTCGGCTGCGAATATCCTGCATGACAATCTTATAGGTCACGCCAGAATAAACAGGTAATGCCACGATTTTTGTGCAGAATCGGATTAAGCATGTCGGTCGTATTAGAAAAAATATAATAAAACAACGTTTAATATTTCGGCTTAAAAATAAAAATTGAGACACGAATTATGAACCTGTATCAAATCTTTGGATATTGACTGCTTGATTTTTCATTCACTAGCTTAGACTGCTGTTTAAAGGCCTCTTTACATTAGCGTTTCTTCAGGATAGGCGTTCAATGAACGCATACGCAGCGTAGATGCTGCGATGACGCGACGCACACTTTCTACATAATTTTATCGAAGGACTGGATAAACGCTAGTGTGAAGGGGCTCTTGGTCTTAAAGCGAAACCTATCAAATAATAATGTGAGGTCACTCCTAAGATTTCTGCTAAGCAGTTAATGGTTTCAGTTTATAAGAGGTAGCGAATACCAAAATCTTTTGCTTAAGCTTGGAGTCCGATCAAATTGGAGTAGCCTGACTAGAAAAGTACCTACCTTTAGCCTGTATAAGAACACAGTTAAAAATGTGGTATTTGTGCGTAGAGTAAAGATTTTAGGCTCTTTTAAGAGATGCTGTGCTATCAGGAGGATATTAATAATATTTGCGTTGAGCTGTCAGCATTGCGACTTCATTTTGATAGATTGGCAACGCACGACTGGTGTTTCTGGCGTTGCATGCGTTTTTAGACTATCGTAACCACATTACGCTGAGTTTCATATTCTACCTAATAAGGGGCGAATTTTCTGTCGTATTTAGGTATCATTTAAGGATACTGTACTCTATTTAATATTTTTAGAATTGCCTATCAACAAATCTCAACAATACGTTGCTCGACGAGGAAATCAATCCCAACACCTTAGATCGTTGAAACTAAAGCCAAGTTACGAACCAAGCAGTCTGGGTGCCTAGTGCGAGTTGTTTTTACGTTAACGCGATCGAAGTGACCGCGATTGGCTCTCTGATTGGTTAACAGCTTAGAGCGGACCAATCGGAGCGCCGAACGTCATAAACGTGTCGATCTCGTTAACGTAAAACAAACTCGCACTAGGCACTCTGAAAATACTATTGAATAACATCCTCGTTTTGTATCACATTAAAAGAACACACGAAATTTTATTTCCAATTTCACACCTATCGTAGACGAAATTGTTGGCAGACTGTAGATCCAAATTACTTTTTTTTTATTGTAAAGAGACAATATTAGATTCGGCCACCTTGGATCGTAACAAATTGTTCTTCATCGGACACAATATTCGCGATTATACAGATAAAGGGTTACTGCGTAACGGTGGACAACTGTATAAATGTTGTTACGCATCGTTTAAGACACCGTAAACTCGGTTCCATAGCTAATCGGAGTTTCATGGCAGTTTCACTACATCTCAGACTAAATCGGTGACAAATTAGTTGCAGCATCTATGCGTTACGTGAAAGTCAATATTGATAGCCAGAGTAAAAAAAACATTTTTTAATTAGGTCACAAAGACTACATACACTTAAGAGCTTTTTTCGTTTATGCGTCACACGGCGTGTTAAATACATTGCGATTGTCGCAATTTGATTAATTATTTTGTTACATTCAAACGGATCCGACAGCCATTGCCCACCCCGAATGTTAGCATTAAAATTTAAAAAATCGGGCACCCGTAAACCCGTGAAGTGTTACAGAGATCAGATCAGCCGTCTAGAAGAAGTTTTGTGATATACATAAGTCCGGCAGAATAATAATTTTATAATATTAATTTATTTACACAAGGAATGGTTACAAAAAAATAAAAATCAGGTCATAAACTAGGTTTTACATGATCGATTTGGTGAGTCTGTGTGAGAAACTGGTATCTGCACTAGTAGGACCTGTATGACAGATTACCAGCCTCTCCTAACTCTAGATAAGCCGTAGCTCGAGTAAGTTCAACCACGTTGATTTCTATTCAGAGGTGAGAGATGTATAAAGAGAGACTAAATAAAAAAAAGACAATTCTAATCATGTTAGAATGCGATGGGTATGTATGCTTGTGTGTGCGTGAGTGTGTGTGCATGTGTGAGTCTGCGTGGGCGTGGGTGCGTGTGTGTGTGTGGATGAGAGTGCGTGTGTGTATGTGCTGTGTGTGCTAACCCTACGACAATGCAGTATAGTTATCTTGGGATCAGAGACAGCTCGTAAGCTAATAACTCTGTTAGCAGTGTAGTTAAGATTTTAGGTAGGAACAAGTATTAAACTTTCTGAATTATAAATATAAAGCCATTGCTACGCTTGTGCTTTTGCGTTCAACGCAACGCCAACGGCATTGTGAGACGCATGTCATCTTGAGCGACGCAGACCCGGCAAACTGAATGCGTGCCTACGCGTCGCATAAAGGTCATAGCACACGTATCAACTCGGAAAGGGATCTTCGACGTATCAACTCGAGCCGTGTAGTATTCTTTGTATGAAACTCCGTACTGCAACGCACACTAATCGGAATCGTAACGTAATCGCCTCGCCTCGGGACAAGCTCACATACCGCGGTGCGGTGCGTGGTCAACTTGCAGTTCCTGCGCGTACGGCTCGTCGTCCCCGCGCTTACGGCTGGTCGTCTCCGCGCTTACGTCTCTCCGAGCACTACTGTTGCCGAATGTGCTATCATTCATACGGCATCTTCCAAAAGTAAAGCGCGCGTGCTTCATTGTAGATTAGATTTCATTCAAAAATAACAAAGAAAAGGGATAAACTCATTGAAGACGTGATAAGATATCCATATATGATTTAATTGACTAAATACGCGTAAGTGGGGCGTCCGCGTCGCCTAGCCGTAACCGAGTCGACGTACCGGAGCTACCGATCCGCTTACGTTAGGTGGACGCCTGTTTGACGGCGAGGGGAAAAGGCGAGAGAAAAAGGCGATACGGTGACGATCCCTTTCGGAGTTGATATGTGTGCTACGACCTTAAAGGAACCGACCGCTTTACAAATTTAACGTCAACATTTTTTGGTTAGTGAGTTTACTGAAGTTACGCTTATAGTTCTCTTTGAGTCCACAGCATTAGTTTGCTTAAATGTTTGCATGCGATTGCTTGGTTACGGGTTCGATTTTTAGCTTCGGGTAAAATAATATTGGGTCTTGTAAAATGCAAGGCAATGTAAAATGCCTTAGATTGATAATTTTTTTTCATTTATTTTATTTCTCAGTAGCAGCACAAGTCTAGCAATGAGCCCGGTAGATAGCAGTAGGCACGCTCACTGTGACGTGGAACCTAAAACCATACTTGGCGAAACGTGGGGCTAATATTCCTCTGCTTACCCGCTCGAGATCCTTTGCGGTATGTACTTCTTCATATTCCTTTGCAGGTATACAGGTATAATATTTTGGTTATGTATACTAATATAATAAAAAGGAAGGATTTGATATATTGTTTGTTTGTAATTTTCAAAAACGACTAAACCGTTTTTAAAAATTCTTTCACCGTTAGTAAGCTTTATTATCACCGAGTAACAAGGGTTATATATCTATACAAATAAATAAAATTGAAGTGTCTGTTTGTAATGTCAAAATAACAGCTTTTTATCTAATGCATATGTCAAAATAACAGCTATTTATCTAATGTATATTAGGTATATATACGAAAGCATCTATTTTTAAAATGTTTGTCTGTCTGTCTGTTTGTTCCGGGTAATCTCCGAAACGGCTGAACCGACTTTGACGGGACTTTCACTGGCAGATAGCTGATGTTATAAGGAGTAACATAGGCTACTTTGATTTTAGAAAAAAATAGGGTGACGCGGAGACAAACACTTTTTAGTTAAAATCTACGCGGACGAAGTCGCAGGTAACAGCTAGTTATTTTAAAAAAGTACTATTACAAACAAAACCCAACCCACTTTTATGCAAGCGAAGCCACGAGCAAAAGCTAGTGCTGTATATGTTTACTTAAGGAATGTGGACCTATGAATAATAAAACATTACGAAGCCTGTTACAACGAACTTCGATGAATTAATAATCAATTATTTACATACCGGTGACTTGTTTAACGAAAACGTATTGATTTTGTAATAAAAATGTATTCATATCCTCATTGCCGCTGCCGCACTCAGATATATTTTACAATTGCTTAAGTGACTCTTTAGTCAATATTTTATTTAATACTAGCTTTTGCCCGCGGCTTCGCTCGCGTTAATTTAGAATTTGACAATCATTTCGGGTTGTACTCTGCTTGTAATAATATAATTCAATCATGATTCGAAAGACACGGTGGCGCCATCTATTATCATAAGAACGTTATTATTGTTTTCCTCGGGCACAGTAATTTTTTTCGGGATGAAAGGTAGCCTATGTCCGTTTCTGTATACCTGTCAACGTATATGCAAAATTTTAGGATGATCGGTTCAGGGTTTTGACGTGAAAAGGTAACAAACAAACAAACAAACAAACTCATTTTCGCTTTTATAATATTAGTTAGGATTGTCATAGTTTGAAATAAAAAGAAATATGTGTAACATTCGCGTAAAAGTTCAACTTCATATTTAAATAATATAGGTACCTATGTATATTAATGCTATCGCGGCTTATTTAAAAACGCAACTTTAAATGTATTTAGTACTAGTAAATCCTAATCTATACTTACTTATATTATAAAGCTGTAGAGTTTTTGTTTGTTTGTTTGTTTGAACGCACTAATCTCAGGAACTACTGGTTCGATTTGAAAAATTGTTTAAGTGTTGGATAGCCTATTTATCGAGGAAGGCTATAGGCTATATAACATCACGCTAGGACCCACGGGGGCGGCGCAGTAACGATAAACGCGGGTGAAACAGCGGGAACATCTAGTTAATAATATACTTGCGAGGTTTTGTTAGTTTGTTACGTTTTAACCCCCTAACTACTCGACCGATCATCGTTAAATTTAGCATACACGGTGTCAGCGGAAATAAAGTCTTTTCACTTGTCTTATCGCGGCAAATAGTAATGACAATACGACTCTGATGTCACGTTTTAACATTGGTCAGACTACAATGTGCCTACCAGTCGGGTAAATCCACTGAGACGGCACTACATTTTGTAGTAAATAAGGCAGAACATGCATTAGATAACCGGGAAGTGTGCATTGCCACATTCCTGGATATTGAGGGAGCCTTCGATCGGACCACCTTTGATGCCATTAGTGTGGCATCGGCAAATCACGGCATAGAGCCAACCATTTGCAAGTGGATCGATTGTATGCTCAGGGGTAGAATTATTAGGTCTGAGTTGTTAGGTGATGAAATGTATCCAACGACAACCAAGGGCTGCCCTCAGGGTGGAGTACTCTCACCACTCTTATGGTGCTTGGTAGTCAATTCACTCCTAGAACAACTCAACAAAGGTCCGTACTTAACGGTCGGATATGCGGATGACTTGGTGATACTCGTCAATGGAAAGTTTCCGAGTACAGTATCCAGTCTCATGCAGAAGGCCCTGATTATGGTGGAAAAATGGTGCAGTAGCAATCATTTATCTATCAACCCAGGGAAAACTACTGTCGTGCCATTTACTAGGAAGAGGGATCTCACAGGTTTGGGAGCTCTCTCCATGTATGGTACGCAGTTACAGTGGTCCACGGAGGTGAAGTATCTAGGCATGACCTTAGATAGTAAACTAACGTGGAAACCTCATGTAGAAAAAGTCATAGTGAAGGCCCAGCGGGTCTTCGGCATGATTCGCTCTACTTATGGGAAGACCTGGGGGGGCTAAAGCCCAAGGTCATCAAGTAGCTATACACGATGATGATAAAACCCATACTCACGTATGGGAGCATTGTCTGGTGGCCAAGAACCAAGCTAGCTGCATGCAGGAACGCGCTGTCGAAGGTACAGCGATTGGCCTGCATGGCTATAACAGGGGCGTTCCCGACTACGCCAACGGCAGCGTTAGAGGTCCTGCTGGATCTCACGCCGCTACACATTGTTGTGGAGTCAGAGGCGGTAAAGGCGCTACATAGACTATCTGTGCATAGGCTGTGGAGCGTCAACATGCCGGTAACTCGACACACAAAACTGGAGACTTCAAAGGATCTCAAAAGGATTATGAGCATGGGATGCGACAAAATGCAACCATTGCAATATTCAAAAAGAATTTTAAAATAAAGGTCCCCACGAGGGATGAATGGAGACAAGGTCTACAATCCCCTCACGAGGGTTATCTCATCTGGTACACCGATGGTTCCAAAATGGAAACAGGATCAGGCGCTGGTATCTATGCCAGTGACTGTAAGGTGAGCCAAAGCATGGGCAAATATGCAACGGTCTTCCAAGCGGAAACCTACGCTATAATTGCCTGTGCTCAGGAGAATATCAACAGTGGTGTCACTGACAAGACTGTGTATATTCTCAGTGACAGTCAAGCTGCTCTCAAGGCTCTGGACTCGTGTAGGGTGGACTCCAGACTGGTCCTGAACTGTGTTAAGATCCTCAACAAACTAGGCAGGAAGAACACAGTCAGACTGGTCTGGGTTCCGGGACATGCAGGGGTGCAGGGCAATGAGGAGGCTGATGAGTTGGCCAGAAAGGGCTCGGAGCAGCTGTTTGTGGGCCCCGAGCCATTCGTGGGACTCTCTGAGAGCACCGTCAAAGCAGCTTTGAATGCACATGGCAATGACAAACACAGGTTGGAGTGGATGGCCCTTAGGGGTCTGGAACACTCCAAGAAGTTCATTGCAAAGGGAGCCACAGGCTTCACCCGGAAGTTCTGTGGATATAGCAAGAGCCAAATGCGCCTGCTCACAGGAGCGTTCACTGGCCATATTGGCACCAACGACTTCCTGTGCAGATTGAGATTGGCACACAATTTGATCTGCAGGGCCTGTGGTGAACAGGATGAGTCCATATCGCACCTATTGTGTGAATGCGACGCGTTGGCTGGACTGAGGACGGGTCTGATGGGGGTGGCATATCCAAGCCCTGAAGACTTCAGGCTTCTTCCTCTGAATTGTACACTGCGGCTTATGCAGTACATTCATAAGGAGATAGCTAAGGGTTAAATCTTGGGGCCGACACAAAAGATCCCACTGGGTCGAAGTGTCGCCGGTCTGCACTGACTGGCCCCCACACATAAGATAAGATAAGATAACATTGGTAGGTAGTTGCATACAGTATGTGCTACGCTGTAACACTGATTTCCATTAGGAATGCTCTTTCTTTCTCTCTGATATGTGGTAATAGAATTTTAAAATACGTAGCTTCTTTTGTCTAAAGGTACCAGTTAAAGGTTATGTCGAAGAACCGTCATCTATCCTTGACCGATAATGCGATGCGACAAAGAACTGTGTATCGATTTCAGTGAATAATTGAAAAAAAAATACTTGCGTGCGCTTGGGACGAGGTAATACGGTCACAGCTATTAGTAATATTGTCTCGAATGTAAAGCAGACTCTACCCCTTTCGTATCCATTAAGTAGTGAGAATATCAGGAGCCATTACCATCTATAATATAGTAATATTATCAGCCCTATATTAAACTGTCCCACTGCTGGGCACGGGCCTCTTCTCAGTGTATCCCACGCTGGCCCAGTGCGGGTTGGTAGACTTTACATATCTTCGAGAACATTATGGAGAACTCTTAGATATGCAGGTTTTCTCACGATGTTTTCCTTCACCGTTAAAGCGAGCGACAATTCACTATTTAGTACGTACACAACTGCGAAAAGTCAGAGATCTCTGCGTGGCAGTTCAACGGTCTTCCACTAGGTTATTGCTGCTCATCATATCATCTCTTAAAGCATTCATTGCATGCCCGAGAACATTATACACTTTATATCGCACTGACTCATTCTCGCGCACTCAATGAAAATGCTTTTCGGGTAGGTGGTAAGATCGTAGGTTAACGTAAATCTGGCCCAGTTTTAAGAGAATAAGCGCATAATATGGAGCCAATCGCTTTTTGGTCAAATTATCGGAAGTCGGTCCGATAATTTTGGTCTGGAACTGCTTTAAAATATTCCGAGTATATATATGTATTTATACATAGACTCAAGTCTATATACCTATGTAAGTCACCTTAACCTTTATTCAGCTTTGTCACACATTATAGAGGGTGAATAAATTGCGGTATATCATTAATTTTTCGTACTCCGTGCAGCTATTGAATATTCCTTAGTATAAAACAAATTACAGTTTAACTGGGCCTGTAATCCCACTTAAAAAAATAAGCGCGCTAATGTTTTCTATGCTTATGTTTTTGATCTTAATCAATGAGACACTCTTTCTAATTTTGCAAATGAGCAAAATTACAATTTAATTATATTGTTACAAAGCTTCAATCTTCAGCTTAAGCCATAAAATTCCAATCCAGTTTTTAACAGCTTCGCGGCTAATCTTTATGCAGACTAGCAATTTATGCCTGAGATACTTATCTAATGCTCTAGTGTACTTAGGTACTCCATTTTCCTTCATTTTCAGTTTGAAGAGCAATCTAACACGGCGATTAAGCGCAGGGCCAAAGGCTTCACGTGACTAAGAACAGGGATGAAAAACCGCCAACTGCCTAACTTCGTGTTGCTATTTGACAGAAAACACCGAATATTTTGCTGGCCTGCACATAAAGCCAGTATGAGAGCTATCTCATACTGTGTACCTCTCATAATCATGTATATCGGTTAGTAAGGGGACCTGACATACTCACATTACGTTGGGGAATATATAGGCAGTTAATAAAGTCAAAGTCCCGAGCCATTCGTGGGACTCTCTGAGAGCACCGTCAAGGCAGCTTTGAATGCACATGGCAATGATAAACACAGGTTTGAGTGGATGGCCTTTGGGGGTCCGGAACACTCCAAGAAATTCATTGCAAACGGAGCCACAGGCTTCACCCGGAAGTTCTATGGGTATAGCAAGAGCCAAATGCGCCTGCTCACAGGAGCCTTCACTGGCCATTTTGGCACCAACGACTTCCTGTGCAGATTGAGATTGGCACACAGTTCGATCTGCAGAGCCTGTGGTGAACAGAACGAGTCCATATCGCACCTACTGTGTGAATGCGACGCGTTGGCTGGACTGAGGATGGGTCTGATGGGATTAGCATATCCAAACCCTGAAGACTTCAGGCTTCTCCCTCTGAATTGTACACTGCGGCTAATGCAGTACAAAGATACCTAAGTGTTAAATCTTAGAGCCGACACAAAAGATCCCACTGGGTCGAAGTGTCGCCGGTCTGTACTGACTGACATAAGATAACATAATAAAGTCAAAAGTCTGCAGACGGATTCAAAACTGTAACGCTGGGTTATAAACAAGGGTTACCAAAATCAAATTAAGAATTGTACCTACTGAAGATTTTCCCGTGGCTACGCAAGTTTTCCAATTACAAATGTAAGTCTTCGTCCACATAAGAACGTGTGCGAGAAGCCGATAAAGTATTTGCTTAATTAATATAACTTTTCCGTCTTACTATTTCTGATATTTGTTGGATTCGATTTGAGTTGATTGAGTTATATAAAGATTTGGTTATATTATTTGTAAAAATTTTGCCCGCGACTTTGCTCGCATAAATAGGTTAGGTTAGATTAGTAACAGTACTTTTTTCTGGATGAAAGGTGCTTTTCTGTTGCCCTGACAACGTGTATGAGAAATTTCATGATGATCGGTCGAGTAGTTAAAGCGTCAAAGCATAACAATCAAATTCGCAAACTCACATTCGCATTAATATTAGTTAAGATGTAGAAATATTGTTCAACATTGGTGTATATGAGGTATAGCAGCGATAGCTCACTGGGGTGACCAACAGACTGCAATGCAGAGGGTCTCGGGTTCGAACCCACGTCGCGCACCTCTGACTTTCGGAAGTTATATGACTTTTCGAAATTATGTGCATATTGATTGACAATTATCGTCTGCTCCTTGCCTCGGAGAGCACGTTAAGCCGTCGGTCCCAGCTGCCATGAACATCTATGGCAGTCGTTATTGGGCAGTCACTGCCCTCTAATATCCTGAAACTAGCCTAGCCTTAGGGTATCGTTAGCCTTCGGGTTGAGGGGGTCAGATGACAGTCGCTTCATGTAAAAACTGATATCCAGTCAAATCCGGTTAGACTAGAAAGCCGACCCCAAGTGACTTGGCAATAATAAATGCTAGGGAGAAGATTAGTGTATATGAGGTGGACACGGGTGGGCCGTACCCATCCCAAAATTATCTGGTCACCCCAGGTCAGGTTTTAACTCAGTATTCTAGGGTTGTATGTAGGCCAACGCTCTTTAGGGGTCGGGCTAATAACCCTTGATAAGCCAATAATGCTCGGTCACAACTTAATATTTTTTATACGGCTGATGGCCCTTGGGAAATACTTTTTTGTGGTTGAATTACTTTTAGATAGAAACCTGTTATGTGAATATTAACTGCAGCTTACGTAAAGCAGTTTATTGATATACATACATAGACTCACGGCTATTTACCAATAAGTAGAAACCAACCACTATGGTAGTGGTAAACAAAACAAACCATGTTTTTTTTTACACATTGACATAATTCAGTAGCAAATATATTATTTTTCTTGCAGTATAAATTAAAGTTTTAAATACATGATATAAATTGGCTCGCTATTGTAAGAAGAATCCTAACTAATATTATAAAAGCGAAAATGAGTTTGTTTGTTTGTTACCTTTTCACGGCTAAACCACTGAACCGATCATCCTGAAATTTTACACATACGTTGTCAGGTGTACAGAAACGGACATAGGCTACCTTTCATCCCGAAAAATATTACTGTTCCCGAGGAAAACAACGATAACGTTCTTATGATAATAGATGACGCCACGTGTTTTTCGAATCATGATTGAATTATATTATTACAAGCAGAGTACAACCCGAATTGATTGTCAAATTCTAAATTAACGCGAGCAAAGCCGCGGGCAATAGTTAGTATTAATATCTCTCCCTTTCAAATTATAAATTGCTTACCTTATCCATTTGCCTGTACAAAGACGGTTTTTATGCTTGTTGACAACAAATTTTGATCTTAATTATAAATACTTAAAATATAGATAAAATTAATATTTCGTAAGAAATAATTCAATTAATTCAAAAAATAGGCTTAGAATATGCAGTGGAACTGTTGCTGACAATTTCACTGCGTTTATTCTACTCTCTTGTCTCTCGCTTGTTTGCCACCTTAGTCGTATAAAAATTAAAAAAAAGAAACAAATTTATGTCCAGTGTGGGCACCGAACCCACAACACTCAGCACGGCGACAGTGGCGAGGCAACCATTAAAACCACTACGTCATCCGTCAAGTCAGTAAGTCACCGTTCTTTCTGTGATAGATATATAAGTCAAGTCTTCAGTGAGCCATCGACTGTAATTGAACCCACTACCCGCCGATCCTAGCTGTAATCACGCTGATATAGTAATTATGAGTCAATCAGTGACCTTATTATTATCTCCTAAATTATTGTGTTAGAACGAGACAAAGCTATACTACCAACATACTATATACATCTCGTTCTTGAGCATGCAATGACTGCTTTAGGAGCTGGTGACAAGACCTCACACCACATCAATACCCTGCGTTACCTTTGAGGTGGTGTGGATTATATGTCGAGCTGAATAATTACACCAAACTAAAATTACTCGCAAGGTTAATAATAGCCGTAAAATTTTTTCGTCGTATTACGTGAAATTTCGTGCTATGTATACTTATTAGATATGTACTTACATCGTTTCTCTCGACGACCATGGCGCGCACGCGCGAATACAGCGCGTCCTCGCGCATGCGCGCCGCGTCGCGAATCTCGCGCACCAAGTCGGTCAGGAAGCCCGGCGCGTACTGCCCTGTCAGGTACACTGCAAATAGACGACAATACAATATAATTTGCTATAGCCTTGTAAAGCTCCTAACTATAAAAGTGTTTTATTATTGTTTGTATACGCGCCTTTGGCCCGTTTGAAGAAAAGTCTAAAGATGGCATTCCAGAAGCAAAACCAAAGGATACAGACGGTTTTGGTATCTATTATAAAGGCCGGGGGAGAAGGAATGTGAATTCTGCCATTCAGTCGGTACCCAAATCTGCTCGGCGAGTGATACCGACAGAATTATACCTCCAATACGCTTGGGCTGCATTATTTGGAGAAGCCCTAATTAGTATAGGACCTAACAGTGATAGATAACTATGGTAATAGAAGCATAATACAGTTTCGCACAGAGTCGATAAAAGTACGCCGCCGTCGCATTTCAAAGTCATCATGTCGTAACGAGAGATGTTTTATTCGGCTAACCCTCTTACAATATAAGTATTGCGGAACACATATTTTTTTAATTACCTATATCTATGTAAGATCACAAACAAATACATGACCCTTCTGATGGTAAGCGGTTGTCGCAGCCTAAGATCGCTTTCCAGTATCAATAGTGCGCTGACGCTTAAGGAAAGCTATGAGAGGATAAGTCATAAGCCTGCGGCACTCTAAATGTCTAGGTTGCGTCAACTTATATGCAAGTCACCAACTAAATGGGAACGATAGATTCCACCATTCGAAAATCAGCAATCTTCTGTCAGCTGTCAACGAATATTGACAGTCGTTAGCAAATATAGTGCTAATATATTTGTGAGTATTAGCTGGACAGTGGCGCCATCGCACAGTGTTTTTTTTTGCCCTAAAAAAGTGACATACGCCTTTTATTGAATTTTCCTAATTAATAGTTCATTATAAATGCATGAGTAGAACTCCCAAGTGACAAATTCGTTAGCTTGATTTTTTTTTAAATCTTAACGATTTCGTGACCTTAAAGTTCAAAACACACAAAATAATTCGTAAAAAAATACCTATATATATTTGAGTTTTGTTTGCATTGAGGATTTATCAAGTATTTTTAGGAGCATATTATCCCGTTTTTATTTAATCAAATATGTTCATAGAATCTACAAAAAAATTGTTTATCTGAAATCAGTATTTGTTTTTTATTCTTTTTTCTAGGTCGAAGTAGAACCTCTATCTGGTACAAATAGATTCCTTATAAAAAGGTTTATCACCCACAAAAATATGGTTTTCTAATTGGGCATAGGTTTTGAGAAAATGAATTTCAAAAATATGTGTTAGGGTTGTCAGTGTTTTGACCTTTTGTGACGTAGATTTTATTATCTAAAGTCAGTAGCTTTTTTATCTTCAATATTCGATATAAGACAAACAAATTACATTAAAACAATTTTGACGTGAAATTAAAAAAATTGGTTGGTCACACACCTACCTATTTTCATCACGAGTTTCCCTGAAAGAGCGTTTTAAAGAAATTGGTATACTCACCGTTGCGTCGCAATATATATTTACGAATATTATGTTTATAAAACATAATATACACTTATATAATAAGAATAGTGATATTGACAACTTAAACACTAGAAATAAGCATAAGTTAGTAGGTCCGTATCATCGTATAGGTACATAAAGTTCACAATTCATTTGCGGGACTCAGTATACGCTTTTTTAATAAACTACCGATTGATATTGTAAATTTACTATTGTTATTAATGTTAAAGTATCTTTCTTTTCTTTTAACAAACTTTATAAGTAATAACGTAAAATTTTGTTTTAACTACATTTAGTCACGAACTACCTTTTCATATGTCACAAAGTGTAAGTGTATGCGTCCTCATGCCATACTACTGTTTATTTCAAATGACATCAGGTAAATATTATTTCAAACCTGATATCTCGGAAACTATGCGTCCTACAAAAATTTCGTAGACATAATTTGTAGCAAATCGCTTTGCCTACAAATATGATCATATAACTTTTTGCCCTAAATTTAAAATTAAATAAGTTATAAGCAAAAAAGTGAGAAAATTTCTATAAAATTTTCTTTTTTGCTCTATAACTTTTTTTTCTATATTTTACAAAAAAAATCCTCAGACCAATCTTGTAGATGGTCTTTTGAGGAAAATATTTTCTATAATTTTTTTAAATTTTATAATTTTCCTGTTTCGTTTTGTTCGTCAATGCTCATGAGAATCCGGTCAAAACGAAATGTTTAACTTAGTTTTGATCTTATTTTTTATTGTAAATACATTCTTAAATTTTTTTGTTAAATCCCTACCTACAACTTTACTTATTCATTGCTAACTCTTTTCCCCACCACCTATGACGTAGTGTGTGTAGGCGCGTTTTTTTTTACGTGGTATCCCTAGTACGCCTACTCCACAGACATCTTGCCGATCGCGAAAAAGGTGTTTGCACCCCTTTTTCCAAGATGGCGGCCGGGGGACAAGGGCGGCAACCCCACAAACTTGGGGTTAAGCTTCTATTGACCCCCCACATATGTCCCAAAAATAAAATTGCTTCCTCTAAAAAATGCAATATTAGGTCCTTAAATTGTAACATTTCAACGGACTACATTGACAGCTAAACATTTTAATAAGTAAATCAGCTACTTCCGTAGTAGGTTGAGCCAAAATGATTAAATATGGTGCTATATCAAATTTATTTGCTGTATACTTAACCATCAATGACTCTCTCTCCTTATTTTTCGCACTAATTTTTCATGTATTGTAGGAGTGTTTACGAACATATAAACTCACATACACAAACTACCGGATTTAATACCTATACGCCAAACAAATATTTTTGCCTTGCGGGAATCTAACCCGTGACACGCAGTGCAGCAGCCAATCACTCAACCAGTGCGTCAACCATACCGTCGTATTGATTTTAAGCAGCTACATAATTATACATTAGTTGATTGACCTTCTTGTGATAACCCTAATTTTGAAAATTTGACCTCAGTACATTAAAATCATTTTCTCAAAACCTACGCCTAATTAGAAAACCATATTTTTGTGGGTGATAAACCTTATTATAAACAATCTATTCATACCAGATAGAGGTTCTACTTCAACCTAGAAAAAATAATAAAAAATAAATACTGATTTCAGTAAAAAAAATTTTTTTTGTGTACATGATCATTTTTGATTAAATAATAACGGGATAATATGCTCCAAGAAATGCTTCATAAATCCTCAATGCAAACAAAACTCAATTACATATAGGTATTTTTGTACGAATTATTTTATGTGTTTAAACCTTTAAGGCCACGAAAACTAAGATTTTTTTAAAAATCAAATAAACGAATTTGTCACTTGGGAGTTCTACTCTTGCATTTATAATGAACTATTAATTAGGAAAATTCAATAAAAGGCGGATGTCACTTATTTAGGGCAAAAAAAACACTGTGCATCGTAGCCTAAGAAATGAATGCACTAAAGGTGATAATGAAAATGACAATCGCTTCGTAGAAAACTGATATTAAACTGTACCTAGTTATTCCAAAAGCCATCATCAATACACTTAAAAGTAAAAGCATTGGGCAGAAAAATTCCACCGTACTCCGTAGGTACCTTGTTAATATTTCACAAAGTTATGCTGTTCACGAGCTTTGAATATCGACTAGAATTTTTCTATTAGAGCTACGTACAATGGCAATTCTTTCCGAAATAGCTTTATAAAACTTTAGTGCTTTGGCAAGGGTATAATACCAGCAGAGGAACGAAATGTATTGCCAATGATAGCTTGACACGCGATGTTTGGTACATCGCACCAAAACTTGTGTAGCGATCCGTACTTTACTTAATTATTGGTACTGAAATATAAAACTATAGTACTGTAATTAACTTCAAATTAGAAACTTAATTTTTCAAACAGATCGCACTACTGTCATATTTGTTAATACATTGTATTTATAATGTAATTTATTATGCTTATTAAGTGGACTGTATGTTCTTTTTGAGTTAATAAAGATCTTTAAACATAGTGTGTGCGCAAACACAAGTGCACTCTCTGTTCCCTAAGTAAAGATACTATTCAATTGTTAATTGGTATGGAAAACTGCTGGTTATGCAGGGAAATCTATGGAAAGAACTATAAGGTAACTCTAGTAACTTGTTCAGTTAATACACCTGCTTTAGGTTGAAAGAAAGAAAGTTCTAAATGACTTGGTAATTGCAGTGACCAATAAATGCCAGCGCAAGGGTCAACGAATATAATTCATCTTTTTTGATAACACAGGGCCTTAACCTACTCACCACAGGAATACGACACAAGGTTATTTGGCTAAGACATTCTGTAAGTTATTCTACGGGTCGTAGGATTGGTTTAGAATTGCCACACAGAGAGAGGTAGAGCCTCTATTTGATTTGAGAGTTTTATTTATCCACAGGAATGCAAACTTCCGTAACTGATGTTCCATCTTAAAATATTACAACCAAATAGTAAACGAGATTATAATTTTCTAGTATTATTGTTAACGCCTCTCGGCATTAAAATATCTAATGACCTCATATTGTGTTGTTGTGTGATTTGGGGTAGATATAGAATAGATATTGATCTTATGTACCTCATACAATATATTTGCAGGATCAGCAAAGTGCTAGTAACTCCTCCTTGTACTGCGAGCATCCATGGAATTCTACTGACAGCTCAACGATGACCACCCAACAAGCCGAATGTTTCCCTTCATTTTAGTTGCATAAAAACGGATCAAATCCGCAATCCAAATCGACGATTACACCATAAACAATCAAGGCATTAATAAGGCTCAGTAATTAATGGCGTGTTGCATTACCTATTTAAAGTAAATTGGCTATTCGTAACATACTATTACCGCCTTGCTGGTAACAAGAAAATGATGCTTTGATCACTCGCTAGTCGCTCGCGTCTTATGGGAAAACAGGTTGAGCGGGCTTTCTAATGTTCAATGAAAAACCACAATAAGGAAAGACAAGTGCTTATCTTAATTCACTCATAAATAGCAGCGCATTGACTGTGACCGTTGGTGCAGTAGCGTAAGTATTACCTAGCGTAATTGTAAAGTTCTTAGTTCGATTTACGGTTTGGATAAAATATCATTGGGTTGGGATGATATCGAGGGCTTCTAGAGATTAAGTCAAAAATAGGAGACAATACTTATCAAGGTACCTCTATAACAGCACTATAAATGAATGTATTATTACGTTTGTAAAGGACGATTCACTTTAACACAGTAACAAAATCCTCCGAGGAGCTGTTTAAAAGTCTAAACGCGTTAAATTTTATTACATATTACAGAGTATTCACGAGGGTGGACAAAGCGGTTATCACCACGCATTTAAAAGTCAATATTATTTACTATAGCGGTCACCGACCGTCCAAGATATATTACCAAATACATAATGTAATAATTTATATGAATCGATATTTTTGGTAAAACGTCATTCTCAACAATGCGTCCCTTAGCTTATTTTGCTTAGTAATCATTACGGTGTGTTTACACTAAGCAAAACAAAAGGTATAAACTCTAAATTCTGAAAATCGTCTAAAATTTGGCCAAAACTACAGAATCTCTCGTCTTCACAGCTAGTATCAGAACGCTATCAGCCATGATATATTAGGTAAGTAGTATTTATATTTTATAAATTTCGTATTGTCGTATCGGGTGGCTTAACTGTAGCTCGTATGGCCATTTTAGATTAAGCCAATCATAACTGCAACTTATAAGTTTGCATATGTTATATTGAAAAGAAATCGTTGTGCAGATAGCGCAAAAAGATTTAGTGATAAGGAGATGTAAGCTAGAATCCCGATGCCCCTAAATGTTGCTGACTTCAACAAAAAACACATATCGACATTTGAATATGTTGTAGTAGTTGACATTAAGCTAAAATAAACCAACATCTAATAAAAACTTTGTACGTACACGAACAAAATTTAACACCAACAAAAGATGACCAAGATGACACTGAAATTTAACACTGGCTATTGAATAAGCTATATTTGTGTCAATCTTAAACTGAAGCCGCTATTTTACGACTATCGTCTTATGGCTTAGTCCGTAGAATTCCAATTTACGACATCGACTGTCAATGTTGTAAATAAAATTACAAGCAACGTGGGACATAAAGTCCATGAAGGGCAAAAGACATTTCGCATAGTGCCTATGACTGGTAATTTAAGGTCGAAGACGTGATATGATCGACAGCTATCAGACAAGGAACTAATGGAAACAGGCACTTTAGTATATTGGAATGGCGTTTAAGACACAGCCCATTATCAAGTTCTATATGCCTTTTAAAATTTATCTTTGCTAAATTTTAAATTTGCCCCGCAGTAATTTCAAAAAGATTTATTAATATCGATACTATGTAATTGTTTTGGAATCAACTATTTAAAGGCTTCTGAGCCCAAAATAATGCCGTTTTTATTTGTCTATTAGTCCGTTTTGGCATCGCTGACGGATTTTGATACGTTTTCCTTTCCTCAAATGGAATCTTGTAATTCAACTTAAATCCAAGCCTTTAGATTGTAACGAAAGGTTACATTACTGGTACCTTTTCTTAGCATATCATATCATTTAAAATGCCAGTTATGTGTAGTAAAAGCAGGAATTAAACACGAAACCTTTCGGCCATTATAGCGATGATGACACCCAACTGGAGATCAAAAGGTTACAGATAAAGCATCTTTAAGATTATAGCTGCCTCTTAACGTCAAATACATTCAGATGAGTTATTCGTGAACCTATATGAACAGAACTAGTACTCACAGTAGCTCCAAATTGAGACATTCTCAAAAATTTGGCAGGCGAGGCAATAAGTGCACTAGTGGAAACCTTTACAATAAGAAGGTCAATTTTAAACAGGTTGTTTTTCCTATCATATATTTTTATATTGTTCAAGAGCTCCTGATCGTAATCTGTAGTGATATTTTCGCAAACGCAAGGCCGGTATATGTTTTTCATTTAGATAAAATTACATCCATTTCATTCCCTCTTTACTCTTAATTTCACTTTCATGTAGTCAATGAAAACTCATTAAGTAGGTACGTAAGAATTAAAGCACACTATGAGCATGCCGGTGGCTGACTAAATATAACAAACTATTATATATTCAGATCGTGAAATCCTTACTAATATTACAAATGCGAAAATGAGTTTGTTTGTTTGTTAGGTTTTCATGACTTAACTACTCAACCTATCAACATGAAATTTTGCATACACGTTGTCAGGGGTACAGAATAGTACACAGGGTAACTTTCATCCAGAAAAAAGAACTGTTGCAAACCTAACCTAACCTACATTTACGCGAGCGAAGCCGCGGGTGAAAACTAGTTTAATATATGTAACAAGTTAGGGCTGGTCTTAATTATAATGTCATAACTTCGCGGATCGCTACTGCTCTATTAGAGAATAATATGCGAATGCGGCTTCTCGAACTGTCAATGCCACACATTCCACCCGCAATATCGGTGTTCCAGTGAACCCCACCCTTATCCCACTAAACAGGAGTGTATGCTACTACTGCGCATGAGGTCTTAGGTCCGATTCCCGAGTCTAACAAAGTGGTATTCGGATTTTTAAGTCAAGAAATTCTTAGTGGCGGCAAGAATTCTGAAACTGTAATAGGTAAACCGCAATAGGCGTGGGACGTAAAATAGGACCTAGCGAAATGTGAATGTAAAACACCTCTACCTATAATAAAAATTCGAAAGACTTTTTTGTATCAAAATTCATAGCTGACGCAATTTCAACATTATCGTTTGGCCATGTCTTTTCCATCAGCAGTGCTTGTATAATGAAGGTAATAAAAATGTTATGCGAAGAACCCAGTCGACTGGTACTATAAACTCAAGGTACCAAGCTCTCTGATAAACTAACATCCAATAACATTTAGCCTATTCTTTACATAATAACTGTAGGTACCACGAGGCTATCTCAGGTCACGGAACGCACGCGATTTCGCTTACATACCCACTATGTTAGACGAATGATTTCTATTAATACCTGAATGAGTTTAAACATGCATTTCAGTAAGCTGCTTGATGGGAAGTGACTTAAATGGCGAGTAGTGACGTCAGAGGAATTGTGGAGACATCAGAACAATTGTGGTGACGTATTTTTAAGCGCTTTCAAACAAGCCTCCTCCTTTGTTGTGTTCTGTGTTCTATATTCAACTGTATGTTCTTTTTTATACATTTTCACAAATTTTTCCGTGAATTGCAGACTGATTTAAAAAATTCTTTTTTTGTTTGTTGTGAATTCAAGACTACACTTTTATTGCTTGAGATACAACATAACGGCCCACCTGATAATACAAATTTGATGTGATGGAAGGTATACCGATCGTTGTTGTTACGTATTTTGAAGCAAACTGCAGTTTATGATAAATAAGACTGCACGGGGAATAACCATTATGCGCCGCGCTAGTGTACAGATAATTTAACTGTTCACATCTGTTTTTTTTATTGCGTTTATCGATGACAGACGAGTCAGCGGCCCACCTGATAGTAAGCGAGAACGGTGGCTCATACATATGGCTGTGTTTTCTTAGCATTATAGAAGCCGGAACGAAAAGGGAAATGGAGCAGGATGGGGTTTGGGAAGGGAAGGGTGATTGGGCCTCCGGCGCTCTCACTCACCGAACAAAACATAGATACTGTTATTTTACGTCGATCTTCTGGGAGAGGGTGGTACTTTTCCGGTCGAGCCGGCCCATTCATGCTGTACCAACGTGGCCCTACCATGTAACCAGCGTGGCTCTACCCTAACCTACCTGTTTATGTTTTGAAGAAAGAATCACAAATCAAATCAAAATTAATATTGACCACTGGGCATACAAGGCCTCAGGTTCTTTTTGGATTTGGGGACAAGACCTGTCTATAACTGGTCCCTGAAGGTGCTTTCGGGCACTGGAAGGTACAGCGGCTCTCACTATACACCGAAAGGTTGGTGAGAGGGAACGCTATATGATAAACTTGGGTAGCCAGTAGAGGAAGGGTCTGACCACTGCGGCATGTAAACTATGCTACTATTACAAAGAACCAAACCGAAATTATTAATAAGCGAGATCGTTTTACCATAACCCAATATTACATAGTCTAACGCCTATATTGTCAACAGGGTAGGCAAAGGTATATTATACCGACACTTCGCCCATTTTTAAGGTTCCACATAGTAGGGATCGAGTCAGTAGCCGTCAACCGCACAAATTCCCAAACTCCGTGCTACTACTACAATCAAATTCAACACAGAAAAGCCCAATAACACTGCTCGACTCGGGCCTATCGCTGTGCCACCGAGACTCTCTATACTAATCAGGTTTAGAATTTCTGTAACAACCTTTTCCTACTTTTCCTCATAAGTAACTTCAAACTTATTTATTTGTGTGATTTTGGGTACAATAGTTCTTATGCTTTTACAATATTATATGAATCTCCAAAGTGGCGGCTTACACAAGTTGCAATAATTAATAATAAACTACATTCATTAATCAAATAAGAAAAGGTAGAAGAAATGAGAATTAAAATTGCTATATTAGATTATAAAAGATTATCATTTAAGAAACTGTCTATAGTGTAGTAACTCATTATCAATGAGCATTTTTCTTAGCGTACATTTAAATTGAACTACATTTGTCCATATACTTTATGGGATCAAGTATTTTATTATATATTTTTCGTCCCATACAAAATATGCTTTTATGCATTAAAGTTGTTTTTGATTTCCTCAAGAATAGCGTATGTTTATAAATTCGCCTTGCGGATTTCGTTTGATCATTAGATAGTTTATAAAATAAATTTATATTAATTTTCACAAATCAAGCTACTTCATAAATATAGAGTGATGGTAAATGTTAAAATTTTCTTTCACGAGCCCGACAACGAAAAGATTTAAAATATGTAATTTATAATGGGTTGAACTGTTTTGAGAAAAGGATGGTACGGCCGTGCCGCTTTTTTGCTCGACTTGGCTGGGAGCACTGCCGTGCCTCCAGATCATGTTATGTTTAGCTAACCATATGTATAAAATGTAGGACGAAACAGGAATAATTTAAACAGAGGGGCGAATGAGGAACATTTTCGAATGTGGGACGTAATGTAGGGGTAAATGCGGCACAAACCTGGTTGAATTACTGACGAAGTATATACCTATACTTATTGCAAACGCAAATCTACTCAGTTTTTACTTACTATGTGTTGTTTCCGCGTTAATTTGTTGTCGATCGTTAAGCCTAACGTAATCCCAATTATGTTTCTCGTATTGTATATACACATAACTAGGAAGTAGGAACTGTAGGCAGACCGCGCATAACTAAACATGCAAATGTTTAAGTGCAAAGTTTTCGCTACAATAGCACTGTGGAACGTCCCAGTTTTGTGACAACACGCAAGCCAAAAATGTCGCACACATATTATTCTTACATTTAATATTTTGGCCGAGTGACAACACTCGCTGTACATTGGTCAAATGACCGTTACATGCCACAAACATTTGTAACTAATTTTGATTATGTTGACGACAAGAATATAATGTAATGTTAACTGATTGATGGTCTTGAATTCGATTCCAGAATCGGCCAGTGTTATTTTACCCCTTATTACTTGAGACCTTTTTTTAGGTGGGGAAATGCTCCTTATGCATACCCCTTCGCCACAAGGGGAGGCGAGAGGGCTATGTCGGTCTTTCCCGAGATTTCAGGCCTACCGACTAAAACCACCACTATGTGCCAGCTCGCTGCTTTGTATGGTGGGTGGGTCGCTGGAACTGAAACTACATCAGCGACCCGCCCAGCAGGGCTTAATGCCGAGATGTTGTGTCTGCGGGCGACCACTCCTGGACGACGCCCTGGCACAACAGAGGGCGTCACTCCGACTTAACGGCTGGCATTAGACCTAAATCAGTATCTGGTGAAATATGGGATTCATGTATTAAACGCTCTACTATTAATAGCTCTGCCTACCCTTTTGTTGATATAGGTGTGAGAATATGAATAACGTTTAACGTTATCAGGTTTAATTTTATCAGTTAATTACTATTCATTAAATAATTATAAACTGTAGCAACCTTAGCGGATATACCTTCACTTTTGCTGTTGATCGTGCTTCAATTCAATACCTACCTTTAGCTACTAATTTATCTATCTAAGAATATATAAATAGGCAAAGACAAAACAGTATAGTAGGTACCTTTTTCTCCTTTTCTTGTCAATCGCTTTTCTTTTTTGTTTAGTACCTATCGACGAGCTATAGTGTTATCAATAAAAAACATTGGAAGCAATATTTTCTTAATGTTGGATAAATGTAAATTCATATAATATGTTTTCCTCAAAATTTTAATACTGATGGTTATAGTTTTGACTACTGCGTGAACACTAGTTAAAATGAAAATGCTCTGTTAATAAGAACATAGAAATCTGTTGTTTGGTCGAAACATTCAACGTTCAACGTTTGGTCGTATATTGTCATACTACATTTTGCTAGTTATTCGTTTAGGGATGAGCCTGTTGCCGCTGTTAGTAATTTTTTACAGAAAACACAATCGCACGTGAATATAACTGCGTTACCAGAATTACCGAGGCACTCCACTCTGAGAATCAGTATGTTTCGGCATATTGTTTTGTAGACGTAAGTATTTTATAGAAACATAAACTATCTGATCCCTCTTAACAAAGCTTTGTCTTCACTTGTATATTCGTTCTGAGAGATGTCTGTTTTAGCGCACAATTACCTAGTCTGTAGTTAAATGATATCGATGACAATAATTTATTTATTTAGTAAATACTTTAGCAGTATTGTTTGAAAAATAAACACCGTAGCTTGTAACTAACGTTATCTGTGGTATTAGCTGACGCGATCTGTTTCGCTAGTGTTGTAATTCGATAAAATCGATTTGTATTACTTCAATATTCCCACCGTGAAGAATTAACAAAGAAACCTACATTTACATAATATGCATCGTATGGCTTCAGCAGTGTCGAATGGTATAAAACACCACAGAATTATATAAGCTTAAGAGGATACACTGAAAAATGCACTAAGTTTCATTGAATAGTATAGGACTATGAGAAGACCAATTAATCTAGAATTTTGATATAGGTAAATTGATGTATTTAACTAGAATTTCCAAGCTCAAAAACACGATATTGTGATATTGGTGCGATCATTATTATTTTCGAAAACACCTCTGAAAAATTACTATTTTTGAAATTACAAGGAAGTTACACCATCGTTATGCTTAGGAATTACTCAAATATATTCGTAACATCAATATTAGTAATTTGCTAGCTCATTATTTCCTTAACTAAAACCAATTATTTTTAAATAATATTTTAAGATTTTAACAAACAATTTCTAAGCGCGCTCGATCATTGCGGGCGCATCGCAATTGAGTGTCAATGAGTACATACGTCACGTTTGGCGGTGTCCCCTTAACAGATGATGAATAACGTAACAGGTTAAGTGGTCTTCTAGCCAATATACCTACCTCGCATTTACTAATTCGAACAACGTAAAGGTAAAAAAGTTATGACACACAAATAGTTGGAGCATGTGTTTTCTTTGATTCGCCTTGCCACAGCCTTCGAGTGTTGTGGTTCCATCCCCACACGGGACAAAAAATGTATGGTCTACGAATAATTGTTCCGAGGTTGGGGTGTTCCTTATGCCCGTTATTTGAATGTTTGTAAAAATCCCCGCGACAGATGAATTATCCTTAGGGCGCAAACTGTCTTTTTAAAAACAATTAAAAAGTCAACAATGTCATTGTATAATATTGTCTTACGTTTACGCGAATGTTATTCATTGAAATTAAACTGCTTTTATCGTGTTGTTAACGTTATAAAATCCGTATAAAGCAGTTTAATTTCAATAAATGTCATTTGTTATTAACCACGCTAATATGCACATCAATGCATTAACAGGTTCATTGCCGATGTCCAAGCTATTCAAATCAAAAATTGTCACCCAGGATCCAATTTCATTTTTGTGTTTGTGTATTTATGTACTTTTTTAGTGCTTTCGTATATTTTAGGTTCGATAGATTTTATTCCCCTACCCTGTTCTAATTAATAATACCCGCGCGGAGTTACGTTTTGAAATAACCGTCTGACTCCGCGCGATAACCATCTGACTCCGCGCGGAGTTTTCGGCAAAGAACCTGTTAAAAAGAAGTATCTTAAGATCATAATTAGACAGATTTAAAAAGATACATTTGTAACATAATAGACGTATTGTAATATTATATGAACACCGGCATCATAATACATTAAGTATTACGTAGCTATAAATGTATACACCTGTGAACGGTTTTAAATATAGATAACTGTCAACTGTCACAACAGTAAAAATAAACTTCCAAATATGATATAAGGAATTTAACGGGTGTATCGACTTCTAAGACTTATAATATAATCTATTGTTTAGTGACTCAGTCTGGCGGGTCGGATGACATAAGCATGACCTCTTAACCGTGAGGTCTTGCATTTTAATAAGGCGTCGCCGTCGGGCAAAATGTTATAATTTGTTTATCACAATATCCTAGTGAGAAACCGTTGCACTGCCAAGAAGAGACTTGAGTTCGATCCCGAGGCATCAGCGAGTAATGATTAACTATTGAATACTCATATAAAAGTAAAAGGTTTGAGACCTCTGCTTAGCACTCCAACAGTTTTTCACTGTCCCTTTCGGTAATTTGTTTATAAAGAAAATTTTGCATATAGTTTTCTGGAAATATCTATACTAATATTATAAAGCTGAAGAGTTTGTTTGTTTGTTTGTTTGTTTGTTTACTTGAACGCGCTAATCTCAGGAACTACTGGCCCAATTTGAAAAATTCTTTCAGTGTTAGATAGCCCATTTATCGAGGAAGGCTATAGGCTATATATCATCACGCTAAGATTAATAGGAGCGGAGCTCCAATGAAGAATGTTTCAAAATCGGAGAGTATTTTTTCCTTTTGAGAGCTTCCGCTGCGTGCGCTGCGTAAACAGTTAAAGTTTCGCAAAAATCATGTATGACAGAATTGTTTTCCTTTAAAAGTTCTAAAAAAAAGGCCGCGACAGCATATGTCTATCTTTTAAGGTTGGCTCACTATAACCATTTTTATGCTAACGAAATTTGTTCTAAAATAATGCATTATTTGCGAAGGTATTTTTATAAACATGATATTAATCCTTATCCAAATAAATACGTTATTCATCACAAGTATTTAATTTAAAACAAAATTTCCCTTTACATCATTCGATTTCAATGAATATCTTAGGAGATATAGCAGTTTTAAAATAACATCACAGCAAAATAATTACCCATTACGGACATAGTACAAACGATGTTTCTCCTGGTTTATTCTGCGTGATTACTACTGGTTCGATTTGAAAAATTCTTTTAGTGTTGGATAGCCTATTTGTCGAGGAAGGCTATAGGCTATATAACATCACGCTACGACCCACGGGGGCGGCGCAGTAACGATAAACGCGGGTGAAACCGCGGGAACATCTAGTACTAAATAAACAGTAATACGGTTATTTTATTTTATTACATCTGATCGCCCATTTTAAGTGTCACATCACTTAAATATTTCTGGTGAGATGTAGGTGAAAAGAACACATTTGCCAACAATGTTTACTGTTCACAATATATATAAATAGAGGATTGTTTTATTGTTTTTGTTCAAAGTGCAAAAGTTATCAACCAACAATAATAACAAAATACCATTCATGATGACGTGTTCTAATTAAACTAATAAATACAATTAATTGTGATAAAAACAGTTTACAATCTATTCCAGTAACGTATACTTTATTATTACTGTTTGCCGGAGGGATAGAGAGTCGAATCCTAATCCTATCCTACCCTAATATTATAAAAGCGAAAATGAGTTTGTTTGTTTGTTACCTTTTCACGCCTAAATCGCAGAACCGATCATCCTGAAATTTTGCATATACGTTGTCAGGTGTACAGAAACGGACGGACATAGGCTACCTTTCATCCCGAAAAAAAATTACTGTTCCCGAGGAAAACAATAATAACGTTCTTATGGTAATAGATGGCGCCACGTGTCTTTCGAATCATTATTGAATTATATTATTATATATTATTACAAGCAGAGTACAACCCGACTTGATTGTCAAATTCTAAATTAACGCGAGCGAAGCCGCGGGCAAAAGCTAGTTAGTTATATATTTTTTTAAATGTCTCAGCAGCGATAGCTTAGTAGGAGACCGTTGCTGGACTGCCACGTAAAGATCTCGAGTTCGATTCCAAGGCACGCGTCTCTGATTTTTCGAAGTTATATGTATTAAAGCTCGCTTTAACAGCGAAGGAAAACGTCGTGAGGAAACCTGCAAGTCTGAGAGTTCTCCATACTGTCCTCAAGGATATTTTTTATTTATTTTTAACGACTGCATGGATGGCTTAGTCGTTTATGTGGTCGCCTCGCCACTGCCACTGGGCCGAGTGTCGTGGGTTCGAATCCCACACGGGACAAAAAATTGTGTGATCCACAAATGGTTGTTCTGAGTCTGGATGTTCTTTGGGTCCGTTATATGATTGTTTGTAAAGTCCCCCGAATCCAGGAATTATTAATAGAGCGGGAGTTCTTTTTTTTTAAGGTTAGGTTAGGTTAGGGTTTCAAATTACTTTGGTGCCCGCGGGTCGTGGGCAGTCGCTGGGTGGGTCGCTGATGTTGTATCAGGTTCCGGTGGCCCACCCGCTAAGGCGAGGCGACGGTGCACAGGGGGGTTTTAGTCGGTATGCCGGCCGTTCGCTCTAGGCCGGAGAGCCCGACATAACCGTCCCACCTCCCCGAGTGGGACGGTATGCATCAGGAGCATTTCCCCCCTCCCAAAAAAAAAAAAAAAAAATAAGGGTTTCAAATTACTAGTATTCTTGTTAACCCCTCCAGCTAAGTTAGAATGCTTGTATTAGGAATGGGTTTACGTCGGTAGTGCAATGGGTGGGATACGAACCCGGGACCTCTCGATCGCAAATCTAAGGCCATATCCACTGGGCTACAGCCGCTTGTTTTTAACACGCTTTTATTAGTTTCACTTGTATGTTTGTCTGTATGTAACTGACTCCTTTGAGCTCGATTTTGACCCACTTCAAACGGTCAGATTTCATTTAAACGTTGTAGACTTATCGAGGACCCATGACAATGCAACAATTAAAAAAAATAATAATAATAGGTAGTTTAAAAAAAAATTACTTTTTAAAGTATTATTTATTTTTAATAAAAATTTAAAATATATTAATACGTATCTGAATCGTAATTTTGAATGTTTGCCCTTTAACGCTGGTATGTTTAACGGTTTGTCCTTATTCCTAGAAGCGATAAAATAATAATACATGCCTATTATTTTATATATACACAATATTTTACATAGGGATAATGAATGTAAAATATTGTACCTACATAATTATGGGCCCTAACCGTACTGATATTGCACGAAAAGTGTCCATGCTAAATTAAAGCGTGAGTGATCTCACATTTATACTAATATTATAAAGAGGAAATATTTGATATTTTGTTCGTATGTAAGGATTTATCTTATCTTATCTTATGTGGGGGCCAGTCAGTGCAGACCGGCGACACTTCGACCCAGTGGGATCTTTTGTGTCGACACTCTCCCAATAACGACTGCCATAGATGTTTATGGCAACCGGGACCGACGGCTTAACGTGCTCTCCGAGGCACGGAGCAGGCGATAATTGTCAATCAAAACGCACATAATTTCGAAAATTCATATAACTTCCGAAAGTCAGAGGTGCGCGACGTGGATTCGAACCCGAGACCTTCTGCATTGCAGTCTGTTGGTCTCCCCACTGAGCTATCGTTGCTCATATGTAAGGATTTAACTCGAAAACAACTCGATCAATTTAAAAAATATTTCACCATTTGATAGCTATATTATCACTGAGTAAGATAACATAAACATGTTCTATTTTAAAAAAATACCTACCTACCAACTTTTACGCGAGCTAAGCCGCGGGCTAAAGCTATAGTATACATATAATTATGGGCCCTCACCATACTGAGATCGCAGGAAAAGTGTCCATGCTAAAAAGAGTGATCTCACATGTAAGATAAAGAACGATGGTGTAGTAGAAAGAGTGAGCGTAAACTATACACATATGTAAGTATATAAAAATCTCGTGTTATGGTGTTTGTAAACGCATTTCTCTAAAACGGCTCAACCGATTTTTAAGAAATTTATGTATATTAGCGGTCGCCTAGTGCTCGAAATTCGACCAAAGTTTGCCTGTAAGATATTGCTGATATAATAATAAGTCATTATATATTGACATATTATGTAACCATAGTTACGCGCTTCGACTGCGTGTGTAAAATGCATGGTTGTGTGCGTGTAGTGTATTTTAATTAATTTAATGTACTTCTAATGCATATTTTATATAAATATTAGCATTCGCCCCTCCATATAAACTTTAACTGTGCCAAATTTCATACTCCTCCGTCCGCGCAATTTTCGTAAAAAGGGTTACAAAGTTTTTTCTTCACGTATTAATATATAGATTTGGTAGGTATGAGAATAGGTCATAAAGTATATTTCATACCGCTAGATATTAGGGTGTCCCTATCAAATTAATTTATATGGCAGAACAACGCTTGCCGAGTCAGCTAGTAATACAATATTTATAATTTAGTTGCCATGTCGCCATTGTGTGGGAGATGTCAACTTGACATCTGCATGTTAAGTTGTGACGTGAGCATATTTAAACATAGTATACTTATGCTGCGACATTTCAATTATTGTAATATTTAACTGTGAGAAACAACCGTGGTGTAGCTACAAGTTTTAAATTGGTGCATTTATGATTTTAATCTTTAGAAATAAGCTATGTTTTATACTCTAAAATGCATCAATGCGAATCCGCGCGTAAAAGCTTATTACCTATTTTAAAATATTTTATTAAAGTTACGATTAAAATGCTACAATTCCATAGTTATGGACAAAGTCTACTCTATAAATAATATGTGCTTTCGCAGTATATTCTAGAGTTGGCTAGAGTTACTGCTTTTTTACATTTGGCGGTTAAATCTAGGTTAATCTTCGAGCGATTTTCTACGTTTTGCGAGATGTGTCATACACACATCCTAGTTTATGTTCGATGGCTTTTTCAGAAGCTGAATGGCAGTTCAAAACAGCCATTTTTGCAGTTTATGAAGTCTATATATAATATTGTCTTCTGTTTACGCGAATGTTATTCATTGAAATTAAACTACTATATACGGATTTTATCGCGTTGTTTATTTGATATTATATATTTATATGTGACTAGCTTTTGCTTGCGGTTTCGGTCTATAACGGTACTGTTTATTGGTTTAAGGTACCCTATGTCCTTTTCTATACCGCTAACGTGTATGTGATATTTCATGATGATTGGTCGAGTAGTCACGGCGAGTAAGCGTAACAAACAAACAAACGCATTCATAATATTAGCTAGAATAGCAATTATGTTCGACAAGACTACGCAGGTCGATTACAATACTGCTAATAAATCAGAACAGCTGTTTACATAAGGGAAAGAACAATCAATCATAACAAGTTATGACTAAAATGGCATCACTCACTAAACATGAAGGTTTTTCGCTAAAACCTTTATGCATGAAACCTTAGAGGTCTAGACACATAAATTATATTAACCTGTAAATGTTCTAAATATAGACATCATAGAATGTGAAAATGGCTGTTTCGGACTTCTAGATCAATAAAACCTACATGGCACGCATATACGAATAGGTTTGACATTTTAATGCCTTAATTTCAAGTGTTACAATTTTTAAAGAGGTTTTGTTAGGATAATTAAGAAACAACTTGAACTATTATAACAATGCAAATTGTTTCCTAATCACCATAGGAGGCTCTAAAATTGTAACACAAGAGACTTAAATTGAAGGGCTTAAATGGCTGACCCCTAGACGAACACGTGCTCGTGGAAAAGGTTACGAAATTATTCGAAAAAAGAGACTATAAGATGTAAAATGAACATAATTTAATTACATTTATCACCATCTATATCTAATAGAATTGGTTTAAATATATAAAAAGCTATTTAGGCGTAAGAATTACACGTAACGTTTGCTTAACAAGATGTCACTGTGGTATCTTTTATGCAAAAAACTCACATGCTTATGTTAATCTCACTGAATTTGAAACTTCCTCTTCAAGAGATAACTAGGTACTGAATCTGCTTGCCTTCGGCAGAGACTTTAGAAACATCATAACTCTTAATTTGTAATTCTCATAATTATTTATCGGGTTTATTGTGAGTACAAAGCACACTAGCATTCTTGTCTGCACGGTTGGCGTAGTGGTTTAAGTGGTCGCCTCGCCACTGCTTCTGCGCCGTGTTGTGTGTTCGAATCCCAAACGGTACAAAAAATGGGTTATTCCACATATCCCCATTAATGGGGATCTGTGAAGATTTTGTCCACAAATCCCCATTGACCAATCATCAACTTAGCAATGGGGATTTATGGACAAAAACCAACATAAAGTTCACAAATCCCCATTAAGTTGGCTCATCAATATGTGGAAATCGATGGATTTTTCATCCACGAATCCCCATTATCTTGGCATCGACTTTGCAATGGGGATCTGTGGACAGAAAGTTTATAAAACCCCAGAAGTGAAATGAACAAATGAACGTCTACAATACAAATGAACGTCTACAATACAAATGAACGTCTACAATACAAATGAACGTCTACAATACAAATGAACGTCTACAATACAAATGAACGTCTACAATACAAATGAACATCTACAAAACAAAAGACTATCAGAAAGTGATCAGCCGTGGATATTGCTTACAAGAAACAGGTTGTGTGATTCACAAAATATTGTCCCGAGTCTGGATGTTCTTTGTGTCTGTTGTTTGAATCTTCATAAAGTCCCCCGTGATCATTATTTCTAGTACGGGAATTGTCTTTTATAAAAAGAAAAAGAAAGAAAGAAAGGCATGGTCAGGTGACTAAGGCAAATTAGTACACTTTGGAACTGTAAAATCGATTTAATTTTCAACTATTTTCTCTCGACTGACGCAAATAGATTCATTATCACTTAACACAACATTTACATATACCTATGTATTATCAATACATTCACCAATTATACCTTATTAACAAAGAAATAAAACTGTTGTCTGTCATCTGACAGCAAGGTCAAGTAAATGACGCAGTCGTATTATCTGCGTTCGTGTACGTCATACGACGCAGAAAGTCCGGCGCGAGAATAAGTGGAGCATATTTTATTATCGCACATAGATATTATCTTCAAGAGTCGATATATGAGAACTGAAGACTGAAGAACGTGATGGAACGCAAAAATGTTTTAGTTGGTTTCTGTGATGGCGATACAGTTTTTTCGTTAACGTCCATCAGATAATTGTTTGGCAAAGAAAAATGTTTGGCATAAATAGTCGAATAAATGTAATAGAAATCTAATTCAAAGATTTATTTAAACGGTGATATGTGCATGAAACTGAGCTGAGTTGTAGCTACCGAAATAATAAATAACATAGGTACATTGACTCATGCCTATAAGCCCGAAGGGATAGGCAGAGATGAATTACATGTACACAATTATTCACCGTTGCCTAAAAATAAATTACGCTAGGTATGATTTTAGGTTCCACATATTAGTGTCGAGCTAGCAGCGTGGAGTATGAAACTGCCTGGTACCAGACATGCTGATGAAAATTTCTTGATAAAAAATCTAACAACGCTTGTTCGACCCGTAATCGAATCGGAGACTGCACACACTCAAACACTGCATCACCATGACAGAAATAGGTGACATTTAGAGTCATATTAGAAAAGTAATATCACAAACCAACAGTAAAGGAAATAAGCAATAAAAATGTCTACTCCTTAAGGTTCTCCATATTATCTGATCGATCTCATCGGAATTAAGAGGAAACACAAGGGCCGTTTTTCCATACAAACGTAGTCCCCTGTTTCTTCCCTGGATAATGCCAGTAGAGCAATATTTCTTCCAAAAAATGTATAGGCTTTATTGGCATGTCCCTAAGTTTTCCTTTTTTTCATAAATTAATTATTAAAAGAGACATGAGCCTTCAAAAACCTCAAAAATTTACTAGATTTGCCGCTGTGTTCAAACATCCAGAAAACAAATTTGACTAGATTATATAAAAAAAGCAAAACATAGGAACACGGCCAAAGCCTTTCTTTAATTTTTATTGAAAAAGATAGTTAAATCGGTCAAGTTTTGGAGAAGGAATCAGGTGACTACGAAACGTTGATTTTGTGTACTTTTAATAGGTATTTTCGGTCAAAGCTGCAGTTTTCTCTATCGCGCTCATGATACTATACATACATGGCACTGCGCGACAGCAATAGATTTTACAAATACCTATTTTTCAATTCTCTCGCCCTTAGTGTTTCCTCTTAAATCACATAATATTATTAAGCTACATAGAAGCATTATAAATCTGAAAAGGGCTAGTCAAATATATCCCACCAATATATGAACAAATTATTTGGGAGCGAACCTTTACATCCCCATCTGCCGTACCTATACAGAGCATATTACCAAGCTTCGCCCTGCTACTGGTAACTATCAAATATTGATTTGCCCACTCCAGAAATTGATCCTGAAACCTCACAATAAGTATAGCGACAACGCCGCAAGATCAACGGGGCGATCGTGGACGTTTTTAATAGAATATAAATAGATAAAAGACAAACCGGGTCACGCATGGGAGGTTTGGCACTAGTGGCATTATTTTGCACGAGAGTTCAATGTCAGTGAATAACATTGGTGACGCGTACACGACACATGACAAAATGATCATAGATCATAGAAAGAGTTGTAAAAATAAGCCATCAACAACTTGTGTAATGTATGAATACCATAAAAATATCTATACTAATAATAATATTATAAAGAGGAAAGATTTGAGTTTTTGTTTGTAATGATTTAACTCAAAAACTACTCAATTTTAATAATTCTTCCATAATTAGAAAGCTATATTATCACAGAGTAAAATAAGCTATATTTTATTTTATAAAAGTGCTGTTACTAACATAACTTCACGTATCCTACTTTTACGCGAGCGAAGCCGCGGGCAAAAGCTATCTTATAAAGCCAAAGTTGCATGGATAAACATAAATCGGTTAAAAAACTATTTTACTAATAGAAAGGTTTTTTTACTCGATACACACGATTTCGAACGGATTCCAATATATTGACAGTTAATTAATCTGTATGTTGCGTCTAGGAACATGAAAGTGGGCATCGCGTTGTGTACACATATTCGAATGTCATTCGAATGGAATTGTGGTCATCGTTGTGATAATAATCTTGATAGAAGTGGTAAAGCGCAGTTGAATAAGGAACCAGGTTAACCTGTACCAGTCCGACTGAATCAGAACCTCTATTTTACCCGAACATCAAATGCCAAGTTGTACTCCAATATATCTAGACACGCGGCAGCGTGTCAAGCCAAGTTCAAGCAAAGGAACTGGCTAGCCAGCGCCGAGTGTAATATTACACGAACCACTTGGTGCCACTTTTGACCCTTCTATAACTCAAAACCTCTTTAATGTATCTCTTTATTTTCAACTAGCTAACTCGCACAACTTCATCTGCGTCGCATAAGAGAATTTTCTCCGTTTTTGCAACATTTTTCATTGATCTTCCGCTCCTATTGGCCATAGCGTGATGTGCTTATAGCCTTACTCGATAAATGGGCTATCCAACACTAAAAGATTTTTTAATTCAAAGCAGTAGTTTCTGAGATCAGCGCGTTCAACCAAACAAACAAACTCTTCAACTTCATAATATTACTAGCAGACCCGCGCAACTTCGTGTGCGTCACATAAGAGAATTTTCCTCGTTTTTGCAACATTTTTCATTGATGTGCCGCTGCTATTGGTTGTAGCGTGATGTTATATAGCCTTCCTCGGTAAATGGGCTATATAATTTTTCAATTCGAACCAGTAGTTTCTAAGATTAGCGCGTTCAACCAAACAAACCAACAAACTCTTCAGCTTTATAATATTATAGTACCTATAGATTTGCTGAAATAAACTTGTGACGACAAAAACATTTGGTTGGCTATAAAAGTAGACAGAAACATTCCTGTAACGTGAACTTCGTCGTCACAAGTTCTACTTTAAAAATTATCTATTTTTACACTATTAACTTCCAGTTAATTATTACGATATCCGTCTCCATTTTTGGAACTATAATTTATTAGTTCCGTTAGAATCAAGCAAACCGAAAATTTTACATGAATGTAGCTTAAAATTAATTAAGTATTTGCTAATAGTGTGTAGGCGCAGTAGGTTAATTTATCGTCTCGATTCGATCCCCACACATGACAAAAAATATGTGATCCACAGTTCGTTGTTTTGTATTACGTATAGGTATACGTGTTCTTTGGGTCCGTAGTATTTAATTTCTGTAAAGAATTTCGCATCACCAGTGGTATCCGCTATAAATTCTAATATAAAAAATGTTGTCCTTAGGTACACACAGCGACACATCAACCTAGACTATTTGGACTTTGAACTATTAGAAGTTGAACGCTGCTAATCGTGTGAGAGAGTGCGTTATATTTTTGTTACGCTCTATCTTTACCATTACATCAACATTAATAAGCACTGACCCTTTCTGACAATTCTCTATTTTGTATGTAGCGTAGTTATGCGTATATAGGGTGTCTAACTTGATGTGTAGCCGTGTGTACTTTTCAAAACGTTAATTTTATTTTTGATTTGGTTATATACAACCCTAACTAATATTACAAATGCGAATGTGAGTTTGTTTGTTTGTTTGCTTGCTTGTTACGTAGTCGGCCGATTATTATGAAATTTCGCATACACTGTTAGGGGTACAGAAAAGGATATGGGGTACCTTTCTTCCAGAAAAATTACTGTTTCCGAGGGATAGAATTAATTGACATAACCTACATTGACGCAAGCGATGCCGTGGCCAAAATCTAGTAATACATATACAGCGTGTAACAGAAAGGTGTGGTCATATTTTATGGCCGTGATGTATATCTGATAAATAACCATATGTCCTATTCCCGAAACGAAAAAACAATTTTTCATTTTATGTAATTTTTTTATTATTTTAAAATCGGAACAAACGCATTGTATCACTATCCAAATAGCACATGGTCATTTCCGGGATCACAGAGATCACCCGAGTCAGCTGTTTGTGTTCTTGTTTTATCTACTAGAATATGTGATATTGATAAGTCGATAAAAAGAAAAGCTGTATCTTAGTGAAAATAATGTATATGGTTGTCGCGGTTTTCCATTATACTGGGGGCTATATTATGTAATGCTTAAATATGACCGCACCTTACTGTTACTCGCTGTATATCTATAGCTGTCAAAAAAGTAAGTAATTATTGTAGGAAATACATAGGTATAGAAAAAGAGAAGAAGAATAAGAAATTAATTTCTAAATAATCCCATAATCCTAACTAATATTATAAAAGCGAAAATGAGTTTGTTTGTTTGTTACCTTTTCACGCCTAAACCACTGAACCGATCATCCTGAAATTTTGCACATAGGTTGACAGGTGTATAGAAACGGATATAGGCTACCTTTCATCCCGAAAAAGATTACTGTTCCCGAGGAAAACAATAATAACGTTCTTATGATAATAGATGGCGCCACGTGTCTTTCGCATCATTATTGAATTATATTATTACAAGCAGAGTACAACCCGAATTGATTGTCAAATTCTAAATTAACGCGAGCGATGCCGCGGGCAAAAGCTAGTAATATAATAAAGTCAAACTTACCATTATCATTAAGCGAGTGGTTAGGCGTAGCGCCCATACTTGAGCTGGACCCCTTCAATATGGCGTTGTGTTGTCGCAAATTCTCCAATTCCACTGCAAACGGTACAACTGTTACAATAACTGCAGTCTAAAGGAAAATATCGGCGCATAACGCACGCATAGTAATCGCTAATTATAGCAAAAACGGACTTATACTGCTCTTGATACTTGTTGGCATATGACCATTTTTAGGGTACCGTACCGCTTCCAACTTTTTGCACGAAAAGTAAAGTATATTAAGGTCGGAAAAATAAAATGAACAGAATTTTAGAAAATTATAAACAGAGTTTTAGAAAAGAAAACATTATTTTATTTTCATGATCTTTAATCAATTGTTTTTCTCTTCTTGTTTGTGTGTTCACTTTTTTAGGTTTCATTATAACTCCGAATACCAGCGGTCAAGAAAATAGTATCATGTATACATTTATTTTTTTAAACAGTCAATAGTAACGAGCGAAAAAATGTATACATAAGTACTGTTTTTAACAGTATGTTTGGAAACCCTAGTGGCAACAGGTAAATGTAAATTCAGAGTAATATAGTTAAGTTGGTATATCCTTGACATTACTTTGTGACCTAAATTAATAAAGATATTTTGATTTTGAAGGGTTCAACATGACCCGTTTACAAGTCCCCGCTGTCCGTCTGTCAGTGGGCTGTATCTCATGAACAATAATAAGTAGAGAGTTGACATTTTCAGAGTGTGTATTTCTATTGCCGCTTTAGGTACAAATAATAAATACTATGACATCTAAAAAGTAGTATTATAATATGTTGTACGACGGTACGGAACCCTACATGTGCGAGTTCGATTAGCTCGTGACAGGTGTTTTATTCAATACTTCTTTTTAATGAATACTTTTTTATTGAATAAATTATACAAAAGTAATACCCGTTTCATTGTTACAGATTCATACTGATAGACAACTGATATGATCAATGTGAAACTGTATTATGAATAGTTGATAACACGGCAGGTATTGTTTTATATTTAGGCAAATAATACATTAACGTTGAATTACGTTTCATGTATTTTATTGCGCTAAAAATCCGTATAAAATAGTTTAATTTTAACGCGAAATGTCGAACATTTTACATTTACATACACCTATCTGTTCTGTCTCACACCTTCGTTCCCAAACTGGTAGCCAGAACCGTACCTATTCACAATTCTCTCTTAATATTTGGGTTCCACGTAATAGGTCGTTTGTGCCGTTTACCGAACAGTAACAGTACCAAACCCCGTGTTGCTTCTATAAGCCCATTTATCGAACACTAGATGTGCTCGCGGTTTGACCCGCGTTAATGATTACTGCACCGCTCTCATGGGTCGTAGCGTGATGTTATATAGCCTATAACTTTCCTCGATAAATGGGCTATCCAACACTGAAAGAATTGTTCAATTCGAACCAGTGGTTCCTGAGATTAGCGCGTTCAAACAAACACAAACTCTTCAGCTTTATAATATTAGTATAGATTGTACCAGAGCCCCATGCTGCTACTAGGAATTTCTACACAGAATAGCCCGATATAACTTTACCTGACCCGGGAATCAAATCAGAACCCTCATGTACTGCAGTCGCTATACTACTGCTACTTAATATTTATGAATATTAATATAATCTACTAAACCAAGAAGTCAGAAATTCAGAATGTTAAGTAAAGATCCCTTTTAAGATTATTACAAGTTTATATAAACCAACATTGAGTTATAATATAAAACTATACCTAACTAGATGTGCTCGCGGTTGCACCCGCGTTAATGTTTACTGCGCCGCCTCCGTGGGTCGTAGCGTGATGTTATATAGCCTATAACCTTCCTCAATAAATAAGTTATCCAACAATAAAATAATTTTTCAATTCGAACCTGTAGTTCCTGAGATTAGCGCGTTCAACCAAACAAACAAACTTCAGCTTTATAATATTAGTATAGATAGTAGCTGTATAGATATGGATAGCTGTAGTCGAAAATTAGGACAAGAAGATCAGGCTCAGTGAGACACACTACAACCAGCGGTTGATACTGGCAGTTCATAATGAGGATGTTTAGTTTATCTTATCAGAGATTTAGTTTACTAGGCCATCAACTAATAGATCTACATAATCAAATATCATTATAGTATAAGTTGATAGTTGGGTACAAATTAGGCAGACATACAAATACATTATTTTTTTTTCTTTTAATTCTTTTTTTTTTTTGGATATCAATACACAAACGTGACTATGCCAATCCCATCATTCATGTACAAAATATCTTACTGCTAAATATTATATCAAGTTATTATTATATATATTAACCTAATAAAAAAGAATATAAAACTTTAGCCTCATCACATGCAGGATTGGCTAAAATGCTATGAAATAGACCAAATACATTTCTACAAATATTATGTAGATTTTTTAAAGGTCAAAATTCAAAGTGAATTTAAATGAGTTTTACTTTGAATTTTGACCTTATTTCGGTCACAAAGTATCACTTATGAACTTCAAAATATATGGTAAATTACTGAAAGTACATTTAGGTCAATTGCTAGGTTCAGCCAAAGGCTTCAGCCTCTGTAGAGGTATTAACAGCTGTTTTTAGACATCTTAATTTTTAATATATCAAATTGCATCAGATCTACTTAGCAGTAAAAATAGCAAACAGATTGAGTTACTTTCGCATTTATAATATAAACATATGTACATTATAGCATAGTCAATTAAACCTATAAAAAATCGATTAATGAGACAGAGAATTTGATCAATTGGACACCAAATATAAGTGATGTTTAGGTAACAATTTATAAATCATGATAGCATTTGAAAGATTATTAGATCCAAATGATTCATACACACTTTCTTTCTCAATATGTGATATTTCACTTGTTGTGGATATGATAGTCTCTCTACTGTATAGGATACCACACTCTGATATAATAGAAAGAATTAAGACTAAAATAAAAAAACTGCCATAAAATGTCTGATCAAATTTTACATTCTTTTACTCTGTACAATACCCAGTCAATATGAATACATACTCCATCTGTATTTACGCAGTTGTGTAATCCACAAGCAGAGCTCTCCTTATATCCTCATTACAGCTGAAGTAATACAATAGGTACAGTACTTTGAAAGCCTGAGGATATATTTTTCACATATCGCGTGAAGAACCCAGAAATAAAGGAAGAGCTAACAAGAGATGTGGTTAAATTAACCAAAAGGTATCAACCAACATTGCCACATCCCGAGAAGTAACCATCTCAACTGCTATATAGAAAAATTGCCTATTGGTACTATTTAACAATGTACCGCATTAAGAAAGTAGGATGTTTGCCACATTGTTTTGACAACACATATTGTCAGAAAGAACATTTGTATGGCGTTTTTCTCTATGCTTTACAGTTACAAAGACTGAGATAAAAAGACATACCAGTTAAATGACACATCAATAAAAAAATCACTTGATTATGGTAAATAGACATTAGTATTAGATACATGTTTAGTGTATCCTTGACTCACATAGTTGCATGTGTGGGTGACGGTTGTAGGTGTACTTGTTTGAAAGGATGGCCTTATGTATCATTGTGGGATGTTTAGCCAACATTTTGTATGATGCAGGTGTAATGTTTATATATATTGAAGGTTGGTATTTCACCTATTGAGTCGTAGCAGCACACCAATGGCCAGATACAATAGGTTTTGAATTATGTCTAACTTGACAGATTAATAATAGATTGTAAAATGCTTCTTGTTTCCGTTAATCAATCAGTTATACAAAATTATTTTTTGTGTATTCCAGAATGCATAATGGTGGCAAAGAGGCTTGCTTGTCCCACTTAATTACTTAACTGGTTGCTATAGTCTATGAAAGCCTCGAACACCAGGAGCATCAAATGTGATTGTTGACCCTTGAGTACCATAGCAGGGGGTGAGTGTCACCCAATATACAGCACAACTATATGGGATTGCTGACCCTTTAAGTACCATTTTGAGGAATGAGCATAACCTATGTAGTACAACATCTATTCTTCCCATTAAGCCAGTTAAGAATTATAAAAAAATCTTAAAATTTTGGGTACACGTTGTCAGGGGCACAGAATAGGACATAGAGTACCTTTCATCCAGAAAAAGAACTGTTGCAAACCTAACCTACATTTACGCGAGCGAAGGCGCGAGTGAAAACTAGTATTTTATAAGATAGAGATGATTAATGAAACTCCAAAACAGAATCATTTGTTTTAAGTATAAACACTTAAATCAATAATTTCTAGTCTATTACTGTATAAAGGATCTTGTCAGCTTAACAGCATCAAGATAATGATAGAAGAATTTTATCTGAATCCATATGCCGATGGATGAATTAATAATAAATTGATAGTATTCATTTATACCCAACCAATATTATAAACAATAAGATTTAAGTGATAATAACTAAGATGAATAAACAATTATAAATTATCATAAATTTGAAACTGACATTGAAACTATATCTGCTATTATAATACATTATTGTTTTTAAAACTGAAATTCAACATGGTAGACTAACCTTTGGTATCCATTAAGTCTTTATTCAGTCTTTCATTTGCCATTTTCAATGATGCTATTTGGTCCAAGAGGCATGTCAGCAAGCGGCTGCCTACTTGACTGCCTGACATGTCAGAACTGTCTTCAGACCCTGAGTCCACATCACCGTTAGCAGGTCTAGCGACATCAGGCAGACCTCTAACACAGGGGTCACTAAACCTTCTAGCATTACCATCATCTTTGTCATTCGTATTCATGTCACTGTTGGAGTTTGTGTCTCCAACAGATGTGACTATAGGAGGTAAGCTCTGAAAGTCTTGACTGTCATTTAAATTCTTTGGCTGCAAGTAATTAGTAGGGTGAGAGAGAGTGGGAGTGCCTCTAGGAATATTATTGATCTCTTCAGCTTTGTTCTCGCTTCGTCGCCGCAGTCTCGGCCTCTGCACTTGGATACTCTTATTTACGCCCGGTACGTACCGATATTCAGGTCCGTAGAAAGGCATCACAGGTGGGTTGCAGTATGGAGACAGCGTGGGCAGTGACATTGGCTCAGGCGCACACTGGTACATATGTCTATAAGGTTCATAACCAGGCGCGAACTGCGAACTGCCCATGGGCCAGTTTACACTCGGATTAACGTATGTATCGTAAGTTTCCATACTGGGCGTAGATTCTTGAATGTGATGCATAGTCTTATCTAACCATTTGGACAGGTACGAGCCTCGGCTCCCACGAGACTTCTTCCGCTTTCCCAGGGAGCCGTTACTGTTCGACGGTTTGCCGTTCACTTGTTTTGGTGTAGATGCCATCGATGTCACCTTGTTACACACGAACACAAGTAAGAAACACTTGAACCTCACTTTAGCTTTTCCTTCTAAAAACCAAGATCCTCAATTCCATTTACGCTGAATAATTAAAAACACACAAAAATAACTTTATACAGCGACCGACTTGGGCAGTGAATTAGGAATGACGTTTACTGTCAATATTTTTTTTACTTTGAAAATATGCTTCACCGTTCCAATATAAGCAGAAAAGTAAACTAAATGTACTTTGCAACAAATATATCTTTTTATTGTAAATAGTTATATAATATAACTATTAACGATAAAAAGATAATTAAATAATTATCAAAATAACTTAACTTTACGAGCTTCGTAAGATTATGTAAAAATATACACATTTTAATATAATGCCATCTATAACTTGAATATGGAACGACGTGAAATATTAAATGACAAGTCTTCAAGACAAAATTATAGATGGCGCTACCAGCCGATTTAGTCTTCAAAGTATCTTTATATAAGCAACATTTTATTTTACATACATACAGATCCCACTCACTGAAAGCTACTAGGTTACAGTAAGTAGGAATTTTAATAGGCATATTGTACTTAGGTACAATATCCTTAAGTACAATATGCCTATTAAAATTCCTACTTACCTACTGTTTTAGCATGTACAATATAAGATTAAAATAATAACTACTATATACTTACTTATGTAAAACTGCATTCATTTTGCCAACTCTTATTGGTTGCCAGCTGTTCTAAGTAGGTATTCAACGCGACGATGTCACTGATTTTTTAGGTCAGTGAGCACTTTCAACCCTTCTGAGTAGAATCCATCAAATAGCTATGTACATACCTATGTATATGTTGTGAAGCGCTTACCAAATGGTGTAACTTAATGTAAGATAATTCCTTAGGCTTAGATATTGCAAGCTATAATTCTAAGTATACTTAAAGCCTCATTGCAAGTCATAACTTACCACAATGACAGAACTACGCAGACATCTATAGCAAACCTACATACCCAACCAGTCGCTTCAAAATCGTAAAAAATATATGGACATCTGTGATCTTTTTCAATGCAGACTTTATTTCTTAATTAATATAAAAAAGTACGCTAGAGGTCTTAATAAAAAATAATTATGTAAGTAATTAGGTAACGGTTACTTTTCATAGGGTAGTAGGTAAATAAAAACTAACGCATGTTTAGCCATACAGTTTAAGTCAATTGCTTAGGATCACAGAATCAAATATTGGGGGTTTCAGTTCTACCCAGAATGCCATTCGGAGGTCTTGGGTACCCCCAGGCCATATGTGGAATCGGTGCCAGTTTGCCCAAGAGTTCCATAATATTTTTGAAGTACCTACCTAGTGTCACTTAACAAACCGCACTCAGCCGGCGCAATGAGTTATGACTTAGCCTAGCATTTTTTATCAGTGTTGCCAACTCCTATAAATTCGAGTCGCTAGATTCAATATCAAAAATCTCCAGAAAGTCGCTAAAACTGATTCAGCTTTGTTTTTGCGATTTTTCAGTAGAGAATTACTAAAAAAATAAAATAAAAAGGTCAGCCAGCCTGCCGTGGTAAGTTAAATCCCTCAGTCCCGAGAATTGAAGAAATGAAAGGTCAGCCTGTAGAGATTTCATAACATTTTTCCATATATATCTCTTGGCACTGTATAATTCTGTGTCGAGTTAACAAAAAATGTATTTATTACAAGCCCTAAAATTGTTTTGATTTGTACTCCAAAAGTCGTCAGATAAGTCGCTAAAACATTTTTGTCGTCAAATCTTATTTGTTGTCGCTGAGACTTCAACGAAAGTCGTCACTTCTAGCGACAAAGTCGCTAAATTGGTAACAGTGTTTTTTATATTTTTATTTGTCCAAGGTCAACAGCAAAGCAAATTTACTGCATCAATGCACATATTTTCGCAGGTTCGATTCTCAGACAGGGTAGATTTTTCTAAATATTGGCCGTTTTTAAGTTCCGTAGCTGTTATACTAAGTGCAGTGGACCGTAATCCCAAAAATCGCCTTTAGTAGTGCGGGTTAGAAATGAAACTCACATAACCATGCGAGGACAAATTTTATTGAGTTAGCTGGGGCTTATATAGTGGCCGCGGAGAATCTTAATAGCGCGATTCAGCACTACTGAACAACGCCATCTATCGAGCTTAGGGTTAAACATTTTAACACAAGATGTTCCGATTGAACATTCCGCCCACCATGGCCAGAATGGCCATAACTCTAAAACACAGCTAACTATGAATACATTATCAAAATTACATAAATGTCCGATCACCATGAGAAAACTGACAATGTAAAATACCTGATGGGCTTCATCAGAGCTAATGACTGTATAAATGTTACACATTAAAATTTACACCTTATCAAATAAAAATACAAAATTAAGCACTTCAGAACATAGTCTGCTTAAATCACAAAATATACACAAAATAAGATACAAGTATTAATCGTTAAGATTACACATAAAAATACAAAATATAACACAAACTGAATCTTATAACTACTTACTCAGTAACTGGTAGCAAAATTAATTTGGAAACGGGTCTCTTTCTTATAGATCCCCTGCAACGCAAAGAAACAACTCGCGTGACCTTATCCGAACCAGTATGTTTTTCAACAATAAGACCATAAAGCCACCTTGCCGGAGGTAGATCATCTTCCATCACTATTACTACGCTTCCCACATTAGGTTCTGGAGTTTGGTGTGACCATTTATATCTTTGGTGAAACTGAACAAGATATTCATTTGACCAACGACGCCAAAAATCCTGAACTAAACGTTGTGTTAAATGCCACCTCCTCAAAGTGCTGATGTTCGAGTTCTCGAAATTGGATTCAGGTACAAGCAGCAAAGGTTCACCTACCAAAAAATGACCCGGTGTCAATGGGTACGGATCGTCAGGATTGATGCTCAGGGCAGAAATCGGTCTAGAATTGAGGCCAGCCTCGATCTGTGCAAGTACTGTCATCATCTCTTCAAACTTAAGAGCGCTTTAGATGGTGTTTGGTGGACTTCACTCCAGCTTCCCAAAGCCCTCCGAAATTCGGAGAGTGGGGTGGAATGAATTGCCAGTCCGTTCCATTGGTTGCTAACCAGTCAGCAATGTCAGGTGCTACGCCGGACCTTTCGTGGCTGAAAAGAAACTTTAATTCTTTATTAGCCCCAACAAAGGTAGTGCCGTTATCATTCCACAGCTCTCTACAATGGCCTCGTCGTGCAGTAAAACGTTTAAAGGCTGCCAAAAATGCCTCTGACGTCATGTCACTGACGATTTCTAAATGTATGGCACGAGTAGCCATGCATACAAAAAGGCAGATATATCCCTTAGTGGAGTGATAACCGCGACCCTTCGTGGGTCTAAAACTAATGGGACCTGCATAATCCACGCCACTTCTGTAGAAAGGTCGGCTAGCATTAACCCTGGCAGATGGCAACTGACCCATTAACGGTGAAATACCTCGGGCAGCATGTCTAATGCACGTAACACACTTACGTACATATCCTCTTACTGTTCTTCTGGCATTTACGATCCAATATTGACTTCGCAAATAGTTCAATACTAACTGTGGTCCACCATGTAATGTACGTTCGTAAGCATCGGCTATCAAAAGATTTGTGAAATGCGACTTCTGAGGTATGACGATGGGATGTTTCATGTCATCATGAATGTTAGCGCGATGTAACCTACCACCTACTCTTAAAATATGATCACGATCAATGTATGGATTGAGCGAGGAGAGTTTACCTTTTTTATCAATATGTCCTGTAGTCTCTAAACCTTTTATATCATCTCTAAAATGATCCATTTGACATAACTTAATACATGTAAATAATGACTCGTTAATTTCTGTAAATGTCAAAGGAGCACTAGACTGTTTTTTACTTGTATCTTTTTTACTTTAAAAATTTTCTACAAATTGCTACTACTCTAACAAGTCTTTTTAGTGATGAGAATTTTAATATGATACTATTTTCTTGACTTTCTTTAATCACAACATTAAATGATAAATTCGATTTCCTTTCTTCTAAATTAGTTTTTTCGATGATACCTTTATTATAAACAATTTTCTTATTTTTTAACCACTTAGGACCTTCTCTCCATAGCTCAAACTCTACGAAGTCTGAAGAATTCATACCGCGAGACGCACAATCTGCAGGATTATCCTGTGATTGAATATGTGACCACTGAGTATTTTCCATAGCATTAAGAATTTCAGACACCCTATTGCCGACAAACGTATTCCAACGGCTGGGATGACCTCTCAACCATGCAAGAACTACCGAAAGAGTCAGTCCAGGCATGGATTTTGTCCCTACTAATTCCCAAGGTGCCCGAAACTTCTGAAAGAAGTTTTGAAAGCAGCACCGCGCCGCACAATTCCAAGCGAGGTATAGAAACCACCTTGACTGGAGCTACCTTGGTTTTGGAGACAACTAAATTGACGTGAACTGTATCGTTGCAATCTATCGTTCGTATATAGACCACAGCGGCATAAGCAACGTTGGATGCATCACAGAAGCCTTGTAACTCTGTCTGTCTGTCTGTTCGACTGGTCTGAAACCATCTGGGCAAATGAAAAGATTGAAGGCTATTCAAACTATTTCTATAACTAAGCCAATCTTTCAATATGCTTTCTAGGAGTTCATCATCCCATTCGATACCTGAGAGCCACACACGTTGAATTATAACCTTGGCTGTTGTTATAACAGGAGCGATCCAACCTAGAGAATCAAACAATCGGGCGATATTCGAAATCACTCTGCGTTTAGTCACGGGCGTTTGCAGCTCCGGAAGATGAACAGTATACTTGAATTTATCTGATTTCCTATCCCACGACAATCCTAGAACCTTCATTATATTATCTATCTTAAATTCCAAACTTTCCTTCATATCTACTGTCTCCCCCGTTATTCTATACAAAAACTCTTCATTATTACTAGCCCATTTCTGGAGCTGGAAACCTCCGCGACTAAGCAATTCATTCATTTGGCTATAAATTTCTAGACCTTCAACGATTGATTCACAACCAGTCAGCAAATCGTCGACATAGAAGTCGCTAAGAACACGACTAGCCGCTAAAGGAAAATCCTTCCCATCGTCGAGAGCAAGCTGTTGTAGTGAACGAACTGCAAGGTATGGAGCTGAGGATGTACCAAAAGTGACACGCAGTAAACGCAAATGCTGGATTTGGGAGTCTGGGTTGTCACGCCATAGCATACGTTGATAATCAACATCATCCTCTGACACTTTTATTTGGCGGTACATCTTAACAATGTCGCCGACCAAAGTTATAGGATGGCAGCGCCATCGCGTAATGATATGTCGCAAATCAGATTGCAAGGTAGGGCCAACCATTAAATCATCGTTTAATGAAGCTCCATTGCATCCCGAACAAGAAGCATCAAAAACGACGCTAACCTTTGTAGTACTCTTATCGTTTCGTACTACTGCATGATGCGGCAAATATACCGCCTCTCTTCCCCTCTTTACCTGGGGAACGACTTCAGCATCTCCCAACTGAAGATATTCATTGATTACAGCACTATACTGTACTCGAAGTTCAGGATTCTTCAAAAGTCTCCTTTCCAGCATGTGAAATCGTTTTTGAGCTATGATTTCTGACCTACCATACTTTGACTTGGGATCTGTGGCCTTGAAGGGCAACTTAACAATATGCCTGCCAACTGCGTCTCTTCGAGTCGTTGCAGAATAAAAGTCTTCACACCGTTGCTCCTCTTCAGTTAAAATAACCTTGGCGCTTGAAGACTGATCTGATTCCAGCTCCCAAAATCTCCGTAATAGCTCATTCACATCTGTACCTGCAATAGCATGGTAACATACTGGCTTTGACGTCAACGATGTGCTCTGGATTTTACCCGATAAAATCCAGCCAAATTTGGTATTTTGAGCGACGGGCGTGCCCGGCGGCTTTGACCAAACCTTCCAACAAAACTTCCCCGACCACACTAGTACTCAAAAGTAAGTCAATCTTACCTGGAGTATCGAATGTTGGATCGGCTAGTTCGAAGGATGAGAATGTTGACAGTACTTGAACTAGCTTTCTTTCTGGCAAACGTGATGTAAGTTTGCTTAAGACATAAGCATCGACATCTAACACAAAGGTGGGATCTGGGCGTAATTGCAATTTGATTCTAACTATCTATCGACGAGCCCTTATCATCGCCTAGTCGAAATATGTCTGTGCGAGCTGGTGTTTTTCTAAGGCCGAGCAACTGTACTGCGGACTCTGTAATAAAAGAGACCTGCGAACCCTGATCCATCAGAGCTCGTAACACCACAGCAGTACCAGTTTTTGACTCGACTTTTACCAAGGCTGTAGCCAACAGACCATGGTTGGGAACATCTGCGAAGCAACAAATATTTTTGGTACACTCGCTTTGAGTAGAAGACGCAGTTGCAGCAGCAACCACGACGTTCTGATCTGCTGAACCGTCACTAGGTTCAGTAGATTTTACGATTGGTTTGGGATGAAGTAGTGTGTGATGTTTCTTTTTACAAATCTGACATTTGGTATACTGACGGCAATGAAAAAATGTGTGATTTTTGCACAAACAATTAAAACACAAATTATTGGCTCGGACAAACTCACGACGGTCGTCACAATCCTTTTTTGCGAATTGCTTACAGTGACACAACTTGTGGTCCTCTGAACACAAGACACATGTTGTGAGGCGACATGAAATGTTTTGGCAGTACTATTACGATTATTATTCGTTACATTTTGTTTAATGGGCTTAATATTTATATTCTCCAAAGATCGAAATCTTGACTCTAAAAATGCTTTAAATTCATTAAAAGTAGGTAAGTTACCCGAAGTACTAATTTCTCTTTCCCACAATTTTCGTGACTCAACATCTAACTTCGCGCTAATAATATAAATAACTATAACGTCCCAAGAGCTTACATCAATCCCGAGCGTACACAAAGCATGTAGACAGTCGACGGTCGTGTCTAAAAGATTTTTGATTGATGCTGACGACTCCTTCACCGTTGGTTGGTTGACAAATCTTTTTAATATGCAATTCGATAAGTACTTCTTATTGTCATAACGTCTCGTCAAAACAGACCAACATTCTTTATAATTAGAAGCAGTAACAGGAGTGTGTCGCAGTAATTGCTCTGCCTCACCTACGAGATGAGCCTTTAAATAATGAAGCTTTTGGACATCATCAATTGCTTCGTTTTTATCGATAAGAGACAGGAATAAGTCACGGAATGTATTCCACTCGGTATATGTATAATCCCGAAAATGTAGGAAGAGTAATTTTGGGTAACTTTACATTGTAAATCTTTGTTTCTGTTTGTTTAGTGGTACTAGGTTTAGTTTTAAGTTCTTTTAATTCAGCTTTGTATATAATGTAAATATCTTCTGTTTTATCATATATTTCACTTGTAAAATATGTATTTTTCATGTCTGATACGGTAGCAGATTCAATAATTTTATGATGTGTTTGAACAAATTGTTGCCATTGATCTTCTAATGTTTCTATTCTTGTATCAATATATGACTGAGTTAATCTATCTTTGGGTGCCTTTTTTTAAATTAATTCTACCTTTTTCTATAATATTTTTTGTATCTACTTGCAACTTTACTAAAGACTCCATTAGGATCACAAATTAATTATAAACTACAAGCAAGATATTACAAGTTAAAGTTCTATGCAACCAATAAACCAAAACAAAGCAAGTTTTACATAAAATATTCTAAGTCCAAGAAATAGCAAAATATTTTACAAGTGTTTGACACATATATTAAATCTAACTTAAATCGGGCATAGGTTCCCCGTAGTATCACTTTTTACTTAAATATTCTAAGTCTACAAACTAGTTACTACTAAATTATTCTAAGTTAAAACTAATGCAAAATTTTCTAAGTCCCAAACACTTAACTAATTATCTTCAAATTGTTCAAAGTTATTATACTACCACTAGACTTCTTCTAATGCGTAAAACGAAACGTAATAGTTCAAAAGTACTCACAGTTTGTTTCTGCCAAACCTCAATTGACACACGTCACTTGTCACTTCCGTCTTGTCACTTGTCACTTGTCAAAGCTGTCAACTCCAGTAGCGCCCTCTCTCGTCTTCGTGCAGCATTAATATCGACCTCTTGTATCTCCCGGTAGCTTCAGTGGCCTGTCACTTCCGTGGCAGCCCTCAAATGTTTCCGTAAGCCGCTAGCGTAAGTATTCGTCGCTTGCCCAACGCACTTGTAGCGCCCTCTATCGGAGCTAATGTCAATTCGTGATGACCCGTCGTATCTCCACACAAAGACCTCTCGAACACACCCACACACTTGTAAAGTACAGAGTGGCGATCCACCACCACTTGTACTGCTTATACTACCAATATCACTAAGCGGGATAATAGTACTCACAGCAAACCATCCGGCTCGAAGGACCATATGGACCGTAATCCCAAAAATCGCCTTTAGTAGTGCGGGTTAGAAATGAAACTCACATAACCGAGCGAGGAAAACTTTATTGAGTTAGCCGGGGCTTATATAGTGGCCGCGGAGAATCTTAATAGCGCGATTCAGCACTACTGAACAACGCCATCTATCGAGCTTAGGGTTAAACATTTTAACACAAGATGTTCCGATTGAACATGCAGTAATTCGTTTAGTTTTAAGATACAACAATATACCTAATACAATATTTGTTCATCATACCATATAGCATCATATTTTGTCATACATCCTTATCCTCAATCCCCTATTTAATATAAGCCCATAATGGCCCACTGTAGGGCAAAAGCCTATTATACCACTAAACCCACAATCCTAACTTAATATTATAAATACGAAAGTGAGATTTTTTGTTTGCGACGGTTTCACGCCTAATTTACACGACCGATCATCATGAAATTTCGCATACCTACACGTTGTCTGCGATACTGAGAAATAAATAAGTTACTTACCTTAAAAAGTAGGTACTGTTCTTGAAAACAAAATGTCGTGATTTCTTATTTTGTTAATAATTCTGTTCGGGAGTTTTTATTTATTCAATTGGCAACACAGCCAACTATCATTTTTAAATAGTGGGGTTATTTTATTGTGGAGGCGAAAAATAACTCCTTCTCTCGGCGAAAGATCGCTCAGCAGTAAGGAACTAGCATTCAACTGAGTAAGACGTTCTCAATAGCCCGTGTAATTGCTGTGAGTTTGGTAATATAGTCACATAATATTTTAGACGATTAAGTTTCATTATATTTCAGAAGTGGGATTCGTAAGTACACTTTACAATACACTACACAAATGTAATAAACTACCCACATAATTACACACAATGACATTATACGCGATTCCCATAGGAATCATCACAACTTGGTGTATTTTCAAGTGTTAAATTGAACGGTTACCTTGAAATACACTTAGTAACTCTTTAACTGGAGTGCTGTTGGTTGGGGAATACCCTCAGTGTATCCTACATATTCAGCTAATGAGTAAGGTTTACTTTCTGGAGGCAACCATGCCAACAAACCGGAGGTCCGCCTGCCTATTGGTTGAAAACTCTACACGAGTTTAAATAATTTATTTCATTGCATATTATTATGTACCTACATTATAATTCTTTAGTAAATAATCGAAATATGCATTGTAAATTAGCAGCGCTTAGATGATAAAATGACATAACCTATGATTTGTTTTTAAACATTAGCATTTACATTGGATCTGGAGAATACTTGGTCAGGGTACTCCCTGATAGTGTTCTTTTTAGTTCTAGGAGTGCATTGTGCTCTTGCGTGAAATAATACTTGGACGAGGCTACTCTTCGTCAGTGTTTTTGCTGGAGCATAATGCCGTTGTTTGCTTAGGTATAACGCTTACGCTTACCTAGTCTGAGTGATTATACAGTGATATACTCTTCAGCAGTCTTTGGCTGGGATGCAGTGTTATTACGTAGATTGACGAGTAAAATACTTGCAATAGCTTTTGTAGTATTGAGGTAATTTCTTTGTTAAACAAGCGCTGCTGGTTTATAAAGCTACTTGACTTGAAGGCTGTTGCCACTTAACTTGCAGGCTATTGCCACTTGACTTGGAGGCTATGTGCGCTTCGTGCTACTAAGAGGTTATGTGTGCCTCGTGTGCTGCTAAGAGGTTATGTGTGCCTCGTGTGCTGCTAAGAGGTTATGTGTGCCTCGTGTGCTACTAAGAGGTTATGTGTGCCTCGTTTGCTACTAAGAGGTTATGTGTGCCTCGTTTGCTACTAAGAGAGAGGTTATGTGTGCCTCGTTTGCTACTAAGAGGTTATGTGTGCCTCGTTTGCTACTAAGAGGTTATGTGTGCCTCATGCTATAGCCAAGTATGCTTTGATTAATATGCCTTTTTATATTTGTGTGCCTTTTGCTTTTTAGCAGAGGTTATGTGGGCCTCATCATTTAGCTAAATGTGCTTAAATTAAAATAAGGTTAGGTTCGCCTCATACATATGTCATGTATGTGTGTCGACTAGCAGAGATTAGTTGTCTCGTTAGTGAGCCAAGTACATTCAAGTTACATAGTGTACATCATTTAAATGATCAGCGTCATATGTGCGTAGCATAGGTAATTTTTTGAAGTTTAAATATTAGAGGATAACCATACTTTATGTAATAGGCCGTGCTACTATGGTCCATTACTGACTTTTACAATGTTTAGTCATTTAGGCATGATAATATCGATTCAGTCCTAATGATATTATATTTTTATTTTGAGACCATGAAATCGGACGACGCGACGCGATGACTCCAGGTCCTGATGGTGACATTTTTCTATAAATATTGTCGCGGACAATTACTATTATTTTTTTGCACATTAGATATACCTACTTTAAAGTTTTTTTTAAATAATAAATAAAATAAAAATATATATTTATTTCGGACATTAATGTCGGTATGTACCTACATAAAAAAGTCCATCCATTTTTAATTTTAACTGAAACATAATACTAGATAATGATATATAATATAACTATCATAGAAAAGATTTTGGATAAATACGCCTGTTGATAATAAACAAATAAGATTTAAAGAAATTATATTACAATGGCATATATAATAATTTGCCGATTTTTAAAGATAATAATTCCATAAGATTTTAAGTCCATTATACGTTTTTAGATGCATATAGGTATGTTGTTTGTCTTTGAACATGTTTATGTTCTAAGATAGCATGGAAATATATACAAATTCGGTTTATTTTTCTAATTTGGCATATATCATAATAATTTTAAAGGCATATTAATTAACTTAATTCAAACATAAACCATTATCATTTGGAGTTATATTTCTGATTGTTTTTTATAACTGTGCATTCCATTATTGTGTCGCAATAGGTGTCCGACGTGCAGTCATGTTATCTGACCCGTTACGCATACTATAGATGCGCGCGGTTCACTCTTAATTTTATAGTACACATTATTATTATTATATGGTTAATAGTAAATTCAAATTGTAATCCTTCCAATGAAATATCTCCCTAAATTATAGTATGGTCAAAGAGACAAATATTTGGCAATTATTCTGACTTTTGTAGTAGTTCCTGCGTTGCAGCCTATACGTTTTACTAATATTATTTATGTTCATTGTTATTTGGATTATAAATTTAATAATTCTATTATAATTTTCTAATCATTATGAAGCCATTTTATTTTGTATAAGAGCATTAACCTATAGCTGCATAATCAAGTCCACTTTTCTTCCAAAGGTATCGTTTTAAAAATTTGACACCGTTATTAGAAATTAATGCATGAGAACGTAATGCTATCGGAGGGAGACATCAGGCATGACATCGGTAACTTATGTAAACAATAGAGGTAATGAAATTTTACACTAAATCATGTGATTGAATTTGTTTGAAGGAGTTCTTAGAATTTTGACATAATTTTTGAATGATATTATTGGTTTGGTTTTGGAATAGGTTTTCGAACGATATTAAAAATCTTTTTGTTAACTTTTGAATGCATTTAGGTATCGTTCATAAAATAAGATGGATGATATAGGACAGTAAAGAGATGTGATAATAAGAGTGAGGTATGGGTATGAGTATTTTATTATGATTGATATGAATGTTAGGAAATGTGAAATACAGATAGAAATATTTGGTTGATATGGTAAACCGTTGGACTGCCAAGCAGAGGTCTCGAGTTCGAACCCAAGGCGCGCGTCTCTGACTTTTCGAAGTTATATGCGTATTAAATACTTAATTATCGCTTGCTTTAACGGTTTGATGGAGCGGTTTGATGGAACGGTTTGATGAAGCGCTTTGATGGAAAGGTTTGATGAAACGGTTTGGTGAGGCAGTTTGGTGAAACGGTTTGATAAAACGGTTTGATGAAATGATTTATTGAAATGATTTGTTGAAATGATTTGTTGAAATAATTTGATGGAATGGTTTGATGAAATGGTCTGCTGAAATGGTCCGTTGAAATGGTTTGATGACGTTGAAATGGTTTGATGACGTTGAAGTGATTTGATTGAAGTGATGTGATGACATTGAAGTAGAAGTTTATTCGTATGCATATGAGACATAATTATAGAGGATGTTACAAAGGTTACCATCATACCTCGCCTTTAGTAGGCGTACGCAGCGATAGCTCAGTGGGGAGACCAACAGACTGCAATGCAGAGGGTCTCGGGTTCGAACCCACGTCGCGCACCTCTAACTTTCGGAATTTATGACTTTTCGAAATTATGTGCGTATTGATTGACAATTATCGCCTGCTCCGTGCCTCGGAGAGCACGTTAAGCCGTCGGTCCCGGCTGCCATGAACATCTATGGCAGTCGTTATTGGGAGAGTGTCGACACAAACAATCCCACTGGGTCGAGGTGTCGCCGGTCTTCACTGACTGGCCCCACATAAGATAAGATAGTAGGCGTACAGTCATGATTTGAACAAAATTTTATTGTAAACTTGACGATTAAAAAGAGTGGCCATGAGTTTCTTGCCCGTTCTTCTCATGAGCCCTACACCCTTGCCTTGCTGAACGTGGCAGTAAATGTAAATTCACAAAAAAAAAATTTGTGTGACTTTGACATTCATAAGTGTTGCCCTGAACTTGAATAAATTTATTTTTGATTTCATTTACGAATGTTATAAGATAGTACAAAAAAATAACAATAATTAATAGACATAATATTCATTATCAATAGGAACAATAATTATAGATATACGAAGGAAATAAATAATATCGTAACTGTAAAAAAAAATATATAAAGTATAAACAATGTCAATTTCCAGTTTAATAATTACATAAGTCAAGATAAATTAAATATAAACACATTCTATAATTTTATACAGTACTTATTATTAGATTGCTAATAGACATTTCGTTTTAAAGTATGTGTGAAATTACAATATTCATTTAATGTATAAAAGGAATTCTTCAATAGTCTTCTCTGTTATGCATAGGGAAGTGGATATATACTTTTCATTCTTGCTAACACCATAATGTTGATCGTGTGATAATGAAAACTGAGTGATTTTAGTTGAGGTTGTGCTCCAGGAGTAGCATGGTATTGGATGGCCGAATATCGTGATTTCTTATTTTGTTAATAATTCTATTCGGGAGTTTTTATTTATTCAATTGGCAACACATCCAACTATCACTTTTAAATAGTGGGGTTATTTTATTGTGGAGGGGAAAAATAACTCGTTCTCTCGGCGAAAGATCGCTCAGCAGTAAGGAACTAGCATTCAACTGAGTAAGACGTTTTCAATAGCCCGTGTAATTGCTGTGAGTTTGGTAATATAGTCACATCATATTTTAGTCGATTAAGTTTCATTATAAAAACAACACAAAAACAAAACACACCAAAACCTAGACCCCTTAGTTGATAATGTTGATATACTTACTAAATGCACTCCTTTAACTCTTCAGCGTATCTATGGCAAGAGAAGCAAATTATCCTTTTTAAGATTAGGTATCTATTAAATACTTACAGGGTGTTCCCAGCGTTTTCATCTCGTATGTTAGCAATATGATATCTGTTATGCTCCATTCGGTCTTAGCTTGATATTATATTATAGCCTATCACGTGCCTTAATAGGAACATTACAAGGCAGCCCACTGGCTATTTATTGCAATTGTTACAAGCCAGCAGACGAAGTGGTACTGACTAAGAATAGTCCGTACAAACATACTAACACTTACATATATAAATCTCACGCTTATATCCTTGACGTGTAGACATAAGTTTATTACACTTACGATTACGAAATACCTAATAACACTGCCTGATCCGGTAATCAAACTCGGGACTTTTTTAGTACATTTAGTTGCTACCGGTGCGCCACCGAGTTAGCCTAATGCGTCATGTTTATAAATATTAAAAATAAAAGGTCTCACTGAGGTCTAAGTGGTGATCGATCGCTAAGCACACACCGTATGCGCGTATTAAATATCTCGTTATCACCTTGCTTTAACGGTAAAGGAAAACATCGTGAAGTAACTCGCATGTCTGATAGTTCTCTTCATAATGTTCTTGAATATATATGAAGTCTGCCAAGCTGCACTGGGTCCTAACCCTTCTCTCTCTAAAAGTGCAGTAGGACAGTTTATAAACAGGGCTAACATAATTACTTCCAGGCATTTAATCTGTAACTGCCTGGAATGCCAGACTTAATTATTGAAAAAAAATTTTGTCTGACCGCCCCGCCGCGCCGCCGGCGCCGGTGGCCAGCTATAGGTAAAAGCGGTAGGTAGGTATATAAATCGTTACCTTGGAGCCCTTTTGAATGTTAGCTCCACTAGTTTGTTGACATTCTTTGCGACGAATAAAATGTGTATTCGTCAATGTTAAAGCACACGCAGTCTAGACAAGATGACTATCAATAAATTGACTATAAAAATGTATGAAATTAAACGATATTTGCCTTGTCTACGATAGCGTTATCATTTCCATGTATCTATTTTGTAGGCGTTTTTATTTAACTTGAACTTGAATGAAATATTGTTTATTTCGCATTAACTTTTAAAGTGCAACGCCTCTTTATTTAACTATTATTTAGAGGTTTCGATTAACTCATGTCATGTCAGCTAGTAAAACTTTTTATTAAAAGATAGGTCACAGCTATGATATAGTTTTACGTGTCCCAAAATTCAACGATAAGCGGGCACCAAAAGGTAGATGTAGATTGTGAAGATTTAAATAGCCATATTTCTTGCAGGTTGTTTCATCCGGTCATAAAACTTTGTCTAAGAATTGGGGATCTTTCCTGTGTTTTAGCAACATTGCACGGCAAAATGCGACACGCAGTGGAAAAACCCGTGGTAACGCCTGCACGTGCCTGTTATAATATAGATGAAGCCGGTGACGTTTTAAAATTCGATATGCTGTATACTTTTTGGGATTCCCGTTGCTGCTTGTATGGCACGTACCGTCTACCTGCACTGATGTTGCTAAACAATGAGCATCTATCTATCTCCCTCTAACACATAATCTCTCTATCTATCTCTCTCTAACTTATTTTATGGACTACGCACTATGTCCCATTCAAATTCTAAGAACTTGCAACAAAAAACCTTTTGGATACATTGTAAAAGTGATTATTATCAACAATAACAATTTGCGAAATAATATGGTTGTTTAGAAAATGTACCTATGCATATTTTTGTGGCTAGTTTGCCTAAAATATTATACCATTTTGGAATCGTAATTTTGGTTGATTTTTTTGTAAAAACTACAGACTTTCTGGGATTTTTAATTATTATGATGGATAGTAGTGCTAATTACGTTGCCAATAGGTATAAAAAAACAGAAGTATTTGTAAAATTGTAGCAATGGTACTTAAAAATATAATAATCCAGTCCATTTTTTAAGGCTTTCACTTTCTTTTCGTAATGAAAAAAATCAAGATACAATTCTTTTCTTTTTTCTCTAGTAGGTTGTCATACGTACTTACTGCTACTACCTTTTGGTGCCCGCTTATCGTTGAATTTTGGGACACGTTGTATAAAAGGTGAGCCTACAGTGTAGTAAGTGCAAGTTGCTGCATAGAATTTAAATACAAAAAGACTGCTTGGCTCCCAAATCAAAGCCATCACTAATATTTGATTACGACTAACGAGGTATTCGTTGCATAACTCCTAATAATTTATATTTTAGGTGCCATTTAAAAATATGACGTAGCCTACGGGTTTGTGCGGATGCCAAGTTTACATAATTTGCATAACGTTCCAAATATTTGTACGATCCACAGATAATTCCGCCGGGCCGATTAACAATGACATTATTTTAAGTCCTATTGCAGATTGAGAGATTATAGATATTCACTAGAAGTAAGTATAGTATATTCATATAGTTTATTTACGATGGCTTTCAGAATAAGGGACGAGTCTATTGCCACTTACTGGGCACAGTTCCAGACTCTATAGTAAGAAAATTATAAATAACCGACCACACTACAAGGGACTAGGAAAACAGGAAGAAAAACAATCAGATTCAATGACAGTTATTTATTCTCTAAATATATAAAACAATTTGATTTATATTTACAATTTAAAATTCATATAATCTTGGTGTTAATCTTTGACAAGATGGACGTTTTAGTATGAAGGAAACAGCTGAAGAATTTGTAAACTACTTAAGTATACAAATTCTATGGCACATTGATTGAAAGAAGGGACACATTTTTACAGTAACAACTTATTAACATATGTGTGAAAAGAAAAAGGGAACCTGTTGCCCAACAGTGGGACAATACAGGCCGACACGCGACATAATAAACTTATGAACGTGTGTTAAAAATGTATTGGCAGTAAGTTTGTATCAGATTACTCTTACAAACGAAATCGTACATCTAAATAAAATTAAATGTAATATATCGTATTATAACAATTTATATAAACCTTTAATTCGTATGAAAACTCGATAATCAAGTTAAATTTGTAGACATAATAATAATTTTAATGATATAAATCAAATTCATTTCAACCGACGTGGTCGTCAATCTATAACAATCCCTCTTAAATCTAAATAAAAAACTAATTATTTTATGTAAATAATCTACCGAGATTTAAATTATAAGAAAATAATTGCATTATTTATATAATGATAGAAGATTATTGATTGTACTTAGCGTGTTCGGTATGTGACACAAACATAGACAAACTTTTTAGGTAAACTTATTTTATACTAACTGGCAATTCATTGTCTGAATTGCCAGCCGACAAGGTAAACATGTTCGCCAATGAATAGCTTCTAATAAGGGTGACACTGCTAAAAACTGATTACTTAGTCATGCTCTATTTATCGACAAGTATGAACATGAATCAGATGGCTTCCATTATCTTAATCTATCATCGCTGTGGATATTTTTTGTACATTTAAATCCTCCATTAAATAGTGCATGACTCGTGACTATCTTACTTGTCATTTAACAAACATAAATATTATTTATTCGAGTGTATCGAAAACAAACGGTTTAAGAGGAAACACTAAGGGCGAGAGAATTGAGAAATAGGTATTTGTAAAATCTATTGCTGTCGCGCAGTGCCCGCAGAGCGTGATAAAGACAACTGCAGCTTGGACCGAAAATACCTATTAACGCAATATCAACGTTTCGTAGTCCCCTGATTCCTTCTCCAAAACTTGAACGATTTAACTACCTTTTTCATTAAAATTAATGAAAGGCTTTGGCCGTGTTCCTATGCTTTCCTTTTTTTATATAACCTAATCAAATTTTTTTTCTGGATGTTTAAACAAAGCGGAAAATCTAGCCAATTTTTGAGGTTTTTGAAGGCTCATGTCTCTTTTAATAATTAATTTATGAAAAAAAGGAAAACATAGGGATATGCCAATATATAGGTATATAATTTGTTACACAAATATTATCTCGTATAAAATATCATATCAAATTATTTCTCTTAATTATTTTGACTTATATTAATAATTAACACCACAGATGCAATATACCGAAAGTTACATTGCAGGCATGCGATATCACCCAAGTAGAAATTGCAGTAATGCGATTTCATGTTTACTGTTGTGATTTCAGCGACTGATATCGCAGCCATGCATAAAATTGCAGTATCATACAGAAGGTATTTGGAAATAAAATTATTGCAATTTCACTTGCATCTGATATATAAATAAAGTGACCGATATTGGGTATGCCAATATAGGCCATACATTTTTTGGAAAATATTATTGCACTATTGGCATTATCCAGGGAGGGGGAGGAAACAGGGGATTACGTTTGTATGAAGAAACGGCCCTTGTGTTTCCTCTTAAGGGTTGAACCTGACTGCATTGCACGAGCGTACATCGTAATATATTCAGTTGAAATGCATTATCAAGCCATATTGGCGAGTGCTGTTTTACTAAAATGGAATAAATAAATAATTAGTAATTATGTTTTAAAGTCTTGTTTCGATGTTGGTTTTGTATTATATATTAGAGCTAGCATAAGGACCAATATGGAAGTATTGTCACTGTAATACATGCTGCTTACTGCTTAGTAAGGTCCAACCCCTACAGTCACATACGCTTCAACATAACGTGACACTAAGGCAGTGGTCGTGCAAATAAATAGTATATTCTGTAATGATATGACGGCAATTAAAAAGGGCTGCGTTTAACAAGAATATGATCACTTATTTTCTAAATGAGTATACGATTTGATCATAAAAATATTAATTAAAAATTACATAGCTTCTTCTATTTTTCACTTAGCCGTAACAACATTGAGAATTGTTATTAAAGAATAATAAATGAATGCTATACCGATTAATACAAAATTATAATGTTAACATTATTATAACCAACCATTATCCAATTTTATTTTAAATATATTTCTAGCTACTAACATGCGAACTGAACAAGAGAGAGTTAATCTAAAAGGTTAGTAATAGTAAAAACGTCAAATCACTTTTTATATTGGGGCTTCACTATTGGTGTTTTATACGCATTTGTTGCACAAATATTATCTCGTATAAAATATCATATCAAATTATTTCTCTTAATTATTTTGACTTATATTAATAATTAACACCACAGATGCAATATACCGAAAGTTAAATTGCAGGCATGCGATATCATACAAGTAGAAATTGCAGTAATGAGATTTCATGTTTACTGTTGTGATTACAGCGACTGATATCGCAGCCATGCATAGAGTTGCGGTATCATACAGAAGGTATTTAGAAATAAAATTATTGCAATTTTACTTGCATCTGATATATAAATAAAGTGATCGATATTGGGTAGCAACGTACAGTTTAAAAAAAGAAACATAATGATTAACCTCACTTATTATATGTGGCCTTAATCTTGTCCCGATTTATTCCCGCAAAAATTTTTCGTGTGGTGTAAAGATATACTAAATCTACTTTACAAGCACAGTTCCAACAATCACACTTACACAAAATACATGGTAGGCATCTAAATGTCATACACAATATATTATCTATATAAACTAAGTCACATCGTTGCATTACCTAGGACTCCACACGACAACAAAATACATACAATAACAATTCGTGCTTAGAATCTGTACAATGGCGCTAAAACAAGCAGTTATAAAATAAAAAGTTTAAAAGTGGCACAAATGAAAATATTGCATGGAATCCCTTTGGCTTCATTGTTACTGTTGTTTGCGACCCTGCATACATTCGAGTGATTTCCAACAGAATAAATATTCAAGTAACAACATTTCAATTGGAATGTTTGTGTGAAGAACTGAATTCTCGAGCATTACCTTCGAGTTTGGAAGAAATAAAATGTTTAAAGTGCAGCATTCAATCGTTCTACAACTGTTCCAAGGGAAATATAGAAATCACTTCGCATTCATCCTCTTCGTGCTAACGTATACTTAAACTTAGACACTAAACTAACTTAACATCGTCTAAGGCTGTGAGCAAGTCGCTGGTGCCTTGCATCATGTCAGATTCGGTCCAGAAGTCATTCGTGCTCATAGGCTCTAGTTGAATCTCTGGCGTCTGCAGAAAGCCTGGGCTCGGCTGCATCTTGTTAGTGAGGTAGGGATCACAGCCCTGCATCACACCTACCGGTGACATTAGTCTGCTTCCTGGACTGTACTGTTGGAATTTGCCAACGGGCGATAGGGATTGAGGAGTGTAAGGGCTAATTACACGTTCCCTTAGAGCCGGGCTTATTGCAGGACTGTTGTAGCTATTCGGGCTGGAAGGCAGGGAGTACATAGGGCTGACATTCAGGCTTAATGGGGACATCGGGCTTGAAGTCATGCTTGTGTGCATGATTTGCGGGTTGGTACGAGCGATCTGCTTGTTGGGAACCCCTTGTAAGATGTTTATTACGGATATTGGAATACTATTCCTATTCGTAACCATGGGGGCGATAGGTTGTTGATTCCTAATCATCTGGTAATTAGGGTGCAGCTGTTGGGGAGTTGACTGCGGTAACTGCTGCTGCAGATCCTGTAAACGCATAAAGAAACATATTAGTGCCATATAAATAGATTGTAAGAGTATTTATGCAACAATAGCTGTGATTACTAATGCGCGACCAGATATACAACAAATGTGCGCATCTATAGGTTTTAGTATAAATATAAAAAGGTGCACGATTAACAACGGAAAGGTCGAGAGTATTAGCTTCAACCATGACTTTGAAACACTGAGACCAACAGTCTACCATAATTTACGTACTCTGCGAAGCGCTAAGTAAAATTTAGACAAATCCCTAGCTTTGTTATGAAAACACTGGGCTGGCAAACAATACACGTAATTTACCATCTGACCGTATAGTCACCACGTAGGTGGATGACGAGCTATTTTAGTTAATACGTATATACATCACGTATAGCATGATTTATACTTAGAATATAGAGCTGAATCGCTATTAGCAGATACCTACAATCCTTGAGCGCTTATGTTACCACCTTTAATTAAGGATTGTTTGATATTGAGCTGACTCTAAAGCTTATATGGAAGAATTACACATCACTTGCGTTTGTGAAACTACATAACATCACGAATGCCTGTTTTAAAGGATAAACAGAGATCTACAGCATTATACATTAATCTGTTAAGTTGATGTCGTGTTGTATTGGCATCGGAGTTTTTGCCATCATCTGAGCTATGAAGCAAGACGTAACCGTATTAAAAAAAAATGTTACCGCAATACTTTAATTTCTAGTCCGCCTAAAGACTGGATAAATGACGCGTTATATAAAAACCTGTCGTGTTTAAAAATCAGGGTGTTTAAGTATAATTTCATTTGGCCACGTTGGTGCATTGCAGTGAAGAATGGCGTACGGTCGATAAATAAAATACTTACTAAATTAACCTACTAACATAAGTGCATGCGACAAACGACTTGTTTGTCACTGTTCACGGTTGCTTTATGTCATTTTAATAAGCGTTACGTATTCGATGCGGGCGTTTCAACCGTTAGAACATGGTATTTGCTCTTTAAATTTAATAAATTGTCTAGTTGGACAGATTCATAGATTCTATAGAGGTTTATGCTTGCCGTTGTATTCGCATCGAACTCGATTTGTTAGAAACATTTTGTATCTTTGGGAAGTACGCATTGGTGTGGGATTATACCATAATATACATATTGACGATTTGATAAATTAGCACGGATAATTTTTAAAGATAACGAAATAGAATAGTCGTTTTTTCATTGCTGGTGCTCTTTTAACAAAAGCTTCAAGTCCTGAGAACCTGGAGGTAAATTAGTAGATGCATCTTTAGACATTCATAACGTTACTGTGTCTCAAATAATAAACTATTTATATCAAGTCTGTTGAATAAATCCTAATCAAAAATATTCTAATAAAAAAATATTATTTTCATTGAATTCGTCAGAGCAATTTCAGTAGTTACGTCAGAGAAACAGACATTTCGAGACTTATAATATTACTTAGGTTTTATTACTGTAGTGTTTTACAGCTGTAGTCGGTATTAGCTAATTACTCTTAAGGCATTACAAGACATGACCAGTTTACGATTTCATGCTGAATTTATCGCTCAAGTCCATAACGTCGTATGATGAGCTCATGTACAAGATTGGAAGCATAGGTTCTCATAACAGAAGCCAATTTTATTTTTACTGTAATTGCTGGCTTCGTCGTAAAAAGCTGAAAGTCTGTAAGGCAGTGTTTATGGCCACGTTAAATATAACGTGGGTAACACGCTCGGGCTGTCATCGAATATGACAGCTATAAGCATGTTACAAACATATTACGTTATCACGGTTAAAACAAATCAAATCTAACTTAATAAATTAAAGTCTAATTTCCATATCATTTCTTCCACCAGTAGATGTAATTAATGTCTTTTCTGACGTCAAGTGTGTTGATATTTTTTAATTACATAAAAAATAAGTAAACTTTCCATAGATGTAAACACGTGTTTCACAACATATTGACAAAAGTGACAAAATTAGATAATAGAGTAAAAAATAATAACAGTGCTACTTGTTTATGTTCTGATCACACTGATACATAGTCTATCTAAAGTAAACAAAGTAGTATCATTTGTTTCAATGAAGGCCGCGATATGTGGGTAAGGCAAACACTAGCCCGCACTGACAATAATTGGAGCATCCGTTACATTGTCAGGGCTTATCCTATCCTCAGGGATACTTGCCCTATCCGGGGTTTACGAGAGATCATTATTAAGCTGCCCTATCACGTTCCCCATAATTTATAGACTATGACATATCGCTTGCTAAGATGCTTGTTGAAATAAATCAAGGTATATCAGGTTGATACCGCATTGGGCTTGGGGGCTCCCCTAAGACTGAGATATTTTTTGCGATAATATACCGGTATAGCATAACTTAGCTATGCGATGTCATTACTATGTAATGCTTCTTGTCACATTGTGATAATAGCCGCTCTTAAATGCAATCGGTATCATACAAAGTATATTTGGGTATTAATGTGTATAATACACTCACAGTAAATAATTAGTTAGGCTTTTTGCTAAAGAATAAAATGATTTGTTTAATCTCTATATTATCCTACGCTAATAAAATATATGATTCTGTTTATTAAGTTTGTCACTAAAAATTGGTTTAGACAATAGGTACCGTTTTGAATATAGCTTATGTATACGAATATATTTTTAATTCTAAAGATAATCAAAGCAAATATATCACTTGACTGAATCAAGCTCCCGATAATATAAAGATTATCAATAGCATTTACAATTTGTATATCATTAAATTTCTAAAAAGCTACCTGAAGACTTGAGGAATGGATCTCTTTTTTCTGATTATGGTATTCTTTTAACCTATAAGTAAAATATATTTACGCATTCAACTATCTAAACAGCTATTGTATTGCACAATATGAAAAAAACATATGCCATGCAGCACGTTATCATCTGACATGGGCCATCGGAGTGTCACAAACTCTAGTGAAATTTCAAATGCGTAAAGTAAAACGAGTCATGAAAAAATAACGAGAGACCCGAACTATCGGCGTCAACAGCCGTTTTATACCAGTACGCTATCTGTGGACGGCCATAACACTCCGGGGTCGGCTTACAACGCATTTTCCCTTTTACTTATTGCCTAAGATTTCCACAAACAATTTCGTCTAGAGAAAAACTTATCCAACAATTTAACTTGTGAGCAACACACTCGCGTCTGGTAGTATCAAATTCCTTGGAGATTTGGCAGTGAAATTAGTTTCTTTTATAAATTTTATGACGTACGGATTTTGATATAAAGCTTATTGTGGTGCAGGAGCTTTTTCTTTTATGAACAGGGACAAATATTGATGAAAGAAGAAGTTCTTACATTTACACAAAACTAGGTGAATAAAAATTAAAGATGTGGTTAGATTACCAGAAAACTTGCTCTGTTCAGGCAAGATACAACTTACTGGTTTTTTATCATTTTGGTATAGTAAAATATTGACTATAAGATATATCTATGATATGTCTGTGTCTGTAATATGTAAGATAATTAAGTCTTTTTAAATTTATATTACTACCTCGAAGTGTTATACGTCAATTTGATTTCTATCTTATTTTATCATGATTATCAACTCTTATCGTCATTTATCGTCTGTAATTAATACCAGCAATTGAGTCATAAAAATAATATGTAAAGTCATACTCAGTAGTATTTTCTTTATTTAACATGCGTTTTCTTATGCCTATTCAATAAAATTAGGGTTAAATATATTGAACGCCTTTGGGTGGAATCCATTACGTGTTTTAAATATTTACCATACCTATTCAATAAATAGAACACATTATACACTCGCCTGTGACAGGGTGTAACGCCTATTCTGGATTGTAATATCGTGACAACGATGTGGTTTGGGATCTTGAACTGACAGTACGTATAGTATATGATTCGAAATTATACTATGCATTGGTGGGTAGTGATAGTGACAATGTAATATTATTACTCTAGTGGCCTAGTCGCTAGGGTACAGATACAATATTCTTCACTGTCTGGATTCTGGCTAATAGATTCAAAATATGCAATGTCTGTAGCCTCTAATTTAATTACCAGCCCGTTGGTTACTATTTATCTACTACTTAAGACGGCTTACGAATAGATTTTTGATATTTTAATCATTGTGAACCGTTTCACAAATTGTCTGGAAACGAATACTCCAAATGTTATTATACTTGTAGAAACCCTAAGATAGGTTAGCAAAATATATGACCAAAATACATACTTATGTCACTCAATTTGTGTATGCAAAGTTTTGTTCAAGATCACACAGCGTTCATTGTTTACCTTAATCTAGCAGAGAACATTAAAAACTTTGCTTTGACTACAAAGTTTTTTTATACATAAACAGATATTAGTATTGTGAACCGGTTAATGCTTGTTACATAATTATTTACAGGTGAATCCACAATGACCACGTGCTTGGTTTCTGATCAAGAAGTAGTCACGAACGTATTAGAAATTACTTGTTTGTATTCAAATTTATCTGCATACATTTTCTATTAAAACCAGAATATATTGGTTCAATTTGGTTTTCATTTTATGCATAATCTGTCACTAACGTCGAAATGCGACATTCTTTTTTAAAATAAAGTTTTGTCTACTGTTCGTTTGGTGGAAGGTCGTGTCTATGGTCAAATCATCCAAAAATATCGTCTGTTTTATGACCTTCCGACCTGTATATTTCGTAAAACTTAAGCTGAGATCTATCACATAGATATTTTGCCAACTATATCTAAGGTCCGTAAGAGATACATATTGCCATTTCTTGTAAAATGTATTTGTAGTAAATATCACAACAGGCCTATGACTACCGATAGGGTTATGACGTAAATTATGTTTATCTATAGTCTGGCCACATGACGTCGACACAAATAAACTATCCCAAATGTTTCACACACTACTGAGCAAATATTCAAATATTTTTCACATCCAATTTACATCAATTCTATAGTAGTTTCCAATGCGAAAATAAATCTTTCTATTCAAATTTTAGTACGTTTTGAAGGTAAGAAAATTATATTCATGAAATCATCTGAAATTTTTGTCTGCATACATATGTACATACATTGTCAATATAAATAGTGTTTCAAAGTCAATAAAAACTAATACTCACAGGAATGAGGGAAAGGGTGGGATAATAAAACGTGCACCTTTTTATCAGAACATTTCTTTTTTTTGTCTCTTTTATTATCAGATATTTTCTGTCAACTTCACAATATTTATTCCTCTCAAGAAAAATAAATAACTCTAGATACACCTCGTCCATGTACATACTAAAATTTTATTAAAATAACAACGATGATAAGTTTATGATATCTACGTTTACGTCTTTTAATTTTGATTATATTCATGTTGCGATGACGACTGCCAAGCATATTACATCTAAATTTCGAGTATATCGTGATTGCTTAGTATAACTTTCATCGTTTCATGACTTTTACCTAATAAATACATTACACGCTCTCTATAAATGTAAAGGCATCCAAATTCCAAATGTTCCATAAGAGACGAACATAAGACCGTACTTGCGGCAGTTCATTGACCGATTTGTTAGCCGACGCATAACTGCTACTTCCAATCCAGTCGGTTAACATGTTGGACAATAAATGGCCCTTTTAATACAACACAATTACATTTTGTTCTAAGTTGTACTTTGTATCATTTGGCAGTGGAAATTGTGTAGACATCTATCGACCATCGCGTCACCTAACTGCTGCCCGGGACTACATCACTCTACAATAAACTTTGAATAAAATACATAACGATCTGAACAATACTTCTAAAACATGGTCTGACTAAAGTCGTACGAGCTCTAACTCTATATCGATGTACAAAATAATGTTAGACAGAATCGATTAAACGTAACTTACAATAACGAATAAATAGCGATAACCTCTGAGTACAGGGATCATATTAAATCTATTAATATTGACTCGGTTCGAGCTATGAACATAAGACGCAGTGCGCGGCGTGCCCCGGCTCGCGGCAGGGGCTCACGGTAACTAAGTAATCTAGGAACGATTCGACCGATTCATCACATAACCAACACGATATGCGCACGTTTAACTTAAGCACTAAAGTCAACAATAACAATCGATTGCTTCAATTCACCAACTAAAGCGTAAGTATACCTAATCTAACTAATTCTGATAACGCCCTGCGGCGCAAGCACGAGATTGCAACACTGTGGAAGATTAACTAAACTAACCAGCCCTAGCACTAAGTCCCTTCGACTGGCCGCTTGACGGTTAAATTGGCCTGCTTTTCAGACTTTAATCTGGCTCCCGACGCTTATTGTCTCATAGGACTCCGATTACAAGTTTGATGCGACTTTCAGTCAGATACTGGTACATATGTATGTATACGGTAATATCACAAGTATCGACGGCACTGTACTTAAAATTAATTCGTATTAAATTCCGACCAGAAGTCTGTGAGATAGCACTGAAATAGTTTAACAGGCGATTGACTGAACACTGGACGCGCATTATCACAGTCTATTTGTTTATGGGCCTCAAGCCTTCGCTTTGTGTCGGGGCCGGCACTGCACCATGCAGATGTAGCCGGCGTCGACGTCGCAGCCGCTCACCAGGAGGTTCATGAGGACGCTGGATGAAGGATTGCTCGCCGGTGCTGGCTGCGGTGGTGAAGGACTCCTCTTTACGCGCTTCGCGCATGGCTCCTGTTCTTGTTTCAACACTCTTTTTACACCTGTATCCCATGATGCAACGCTTCTACTTGGTATTAGACCTGTTGGCAAATTATTTTTTATATTTTATGTTCATTTAGTGTTAATATATATAATGTGTGGTATTAGTATATTTACCTGGGTCTGAGTATATATTTGTAATGAGATCCTGTGGCGGTGGTCCCGTGGTTGACGCCGTCAGCAAGCGCTGTAGCGCTGGTGCTGACGATGACGTCTGAGTCTCAGTGGGCTGGGGTCTCGCTAGACTGACACTGTCTGGCAGAGCCCCCCACATAACTGCCGGCTCCAAGACCGGCAGTTCATCACTCGTCGGAATAAACGGTGAGTTCCCATCGTCAATGTCATTATCCGACCTATTGCTGTCGAACGCGTCAAGTGACAGTTCCGTTAGTAATGACGATTGTTCACATGACGAGTCGTTTTCCTGCAAAAGGTACTTTGTTAGAAATGCACAATACACAATAATAAATACACTGAAAGAATGCAATATATGATAATACGCATAAACACCTGTGGTTCCGGCGAGGACAGTAATAAGGAGTCTGGTGTTAAGGAATCTACTGGTGATCCGTTAGCCAAATCATCGCCCAGTAGACTACAATAGTTATCGCTCAGAATAAATTCATCGAACATATCGAACGGACTGTTCTCTAGAGGGATACAAGCATCGCCAGCTGTAGGTGCCAAGTGTGTCAGATCTTCCGGCTCGTCTTTAAGCACTGTTAACAATATCAAAATTAATACGTGTTAAATGTTACACCATGATAAAAAACATTCAGTAAAGCAACAACGGATACCTAAGCTGTGGAAGTTCGAGTGCCACTCACTTGTATATCCCTCGTCTTGGGAGAACATGAGAAAGCCTTTGTTCATTTCTTTCTTTCGCGGAGCGAATATAAGTTCTGTGACGGGTATAGGACGTTCCTCCTCGGGTGCTATGATGTCTACTATGGCGCCGTTGGCCGGTGGTTCGTTGGGCACTGGCGCGGGCACGGACGCGATCGGTGCCACCACGGGCTTCAGATCGGCGTGCTGCACCTGATGTGCGGCGAACACCTCATCTTTGCACTCGATGCCACTGCGAACAGACGCTACATGATAACAAGCGATGCCCGTGCGGGCATAAACTTGCGCGTTTCATAATGTCGTGTACATTATTAGGTGTCATGGTCTACCGCCTTTACGTACACACATAAATCAGGTACGTCATACAAGTGCCTCTGTATAATAGACTATAATGTAAACTGCACGGTCATTAGTCAAGAGAGATTCAAACATTCCAGTGTTAATCGGTTTTGTGTACATGTTTAGTGGCGGGGAGGGGTGAGTATCGTGCGATACAAGAGCAATAGTTAGAACATATTGGCGTCGCAGCGTAAGATATACAATAGCGAGTAATCAGTCAACAATATTCAAGGCCAAAGAATCTTCGAGCTCGATGCTACACTCACACGTAATAGAACATATGGATAAACGCTAATTTGTTGCACATCTACACTACATATTCTACAAAGACTAATGTACTTCTGCATCTTTATGTAACGAACACACATAAATATCAGCACAAAACAACTGGTAGGTATGCAATAATGTAGAATACAATGAAAATAAAAAAATTAAAAGCAACATGTTGCAATAATAGTCAACAAAACATAAATTATATGACACAAAAATTCACACGGTCATGATATAAAATTATCTTTGATAGGATAATGTTGAATCAAAAGTAAATACCTAAAGCGATTTAATTCCTTGTCATATTTCAGTATAAGAAACGCACAAAAAATTTCAATGATAAATTTAATTAAACAGCTGATAATTAACAGCTGATGATATTATGTCTAATGGAATAGAACGTCTAAAATAATGATTTGTATGCGTACCTTATTTAAATTTATAGGAAATCCGTAATGCAATTTACATCTCATATGTTGTTCAGAAACTATAGGCTTGTGTGATTATAGTAATTATTTAGTTTATACAATGATTAACACAGGTTGAGGAAGGAAACAAGAGCTCGCGAGACGTTGAGACGAGACGACAATCAATCAACGCGTGTGCACTGAAACACGACTAGATCCCGTTTAACAAACTGAAGCGATACCTGATAATGAGATAATATATAATAACAAACTCCATCGCGGCCATTACTATAATTCTACATATTAGGACTAATTAATGAACATCCCATCACAGATAACCTAAGGATTGGCTCATTGGCCCTGTGGGACACATTTGCGTCAATGATATCAAAATCAACACTGATACTGATACGCAAATACATGAGATAAAATATTGTTGATAATATAGTTACGGTTCAAGTTTTCATTGACACTATAAATAACGCCTGCGACGGAAAATTACATATATAGTGTTCATTTGCGATAGTGCTAAATAAACTAATCTATTTCCGTTCAGAGGAACGCTCAATAGAAACTTTAATTAGGTATATTACAGTGAGCACAAACACGATTTCATAAATATTTATGGTGGTGATCCAAATCATTAAACGGCAATTAAGTCGGTGAAATAATAGTGACATAGTGGCAACTAAAAAATGGACAACAAAAAATAATTGAACAGTCATAAGTTATCATCAAACTTCTAGGACGACGATAGAAGAGTCTAAAACTGCACCACAAGGCTGGAGTAATGACAAGGCACATACTCAACGTTGGCTTAAACAGACCAATAAAAATCGCGAATCCAGTGCACTAAGAAAATAAACTAAAAATTCAAATCTCCTAATTTGTATTTGATCATATCTTATATTTCGTACGTGTACGTTTACCTTATAATTTTCTTTTATCAGTATTGGTCAGGCGCGTCTAGTGCATTATCACGTAATAACAAAATATCACTGAGACAGACGCTTCATAGCCAGACACATCGTGAAGAGGGTTTGTTTTATTTGGATTTTGCACTTACGCGTGTTTCTGAAACTGAATTGGAGTGAAAGAGACGAATGGATATGACAAGTAAATAGTAGAGAGAGATACATTGATGGTAGTAAGTGCGGCCTTGCTAACGACCTTGCACTCACCCGCTCGATCAGCCCCCTTGTTTTCTAAACCGGCCATTCACTAGGAGAGCACCGAAGGGATGGTTGCGCGCGCATCACAGCCACGAGGTCCGTTCCCTATCGATTGCAGAGTTGTGATTTCGATACATCGTCTTATACGACCACGCACCAAAGAAATACCACCTCCACTCTGGTGCATCTCAAAAATAGAATCTATAAGTCCAACTGTTGAGAACCGAACTAACAAAACTTTTGTAGGAGATACGTTCTGCTATTTATAAATATCTATAGACAAATTTATGCTTGGTTAGGAGAATGTTTTTTGGCGGAACTTTTGAACTACGAGAAACTTTTTTGGCCTATACCGATACCGATACATCGGCATCGTTAAAAACGAAACTGTCTACAGGTTGTGTTACATTTTACCAACGAAGTACAAAATATATTCAAGATTTACTAAACATAGTTACAAGGTAGCAGACGATTTATCTAAGATATAACAAACATGTTAGTTGTATGATATAATTAGGCGATAAGACGATTAATGTCGGCACACTAGCCCTGTTCCCTCCCTCATTATAAAACATTAAAAATAAATCTTTCATAGATTTAGATAGAGTAAAGTAAATGATGTTGATGTCAATATTGCGTAAGTATACATGATAGAAAGAAACGAGAGCAGCTGTTAGAGTGGCCTTGGCCGTGATACCGTTCAATGGGTAGCGCAATTCACCAACTACATCTGCCAGGGTCGAGGTCGACCACTGACGTCACAAAATACATCACTGAACCGCATCAATTGAATCACTAGAATTAGTAAGGAAATTCTAAGAAAACGCAGAGTCTAACCGCAAATTTATCTAAAGACGCGAATGAAAATACGTAAATGTATATCAGGTGCAAACTTTCCATTACAGAAATACTAGTTAGATTTTTTAAGTACAATTGATTAAATATTTCAATGCCTTGTCCTACTTTAAATGTTCTAAACAACATTAGCTTTGATATTGATAAACATAATAATGGCAACTTTAAACGATAAAATAACTGATAAGTAAGTACTAATACAACAATATATCGAACTATCGCGTCGTGGTGGGGTCATAAAATTACCATAGCACCATGCATGCGTTTAACTAAACATGCGAGTTCAAAGAATGTATAGTAAAAACTAATACTGCAAGTCACTGAAGGGACCACACTGTCTGCAAGCAAACAAACCACTCCAGGTTGAGAAGTAGATAGAATTGAAACGTATAACCGAACTATTGTAAAGAGATGAATGTAAACGATTGCAGTTAGTGGTTTATGATCCGACAATGCAAGTAAGTGTAGATCTCTGTGAGCGTTTAAATCAAGTAGAAGAATCAGCAGATCGGTCTGCCAATCGAGTAGCGAGAAGTGCGGCGCGGGAGTCAAGGCCGGCGATGGTTATGTAACCGGTGTGCAGCGGGGGACGGGGACCGCTAATTTTAGCGGATCTCACACAAACAACACTGACACATTCAGCGCAAACGCATTCACTGCACAAGACTACTCAATGCAATGTTATCTACGACTGAACGAAGAAAACTGCGTGAATCACTTGAAAAACTAACTTGAAAGGAGGAATCGCATACGATAAACAAAGGCTAGGCCATCTAGTTATATAGACCACTACACGTTTCTTGGAAGCGATCGATTGTCAGAAAATGAAGGTAGGCTCAATATTATGTAAGTTGAATGTTTAGTGAATATTGAATGCAATATTACGCGTCACTGCAGTTAATGGAAAACTTTGGTTTATAAAACAGTCGACGGTAGACTTCGATAATGCTTATTCACTTATAACAGAACCATTATAACGGCGTGATCCTACGGTGATTATAAAATCATGACACAAAATGATATATAAACAGGCACTTATATGAGTACACATTCACTATTTTCACTGATCACAGTCACTAAATCGCACTTGATCCTTACCATGATGTGATAATTCAATACGACGTGTTGTCAAACAAGTAAACGAATGAAATGGTCCGGTTTGCGTGTATACTGCGAACAGCTGATCGGGTATAACGAATTCGTGGGGCGGTAGGGTGGCCGCGTGGGGTGTACGCTAGCGACGAAGTCTGTAGCGCGAATGATACGCGGCGGCGGCGGCGGCGCACTCGTGACGCGACTCACCTAAACACATACATTACACAGTCGCGCGATACCGACTCATGATAAATTTTTGAGGATAGCCGGTGCGTTCATTCGACGGCCACGCGACATGTAATCGAGTTCACGAACCACCGGTAGGTCCGCTGCGCCGCTGATCACGATATATTAACGTCTTATCTATCACCAACTTGTGGTATTCGCATGCATGGGATATTAAGAGCCTTGATAAAGCACCTCATTCATAAAAAAACGATTACGAGAATCGTAAATAGTATCCTAGGGGCGATAGCGCACAATTATAATTATTTAGGTATGTGTGTGTTGTAAACAAATTTGCAATACATACAAATACAAAACGCATTGAGTGGTACATTTATGTAGTACAGTGTACGTGTTATTGATTAAATAAGTTCAAGAGAGCGTATTTTAAGAGGCGCGAGCTCCCGACAGGGCGATGAACCACGACACATTTGGACGAGGTTATTTCCTGTTGGACATTTGCTAAAAGAACAAATACTCAATAATTGAGTCCTGAAACGCTATTGTTCATTACGTACAGGTAAACATTATCGTGCGTATTTATAGCTTCTTATCTATATGCAACGATTATGTCAAGTGACTTTTAATGTTATTAACCGAAACCTACAAAATGGACTTTTTATGCAATTATGATTTTAATTTCAGTAGGTTTTGTAATCGAAACCTTTGTTTACTATAAGAAATAACGTATTTCCAACTTAAAAGATTTCAATTTCAATTTCTTATTATATATTTACTATAAGCAAGAATTCGAGTAAGATTCGGCAAGTAACTTTTCACCAAATACAATTGGGCCAAAAAGTCACTTTTACGAATAAAATAATTACAATTGCTATAGCTTCATTGTTACAGTTCTGTTGCCGAATATTAATTATGCAACAAACATTAATATAACTAGTGGAAGTATAAATTACTAAAAGTATAAATTAAAAACGGAACAAAGTTTTGAAAGAAATTCCATTTGCAAGAAAATAAATTGTGTAGCAAAGGGTGCCTCTTAAAAATATTCAACCATTACAAAGGGTCAAACGAGCCAATTATATAAAAAAGACATATAGTAATAGCCGGCAGACTATAAAACACGTGGAGGACTCGCCTCAATAAACAGAATTGTTCACGGCATGAATACCTTCAGTTTGCCAATCCATCAACCGGTTGGCAGTAGAGCTCTCGACAGTCGACACATGATACTATTGAAGCCGCGTTGTTCCACAATTTAGCCGCGTAATACTACACTGACTCTAATGGACCCTGTCGATGCGAGCACAGCTACTGGGTTTCACGGATATTGTTTGTTTAACAATAATATCATAATTTAATTTAGAGTAGGCTGTCACTTGTTATGAATTAATTGTCAATATATCTAACTTTAGATTCAATGTTATTCAAAATGCAAGTGACTCTAAATATGAAATGGCTTTATTAGGTTGTGCACTCTATGAGGACTTATAGGATAGTAACGTCAACCGCTGTGAAACGAGAATTTGAATGGCAGAGCATGCGCGAACGATGACTACGTGATTTTACAACTATTCGCAATCATCTGATGTAACATCAGGCAACAATCCTACCTAAAATTTCTACAACAAATTTATAATAGTACATTTATTCATGCGGTGATTGTTATGCTAATTAATTATAATTGGCGCCAAATTAAATCAACTCCAGCTATGTAACATTACAATTTACGTTTACCTTAACGACATCTATTAATAAGTGTGATTCAACAAAGCAACATATTTTTCCTCGTAGTTAGAGCGTTTGGCTAAATTAATAATGATCGTTGTCTATAGTGTGATTCGTCGTGTTTGTAGCGAGTTTTGATGCCTACGTGATACGGCAAACGTTTAATATTGATTCACTGGTATCTAACTTTTTTTTAGTGACTAGAAAACTTCTCAAAGTTTGTGGTACGTGACATGCGGCTTGTGAGCTTTAGGCGAAGTTTACTTTACATTTGATCTCGAATACTCTTCACTTGGAACGTGTCATTATATGTTTCTGGATGTTATCGGTGCAATTATGATGGTTAGCGTGGCGTGTTTTAAGATGGCGTCGCTAATTGGTCAGTTCGCAACAACTGGGTTGTTTCGTGAAATTCGCGGTGCGTTTCGCGAGTTGCAGCTATTGTGCAATTAGGGCCAGAGAGCCCGTACGTCGACCCGGCCCCACCCCCTCGGGCCTGCCGAGACTGGCTACGTGACTCAAGTGTCGTTGTCCATTGCCGTTGCACACACCTTGCGTCATCACCGCGTCAACATAACTGTCAGATTTTAGCAATTATGTCACAACTGAATCGGAACCACATAATGGATAATATCGGAACTATAAAGTCGTTCCTACAATATACAGATGAAAATTGATGCAGATAATATTATATTATTGTGTTGTTAGACTAAAACTAGCTTTGAACATAAATAAATAATGTGTAATCACGATTTTCCATTTTAATATACATATGTAATTATACCTCTATACATAATAAGTCATTTGTAATCGTCAGAAAGCTGATGTATAAAAAAACATCACCTAATGGTTCGATATAAAAACACGTGGAAGAGTTATATTTCAAAAACAGTAGAATACATTAAGCCTCGATTCTGGAGTGAACAACGGTGCACTTCCATTTGGACTGACAATTACGAATTTTAAAACGATACAGAATGAGACCAATGATAGTCCGCACAGGGACATATTGTATTACACCACAATAAAATATTATTAGACATTGATTTTTATCAGTTCTTCAGTTCCAATTCTATCTAATCACTTTATGACCGAAACAGGAAACGAAAGATAACGTGTAGACTTTTCTCGGAACGGACAATGTGGTAAAAAATAATCTCATCTCTAGGGTACAATGAATATCTGTCAAAATAAATCAAACTTTTCAAACAAAACCATGTAATCTATTCGGTATGATGAAATTTATGAAGGTTTTATGGTCAGAACGAAACGAAACCCTCGAAAAACATACGAGTAAAATGGCAAGAAATTGCTGAATTGAGCTCGAGTCTGGAAGATAAGATCTAATACTTCAATCATCGATATAAAAAATGTAACAGTGTTGGCTAACGGATACGTTCAGATGTGATAAACCTGTAATTAGGCGATAAAAACATTGTTACAGCAAGTATACGCCTTCTACAACACGCTTTAGAATCTAGTTTATCTGTAAATTAAACTACGTCCACAGATATAAACGTACCTAACTACGCCACTTCATTTTCCGATATCATTACCTTTAAATTGTGCAAGATCTCTACGTTATTTTCATAATTTATATTCACGCAATATAAAAAAGTTGGTCAACTCAGGACATTATTTTCGATTTTTGCCTTAAGTTCATTAATGCGGTAGTGCTTTAAGTCAAGGCACCTTAATGCCGTTGACCTCATTCATCAATATTAATTACTTTCATTTTGTCGTACCCAGGTGTGTGGAGTTATTGGAAATCGGAATATAAATAAATATTAGGTTTAATGGTACGTGCTTACCATTCCAATAGTTGGTGAACATGATAAATAAAAGGTCTTCAAAGTTTTTTAATTGGACCATAATGGCTTCTTATTACTTGTGTGCTATACCTTCTGTGTGGTTATCCAACAAACTAAAGCGGTTTTAATAATGAAACAATATTTTGTATTGACCTGTTATACAACGCATATGGCTCGTATAAAATCAATATAGCAACATTTTTAAATTAGGCCATGCGATCTGGATACGGTTCTGCAAATTATATGGGTGTTTGTGTTGATGCAAATGTGGCTTTATTACAACATGCATAAGATTGGAATTGCAACGAGGTACGATTAAAATGATCGCATGCTACGATAAAGTGGTTCTACCGCTGCAGAACTACCACGAAATAACAATGCTTAATTCCTTTTAACTGTGCGAAGAAAATTTCTACTTGCTAAAATCCCAAATTATTGTTCAGGGACGTGCACAATTGACGTCACATGTGTTGACCCTCTTTCGTATCACTGGCATTTTCTCGTTTGGGTTGGTAAAATTATTATAACAAGAAAGAAGAAAATGTACTGAAAATTAAGTATTTAAACTATTAAAGAGTTCTAATGGCAAGCATAAAATAACATAAAAGTGTAAGTTCATGAAATGGAAGGATTCGCGATACAGATGCTAAAAATACAAGGCATAGAAATGATTTCGAGAAGTTTCAACTTATGTCAGACGGTGGGGAACAAACGGCGGTACATCCACACGCCTCATTCAAGCTTAAACTAAAATTGCAGTATCTGTACCTATGTATGTATCTACTCGGTAGTAGGAAGGTAGGGTGAACGACCTAGGTAGGGAGGTGGGAGTGCATTCGCCCAGAGTTGCATAAACCGTCCGACGACCGCAGAACTGCGCATGGTATCCAAGCTATATTAGTACAACGTAAATTTTCACATGAAGACAACATAAAACATCCCTCAAAAATGTGCAAGACCGCATTTCACAATATTAATGACTAACATGAAGATTAAAATCTATGAAACAATCAGCCACCTATTGATTGCGACATAAAAGCCAGATTATAAAGTAACTTATGATAATATCAATAATACCTATAGTTTTTGGGCGTCCTCTTTGAAAGACTACGCACTTATTACGATGACAATAAACGAAACGCGTGCAAAGCGGGTTACAAAACACACGATACAATCTGTATTCATTGGTTTAATGAACAAATTTGAAGCAACTATTCATGTTGGTCCACATAATATTATACGGGATCGTTCTTCAAAAATATACGTTACGTTTTGATAATTTAGAGGTTCTTTGAAGTTTGCTGTTTACCATTTTCGTTTCACATTACCATTTTCGTTTGAATCGAAACGTTTTCGCATAATAAGAGACGGCCAAGACACAATTATATTCTAATTATAGAAAAATCTAGGCGTGTCCCTTCATATGCAATGGATACAGTTACGTATTCTCGCATTGACCCACATGTGGTGTGAAAATAAATTGCGGTGCAATGCAACACACGACAAAGATATTAAGTCATGTGAATGTCCAGGTGTTACTATGTACTCGATCTCAATGATAAGCACCGTTAAAGGGTATACAGATCGATCAGATAATTAAATGGTGTTTTCAAATTATTCGTGTTAAGTGCATATGCTCTTTGAAATTAGCTATAATTAAAGATTACATTAAAATACACATTAAAAATAGTCCGAAATCATTACTGTATTAAGAAAAATTTCATAATGGTTTTCGTTAGTATTGCGTTTTGTTTTCACACTATTCAGTTACAATTTCCTTATCGCTGCGATATGCGTAGTTTATCATCTCCTTTCTCTATATCTCTCAGAATACGACTCGTCTCTGACCTCCTCAACTTTACACACGTGATCACATTGATCGGTCGTGCTGAAGTATCGATCGTCAAGGTTGCGCTTGACAGTGTTTGAACTGATTAATGTGTTTCTATTACTATGTTGAACAACATTAACCTACACAAGTCAAACGTCAGAACACATAACTTTTATCAAACAGACCTAGAATAAATAATCTAGTAACTAAGCTTACCGAAGGCCTTCACTTCACCTCTAGTCTAGATGAAAATTAATACTGGCATAGTAAATAATAATCATTCCAAAATTCATAACAAGATCGTGTTAACAAAGGCAAATTCTAACAGAATAACCTGTTTAATATTTGGCCTAAGTAAACAACGATCGAAAGGCTAGCAGGCTAACATAGTAAAGTAGAGGATATTTTTAAACAAGCTTACAGTTGCAGTTGTTGTTGGATGTCAGCAGTGTTGTAAGCACGATAGCTTATCTTTCTTAGATAATTAAATAGAAAATGATACATTGGATAGCATGGCAACACCCGAGATAACCCCCGGCGCATCTGATGCTCACGCTACAACTACCGATCCACAATCATCCACAGTCAACAGAGATAAGATAAATTTTCCATAGACTCATTATGTAATATGGATGTCAATTTAATTAATAAGGTAATAAATTGCGTTTAACGAGTGCGAATTAATTACATCTGAGAATATATTTTAAGCCCACAGATAATAAAAAAGAGACTTGATTTTAATCAGACTTCTGTACGATAATTATACTAATAGAATTGGATATTTATTCGATGGAAGAGTTTATAAATAAGCAAACTTTTAAACCTGGCTACGATCTTGGAGCACTTCGCTAAAAAGTTATTTAAATCTACTCTAGCGTTAAAGTTACAAAATTTGATTAAGTTCAGTAAAATCCGGCAGTCAGTTCAGATAAACTTACTTCCAGATATTTAGTATTAGTAGATGAAATACATCAAGGCGCTCTAGTAGTAAACTTACTATCGGTTGGTACAAGTTTCACAGCAAGTGTGTCTTTAAACTAATGGAGATACAAATTACGTAATATTTCAACAAACTTAATACAGTCCAAAATAACTAAGTTCTTTTGAGACAATAGAAATGTAATTAGTTTAAAAGACGTATTGTTAATTACAAATGATTACATTCTTAACATTTGTTACAGTGTTTCGTAAATTTAAAATGTTTTCGCAGGTCTTACAAAAGTAGTAAAGACGCACTAGGTTGAGTTTTGTTAAGCCACTATTTACTTTTAAGAAACCCGCCTCTTAAGATAATTAGATTAGGGACTACATTTCTAGAACTAGATTAGATAGATTAATACAAGAAATTCTACATAGTAATATTGTTCATAAAGTCAGTCTCAAGTGGTGCTTTACCGTTTAAATCCTACCTACTGTTGCTTTATTTCATAAGGCTGATAATTTTATCTGTGGATATGAGATAAAATTGCCACGCTGTTCTGACAAGTTTAACCAAATGACTTAATTGTTTGCTTGTGAATACAAGAACTAGTATGCACAAAGGCATTTATCTAACAAGAGAGGTCCTTGAACGTGGATGTCCCCAGCGAAATATTTGGTCCACTAGCGTAACGAAGCAGTACAAGTTTCAAGTTACTTATTATTCTTTTTTTTTTAATGAGTGTTCTTCCACGCAGTGACCATGCTAGATTCATGCGCTATTTTTATTTCCTTAGGTACCTATATAATAATTATTAACTATTATACAAACAACACTAATTTGCTTCGTAATTTTGCAGTATACGACGAAACATTAAAAAATGTATCGATAATATTAACTAAGTTACTCAATATTGCCTAAGGTTGCGTTCTTCGTAGGTAAATGCTATATCCGTAAAAACTGACTGACAGGTTTATTATATTACTGTCTAGACTGACTGAATAGGAAAGCCAAATAAAGTAATGTATTAAGAGCAGTCATACGGTTGGTATAAGCAAATTAAATATAATACTTCTTCTTTGCAAAACCTCACACGTTATGGTAAATATTTAGGCATTTTCATCCAACGAAAGGTCCACTGTTATTGCGTAAACAGAAAAAAAAGGAGAACCCTCTATAACAATTCCCTATAACAATCAACTTGACCTTAAATGTTAACAACTTTATTCAACCAACAGATTGCGGAGCACAAATGCGATGGAAAGCTCTCGAATACTAAAAGTATTTGGGGGTTTTCAGACTCCTGAGATTAAATTAAAGTTATCTATCGTTTTAAAAATAAATATAGAAACGGCAAATCAACTTTGAAGTAATCTAAGCTTCGGAAATCAAGATTTCAAACTGATGACTGAAAAAGCAAAAGCAAGCAATATCTGGCAAATAAATTCATTTATATCATTAAAGACGGTGGTAGCATTTGGTGAAAATATTGTCTTGTTTGGAATGAAACTGAGAAGAGTGAGATAGTAATAGCACAGACGAATGGCATCGTAAAACAAAATGAAATGTCCACGTCATTTTAAGGACACAGACGTTCGTAAATATAATTGAATTTTAGTTGACATAATATCTCACATACTTACGGAGAGTGTCGAATTGTAAAAAAATCTGATACCGATGTTAATTTAAAACGTGAAGATGTAATTCCGCCAGTCAAGTATCTGTCAACGGCTGAAATAGCTATCGGAAAATTCTTCTTTACGGACGATTGAACTTTGTAAGACTTCAGTTGGGATTAAGATAAAATAAGAAAGTTTTATGTACAATTGATAATTTTTTTTTGTTTTTTTTATATATATAAGGTGGCAAACAAGCATACGGCTCACCTGGTGGTAAGTGGTCACCGTAACTTATGGACGCCTGCAACACCAGAGGCATCACATGCGCGTTGCCGACCCTTTAGGAAAGGAAGAAGAGAAAAAGGAAATGGGAAGGACTTCTCCTTCCCACTTCCTTTTTCTCTTCTTCCTTTCACCCACCTTCGTGCGGGAAGGGTGACAGAGGGTGATTGGGCCTCAGGAAAAGAGGTACATTTTTAAAGGGAGCTTTAAAAATTGACCTCGTTTCTATAAATGTCATATTGATTATATAACGATTATTTACGGATGTATGGATGAAGGAAATATTAATAAATCAATTTTGGGGGAAAATATGAATGAAATATGTCTAAACAACCTTATTCAAGCCGAGAGAACTTTTGACGGCGATAAAACAGCTGACAACTTGAACAATCTCATCAGACTTTTAACTCTGTGATAAGTTTGTCATTTACAGCCTTTTACATTTTTAGGAAATGCATTTCACGACGTCCATATTACGACATAAAACTCCTAAAGGCAGTCAATTATTATATACGACACAGTTATAGTCAAAATGTCTTAATTCAAATTCTTAAGCAATTTAACCAATGGAATGCCATTACATAACTCATTACAAGAAGTATTAAAAAGTATTGTAAATATTTTAGAGTTAGAGATCAAGGTAAGGTAGGCCACAAAAGACAGATATCTGTTTGTTATTTTATCTATTTGTTGCGGCTGTTTACAAACGAACGCTTGAAAAGTAAATAACGATTGCAAAATGTACTTTGTAGTTTATCTTTCCGCATTTATTTGCTGATATTGTTGTTCCATCATTGAGAGTTGTAAAGGCAAGTACGTAATGTGTTCTAGGAGTGCCAAGTAATGTGCGAGCGTGATCAAGACGCCAAATGGTCGCCCCTGACACGCTAGGCCCGTGTTAGAAGATTATTACAATGTAGATGAACATCTTCCAAAATTTCAGAAGTGTCAATAACTTTATTTGTGATATTCAGTTCTAAGAGTGAGTGTGACGTATATTTATCTACTGCTATATACTGTCTATACTTAAATTTTCGCAAGGAAGCGTTAAATAAATAAGTACACAGTCTAGAAACTAAATCGGGCGCAAAGCATTTTCGCATAGTCTATATTTAGTCTATTGGTAATACCAAATTAAAACGATTTTGTTTTGTTCTTATGAAGTGCCAAGCGTTTCAAGCTGATATCCTCATACCAGAGAACATAAACATCGTATTCGCAAAATCATAAAAGGATTAATAAGAAGGTTACGGCGGGAAATGTGAAAGTGATGTAATATACTGGTTTACAACTTCGGTCAAGGAAATGTATCGGAAAATAATGTGAAATGTAGAGCAATCAAAAGGATTTATTCCTAACATTATCGGTATTCGCTTTATCTTAAAGATCTATTGTATGTGTTGCATTATCTACAGTATAGTAGCGAGTTGACAAGTATATTGGTTTTCGTAGACACAAAACTTGACTACTGCTATAAAGCCAAAACGCAAAATTTGAATATTTGTGGTATTTCATGTTAGACTTTATCAGCTTACATATCTGAAACTGGAAAAGTATACATAGAGGCTTGTTAATTATGAGTGTGATTTTATTGTGTCTGCAATATGTTAAAAACCTAATTATGATTTCAAGTATTTTAGTTTATTGGCTTCATAAAAGTAGTCTATTTGCAAATACGCTGACAGTAAGCTTTACGACTGTTTGTGAAAATTATAGTCTACTTTATGAAGTCTCTATTCTTTTATAGTCCAGACACTAACTTGTTTAGGTAATTTGCAAAATTGATTGTTATTTTGGTAGGCTAATGAAATTGCTCTAAGCTAGAGTGGGCCATCATGATAAGGCTTTTCTCGATGATTATATTCAGGCTACGTAAATTTAGCGTTCGTGTTTCGTGCGAACGTGTGTTATAAATTTGTTAACGGGCGGTAGACCAAATCAAAATTGTAGGCATATAAAGTATTAAACAAAAAGTAATAATTTAACAAATAAAAATATAAGTGTAGCTTACCTTGTAATAAATTTGTTTTACTTTATAAATATACGATAAATATAACATTTTTACACGCTGAAATAAAAACACTCACGGTAAAAAAACGTTAGCAAGTTTTCTTTGTTCTTAAGTCTAGTCCTACCTGATGACATAGTTGACGCAGACGACACTGATCGGCTTTTGTTGCTTGTCGGTGATGACGGTGGCCTGGGTCTGGACCCAAGCGAAACCACCTGTCTTGGCGAGGAAGCGATACTGGCCAGTCTCGCATTGCCACTTCGAGAATACTGAAAAAAATATCTTGTATAAGAAAAGACGCCGAAAATTGATTGGTCAACAAATAATTATGATGGAGCGCTTTATAATTGCCTTCGCAGCACGAGTCATAATCGTAATGAGTATTTAAACTAATCACTTATGTACCATCTGCCGATAGAACTATTTTGTCTTAACGAATAATTGCTATTATTAAGTTAAGGTTAATCTCAACAAAATTACATAGAAAAAGAACTCATCATTTTCGTTGAAGTATAGAGAAGCCATACACATTTGAGGTTCATCTATTATCATCAGCGGATACATATTGAATACAATGTAACGCTCAGTCATCATGAAAAGGAAGGCTATGGACAAAAAATTAACAACTGAATATACTTCTGACACCATTTATCTTATGGAGCAAGATGTTTTTACATTGGACATTCTGTAACATGTGCAGTCAAGGATGTAAATTTACTAAGACAAAAGACATCCATCAGCATAAATTTGAACATGAATAAAGAGGCCTATTTATCGATATCCACTATGATTTGTTTTTGAAGCCACGAAGTGAGCTCTAACATAAAATGACTAACACGTGTATACAAGTATTTTTCCGCCTTTTTCTGTATACAGAAAAAAGGCGTTAATGATACACAGTTGTTTTCAAAATAAAGATTTTAATTAATTTTTCGCATTCTATCGTAATAAGGCTTTTTAACTTATTCGGTCGCAGCGTCACACCGGCGGCCACGCACAGTAGGTTTTTAATTATGTCTGGCATTCCAATAATTGGCAGGTTAAATTATTTATAGATAATACTTTATATAAAGTCGTGTGTCTATTGATATAGACTGAGGCCAATTATATGAACTGCTTTAGATTTTTGATGCTGTGTTTGGTAGTACCTAATCATAGCTTTATACCTATAATAATAATTGATATTATTATCGTTGGTTAATATAAAATAATCAGCTACAAAATAAAATATTTTCGGGACATACAGAAGATTATTTTCAAAAAGATTATTTCGCGAGTCATGATGGCGCGAGACCTTGGTGTCTTATTCTCTGCCGAACTGTCATTTAGACAACATATTATTAATATCTGTAAGAAGGCCTATCAGAACTTAGGGTTTATAATGTGAGAGAAAAAGGATTTCCATAACACTAATGCCGTAAAGTCTTTGTACAACGCATTGATTCGAAGTAGGTTAGAGACTAGTGCTATCATCTGGAACCCCCATGAAACTAAATATAGTTTTATGGTGGAGAAAATGCAAAATAAATTTACTCAGTACCTTTACTTAAAACAGTATGGCGTGTATCCCTTCTATCCGCTAATGTATCCAACCCTCTTTGTTTAAGGGATGGTTGGATATTATAAGTTGGAGGTAAGGCGAAACTTAGCCTTCGCTAAATATATATTCTTATTGTTCCGGGGTAAATTGAGAAACCCTAGGGCTTTGGAATCGTTAAAGCTGCTTGTACCAAATACAAGACTGCGACGCAAGTGCATGCAAGGACTAAGGTGTTTGAGGTACCTACACTCCATACTAATTTGCAGAAATTTGCTCTAACGATCAGAGCTTTAAATATTCTAAATGAGGTTTCTCGTCGTTTAGATATTTATGTTTGTTCTTTGGCGAAATTTGAGAGGGTGGCACTGGATTATATTAGCTATCTTTAGAACAATAATATAATTATTAGCTTTGTTGCTGCATTGCTGTATTGGGTCTGTAACCTGTAGTAACAATGTGTGCACGCACGTAAGAACCACAACGGCACTGGGTATGATGTGATTGTGCTAATAACGTTTTGAATTGAGTTGAAGACGTCTGCATACAGCAATTGGACGTCAATAACAAATTGTTACCGTGTTATCGTAAATCAGAATCCAATTACAGAAAATAAAAAGTAAAAATGAATACAATTGCGTAACGTATAAACCAAATGTCGGTCGACTTGATATGCCATTAAAAGCAGCCTAACATTTATATGTATCGATTGAACACTTTTGTTATAGTACTGTGAACTGTAGGTACTAGTTAAGATGTATGGAGAAAGAACAGTGTTATTCAATAAAATTATTTATTTCTAGTTTCTGCCGGCGGGTACGCTTGCGTACCGTGGGAGCGCATATTGACACAAAATGTCTCCTATGCGTCAGCAGATAGAACATATCCTGGATAACATATATATTGTTATCCAGGATATGTTCTATCTGCTGAGTTTTATTCAAGGCCATTTAACAGCTGCCCTGTGATTAAGTAACAGACATCCAAATAACTTTACCTACTTTTACATTCCTTTATAATATTCGTGGGAGGATAGAGGGCAGAAATGATAACTGACCAGGTCATCTTTGTTATATATGTTAGCTAAATAAATTTTAACCAGTTTTGTCCAAATCAAGTGATGTTATATTTGACTAAATCAATTTGTTTTTGACAAGTTTCAATGTATTAAATATCGCGCTGTTTACAATACGTGAATAACGAATAGAATAGTAAAGTAAATAATAGATTCTCGTTATCGCATTAAATTTTATTGCCTAACCCCACATAATGTCTATTACAATCTTTATTATTATATTATTTTAGAGAAAACTCAACGCGATAGCCACTCAATACTGTTTATCGGCGGCGCATAAAAAAATGAGATAAATTAGGCACAAACAACAACATTTAACGTATGAAAATATTCACAATATAAAAATAGAGTGTTTTAAATCAAATCAAATCAAAATCATTTATTCATAAAATTTTGGGTGTTACATGATGATATAATATAAATAAGTTTCACCAAAATTTACCTGAAGAGGTGTATGAATTAAGTTTGTTTTTAAGATAAATTGTATTACAAAGTCATCAAGATTACATTAATAAATTAAGATGCAACATTTCAAAGAGCGGAAAAAACACAAATATAGGTTAATGTCAAAGTAATATAAAATAAAGGTAAATTATAATCAATACATTAGCAAATACAGAAATTATTATCACAAAAAAAGTCATTCAAGCTATAATAACATTTTCTTAATAGATTATTTTTTACTTTATTTTTAAACAAATTCATATTTAAAGATTTTATGTCAACAGGTATTTTATTATAGATTTTAGGTGCTATACATAATAAACTTTTGCTCATAAGGCTGGTTTTTGCCTTTTGTAAACACAATTTATTATTGTTGCGCCTATTACGCTTCACAAAATCTGATAAGTGCGGGAATAATTGAGGATTGCTATGTACAAATACTGCAACTTCGAGAATATACAAACACGGTAGCGTTAGAATTTTGTGCTTGATGAAATATGGTTTACAGCTTTCATCTGTCTGAAGACCAAACATGGCTCGGATACACCTTTTTTGTGCTTTGAATACAATTTCCCTATTCGTTGAATTACCCCAAAAAATGATACCGTACCGTAGCAGAGATGCCGCAATACCATAGTAAGCAGTGAGTACGGCCTCAATACTTACGATTGAAGCTAATTTATACAATGCATATGCAGAGCTACTAATCCTTTTGCATAATTCTATTGTATGATCTTTCCAATTTAATTGTTTATCAATAGTTAAACCTAAAAATTTTGTCGTATGTGTATCTGTTATTGAATGATTGTTATAGAAGATATTTAAATTGTACGGACGTGGCCTTTGACTGAAGTGCATTACATATGTTTTTATTAAATTGATTTTCAAGTTATTATTATCTAACCAGTGGACAATGGAAGCTAAAGTTTCATTAATGTCTTAAATTGAGTAAATCTAAAATAAAATCAGCAGTTTATAGGATATCAATACATAGATGACAAAATTATAATATTACGTCAACCGGAATTTATCCCACGACCTCTGTACCAAGACACGCTTTCCCATAACAACACGAAAACGACTCTAGACAATTTTACCTAAAATTTATGTAAGCTGAATTTGTTTCGACAGTATCGATCACATACAAGCATTTCTTCCATCGAAGTATTATTATATTCGGCTCTCGAATTCTCGTTCTCGGTTCCCACACGACGGGAAACTAATAAAGATTAATAGTCTCGACACAAGGCTCAAGGATCGTAATAAGGTCTGTCCCTAGCGGTCGGTTAATTCTCTTTTTGTGATATTAAGCCCAACATTCTTTGTAGGTATACCGATTACTCGAGTGAACACAGATTAATAGTTCACTTAATACCCTGCTGCGGGTATTAAAATAATGTTGCTTGTAGCTGCATGATCGCACGAAATCCTGGTTTATAACTAAGAAGCGCCATGGCAAATTCCACAAACGTAAAATGAATGAATGACAGTGCATAGATAAACATAGCAGATAAAATGCGGCTTCATAAAATTAGTTATTCGTCGAAAATCAGCAGTTTTTGATCGGAGATATATGTTTGTTTTTTCAATATTCGAATACATTTTGCTGATTTGGATTTAAACATTATTTACAGGAGTAGTTAAACATTCTGGTTCTAATTTTACTGAGCTTTCTCTTTTTTATTTCATGCGACGACCATTTGTAATTTTAGATATGCAAACTTCTGTCTAGCTCGCCGCAAAAATGTTATGTATGCAACTAAAAGTGGCCGATCCCGACAAATATATGGCATACTTCAGGTAATGTATTACATAAAACAAGATGGAAATATTTCAAATACAAATTGTTTATTGTGCATCACTGTAAACATGTTTGGATTTGGAGAATTCTGTTACTAACAGAATTTCTAGTAAGATATTTAATAGTGTGTGGAAATTCGTAAAATAAATAGATATATTTGTTTTGTTAAAGAACAGTACAGTCCCTTTATAAGATACTATGTAAAGTTACAATGACAAGAGATTAAATGTTTTACAACCAAAAATAAGCTGATATAATATCGAAATGATACGCGATTTATAACCTGCTTATAATATTGTGGAATAGTACTACCGGGTTAATATGAATTACGAATGTACTTCGGGCAGTAAAACTTTGTGATTGCTATTGGTTGCTATATACGAGTATCGTGTAACATATTCTTAAGCGTTTTAAACCGATCTGCTACACAGAGTAAACAGATGATACAGACACAGAACAGAAGAAAAATAGATGACCGACACAATACACTTACATATAGACAGAACCGGGTCTAGGGATCCAAAATAAGGCAAACTGAAATCCATCTTCAGGTATCTCTTCTTTATTCGTTAACTTCGTTTATTATTTCTTTGATAAATTATTATTTACATAAGCATACAAAAGTCATGCTAGTGCTAGATTGAATACAATTAGGTACTGTTATATAATTTGAATCGAATATTTTGGAAAGATATGCTGTGCTTTTCGGTTTAATTGAAGGTATTGTCACTAGACACCTGCGTACAGTAATTTCAGAACAAGTAAGCTGTTTCTGTGTGTGAGTGTGCCTATTATTTTGCATCGAGCCTAGCCGGTCATCTCTGTACCTATCTATTTAATTTGTGACATCATTTCTCAGATTTGTATAGATTTTTTTTTACACTGCAGTTGACAGCTCGATGCAAACATGTAACGCGGTCATAACAAACTACCTGAAAGAATCTCTTACAAAACAGAATAACTATAAGCACAAATGTAAAATAAATAAGTTGTTATTTCCTGTTCCCAAGAGAGTAAGGAAGGAAGGAAAATGATATATTAAATTCTAACAACAACTGCAAGGCATTGAAAATTCTGTGCAATATTTACCAGAACTCCATGGAATAAATTTAGGTAAAGATTTTTGTTATGAACAACAACAGCCTCGAAGTGGGTTGGACAAGAGATTAATGACATGTCATAATTACTACTTCCTTTTCTTAAAACTAAGTTCGTAAACACGTAGGTATAGCGCTCTTCAGATTGCAATCGGTTTGAACTTTTGAAGGCTTGCATTAGCAGCTGATTTTTACTTTGATCGTATTTAATGGTTACTGAACCAAATCGTTACTTATCACGGATACTTTACGCTTCTTCAGTTTAGTGTCACGTGAATCAGTATAATCATTACATCACTACATACTCAGAATACAGAACAACTACATATTAGAAAATAAAGTTCCCCGCCGCGTCTGTACGCGATAAACACAAAAACTACAGAACGGATTTTCATGCGGTTTTCACCAATAGACAGAGTGATTTATGAGGAAGGTTTAGGTGTATAATTTGCTAAGGTTTTGTTCTAACAAAAATATAAAAATATATTATGACGGACAGACCCGTGCGAAGCCGGGGCGGGTCGCTAGTATAGTATAAACAACTGATGTGAAGCCTGTTCAATTTTAAGGCTAACCACTGATTTTCAGTTGTTAAGCTGACTATCGGTCGATCAGCTAGTCTTTACCATTTTAACATAGACTATGGTTACGCAGTCTATGTTAAAATGGTAATGACAGGCTGACGTGTATGATTTTACGCACGTTCAAAAATAAACTGATGATGAATGATTTAACAGTGTTATTACTATTTATTATTTTTATGTTCTATATTGCAAGGTCAAAACTAGCCTTCGTTGGTCCAGCAAATTCTGCTTACATTAACACATTGTTTGCTTGATGTATATTATTATATATTATTGCATAATAATTTTATCTATATTCAAGTTGTCCCAATACTACTGTTAAGAGGCAGTATCGAGGTAAAACAGGCCTAAGGACTATAGAATATTATGAATCGAAGTGTTTATTATAGACTTGAATACCACTCGATTGATTGAGCTCTGTATTTGGTTATCTTCGCCAGATTTATGGTAATTTCAAGTTTATCTGTAATTTGACCATAAGGTATTTCTTAGCAGGTAGTCACTAGTTAGGAATCGGGAAATAAAAAAATTACAACTATACGGAAATCAATATCTTGGAAAATAATCGTTACGTCAGTTACTTGAAGAGTGTAACTCCGAAAGTATTAGGCAAAGCTGAGTTTGTTAGCTCAAATTGGAACAGCCAACAAAAGCTTACAATTTTCAATATAGAGAAACAGAAAACCATCCGGTCAACAATGTATTACTGAAATCGGATATAGCGTGCGCGCCCGAACAAACTCCAAAAGAAAGTCACGCGAAATGTAGTAGACAAGTTACAGATAAACATATATAAATAAGTAGACACATACACGCACATTATGCCTATATACACAGAGATTGACGCCTGTATATCCCTGAGATAGCTGACATATATATTAAATAAATAAATAATAATATTCTATCACATACACACAACACCATCTAGCCCAAACTAAGCAGAGCTTGTACTATAGGTACTAGACAATGGATAAACATACATATGTATATACTTTTTTTTGTAAATACATACATATTATACATAGAAACACCCAGACCAAGACAAACATCCATGTTCATGCACATAAATGTTTGACTTGTGCGGGAATCGAACCCGCGACCTCAGGTGTGGCAGTCGGTTACACTAACAACTACGCCATTGAGGCCGTTATATTACTTCCATACACAGTAAGTTATGGTTTTTGGTACTACATAATGCGTGACGAGCAAACGGAATACATTGCCAGACTGTTACTGAGTATATCCAAAAATTTGCCCACCTCATCAATCTATAACAAGACTTCTTAATCACACACAAACATGAGCTCGACTCAACTTTTCATAGAACCAACGGCAGTCGAGGCAGTCCCACGTTGTTGCCTATACAATGTGTCCGCGCATGTAGTAATAAAACGTTAGGGGCGGTAAATACATGTAATTTTATTGGTAAAAACATCCCATTTATGGGGTCTAACTCCAAAACTCCAAAGATGGAGTAATTTTAATATTTGAATTACGTATTTAGACCTCTACGGGCCGATTTTTCAATCATCAGTTAATTTTTATCTAAGGAATAATAAAAATATTTTCTATAAAAAAGCTGTCAAAATGTCAAACATATTCCACAGATAAAAGTTACCTAACGATTGAAAAATCAGCCCTAAGTGATCTAACAATCGCAACATTAAACCTAGGTCACACAGACACAAACTTTTGATGTTTTCCAAAAGTTTACAGCATACGCAATCAAAAAAGAATCTTAGCGGCCATACGCAATGCAAGTTACTTTTGTTATCTATACTAATATTATAAAGCTGAAGAGTTTGTTTGTTTGTTTGAACGTGCTAATCTCAGGAACTACTGGTTTGAATTGAAAAATTATTTTAGTGTTGTATAGCCTATTTATTGAGGAAGACTATAGGCTATATAACATCACGCTACGACCCACGGGGACGGCGCAGTAACGAAAAACGCGGGTGAAACCGCGGGAACATCTATGAAGCATAAAAGAGAAATTTCAAGCACAATTTCATACATTATTTTAACGTTTCTAAAATAGTACAAAATGTTTAAGAGTAAAAATGTATTTTTATTAGTTTTATTGTTAATATTTGAGTTGCTCTACACCCCAGTAAAAGAATCACAAATGTAAGTTTACTAACGGTAAAGTTATTGTTACTTAAAGATGTCCTTACGCACGCCCTTTGTTACGCAGGTAGCAAAACCCGATTGGACTTTAGAGGCATTAAATACATGTAATTTTACCGATAAAATTACATGTATTTACCGTCTCTAAAGTTTTATTACTACATGCGCGGACACATTGCATATTGATGTTATCGTAAGGCATGATCAAATCCATATTATTGTCATGTAATGTTATTGAACGTCAAATGGAAGACGGAAATACTTAAACGACGATTTTTGTAGAATCCCTTTTTTATTATAGCTTTCAAGGACGTTAATGAGTATAATGTTGATTTCATTCATGTGTCAGTTTTTAACAAGTCTTGCCTGATTTGCCGTGCTAGATTGACATGGTGCGGACGGAAATTGCACCTAAAATTCTCCAATTACGTTTGCACTTAAATTTTATCACGAGACAGACGCGTGTAGTAGATAAAACAATTTAGATACAAGAGTAATGGTTGATTATATCGCTAAAAAAATTTAGATTAATCCTGTCTGCAGTTGATCCTGTAAGTAGTATCTATTTCGTAATCTGTCGTTCAAGTCCGATAAGATCACTGCATTGACGTATAATTTTATATGACGGTTCTGTAAAAACTGCTTCATCGGTCAAACGGGACTGCCAATTGTGAAATTCCTGCCGCAATGCCTGAGTCTCAGAAAAAGAGTAAGATGGATTATCAGTCAAATATTTCTCGCGTACGAATTAAGATTCTGAAACTGCTTGCACCTGAAGGGATAAAATATACATGTAAGTATCACACCTTATATGTAGGTATCATACCTTTATAAAACTTAGAAAACGCTGCCATTCAGTTCTCTAGAAGTTTGATATATGAAACAAAGTTTCATACACGTCAAACTTCTTCGATAGTTATTATTGACCTAGATTCGTGAAAGCCTCAATGAGCACTGAACTTAATGGCTGTAAGCAATTGTACATATACCTACTTACAATTGATGTACGGAACTATATCATAATACAAAAAATCCTAACTAATATTATAAATGTGAAAATGAGTTTGTTTGTTTGATTGTTTGTTACGCTTTCACGCCTTAACTACTCAACCGATCAACATGAAATTTTGCATACACGTTGTCAGGTGTACAGAATAGGACATAGGGTACCTTTCATCCAGAAAAAATAACTGTTGCAAACCTAACCTAACCTACATTTACGCGAGCGAAGCCGCGGGTGAAATCTAGTATCTAATATAAGACAACAACAAAAAATCACCTGATTGTGCGACGTGCTTTTAGATAAGATGATGTTTATCAACGTGAAATTTAACAATGATCTAAACATCATACTTTACAAAGATAACACCTCTAACAAAAACGTGGCCATATGTGGCAAGAATGCCCCAAAGTATCTGAATTCAGCATCAAGAATGTACAAATCGTGCACATCGATAGTGTACTGAAGCCGTTTCACGGATATTATCTAATTTAGTTAAATGCAACATAGTTGGAATCACGCCAGTGTACCAGCTAGCAACTGATCGTTTAAAAACAAAGAAATAAATTCAATTGAAACTGAAGTGCGAAGCGCATTACATAATTAACAATAGTAAGTAGCATAGTCGACCTCTAGGTGATGCTTGTATCCAATGGAATAAACCAAATAGATTCGTTCTAAAAGGAGTCATATTTAATAAAACTGTTGCAAACGTTTCTATTAACGATGAAAGAATGAAATGTTTCTGTCATGAAAATAGAAATAGAGTCGACGTAACGACTCAGTGAATACATTAAAGCTTCCATAAACATGGCAATGCACTCGAAGGGAACAACCCTATACTCACTTAGCCTAATTCAATACTCTCAATAAATGTAGCTAAACCTATAATGTCAAGTACGTGGATCACGCAACTAGACAATGAAGTAATGATGGAAATGGTGTTCGTGAAAAGTCGTAAGACAAATTGCTTTAAGCTCACTATGCCGGCATAACTGATGTAACTCGTATTCCTTTGCTAACGTAATTGGACAGCTTTCAAAATGTTGATGGACTTCATACCTTATTTTGTGAATAATTTTGTTTTTATTTCTGTCTGTTCTAGAAAAGGTAAAGTATTTTGTGTTAATGAACCGAGTACGATTCCTTAACACGAAATACGTGTCAAAGCTGAAAAATACACATTAAACTTTTAAAGGGAGGTTGGTAGTGAAAGTTTTATTGTCGACACCGAATCTGATAAAACCGTTGGTGAAATACGGCACTGATTTCAAATAGTTGGCATATTTAACTGCTATTTTATTGTTGAAATAAGTGGAGATACTGTGGAAGCTAAAAGTCGTGCAAAAGGGATAGTGCGTCGAACTCGATGGAGTCATAAATTGCGCAGACTAGGGTCGTCGAACTAAAGGCACTGAAATGCGAGCCTGATAGTAATGTCGGCTATACTCGCAGCGCGCAGCGCCATAGATAGTATTCTATGTAGTAGTATGTACCTTTGCACAGCTGGGTACCTCGTCATGAATATTTGAAAGACTCGTGCACTTGATGCGCTTACCAGATAGCAAACACGTAATGTATCTGTCGCAGGCAATTTGTATGATTCCGCGTTTTACAAACGGCGTCGTCCGTTTAAAAACGCTCGCTGTTTTAAAATATGCCGAAGGCAAAATGTAAATTGCTTTGTCACTTTATAATATGCCACAACATTTGATAGACAATTTAACAGCATAACGACCACCTCTACGCCTCAAATCTCGGAAGGGTTAGGTTAGGTTAGTTAACCGTCGACGGAGCCCCGCTTCGCGGCTCCGTCGACGGTCACCCTAATATAACAATCAACGAGCGTTTTTAAACGGACGACGCTGTTTGTAAAACGCGGCATCATCACGACGCCGTTTGTAAAACGCGGCATCATACAAATTGCCTGCGACATATCTAAGTGATACACTGACATTTTATTTTCTTTTTAAAACTATACTAAACAAAATGCATCTGTCATCACCGTGTACTAATTAAACTTGCCAGTTTTAACCAGTTCTTGTTTTCATGTGCGAGAAAAAGTCGTATTTTTCAGCTGTTTTTTGGTGGACAAATGTTAACGATAATTTAGAGTAAATTTGCCGCAACACAGCATATTTATATTATGCCTCATATCAATGTTAAAATGTTCTTGCTTTTAAGTCTCACGTAAAAGAAGGCAAACCTATTGACGTCTAACGGGCAGAGTTCCCGATTACTGTAACTCGGCATTTCCTGATGAAATGGCCCAATAACATATTACTCGATCATCGGGTATTTACCAGCTGCGAGTCACCAGCATCATTCCCGATTCCCGAAACAAAACTGAAATCCCACGGGCCGAATACAAACTAGCCATTAATACGTTAACTAGTTATTACCCGCGGCTTTGCTCACTTGAGCGTCGATAATCATCATACGGTAATTACATAAGTAGGCAGTCTTGATTCTGGGTATATATCCATTAGTTATCTATTATCTTAAAGTTAACCCCATTTCACCTGATTAAATCACGAGTTCAAAACGTGGGAGGAAACCAGATTGAATATTAGCATACCTACTTTAGTGATTGTTACCAAGCGATATAAAGAGGTTGGTAACATGAGCTTATCTGTTGACTGCTTAACTGACGATGAGTTTAAACGATTCGATTATCGTATGAAATACAGTGTACGACCTTGTTAAGAAACATACTTACAACGAATCGAAGGTAAGTAAACAAGTAAACTCGATAAGTAGTACTTGGAATCGATGTCGGCATGATTCCATTCAGTTTACCTTGTCAAAAAAATCGAAGGAAACCGAATCTAAATGCAATAAACTCGTGTTTTTTTGGTCTTGTGATATAAGTGGGCGCGTATGCGCTACTGGCAATGAGAGCCAATGTTAATTTGGCAAAGCCTTAATAGTTTTTTTTTGTGAGACCTATCTCCTGTGGAACAATTTAATCAGCCACTACTTAAACGTATTATTTACGTTTAAGTCAAATCAATATTATTTTATTCTAACAGTAGCAGTCTAGAATCATCGGATATAGGTCCTGAATCTGACTTCTAGAACTGCACCGAATATATGCCATGCAGTAATATGTTGTTAAACTTAAATATGTATATTATTTTCAGGGTACAGTATACATCTTCTGAAGTGTAGTTATTTCAATCTACATTTCAGAAGATGTATACCATTGAACATATATACTTCAAGCTATAAAACAAGCTTAAAACATACTTCAGAACATTGAGACAAATGCTGGATGACTGCTGAAAAGCAACCGAAACGTCGGAGAAAGTGTAAACCTAAATATATGTATATAGTTTTAATAAATTAATTTAATATTAGTAGTGCATCAGTTTTAAAATTATGTAATAAAGTGTTAAATAAACAACGCGACAAAATACGTATAAAGTAGTTTAATTTTAATGAATAACATTCGCGTAAACGTACGACAATATGATGTAAGGTATAAATTTCTGTAATTCGTCATACACAGCAACTAATATGCACGTATTAATGAAATGTTCACACATCTGAGGACTGTATGGTGGTACTAAGCAGTTAAAATAACTCCAAGGCCACATTATCTTGTTGCGCCACTCTAATGATAGAAACACACATTAAAGTGACACAAGATAAATATTTGCAACAATAATACTGAAAGGTCTTGATACTAACTGACCTAAACATGCAAGACTTCCGTGTGTGATAACTAAGTACTTAACGACAACCTTAGGTTAGCGTGATAACATTTTTACTATTAAGCAAACAACTAATTACTTTTCAATTAACATTATAACTAAACGATAATTCTAGGGAATGCCTGAATTTTATATTCGGCTAAAATATCGAATGGGAAATGTCAAATCGTGGATGCATACTGTATAACTATAATCGTTGTCTACTGCTTTCGATGAAGTCGAGGCAAGTCTTCTTGTATAACTTAAAGTGAGAGGTTTGAGGATATCATAAGTTCTCTGTGTCTCATATAGGTAGTATGTTCTTGCTCTCATACAGATCTATGACCAAAGAAAAGTGAGAAAGCTAACACCGTCAAGGCATTAGTCGACAGATCGTGCCAGTGATCTGAAAAATTACCTGAAAGTTGTCCAAAGAAACATACTTTTAAACCGTGGGGCGATATCAGAAACCAGACTTAGCATTTTGTTTATTATTTTTATACTAGTAAAATGGACAGGACTTTTGACAAGGGACAACAGTAAAAAACAAAATAAGTAACAAAGTAGTAACCATGTAATGGCAAAAGAAAAAAGAAAGACTAGTTAAAATATGGACGACAGATATTAAGATTAGAGGGATGTCGTCCCTCGTAAATATATCTATAGCTCTTATAAGCTATAGAAGCCAAAACAATTACTTTTGAATTTTTGTCTGTATGTAGGTATGTTAGTACCTATTATACGTGCATCACGCCAAAACTACTGTATGAAATTGAATGCATGTTTAGACTGTTGTGTTGCTGACGGTCTTACTTAAAAGCTGGTGTACATTTTATGTTTATACGCCGTGTAAGTAAGTTTATTTAAATATTTTCTATGTACAGACATCAACCACTTACAATGTTAACCACTTATATGTAAGTAAAGATATTATGATTACCACTAACGAAAATTCCTATTATAACCATATTACACGCAAATAAGATGATGGATTTCCGACTTTTTAGATGCATTCCAAATACTTTCTCGATCTGCATGAAAACTGTACAAAATCAGGTGCTCATAACTTTTCTTCCAAATAGCCAGCTAAATCTAAAGTGACAGTACGCGTTGCAGCTGACGCAAAATTATAAATCCGACCCACGCTTTTAATATAAGAGACGTATTAACATGTACATTAAACCAATGATTAAGTTCCTCATTAAAATAACATTAAACATGCAAAAAAATGAGGTTAAATACGCTGTAAAAATGTTTTTGCACCGAATTGAATAATAATAACTCCTCGTTTAGTCCAAGTGGGACAGGAAAATAAACCTTAGTTCCAGAGTTCACGTTCTGAGAAATAAGTGAAGCAAGGGAAATTTTAGTAGTTCTTTACATTATATTATTCATGAAATTCCGCTCCTTCATATCTAAATGGTTTTATTTTGTGTTGATAAGTAAGAACGGAGGTTCGATCGTGATAAGAAATATGAATAAATGATTCAAATAAGGAATGACGAAATTTCATATCACGCTAATTCTCTAAGTAAAAAAAAAGGATTTGGTTATTGACCATGGTAACCTTAGTCGAGTGTATATATAAAAGTCGAGTGTATACATCAAAATACGTCAATATTGTTGCAAATGCGAATATATATGCTCTAAGTCTTTGCCTACCTCCCTAGAAACAAGCGTTAACAAAACATATATGTATTTAAATTCAGTCACCGGCCCGTACCAGTATGTAAATAAGAAAATAATATTACCGCTTCAAGTAGTATTATTTAAGGCAAATCTGCTTTAGGCGGTCGGGAACGCAGACAGTAGGTAAACTGATAAATATACAATGTATGTACTGAGACTTGGCGCCGCGCGGTTATTTCACGCCACCTTTACGATCGTAGAACCCTCACGATTACATAAAAGCATATGAATTTCTCGCCCTAGACAAATTAAATACCTGTAGCAGTATTATACTTTATTAAATTGCCCGATAGACGTTGTGTATAATATGAAATATCTGCTCAAACTTGTGCAGTAGGTATTAAAAAAATAATCAAATTCTAAATCTCTAGATATTGCGTTATAAATTGAAATGGAAACTGAATTTTAACTTTGCTGTCATTTCGTCCTTGTTCAGACAATGTGCAGAAAGATACTTAATTTGTCCTTACATACCTAATAAGAGTATTATGTAAGCGAATAGTAAACACACAATGTACTGTTTTTTATTGTTACATAACAATTACGGGTAAGGAAATGAATATTTAAACAAAACGAACTCCAATTAAATACAACTCGAGATACTATTAAAAAATTAATTAAATTAAAACAAATATAACACTGTTATGCTTTTATTAACATGAACTTAATTGGGCTGCACCAGAAATTGAATACGTTCCCTCGAGTCATCATAACACAAAAGTTCATGTCATAATTAAAGTCAAAATTGAGAGTGAATTTTATTTCACATATGAAGTCACATCAATTAGCTGAAACGTGTTTACAGCTCAATTAGTTGCACCAGCGAGACGTGAGTTTCACCTACTGTAATATTGTCAAATTGGTGACGCCAAAGGACTCACTCACGAATAATATCAGTAAAGGGTAATTGAATAAAGTTGATTTAATTGAAATAATTGCAGAACGCAAATAGGCTTCCCGAGAACCTTTTAAGAGAAACTAGCTTACTTTCAGTAACAGACAGAATCTAGACGGAAAATATAAAAGAACGGGCATTATAGCAGCTGTAAGTAAGAGCATAAAATCGAATAGGTTACAGAGGAGTGTATTTGTCGCCACATAATGGCCGTTGTATGCCATAACTACATATAATAAACAGAAACAATACTGGTCGAGATTACAGTTGGTTTAAACGTTGACCAACTTTCTACAAACGCTTACAACAAAAATACTTATTTTGATTTTATCTCAAATGGTTTAAAACTCTATTAAACGTGCAAGATTATTGCTCCACAGTAATAATATTATAAAGACTTTGCTGAAATTCTAACTAAAACCAGCTGAAATCAGCTGTGGACAAGCAAAGTTCTAGAAAAATCCAGCGAAAACCACACACATATAGCCTGGGGCGAGTCGCTACAATTTCTGGACAGTCGTAAAATTTGTTGTTGCTTGTTATCTCAATACCCCAAACTGAAATGAGAAACTGACAATATTACCGCCGACGCGTAGACGGCTAGATAACTGATACTGACAAGGGATAACAATCACATGAAAATATATTGTAGTGTTGACTTAGTTGGGGGTAAACAGTTTAAAGGCAGAAACTATAACGCCTGTGAAATAACCCGTATAGTTATTGAGCTTCTGTTGTTGAAAACTAGACTAAATTTTGAATATTTTATGAAGACACGTACAAACCTCACCTTTAGTGTGTTAGCTTTAAGCGTACAAATATTAATTGGCTAAATGTATGTACCAACACGCGAACAAAGTCTGAAACATTATTTACTTAACCAAACTTGTTCTAACATTGAAGAATATTCTGTAGTCTCTATAGTGCCTGTCAACAGACTCATTTATTATACCCAATTCCATCTAAGCTTTTTCAATGCGAGCCGGCAATTTCAAGGATCGATGGTCCCATTGTAAGGCATGTAGAACTGCAATTTACATTGCCCTCAGCATTACCACTGCCAAACGAGATTTCGAATTGATATGACGTCTGGCAAATTTGATTTTAGCCAAAATAGTATTCGTTGGATCATAGAGTATTAAATCCTTAAATTACTCTAAATCAGGCTATAAGGAAACGAAAAATACGGTTAGGGAGATAACAAATATACATTCTTAAGCAGTCTCTTTAATTTTGCTAATAAAACAATTGAATAAGGAACAGCATACTTAGTAAAAGGTATGAATAAGGCGCATGTATGAGTATACCGAATTTTCTTGCAGAAAATATATTTTTGAAATATCGGTTTCATGTTATTACGATACAACAACAACAACAACGTTTAAGATATTAACCATCATGTCGAACAACAACAACGTTTAAGATATTAACCATCATTTTTCAATAATATTCAAATGTAAAGGATACTTGAATGCTATTGGAAAATGGTAGAGTAGAATATTTTATAACACTTTATAGAAAATGGTTTGAATCCGCTGAATTTGAATAATCCTGACACAACAAGATCGCGGATAATACGGCATTTGTACGACTGGACACGTAATGTAAAAATATTAAAAAGATGTGACTTTATTAGAAATAAATGGAAACACTCTATATAAATCGATTGAATTGTAATGATTTTTCGTTGAATAGAATATTAATATGAAGAAGAATTATTGTATGTATACCTACATTGGACCCAAATGACATTATTCCAAACGAAATGTAGATTAACATTACCATAAAGAAAAGAAAGAAAAAGAAAAGCAAACCTGAATTAATTATAATATTAATGCAAATATATGGAGGAATTTTACGAAATGTGTGATAACAACACCTGTGGTGCTAACATCTTTCATTAGTAAGAAATAATTTTAAATTAATAATGATTACCTACTAGAAGAAATAATCTACGATATCATAAAATATGGCGTTAAAGACATTTTTATCCAGAAAATTGAGGCCTTCTCTATAGCAGGGTTGTAAAGGCTGAAAAAATTAATACATACCTGGATGACCTTGTGGTCGGAGGCACATAAAAGGAACAATAGCCTAGCAAGTTAAACTTTACAGCCTAAATAAGGGTTAAGTATAGCAGTATATCTAAAGTAGTAAAATTGCAATGGAGAATAAAATCAGCTATTTTTCTTACTTGAACACGTTGTGCGCGTAAGATACATAGTTAGAACATTATCTTCTCTCAATTTATCATATGGATTATGTAACCGATAATCGTTTATTTAACATTCATTCTTTTGTATGCTTTTGCATGGCAACAACATCATCATACTTAATGTAATTAATTCTATCAATCGATTTTACATTGTTCAAGTTTTAATCGACGAAACCACAATATGTAGATGCACGTGATTACAAAGAAAATTACATAACACACTGGGAAGGTTGCCAAACAGGGTACGACGAATATTTATAATAATTAACACTTTGTTAATGGTGATATTGGAATCTAAAATAATTCATGGCTTGCTATCCGCTATTTTCTAAGACTGTAATTTCAGACTCCTATAAACTGTGTGAAAGACTACGCTTCTCCGACGACGCACATTTATAAACAAGGCTAAGCCGAGACTTTGACATTAAACCGATGTTACATAATATAGTTTAATTTTATTCCGCGAAACTGTATCTATTAGTTTATTAAGCACGATGTTCTTTCCATCACGTTATTGTTAAATTGTGTATTTTGGTGACGTACCACGTTACGTCTACGAGTGGTATTTTTATCGACGCCTCGACCTCTCGTGGCTGCCCGAAGGTCTGGTTTCATACTACACATGCTTTTGACTGACCACGGCTAAATGCCAACTTGTGCATCAAACTGAAAAACTGTAGAGGAGATTTTGCTCTGCTATATATACATAATGGCAATATATTTATATAGAACTCTAAACTGGTTAAAACAGATTTAGATATGCTTTTCGCTTTAGCAACTTCTATTCTAAATAAATTATTATTGAAGACACGATCATATGGATTTTCTTTTGTTGTACCATTGCCAATTAACGAAAAAAATTAATGATCGAAAACGTAATAGTAATCTATTACGTTTTCGATTCATACTATCGCTTTTAATTTCAGAATTACATTAGATAATCAATCTATACTAATATTATAAAGCTAAAGAGTTTGTTTGTTTGTTTGAACGCGCTAATCTCAGGAACTACTGGTTCGAATTAAAAATTCTTTTAGTGTTGGATAGCCTATTTATTGAGGAAGGCTATAGGCTATATAACATTACGCTACGACCCACGGGGCGGCGCAGTAACGATAAACGCTGGTGAAACTGCGGTAACATCTAGTTTGTAATATAAACAATACGTTAAAATGTAGCAAAACCAGCAAATCCCATTAATACGCCATAAAAAAGTGAAAGTTGGCGGGCACATCGAACCGAAATATAAAATATTGCCTATGTGAATCACGTTACAAGTTCAAGGCGATATTCGGCGTAGTCGTGATCAACACGTGAACGGTATGTTATTGCAGAATTATCAGCCGATTGTTGTGTTTTTATCACATTGTTATTTGATAGTAATCGACAACAATAACCAAATATAACTGGTATTGGTTACACAGCATTTGCTCTTCAAATACACATAAAATGAAACGTGACGTCGATACTTTGGTTTGTGTTTTTGCATCTTGTTATAAACAAACGTTGGCTACCGTTCTAAGTATTCGAATATCTGTCGTCATAACGCGTTTATTTCAACTAGATGATCATGTGACTAGCAGTTCAACCGGAGGGGGAGATTCAGGCTCATTTTGTTATTGTCCACTTAAAGTGTAGGTAACTGAATTTGATTTAGAAGTCTCAAATTGAATTGGGTTTAGATTTCATCGAGCTAGCAACGCTTAGGTTTTATCACAATATGGGCGCTGGCTCACGAAAAGTCAATAATGAATTGTATTTCGCAGGCGCTCATGCGGATTGGCGGCAATTACCGCCGAAATTGAAAATCAATCTCATCGAAAAATACTTGACTGAATCAAAATAATTTAATGTAAAAGTATATGTACTTTTACTTGATTATCTTATTAACGACATCTGTAATGAACTTATATAATTATTGAAAAATCTAAGTACATAAAAACTACTAAACAGATTTTGAAATTGTTTGCACAATTTGTAGCTTGTAGCTTTTACTTTAATTTTACCGTTTTCTCTAATTTCGGATATACCTATATTCCGGAATAGGGCATAGTATGATCTACGCATATTTTAAGGTATTAAGTACCTGTACATAACATATTTAATGTTGAGGTTTTGCAAATATTGGTTATTAATTTCGTTGTTATTACAATATTTAATCCGGTGAAGGTCATGCTTTATGGATTTTGGATTATTGTACAAAAACAATAAAGCAAGACCGTGACTTCTAAAGCGCGGATTAAACGATTTCAAGTTTATTACTGCAATTTTTATCCGCGGTAAATATTCTTAGCGGCAACACACATGAGCAAGTGTTTACAACGCAGTGTTAGTTGTAGGCGGGCCATTATCTAATCACGTGCGCTTCGCATGTTAGCTACGGCCTACGTGATAGCTTTAAATTCACTCATTGATATTGATCAGCTGTTAATTTTGTGCGAACTGAACGGTCGTGACCTTTGTCACGACGCGGTTAAAATAACACTCCGAAATAATTGTAATTTCAGGCCCTCGGAAAAGATATCACTTTATTAACGACAGTGACAGTTTCGCAGATTCGAGTGCTCTCCATCAACAGCTATAGATAAACATCAATATAAAGCTATCAGACTGGATAAAAGAAAATTTAATTTGAACGCAGCGAAGAGTAAATAATTTATCCTTATAAAGCGGGAATGGTCAGTAAATAAACTTTTTCTTTTGCTCTTCAAGCGGAGTAATTGTTAGACATATTTTTATGACACATCTTATCCTGGGTTACTACTAAAGAAAGCTTCTATCAAGTTATCTACTGTCGTAAAAGCCGTACAGTGAGAAAGAAAATAAATTTCAACGACAAGTCTGTTCCGGCAATGTAAAGAGGAAAATTAATGTTCCCTCACGTAGTTTGAATGTGGGTTATGTAAAGATACTAAAAATAAAATTGTGTAATTTAAATAATCACATTATTCGGCAACACGGTTGGGTCATGAATTCGGCTCAAATGATCCAATCTTTGGCAGTGACAACTGATAGGAGCGTTATGAACAAACGGCCCAAATAAAAAGTATTTTTACGAGTATTTGCCCCCAAGCACGTGCCGACACACGCCAACGCGCCCGTTTACGTAAAAAATACGTTCGTACAGAATTAAAATTTACACGTGCCAGTTGCCACAACAATTTCCTTTTAGTAGTAGGAGAAATAGAGAGTTATAGCGAGATCGCTTTATCAATACACTTTTTTATTGTCTAGCAATCTGCACGGAGTTAATATTCCAATTAAAACAGCACAATACACCTTGATGATGTGACGCGATGCCTCAAAGAATATGAAAGAGGTAAGTTTTTACTGTTAATAGAATAGGTGCATGATCCTTTACAGTCTCCCAGTAAGCAACTAGTTGGACAGGGCGCATAATAATATGTAGAGATGGATCTCGTTGGTGCTGAATGTGAGGGGTTTTAATCTTACGCTGAAGAAAGTAATATATCTCATACAGGTGTATTAAATATACTACTCTATCCATAATCTCTATCTTCTCTGCTGTTAATAGAACAGGTACTTATGTCTATCTTTCAACGGGAAAGAATGCTAAAAAATGAATTACATAATTTCTCAGTTTTATTATTCTCTCATTTTTAAACGTATACTATAATCGGTAGGAAGTTATTAATAGTCCAAAGCCACGGGATAAATTCTAAAAATAAAATATTGAACGTATCATTTTATACAGGTTTATAAATACAATCTAAAGTAAATCATTGAGTGAGGTTGGACTGCCGGCTGTTCTTTTAGAATAGAGTAAAATATATATTGGTTCAACATCATAGTAATACCGCTATGCTAAGTTATTTGTGCCAAAGCCGAAATTATTTTTGCCTAGATAATGTTAGTGCCTACTTAAAATAAGAGTTACCTATCAGATAATATATATTTTTTTTGTTTTAGTACGGCGTCGGCAGTGTAATTAGGAACGAGACTATCATAACATGGCTGCTGAAATATGGTTAGAACTAAAAATTATCTTAACCTTCAGATTTACGTTTAAGTACTTCTTTCATTTTATCACATTGAGTTGCTACGGCACACCGGCGGCCAGACACAATAGGCTTTCAATTAAGTTTAGTATCCCAACAATTGACAAGTTGAAGATGCTTTACTAATACTTTCTACTAGATGTATATATACGTTTATCGAACAACAGCGGAAAGTTAAGGTTATGCAAAATAAAACATACAATAATTTCCCACAAACTTCTACCGCCCTCTAGGGCGTCGTGACATTTAATTTAATATTGCTCACCCAGTTCAACATTACAAAACAATCTGGCCGGGTCGGCTTCGCGTATGCTTATTAAAATGAATGAGGAATACGTGTGGAGTAATCCATAGTACCCTAGCATTATATTATATCACCGTATTGAATACTATATCGGGTCAAGTAAGGGTATTATAATGCGTGATAAATTGTCAGTAATTTAAGCCTGTTGGGCGTAAAATGTATTACATACCTAATATTCAGAATTTATGCCATTTGAAGGGTTTGTGATGTAACGGGGCAACGGATTCAACAGGCACATATGAATATTGTATCTCAATGTTTAATTTTTTTTGGATATATTTACTTTTTCTATTGTGTTTTACTGCATATTAACATAATGCTGATTGCTATAATAGTATTATTTGTATATTATAATCACAAAAAGTCTTACTCTGTCTCATGTATATATATGAATACCTAATATTTTTAATCCAGAATCCGATTACAGAGATTAAGCCTAACATCCTAACTAACATTAAAAATGCGACTGTGAGTTTGTTTGTTATGCCTTCACGCCTTAACTGCTCTCTCTACTACTTTTATGATCGGTAGATCATCAAATTTTGCATACACGTTGTCACGGGGACCTACTTACAAAAAAAATGGTTACCTTTCATCCAGAAGAAAGTACTGTTCCTGGGGGATAAGAAATGTATCATCAAAATGTAGATTAGCACAAGCGAAGCCACGGTCAAAATCTAGTTATGATATGTCATGATTATACAAACTTGGCATAAACGCACATTCGTAATACACGCGAATGTAATAAATTCGTCGAGCAATAACAATTTGCGTCGATTGTGTAATTCAATGGCACCAACGATTACAAACTGTTCACTGAATTAACGATTAGGCGTCAAAATCGTCATCTATTGCTAAAGCAATTAATTATCGCATTTCTTCGAAACTTGTATGACAAATTTATTTTCCAACAGAAATAATCCTCTGCAATAACACAACGTAAGTTAATAATAATAAGTAACTGATTTTATAAACTTATATTAGTTAGTTATACATTAACAGTTAATTAAAGTGACAAAGCGAACTGTGCGGTCGATTATCAGGACGAGTACTGCTGGGTTTTTTGTCAAAGAATTATCAGTAGCAAGATGCATATTGCAACTGGGCCCGTACACGGCAAAATGTTCGTCAGTTTCCTAAAATCATACTTGACGAAATGTTTGTGTAATACACATGTGGCTAACCATTTAGGGATATAGATGTTTATGTGTGTTATTTTATGACCTAAATAAATAAATGATTATTTAATATGATTTAGACGTAAATACTATGTATGTATGTACAAAGCGAAGTATGGAAACACCGTGATATTGTAAATTAAGATAGGTATCTTATGAAATTTTTAAATAGTAGATACTGTTAGTCTGGAAATAAAGTACTTACATATATACTCATTACGGTTAACTGGGGTAATTGCACTTATTGGACATTATAGTGTATTGATATTAAGTCTTTTACTTTGGCTAGACGACTTTTAGTTACGAAATATCAGTAAACCCTAATGCCCCCATAACAGTACAATTACCCCCAGTTGACCTTTCTGCGTTGCTGTAGATAAGGACTTAACATTTATTAAAAACATTTTCTATACAAGCCCAACTTTTACCATGTAGTTATGAAATGCGATCAAATTCTCAATGCTGACTGCCTTATAGTAAGTCTACTAGTTACCACTCGGGCTTCGCCTTAGGAAAGGCATACCGGGATAGAAACTATCTATTAATTTTAGATCCAAACCCAAATCTATTCAATAGTTTACACGTGATTGAGTTTCAACATCAAAATCCTCTATGCATCTTCACATGCTTTCAGAATTATAGTATTAGCAAAGAAGGTCGAAAAAACGTCCAGCAATATATTCCGTTTAGGTATCAAATGCGTTACATTGCATTAGTAGTAACAATTTTAACCATGACACAGTCCATAGACATGATTCCTTAATAAATTAATGGTTGATACTTTGAAGAGGATCTGTCCTCTACTCACAATTGTTTGTCTATTGTGTCTACGTGTGTATGATTAATCACATGTCCAAAGCATACTAACCACTGGCATACACAAACATCACTTAACAAAGCAAATGAAAAAGGTTGTTTGAAAACTGAATATTTAAATATAGAACAGGTTTTTGTCACCCCACGCGGTCAAGCGCACCATAGGAATGTCTACTGCTTTCCTGTCGTAAAATCGCGCCGTTGAGAAGAGATAGCACTATTACTTTATTATTACTATTATATAGGCGAAACTCCTTCGTGCATCGTAACAATTTTAATATATCCTTTTAATACATACTAGTGAGTACATATTAGATTTTTCGTTACTATCCATTTAGTGCATTCCATTGTGGTGAAAGCTTGGTAGACAATAAAGATGGCTACTTATATAAGTTATGCATACCTACATACAAATTGTATGAATGTACCAGCAAAAGAAGCTGTTGTTTCTGCTACAACATCCCACCACTAATAGTAAGACTCTCTCTTTCTTTAAATTGTAAAGATATAAAAGCACATATCGGGCTAAAGGTTTTGCCAAAACCTAACTCGGCGGTAGCCCAGTGGCTAATGCGTTGTACTTGCAATTGAGAAGTAGCTGGCACTTTGCACAACCGACGTGATCGCACTCCTAACAGGATTCTAGGTTAGTCGATACGAAATACACGAATAGCAGTCTTTAATTTTGCTGATTTTCTTCTTTGCCATCTTTATTAATTCATCAACACTTTTTCTGTTATTATTTTTCGCCAGCTACTTACAAAAAAAGTCAGTAATACAACAGAAGCACAGTATCTTATCAGGCATTAATTATTTCACGATAAGCATTACACGACTAAGCAACAAAGTCCAATAACCCCAAAAATTAGCATCACCTTGACATTGCTAAATGAACTATATCATTATTTATATCTTGATATAGGTAATATTCCATTTTTCATTATCTTATCAAGGATTTGTAGTAATTAAGTAACATTAATGTGGTGCATTAATCTTTGGTGTGATGTTAAAAAATGGCATTCCGTTACACGGCTAGCCTTCCAAGATGGATGCTGCCCATAAATATTCAGAGCACGCACGAGATAAGGTCTCATTTCAATGCATCGTTAGAGGAGCTAAGAGGCGCCTACAAATAGCTATTATTTGTATCTCGTCCATCTAAGTTTATTCCATACAGAGTCATCATACGCCATAGGTAGCCGCCCTTACTATAGATAAAGGAGCTGCAAAGTTAAGGTATCTACGGCAGGGTCGGCAAATAGAAGGATGTTAGTAAAGTGGTGTTTATCATGAGTTTTTTAGTTGCGAATACTCAAATTCTTAGTGGCAGCACATAATTTGGAACTGTGCCCGTTCTAAATGTCTTTTACAGAAAACCCCAGTAGCTCTTTGTCCGTCCTGGTATTCGAACACGAGAACTCATGCCTCACAGTCAATAATATGTTATGGTTAAATTTATCGATTCGCAACGCTTGAGTACCGCCCGTATGACTAAGTTTGTTTGATAAATAGATGTGTCCTAGATAATTAAACTTTAGAGATATAGTATTATATTTTTAAAATCTTTAAGTTAACTTCTATAAATCTTTATCATTTCAGAGTTTTCGTATCGCATAAGTGACAGACAGGAAAACAAACAATCGAAAAGATGTTCAAAAATAGTCAAAGTTAAAAATATTTAAATAAGCCACGAAATATTTACAAAAATACCTTGTTATTAAGGATGTAAGTTATGGAAATTTACATAAATCCTATTAAGTATTACATAATCTAAATCCAGCTATAACCATTAAATATTTATAAGTAAAACACTTGAGCATAATATATCTTATGTAAATTAAACATTCTTGCAATCAATGTAATTGGAAATAGACCGCAATAAAAATATTATAAGTCTACTTAAGACGAATTGAATAAATCCGTATACAATTACGTAATTCAATCACTATAAACGCAGTAATGTAAACTATGTCAAGTTTAGTATAATTGTAATATCTGTTTTAATTAATTACAGTACTTCATTTTTTGGTAATAAATAAGAAAAAGGATTTTCTTTAGCAATCCTTGAATTTGTAAGCTAAGCTTTTTACGACTTAGTAGTCGTTTCGCACGAATTTGTCGTTTCGCACACATGGAATATTTTTCGTGCGAATCGCGCCCATCTGAAAACGCAGGTGTCGTTTCACACGTTTTGTGTCTTTAATAAGAAAAATATTAAAATACAGTCGTGCACACACTACTTTCAAGTGCATATAAGTAATATTTATATGTTGTCTCAAATATTCTATTAAAACCGTAAGTTCAAGAAGTAAAGAGATCAAATAAACATTTAGAACGGGATAGCAAAAGATCGTTAACGTTTACATACATAAGTGCAAGTGAAAAGCTAAATCGTATTTGCCATCTCACTCTCTCGTATTATTTACCCGATAGGGAGTGTTGCCAGCCCGTACGATTAATTACGATTACGATTATAGGGACGAACGATAATTTGGCCATTAGTACGATATACGATAGTCGGTGTCTTAATTACGCTAAATGTATATATATGTATTTTACGCACTGTTTTGTAAGAATGTCGTTTTTAAAATATAATTATATTTTTTTATTTATTGGTATAACTTGTTTTATTTAAAACTATCACCTTCGTGCGCGAATGTACAATACTTCTACTTTTATTAGCATAAAAAGAAGACGTGCGAATGGACACCTGTGTTTTCAGACGGGAACGATTCGCACGAAAATATATTCCATGTGTGCGAAACGACAACAAAGAGGTATTATTTAAAAAAATGTCTTTTCGCACGATTCTTAAATTATTTGTTTTCCCTATGATATTAATGAAGACTTAGAGTCGTAAGTAGATACACAATGCCATATTTTCCCCTGCCTTGCTTTTTCCTGCTGTGCCTTTGGCTTTGAGTTTATTTGCTTCCTATATTAATAGCCTCTCACAATTAACGTGTTGTTGTCTAATGTCTACTTTATTACTTGATTTTAGATCTGTGTTATATCTTTCAAGAACTGATTTCCACACGCATTCCGTTTTGCTTCCTTTCCCAAAAATAAATTCTCATTCTCCCGCAAATATTACTTCGTAGGTACTTACGTACTGTCAAAATATCGTTTCTCACCTAGTCTCCGCTATATGTTATCGCTTTCTATCAATCATTGATCTTCATATCCAGCTAATCATTATTCCTTATTAGCTCTTACTTATTTATTTTTCGCACAGGATAAAGATAATTTTCATGACCTGAAATGCGTGATTTTACGCAAGAAATAAACTGTGTGCCTGGAACTAAATAATATAATTTATCTGAGCGCAGACGCTCGTATGATAAACCTGCGCCATCTTCTAACAAAGTTATCGCGAAGTTTCTTTATGAAAAATATTCTCTCCGAGATTAACTTTTATAAATATATTACTTTGTAAACTAAAATTGGTATCGGGCCTTTGTGTTTATTACGCAAGAGGGAGTTATATATATATAACCTGTGAAATAGACTTCCCAAACAACCTTAATATATATTATACCTATATCGCTCGGTATTTTATGTAAACTGAAACAATGAGCGCAAACTATACAGACTTCAAACAAGTATACTTATATAAATTAATATACAAATTTCTGCTTCGTGTATACTGGCATCACATTGCCAGTGAAGAGGAGACCATCTTAACCACTACACCAGGCGTGCATTGATATAAATAGTAGGTATCCTTATAAATTGGATAATTAATCTGTTTTTAATCTATCGGCTTTCAGTGAATGCTTTTTTCATTGTGTCTGGATACCAGTTATTGAAGAATGAATAGAATATTATTCATGATTTTATAGATAAAATGAATACGTATTATCATGTCAAACAATTGTTCGTCCGTTTCTTAGGAATGGTTACATAATTAGGTTCAAGGTATTGCACTCAACCTAGTTGTGCTAGACTTAATGTAAATGTTAATTCAATTCAATTCAAAACATTTATTTTCAGACTAATTCGGTCCAGAGAGTGTTAGTAGTACATGATAACTTAAAACTATGTTAGTAATTTACACAGACATACCACAGAAAATAAAAAGATAAAATAAAAGATAAAATACAATACAAATAATTAATGTATCGAGCATAGCAGTCAATTACACGAATACTGAAGTATTCATTAACTTGTACTAAATAATATATACTGTTGTGCAGTAAGTTATCGATTGTGAAGTGTACGTTATGAGGACCAGGCACTATTAGTAAGAAGTAGGTACTTTTAAAGAATATTCGATGACAGTACAGAGTATGGATTTGTACACTGCAAAACGAGGGAGCAATGAATATTTTAAATTTGGGTTAGGTTTAAGAAAAAGTAAAGGTGTTGTCTTGCTAACTGCCTCGTACGCCTGCACTAATATTGCTGTTACGTCACATTTTTTATCGTTTACTACCGGAATGGAATGACTTCTATCTTATTTATATAGGAGTACAATTAAGTTGCCACCGTTTTTCAAAATAGTACCAACAGAAGGTACAGTTGAAAGTGTCCGATGTAAAACGTCATATCATAAGTTTGGACATCTGGTAACAACATAACCTTGACGTTTAAGTGACTTCATATCAGCAACACATAATTTTTAAACTCATATACTATTTATATTAGTTAAAAATTCTTTTCATTTTAGATAGGTGTTATTATAAAATAATATAGTCATCTGCCGCTGTCTACCGGGAGTATTTCCATATTCTATAAGTACCGAGAATTTTCATTAGGAAATCTGGTAACGCTTTGCCCGATTTGAGAATCAAACCCAGGTATAACAGGACCGACGAGGCAGGCTTTCACAATAATAAAAGACAGGCCATTTATAGATTAGTTAAAATAGATCATTTTGTATGACGTAACCCTAAACTTGTAGATAGTAGGTACACAAAAAACGTAGGTCAACGATCGTCAAATAAATAATATGACAGACAAAAAACAAACTTATGCATTTAGCTGGTCGTTAATTAAAATCAGAGATGGCGATATGTATAATAGTTTACACATTAACAACAGCATGCCCGCGGATGTTTATTTTATAAGTTTTAATTCAACATTGCCAAATAAGCTAAAAACGCAAGTTAAGCACTTGCGATTTGTATAGTATAAATAATAATCTACACATAGGTATGTACTTAAAATAGTATCCTACCTCCGACTAATAGATGAGGCATCTTATTAAAGATTTCTGAATACAAAACTGTCTGTTTTATTATTTCGCATCTGTTTGTTCGAGCAGCGAACCACTGACCGGATTTGAACGCGGTTTTGACGATTTGGAAGCTTCAAATCTATACTAATATTATAAAGCTGAAGAGTTTGTTTGTTTGTTTGTTTGCTTGAACGCGCTAATCTCAGGAACTACTGGTCCGATTTGAAAATTATTTTAGTGTTAGATAGCCCATTTATCGAGGAAGGCTATAGGCTATACATCATCACGCTAAGATCAATAGGAGCTGAGCACCAATAAAGAATGTTTCAAAATCGGAGGGTATTTTTTCCTTTTGAGAGCTTCCGCTGCGTGCGCTGCGTAAACAGTTAAAGTTTCGCAAAAATCATGTATGACAGAATTGTTCCCCTTTAAAAGTTCTAAAAAAAGTCCGCGACAGCATATGTCTATGTTTTAAGGTTGGCTCACTATAACCTTTTTTATGCTAACCAAATTTGTTCTAAAATAATGCATTATTTGCGAAGGTATTACTATAAACATGATATTAATCCTTATCCAAATAAATACGTTATTCATCACAAGTATTTAATTTAAAACAAAATTGCCCTTTACATCATTCGATTTCAATGAATATCTTAAGAGATATCGCAGTTTTAAAATAACATTGCAGCAAAATAATTACCCATTACAGACATAGTACAAACGATGTTTCTCCTGGTTTATTATGCGTGATTACTACTGGTTCGATTTGAAGAATTCTTTTAGTGTTGGATAGCCTATTCATCGAGGAAGGCTATAGGCTATATAACATCACGCTACGACCCACGGGGGCGGCGCAGTAACGATAAACGCGGGTGAAACCGCGGGAACATCTAGTTCAATATAAAATCCAAACCGTCTTATATAATACCGTTCCGTTGCACCAGAAATAATATGATGCATAGTTTATGAAACCTCGGGCGAACTGTAATTTAAAAAACGCCAGCAAGGAAAAAGCTAGTTCTTCCACAATTATAGACAAAACACTTCATTAATCTTCACGAAGAATGGTTCAATTAAGATGTTATTACATCCAGTTCCCACGTGTATCGACGATAACAGGTGCTTTAACAAAATGGTATCCTACGTATTAATAGTTGGCTATTAAACTGCCTTCTGTGGTCAACGATCCGGTGGACACGCGTGCTTATTATGACCTCATTCCCAAAGGAACCGGAATATATGGTATTATAAAACTGGAAAGCTATGCCTATACATTCTGATTCTGATTAATCATTGAACTGAGGTCGGTTTTTTAAACCGTCAAAACGTAAGGTTTCTGAATCCAGAACTACGGCTAACTTCTTTCATTTCAATTTTTCGATTTTCGGTTTTTCGATTCAAGGCAAAGACCACTGGAAGGAATTGTGATGTGGTTTCACTAGTTTTGGGTTGAAGTTAAAAGCGCCGTTTCATTAACAATTCTGTTTAGTAGAAGCGGCGTTATGTTGCATAGCATAGTTAGAAGCTGTGTTAATGACGGTGCAGGCAAACGAAATCGCGCGCATAATCGAATTGATAACTTTATAAGAGGAGCGATATGTTTTAAACGAGAGGATGCTTTTTATTACTTAATACGATTATCGTAATCGCAATCATTTATTTCCCGACGGCGACGTTTCGACCGACTTGCCTTGTCCTTGGTCACGGGTTGATTGGTGTACTTTTTAAATGCCGGATTATTGCATCAGGATTTACTGCTCGTGTCGTCAGATAATACATATATTGAAACAACGAACACCAGATTCAAATCAACAATTTAATGATTACACATAGATTTTGTTTGATAAGGTTTGAAAGTAATCATATGATGAAGTAAGTGCGTATAATAAAGCAATAACGGCAATCCATAAATTAGTATGTAGATAGCGTGCTGATCAGTCTGGTCGTAAAGATAAATGCGATCGACATTGGTCGGTCGTCACTTTACTCACGTGTCGTTTCCTTTTCTTTACGACTTAATCAACGACACGTGGTAAGGTACCACCCGGTTTGTTCACTGCAGGACCGATATTACGAGCAGTTATTAATTATGCTTGTTTTGCCGCACTTTGTAGCACCCGTACTACGAATAATTCCTGTCTTGCAGGATTTGAATTCGATCGAATTTGGCGTTACTTGGCGGAAATCCATTGTAATAAAATCATTGGGAAGAGTGGAATCTGCCACGCACCTTCGGATTGCCCAACAAACTACCAGTATTCAGCTGCAATACTCCAGTTACTTGCAGTATTCCGCTTAAGGGGACACCGCGAAACGTGACGTACGTACTCATTGACACTCATTGTGTATCAATCGTTAAAGAGCGGTCATAAGGTCTAAAATTGCGATGCACCTGCAATGATCGAGAGCGCTTAGAAATTGTTTGTTAAAATCTTAAAATATTATTTAAAAATGATTGGGTTTAGTTATGGAAATAATGAGCTAGCAAATTACTAATATTGATGTTACAAATATATTTGGGTAATTCCTAAGCATAATGATAGTGTAACTTCCATGTAATTATTTCAAAAATAGTAATTTTTCAGAGGTGTTTTCGAAAATAATTATGATCGAGCCAAAATCACAATATCGTGTTTTTGATCTAGGAAATTCTAGTTAAAGACATCAATTTACCTATATCAAAATTTAAGATTAATTGGTCTTCTCATAGTCCTATACTATTCGATGAAAGTTAGTGCATTTTTTCAGTGTGTCCTCTTAACGAAGATACTGCAAGTTGGAGTATGCCCGAATAGCATGACGCGGCTGTCCCTTTTCAGAGAAGTTTTATATTGTCAACCTTTTTCTATTGCAATGGCTGGACTGGGCAATCTGAGGGTGTATGGCGCTCTCTCTCCCATTTTTTATCTTAAGTACATTTACAACAACGGAAATATAGTGCCCCATAATCTAAAGGTACTACGTATTTGTGGACCACGTAAGACTTGGTGCCGAATGGAAATAAAACCGACAGTACTCGGTGTACCGGCAATTAAGAAGTAACCATTGAACGCATTGTGTAGTCAAGTAAGTTATTTGTAACGGACACTCCGGGATAAACACCCCATTAAACTTAGACCTTGGATGTAACCTGGTAATCACTTACCATCAAACAAACAGTAGGTAGGTACTTATAGGTCTATACCTATAAGTACCTACCTATTTGGCAAACACCTATGTGTTTGCCAAATTGGTCTTAAAAATATAATAGGCAACTTAAGCAAAAGCCTGTAAAATAAAGCTATGATTCGTTTCGCATGTCCTAATATGAAAAAGATTAGGCAGCTCAACCTGTAAAGGCGTATACGACTGTTTAGCAGGCAGACTTCAAAGACGAAATTTTCGTACGAAAATATTGAAGAGATTTTATATCATATACATTTACTAAGCTTATATTAACATCTATACTAATATTAAAATTTCTTTGTAAGGATTTAACTCAAAAATTCTTTCTCCATTATAAGGCTATATTATTACCGAGTAACATAGGTATTTATTTAAAAAACGTTTATATTTTTTACTAGCTTTTGCAGAATAAAGGCGAGTATTATTTACAACACTAGATGTTCCCGCGGTTTCACCCGCGTTTATTGTCACTGCGCCTCCCCCGTGGGTCGTAGCGTGATGTTATATAGTCTATAGCCTTCCTCGATAAATGGGCTACCCAACACTAAAAGAATTTTTCAATTTGAACCATTAGTTCCTGAGATTAGCGCGCTCAAACAAACAAACAAACTCTTCAGCTTTATAATATTACTATAGATAGCTGACCCGCGCAATTTCGTCTACGTCACATAAGAGAGTGGGTCGTAGGCACCTATAATACAATTTTAAAGGAGCTGAAACTTTCTTTGTTAAATCCACGAACCACATAAGAACCATTGAACAAAATTTTATAAATATACCTATAGTGCGAATTGAAAATCACACAAAATAAACCAGGAGAAACATCGTTTGTATGTCTGTAATGGGTAAATATTTTGCTGCGATGTTATTTTAAAACTGCGATATCTCCTAAGATATTTATTGAAATCAAATGATGTAAAGGACAATTTTGTTTTAAATTAAATACTTGTGATGAATTACGTATTTATTTGGATAAGGATTAATATCATGTTTATAAAAACACCTTCGCAAATAATGCATTATTTTAGAACAAAATTGGTTAGCATAAAAAAGGTTATAGTGAGCCAACCTTAAAAGATAAACATATGCTGTCGCGGACTTTTTTTAGACCTTTTAATGGGGAACATTTCTGTCATAACTCATACGTCATTTTTGCGAAACTTTCACTGTTTACGAAGCGCACGCAGCGGAAGCTCCCAAAAGGAAAAAAACCCTCCGATTTTGAAATATTCTTCATTGGTGCTCCTCTCCTATTGATTTTAGCGTGATGATATATAGCCTACAGCCTTCCTCGATAAATGGGCTATCTAACACTGCAAAAAAATTTTAAATCGGACCAGTAGTTCCTGAGATTAGCGCAGTCAAGCAAACAAACAACCAAACTCTTCAGCTTTATAATATTAGTATAGATATTAAATATAAAACATTGATTTAAATGTTACTCACGATATGAAATGTCAGTTCAGCGTATCTGTATCGTACAGTCGGCATATGCTTTGCACGTTGTTATGCCAACACAAGTGCCTTCAAACAGCTTAGACAACTGTTCTGGCACAATATCAACCATATTGTTTAAGAAAAACAAAAATAAGACAGAAGATTTTAGGAATTTAATATAAAGGAGAGCGCATTACCGTGGGTTTGCTCGTGCGGCATGAAACCCTTTTTTCTTTGGTATGAGATATATTCCGTATAAAGTAACAAATACGACGTCCTTGCACATTGCTACAAAAAATATTGCTCTTATTTGATAAGAAGAATGAAGAAACAAATTGCAAAAGCAATTAAGCATTGTCAAAGTCCTATTAACCTAGAGAAAAACTAGGCTACTGCCGAATGGGTCTTGCGGCACTAATAAACTAATTTTAGTACAATATTATACAGCCAGATTTGTATTAACAAGCGGCTTTTTCAGAACTAAGCGAATCCCACTTAAATGTAGCTCGTAATTTTTTTTAAGACAGTTATCATTATTATTTACTTTAGTAAAAAAATTATGAAATTATTAATATTGAAATCTTGTCAAAAATAAAAGTACTTGCTTTAGGAACATCCGTCCAAAAAAACACGTCCCTTCAATATGAAAAACTTCAACCACACAAACATACCTAAGTACCTACATCAAGTGAGCATCCTTCCCTGGTATTCGTTATACACACAAAGCCGGGACGTCAAGATTCGCGCTCTTTGTGGGACGTACAAGCGAGACCACTTAGAACCGGTTCGTATAGCTCATAACTGGTACAAAGGCGGTCGGGACGGTACGTGGGTGGCATAGAAGCATCCACCCCACATTACGGCTAAAAGTGAAAAACGACAGACAACGTTACACAACATTTACGATGAATTATTCAGAGTAAATGGCCCTCACAGACAGTTCAAAATTTAATTATAAAGGATACAACTGCTGTTATTTTGTGTACGCTTTTTAAGCGAAAGCTACTTTTTTTAAAAATTAACGTTTGTTTGTTTTTCTCAAGAGGTTAAATATTATTTACCGAAGCGTCGTTCTTTCTTTCAATTTAAACAAGAAAGACAATGACTGAAATAAGTGGTGCTTAAATGCAAGAGCACGATACTCAGCATTCAGAAGAAGAAGATTAATGAAAAATAGCCAGAGAAAGAAAGAGAAAAATAACTTTTTCATAATAGCTGAGCAAAAGTGTATAACCAAAACCATAGACTTCACCAGCTCACTAAAAGATCTCATATAGGTAAATCGTAGAGTAGAAAGTAGTTATATATTGTGCGCTTTTGCCAATTTGACCGACCCGAGAAATGGTATGGTTTGTGATTGACTATTGAGCAAAGAACACGAGGTCTCCTGTTTTAAGTACCTACCTATAAAAAATAAATAATTAAAAGTTGGTTTTCGCAATCTTTTCTTCATATTTGCCGAGATATTCTGCTAAAAACCTCAACTCCATCTTGTCACCTCGCCAGTAGTAACCGAGTGTTGTTGCCATGGTTACTATAGATAACTATATAACAGCCGACTCGGACTTTTGAATGGGTTTGGTAGTGACATTTAACAGAATTGCTCAGCCGGCTTTTGTTCTTCACTCAAATGAACTTAATAGCAAAATATGCTGGGCTTTGTTCCTTTTTTAATCATACAATGTAAAAGAAATATGGAAATTAATTTTAATGTATTTTAGTTGTTTTCGTATCTCTTATTGCCTTCTCTCGAAGCTTCGAATACTTTTTAGAATCGAAGATCACGGGCATTTTCGTAGTTAAAATATTCTTGTTTACTAAAATTGAACATTTATTTTTAGACAGCTGTCTGTGTGTATTTAAGATACGGAATAAAATATAGCAGGCGTCAAAGAAAGAGAGAGACGGCAATCAACTGGTGACATAATGTCACCGCTGTGTCGTTTGCATTCGCATATCATACATAATTACCAATAATTACATCATTCAGTCGGCATTATGATAATTATACAGCATGTATTAAAAAAATATATATCTATCTTATTTATGCTGATAGATGTGACGAGTAATTACTGTTACAACAGGGCGAGTATTTATGCGCCTATAGTAGAGATATCACGACACATGGGATGTCAGATTCTAAAAACTTATAAATCGGGGAGCACTAAAATATTGTGAAAGTAGTTTATATCTTATCTTTGCTTATGTGTTTGGCGAATGGCATAATGGAGAAGCAGTATATATGTGTAGGTACCTAAGAACATAGTACTTCCATGATTTTGTCTCCAAAATAATGTGTGGTACTAATTTCTGGACCACCTTCCTTCATTAAACTAAGCAAAGCAAATTAAACTGTTATGACTGGTGCTGCCGTCTATATACAAATACTAAAACTTGTGCGTGTCGCTTTACAAAGTAGTATAGCACAAACAACAACAGAGGGCGCTGTGCTAAAACCCGAACAAGAGCTTTTTACACGTAGGCCAATTGGTAATAAATAATTATGTTTGCATCATAATTATAAAATATATTATTAATTGTACATACATGATTTGAACTGCTGAGCCAGGGAGCTGGTATCGGCAGCGTGATGATAGTCGTACACTGAGCGGCCGACCAATTCGTCTGGCTCGAAACCAAGAGTGCTCATCAACCTGAAAAAGGAAAAGTGTTATCATATTTATGGCAGTACGAAGGAACGAGAAATTAAAACAATATTTTGTTAGAAATTAATACAGCGTTTCATTTAGCTGTGATATTTAAAGGAATAACAGCTATAGAAAAAAAAGCAATATTTTTATATTTATTTTATTTTAATATTGTCATATATCTTTTTCTGCGTTTATTTATAGGAACAAATAACTTTTGAGGATCTCCATAAAATATTACAAGGAGTTCCTATCAAAATTATATTATTATTTTAGAGTAAATTCAAACAATACTTTTATTTAATATTATAATATTCTTTTTGGATGTACTCATAACTACTTGTACTCAATGTAAAACATATTTCATAAAGTATTCCAGGAAATTCTTAATTTCAAAGGTCACCTCTAATGTGACCTGCAATCCCCATGCTTAGGTCATGCTTGCCGGTACTGCTACATAGTTAACCTTGAATGACCTACCGCCACTCCCATTGATACTCGTGGCTGAATATTTAACACTATACAAAAACAGCGTTTCTAAACAAAGATTCTAACATAAACAGACCTTTAACATCCATGCCATTTCATTAAAAACTACTTACACAGATGCAGTTTAAATATCCCGCCATACTTGCAGATTTCACAACAAAACTCACATAATATGTATGATTTTTAAACACAAATACACTATTTGTTATCACATAACGCATGCACACATCACTAAACACAGAAACATCCAGTAATGAGCGATTTCCACGTAAGTTTATCGCGGACTGTGTACAAAACCGCGAAATCGCATCATGTTTAACCTACAAAATACATTTGAAGGTGATATTTTTGTTGATATTACATGGCTGAATCGAGTGGGGCGATGTTATGAGTAGAACACAATAGACAGAGGGCGATTTAAACTTGGTCAGGTAATATGTAAGGATACATTGTTAACAGCGCCATCTTTCGATTTTCTATTAAAATATTTAGACAACAAGGTATGTTGTTTTAATGAATGTTATGACCTGAATTATTTTAAAGTTTGTTTGCGAATTAACCTTGTGTAGTTATTTTAAACGGTTTAATTAGCCATAAAGCAAGTATACTTACGCTTCGTCCACGTATGTAAATTTCATATCCAGACTATGTTTGGATAAGAAAGTTTTGCTGTCCAGTGGTATCTCAATATTGGAAGGGTGTGGGATGGGCCTGCCTATGGCTACGAGGGTGCCAGTTTTCACTGTCTTCTTATCATCGCCGTCGGTTTTCTTGTCTTCTGTTCCGTTGTTGTTGTTTTCAACCTTGTCGCCAGATACCAGCATGTGGGCAGTGATGTGTATCACCTGTGCAGGAGAGGAATATATGATAAGATCTTGTTGTTTTGCAGTTTACGTGTGGGGTCAAGTACAATATTTATCAATTAAATCAGTTTAGCAGTGAGGTAATACCTACTGAATTCGTAATACCTACTGAATTCGTAATGCCTAACTCCCACTTTCTGAGAGAGAATTACATGTTGAGAACAATTCAAACTCTACTTAAGTAAATACTTAAAAAAAAAATGTTTTGTATTTTCTTTAAACTTTAATAAAATTTGAGTTGGTATTTAAACATCATATATTTAAAAGATAATGCTCAGTTGATAGAGGTTTGATGAAATTTGATTTTGTAAAAATATTTGTAAATCTTAATACTTTTCTCAATTCAGAAGTCAGCTTAGTTACTAAAGATGACATGACTTGGTATGATAAATTATATTTTAGTGGTTTATCAGATTGTCGTCATATAATATTATACTATAATAATTGGTATAAAAGAGTCTGCGTTACAATGCTTTCATTTCTTGTAAAGAAAATTATCATGAAAAACCTTTGACATCGTTTTTTATTGACGATGCCATAATTGTGGACAGAATCAGATTATCTTAACGTCAGTCTCTGAGTTTTTTTTTTTTACTTTTTTTTATTTTGCTCGTCAAAATGACCACACTCCACCTGATGGTAAGCAGTCGTGTGGTCTAAGAGCAGTGACCTCCACATCGCCCCCACAGTAGCCGAGGCGATGTTGAGGTCTCTACTTTGACGGCCTGAAAAGATGCTTTTTCACGCCCCGCTTAAAGAACCCAGGATTAAAGGAAGAAGGAAACACGTGCCTTGGCAGAGAATTCCATGCCTTGGTCGTTCGGCAGAGATATGAGGACCCAAACTTTTTGGTACGCGCTCTAATCGACTCTACCGTGTAAGGATGGCATCTGAGCCCAGCACGCGTTGTTCTGGATAGGAAAGGGGAGGGCGGGATAAGGTGGAATAACTCTTCAGAGCACTCCCCGTGGTATATTCTGTAGAAACATGCCAATGAGGCAATGTCTCTACGGAGTTGCAGAGGTTCCAGTGAACTCGTGACCTCTGGATCTCCGATGATACGGACAGCCCGCCGCTGTAACCGGTCGAGAGCGTCCAGCAAGTACTGCGCGGAGCCATCCCAAAGATGAGAACAGTACTCCACGCAAGGGCGCACTTGTGCCTTATACAATAGGCACAGTTGCCCAGGCGTGAAGAACCGCCTCACCCTGTTCAGAACTCCGAGTTTTCGCGAAGCTTGCTTAATGACGCTCTCGATATAGGTTTTCTGATTAAGGGAGCGGCAAAGATCCATACCTAAGATGGAGAGACTGTCACGTATCACCAGTGGAGTGTTCTTCAGAGAAGGGAGGGGAAGGAACGGAGACTTTTTTGTAGAGAACGCGCATGCCTGGGTCTTCCTGGCGTTGAACTCGACCAAGTTCTTGGCACCCCATTCATAGATGCGGTCCCAGGTCCGGTCAAGTTCAACGACAAGATTCTGCCTTTTCCCCTCAACCTCAGCCTGTTTGGCCCCAGGATGTCCGAGATATCGCCCATGCACGGTACTGTCGTCCGCATAACAATGTATGATTAAAAAAGATGAATTAGCAAATCACAGGCCATTGTACTAGGTATTCTGTTAACCATTTTTATATTAAATATGTCTCTCAATTGTTATTCGGGTCTGTTCGATTAGTTTCCGTCTCTTGACTATATAGCGCTCATGATTAAGAACTGCGAGTGGGTTCGAAACAAGTTAAAAAGGAAAAGCCGAATAACAGTTTATTTTATTTTATTAGGAAAACAACAGTGTATTATACATTACAACAATTTTAGGAGTAAAATGATAGAATTAACAAACACTGCTCACGACGTTATCCACAGATTACAATGTTATATAGTATAATTGACAGTTAAGATAAATCAAGTGCTATAAACATAAATACTTATCCGTTACTTAGGTATGTCTTGACGTTAAAAATTGGATAAAGATGTAAGATATTCGCCATACAAATAATTGATAAAAGCTTGTAACGTAGACATTTTAGGTTACTCATTTAAGATTCCCACAATGCCATTCTTATACATATTCCTGCTCAAATATATTATATCGGCAGAACTAAACTGTTTGTTGTAAGTGTACATGCACTCGATGCACGGGTGAGCATACGCCGGAGTTGCTACGACATAAATTGGTGTTTTAACAGTTTACCATTTCATACATAAAAGTTAAAGTAAACTTAATATGTATGAATTGGTACTGTATAATACATTTTGGATGGCTTTAATGTCACTAATTTAAAATATATAACAGAGAAACTAATAAATGTGAAATAGTGATATTTTGCAAATGACTGTAGTTTGTCAAAAGATAAAAATAAATATTTATAGCCATTCATTGTCATTTGTAATAGCATTGTCGATCTTAAAATGAATATGTACTTGACAAACTTGTGCGAACTGCAACCACATGCATATTTTCTTAAGCTATTGAGTACCAGCGGCACACCGGCGGTCAAATACAATAGGTTTTCAAATATGTCTGGCATTCCAACAATTGGCCTGGTTAAGGAGAGCGGAAGCCCACTCATGGCAACGGAGAGAGTACTTTCAAACTATACAAGATCGTACTCGAAGTTTGTAGGTATTACGTTTCTACGGGTCTGTGTTTACGGGATCAAAACATTCTAACGAAAAGCTGGGCTTATAGCAGAGACGCCGATGTTTTTCATTCTTGCACTGACAGTACGGAGACTATTTCTTTCACTTATGGTACTCGGATTTGTATGGTACAACTGATACCTCTTTTCTTGCAAGCGTCCTTAGATTATGGTGACTGTGTATCAACATGCAGGCTATACACTTGCTACCTTAGCAGGTTAAAAAGGTTTTAACAATATTATTTTGCTTTAACTAACTTAACTCATTGAAGGCCGTGTAGCGTTTACGTTTAAGGCCCCTCTACACAATCGCCCATGATGGGCGAATACAGGCACGCACGATTGTGTAGAGAGCATAATCGTATGTGAGTGGCCATCATCGCCTATAATCGTGACTAATCGGTGAATTGTCGGTACATCAAAGGAATGCGTGCCGATGATCGTGCGCGTGTCCACACAATCGTCCATCAATCAGTCGCACGGCAGAGGTTTCGTAAGAAGGTAGTGGTTTTTAGGCGGGAACGTATGACGCCAATTTAAAAAAAAACTAATATTTGTACGGACGAAGACGTGAAAATGAAATCGCAAGCCAAAGCTACGCAAAAAACAATAAAAGAGTTACTGCACATTGTTCTGTTACGGTGAATAGTTAATATTCCACCTTCTCTTCCTCCATGTATTTTTCCAATTTTTTTTTTATGCACAATCCGATAATGATTATATGTACTGAGCAAATAGATAGCAGCAGCCGCTATCATTTCGACGTCCATCTTTAACAGACGACAGTGGGTAAATGTAACAGGCACGATTGTGTAGAGACACAGTAAATATATATTAGCTTATATATTCACTGTGGTAGAGAGCAACCCATGATCGCAGCGATGATGGCCGCTTTTTTAATCGCCCATCATGTGCCATTGTGTAGAGGAGGCTTAAAAGCCATGAAGCCGATCGTCGGACCAGGTGAAACGAGTATTCGCCGTCGCATTGTGAAACTCTCAGGAGCTATTATATTCCTCAATAAATCAACTGGTCGTCAAATCGTATAATGATACTTCCTCCCGACCGATTTCGATCACGATGACTGCTTCATCTATGTGGAGAGAGAGTTGTCGTTGATGTGCTCTCAAGTGACTTGTGACTTGTGAGAGAAGGTCCGCCTACATTGCGGATATGTGAGCACACCATTCTTACAGTTATAACTGATCGCCACAGACTTTCAGTTGGTATGTTAACAACATAAAGCACAAAATGTAATATAGAATATACATTTGCAATTCTGCTACCATTTTTCCTTACACTTAGACTTAGACAAAACAAAAAAGGTAAATCTCAAACAAGTTTAAAAGATGGCGCCAATTTAATAGCATACAAACGATTGCAAAAAAATGGTCATAAATAAAAAATGTGTACGTGCGTTGAACTGCCGCTAACACTTGTTTATCTAGTTCATATTCAATTCTGAGAAATATTGAGGTAAATAACATCATAATATGATACCGGTTAGTTATAATTAACAATCAAATTACTTGCAACGGGGAAATATTTTTCAGTATTATTCACTACTAAACTTGTAAACAACTAATGTACTGTTACCTAATAATTTATTTCTGCGTAGAAAATCGACTCCAATGTCAGTTTGTTTCGTAATATAGGCAGTATAAGCGTATCGTATGATCTATTGGCAAGTCGTATGATAGAAATATCGGCGCACGTCACGTATGAATGGTGATAACATACATAACATGGACTCCTTTTTCTATCTTTGAAGCCTGATCCTTAGCAGAGGTGTATGGAACCGACATTTTGTATAAGCTGTAACTTTGGTTCCACTTCGTATGGGAGTCTATAGCCGTTTACTGGGCATACTGTCAGAGTACTGAGAAGTTACTTACAGAAAAGCCAATAAACACTGCCCGACCAGGCATTGGAATCTGAAACTTCACGATCGTAGGCAAACATAAGCGCAAGTTTATGTCACAGGACTTAGAAACGTTTTACGTAATATATTTTTATCTAAAATATTACTAGCAATTGGAATTTCAAATTAGTTGTATTCTTGCTAACGTCTCGAGCTAAGCTTAATGCATGTGTTACGAGTAGGTTCACGTCGATAGTGCCATGGACAGGGATCGTACTCATGACGTTTCGATGATCGCAAATCCTCTGCCCTACTTCGTATGTAATAACGAATACATTAATTGAACTTGACAGCACTATTACAGTTTTAAATGACATTTAGAGTGATAAAACATTAACGCGTAAACAACTTGGTCTCATGTATCTTATTGAATATCGTAACGAAAAACAGTCCACTGATCAAGGTTAATTAATCAATGTTATGTGTATTTCATTATCGGGATAGTACTTTACGTAACAATAATATTTATGTTATTTTTGTGACATGTTTTAAAGATAAGCGTAGTAAAGCACAAGAAGCAAAATTAATTTAACTGCTCGCAACATACATATGTATGTTCTTTTAAAAGACGTAACTGCACAGATGGCGTTGTTGTTTAAGTGATCGCCTCGCCACTGCCATTCTACACGGGACAAAACTTTGTGTGATTCACAAATGGTTGTTCCAAGTCTAGTTCTTTGTGTCCGTTGTTTGAATGTTTGTAAAGGAATTATTAAGTACTAGCGCGGGAGTAGTCTTTCTTTTTTATAAAAAAAATAGCTTAAAGATGCAAGAACTACCACTACACAAGATTGTTTCTATCAGTTCAATCAGGCTTTTTTATGCTACTAAGTTGGTGAACAAGCACACGCACTATCGACAAGCGGTCACTGTAAGCCATAATCGTTTGCAACACCAAGGGATACTCTCAGTGTACCATTCTAGGAGAGGGTAAGGAGCTAAAAACCTTATCCACTACAAGTACAAACGAGTCTATTAAGTTTACGGTTCAAACTTCACGCGGTTAACGACCCACAAAAGGACGATTAAATTGTGATTTGGTAATGAGCACTGACATTAAAGAACATTAGACCATTATTGTATAACTATTTATTACTACGATATGATTCATGTCATGATGTCGATAGATGGTCCATCATAACAAAATTTACGACGGTGTTCATACGACTTTGGCTTTAAGATTTTTGAGACTTGAAGTGAAAATAGTTTTAGTCTGCTTAACCTATTGAGTCGCAGCGGCATACTGATAGCCGGACACCATATATTTTTAATTATGTTTGGTATTATAAGACTTGACAGATTAAGACCTGGCGGGAATAGTCGTGCAGAGTAAACATGGCAAGGCGTACGAAAAACTACCGCCAGGCTGCTTGTCCACCAACCACCTTGTTGACCAACGATCGCTAAGTTAACAGACTAAATCAATGATGACACAACGTGTGCAAATGCAGAGAAAAGGAAAGTTGAGTGACGAAATTACATATCGTTCTGCTTATGGGTAAGGACCTATTTTGGCTCCAAAACTAGACAGGGTAAGGTGAAAATCTCAATAAGAATGTAACCTAAACTTATCTTCTTAAATCTTAGTTTGTTTGTATCCACAAAACTCGAAAAGCAGTCGATAGATTGACTTGTAGTTTTTACACAACGTTGTATTTCTACATGAGTGTTTTTATTTGTCTTTTTATGCGAAGTTCCTAATTGGAAATTATAAATAGCCAAGATACCTCGAAAACGGGTAAATACAATATAAAATTGACCAACAGTAAAACCTGGCCGGGTTTAGTTAGTAATGAATATGTTACTATATAACTGTGAGATTATTAGATATTATTAAAATTTGGCAAAAAATATACGGCACGCCTAATCTAAGACGCTTGCGATACTAGGAGCATCACTCGCATTATGACAATCTTTTAAAACAGGAGTCCCTACGCTACAACCGCAGAGGGCAAAGATTTCGGTTAAACTGATGACTGCATGCACTGCAGCCATCAGACATGCTAATGAAGGACTGGAACACCAATGCAGAAACTTAACATAAGCTTGTTTGGCACATCAACCAACCTTATAAGAAGCAGATTTGAGATGCACGTTCCTCCCCTTGCTAGTGAGGGTGCACTTGAGACGCAGTAACAAGTCACGGCGCCCTCCATCACCCGTGCGCAGCGCCTCACGGATCTCGTCGTGGTCGCACGGGTGACTAAACTCGAATATACTCTGGCCCATTATCTCCATCTGAAATGTTAAAAGTATGTTGAAATTTTGGGTCGAATGCTTTTTATTTTTTGCTAGCAGGATATAAGAAACTGCATGCAATATTGTGTGCTAGCTTTTACCCGTGGTTTGGATCGCGTGGTGTGAATGTGATGCAAAACATCCTAATGTGACTTTGTTTGTTTGATACGCTTTCACGCCCTCGACGAATCATTATGTAATTTCGCATACACGTTGTCAATGGTACATAAAAGACATAGGGTAGCTTTCATCATTTCGGGTTTGATTACCGGGGTCGGTCAGTATTATTCGGCTATCCTGTCAATTGGAGTAATGGAACTGTGCCCCGTAGATCGCAATACGCTCGCTCCCGTACGTCTCATACGTAGGAACAAGAACCATACTTGATGAAATGCGGGTGTAACATATCACAAGGGTAGACCCTTGTGATGTTTATTATAGAAGGTCTCTTCTGCGGATATAAGCGTTAGGCTATGTATTAAGTAGATATAAATGGTACAACAAAAAGTAGCCTTCGCAAAATAAGAACCAAATCCATACGAAACTTCTTAAAACTGATTCAGCGCTTTAGCTGTGACACCGTAATAAGTTGATGAATAACCTTCGCATTCATTTTATAATACGAAAGTGTGTAATATGGTAAATAGCATCTAAGACTCAGTGGTAAATGTTGTGTATACCTGTAATTGGCATATGTATCAGACCGTTTCCATGTACCTTTTTTATTTTAATTTTAAAATATGTATGCTGTTGGTGTACCTAATTAAATAAATAAAAATAAAAGACTCGTGTAACCTATTGCAATTGCAATATAGCATATTAACGCACATATATTTTTTATTGCCATTAGTCTAAATCTTAACTCCAATAACTATTTCGCTTCTAAATCAACATTTGCTGGTTCTGGAAGTGGCTGTCATAATTAGCATATTATATCATATCACCTATTATCTATTACGATTAATAAATTAGTTTTATAAATTGATTGATTGCGAGCATTTTAATGCCGTAGAGAGTGGTCTTCTCTTAGAGCTTTCTTAATGAAACTACTTCAGTTCCATTCTACAGACGTACTTTGTATTCACTATAACTCTGTTCACAGAACATTGTCGTCATAACTGCAAGCACATATAAACTTCCTTATAATATTGTGGTAGTGCTAACGCGTTATTTTTTTATTTCTAGGAACACTGCGCTTGCCTACAAAACAAAGCGCCTCTGCGTCATCGACTAAGCTCATTTGAATGCTACACACTACTACTATCATAAGCATTGATTTAAATATTTTACATCCTTACTTAATATTATGAAGGCGAATGTCAGTTGGTATGTTTGTTTGTTACGCTTTTACGCCTTAGCTTCTTGACCGATCATCATGAAATTTCGCATATACATTCTCAGGGGTACAGGAAAAGCACATAGGGTACCTCTCATCCAGGTGAAAGTATTGTTTCCAAGGTATAGTTACTGCTACATATTATGTTGTGGCCGCCGATGCCGATATAAGGTTCGTAGGTCGGGCAAAATGTCAGTTAGTGGGAAATTCTCCGTGACAACGTGGACTTTAAAACAGTGATGGGTAGAGGACAATAGTTTTGCCCTCTATTGCGTGCGACCTAAACTTAGGTAGATAGTGAAATTTGAACGCGTATAGCCACGTTACCACGAATTTCTACTTTAGGACCATAATTCAAAATAAATTTTCTAAAGCAATCAATATACTGAAATTTATTACCATCTATTTTTATTTGCGCTCTCAAGGTAGTTAGGTAGACGGTCTGCCTGATAGTAAAAGGTTTCCATTTTCTATAGACGTCTAAACATTAAGAGTATTAAACGATCTTACGAGCATATTATTTTGTCGTTTTTGCAGAACAACATGCTGTAGTATTTTATAGCCATGATAATTTTACCATATGACATGGTCGTAGACATCGCTCCGAATAAACATGATTCTTGGTGCAAGCAGTAAATACAATAAAACCTAAAAGCATTGATATCTATAGAAAAATGTATCGCTTATAGCACCAAGGTTCATATATACATAAAATCTTCCATTCGCGAACGCGTGTGACGCAGACAAGCCATCGACCTAATTGCGCCCGCGCCGACGCGTCTCTACTGAGCTCGTGTTAAACCATGTGCTACCAAAATTAGCCTAATATTATAACCTCTATTACCTATGTAATATGGACTATGTACTTGATTATAAGAGCTTAAGCGTCAACAATTGGATCACGATAGATAACGATAAAATGACGAATACGGGTATTTTCTATTGGTAGTTCAGGTTATCACGTTTAATACGGAAAATTGTTTCTTAATCGCATGCACTTGTGAAGTAATTTTTAGTACTGAGCAACCAAAACAAAATATACAGAATTTTTAGGAATAGTTGAAATTGTCAAACTGGGCTTATTAAAAACAAATTGAACCATACAAAAAGTACATCTGAGCATATTCTATGTCCTTTATGTGTACATACGTATGGATCACACATTTTTTGCAATGCACAAGATTCAATTAAGTGCATATACGCGTATTAATGGCTTTTATCATGTGGTGTACACATGTTTACCACAGCTTAGCACAAAATTGTTCGTTATAAAATATGACAGCTATGGTTTTCATACTAAATCCCTGCTTCGCTCGCTTCTTAGATGTGAAGACGTAAACGTGTACGGTCTAAGAACTGACGCAATTATTTCGATTAAAAAAATTATTTTCTGAACTAGTTACTGACAAAAATAATGCCAAGTTAAGTCAAAATACCATGCCCAAAATCAAACGATTACTCAAATACTTATTCCAACAACACAAAAACAAGCATATTCCAATCCATCATGGCGTCATAACAATATAAAAAATAATACACATCTAAGCAGGCTATCAACTATGGTAAATTATACGAGGTAGGGATTAAAATGCTTGCAAGAGCAAGACACAAACAAATGGACGTAGTCTAATAAAACTGGTTCTACAAGTAGCAGGACTGAACCGTGACATTGATTCGAACGCCTTTGTTTTGATACTACCGAATGCGTTTAGACTATATCAGTGATACTATTTTTATTACTCGTGTATTGATATTATATTATTGCGTCGTAAATGTTAGTAGCAAGAAATAGTGTTGTAGTAAAAAATGGTTATTGCACGAGGATAAAAGTATTGTAGGTACTACTACCTACCCAGTACCTACGTACTGTTTTAAGATAGGAACGGTATAGACAACTTCCCGCTTGAACGTATAGCAGGGCTTCTTTGATTGGAAAAGTACCACCATTCTGCAGAAGCTCGCTGATAAATAACCTAATAGTTCGTAAGTCGGTATTCCAAGGCCTCTGAATCCTTCTCATACTGAAAAAGGTAAGGTTAAAATACTGTTCCAGCTTCTTAACCTTCGTCATACTGAACAAGTTTAGGTTGTAGTACCGTTTCATCTACCTAACCCTTCTCGGTAGACCTAGGCGAACGTTTCTTGATCAGATCGGAGACGTTCTGGACAAAGGCCAGGTTAAGGGCACCTTAAACCGGCGAGCGCGATGAGGAATGTGATGAAAGTGAATGAAGCCAGAGAAATGTGTCAGGATTATAGCAAAAGGAAATCCGTAGTCTCTGCCTACCCCTCTCGGAAACAGGCGTGAATATATGTATGTATGAATATTATTCATTTCAAGTTTACGATTTTAATCGCAATTTAGATAAGCAAGAAGAGCTGAAAAAGGTATTGTAAATTCAGACTAAAGCTTAGATTAAAACTAGTTTATGCATCGATGGTGCTTGTAGTTACCGGAATGGACTCAGTACGTGAATATTCTATGCTAGCATCTATGTTCAGATGGTGTATCTTTAAAAGATTGCCTCTCCTAAGCCAGTGTTTTACTTAGGATTTTGTTTTTTCTTAAGGAACCTTTATTGTCAATTGACACGTATGTATAAAAGCAGAAATCCGAAAACGTTTTTAGATGCACCGAAATTCTAAAAAGGGCGAAGATAATGGCTCTCCCAATCAGTATCTCGAAGTGACTCATTTAGAGGGAAAAAACCTTTGAAAGATAAATCCGTCTAAGAAGGAATACCTTCCCGTGTTACTTTAATCAAGTGTAAAAGCTTTTTGGCTTCTACCGATTTGCCTTTACCCCGCTTTGTACTGTTTCAATCTAATCAGGATAACTTCGTTCATTTGCTTAATCCCAAACATAAATCTTTAGCATCACGATAAGTTTAGGTAGAGGGCTTTTGACCCAGAATTAGTTGTAGGCAATTAATGGGTGTTTGATACATCACTAGACAAGATTAATTGTAGTAATGAAGACGCGGGTTTGGACTGTGGTAATACAGATCACGTTGTGCCTGCAATCTACCGTAATACGTAGGTTTATACTAATATGTCTGATAGGGGGTATATTTAATAAGATTACCTAAATATTTTCGTATCCGTTTTCTATACGTCAATAGATAAATATCTCCAACAAGTGCAACAGTACAGGACAGATATTGTATCTCTTGGAACCGAACCTTATATTGTCTAGTATCACAACGACATTGTGAGTCTCAGATTATTTGGAATTTAATACAAATTGCAATATAATTTAGGCACTTTAAGATAAGATGACTATCTTGTCTTATGAGAGGTGCCTAAATTAGAGGTATCATGTTATCTCTGTATGCTTTCCTGCTCGATACACACGGGCGAAGTCGTGGTCAGAAACTAGTATTAGATATGAAGAAAATTCGTTACCACAAACTGACTCAACAGTCCTAAGGTTAATAATAGTTTTACAAGTAATCCAAACGGTAATAAAAGCAAAATGGCGACATCTACATATATGATCCAAAAATATTTTATCCTCGTATAAGAGTCTAGAATATAAACAAGTATTTCTATTAACCAGTCAAAAGCTCCAATCACGAAAACAGGTTATTCGCGGGGCGTGGCGTTACTTAGCGGTAAAATATTGCATTCCTGATAATTATGTTGCTGTCTACCAGTGGTCTGCGTTTAACAATAACACATAAGAATAAATTTCCTCTTACCAACATTTATGGGCGTCTAACATAGGTATAAATAAGCATTACTAACAGAACGGCGTCAGCTGATACCTAGGTATATCACGCCATACGCGCCATACAATTTATTATTGACTGGATTGCCTCATGCGTTTTCCCTTTTATTGCTGTTGGTTCAAAATTTGAATTCAATACCTATCGCACCAAATTACATTAGATTAACATAATGATTATAAAGGCAAGACTAGTGTGTGCATGTCACATACGACTATTAACCTGTTGAGTGGTACGTTTTAGTCATATGTACGCTTAAATAAAATCGATGATTTAAAATTCTAAAGGATCACTAAATCAATTTTATCCCAAAACATAGATGCGTCATGTATCTCGTGAGTTTAACCACCCATCCATCTACAGAAGCAATGTACATATATAGCACATGGTGAGGGATTTTAAAATGACCCATAAGTCTTACATTTCTTTTACTGACGTGGTATACATAGGTAGAAATATCTCACCTGTGAGACGCCAAGATGATCAGCAATATTATCGCTGCAGTACACGATGTCGCCTTGCTGTGACAACACCAGCACGAAGCCATCCAAAGCTTTCATGTACGACAGCTCCGAAGACAGTTCCTCCATACCTTCAGGGTTCTGCATCTTGGGATGCTCCGTCTCCACTTGAGGAACTGGAAATATCCATAAGAGTAAATTAAATTATGCTAGAATTTGATCGTGTCCTATATAAGCTACTGACGATACATGTTATTTCACATTATTATTGCTTATCTATTTAAGTACCTATAATATAGTAATTAAATTATTACTGTTGGCGTTTCATTAGGGTAAATGTGTTACTGTAAATAATTCGGTCTATTGCCGTTGTCCCCATTGACGTTCAATAAAAATAATTAAATTGTATTCCTGTTGTCCCCATTGACGGTGTCCCTGTTACCTGGGACAAGCGAAACTTAATAAAATAATTAAAGTTTGTCGTGACGTTAAATAGAGTTTACATTGGTATAATAATTATATACCCAGCTGTTACTTTTGTTTTAAAAAGGGATTTAATATAATGACCATCAAAAATACTAATTGCACAGCAAAATATGCTTACTAAAATATATTATAACGAGCACCGATGCGCCTCAAATCACTGCATTCCGTCTCGGTTATGTTAGGTTCCTTCTTAAACTCAGCCAAAAACAGGAGCACCGCGAAGCGGGGCTCCGTCGACTTAGTTTGATCTCTCTATATATTGCTGTGCAACTAGTATTTTTGGTGAACCCTATTATGCTTAAATAATTAATTTCATTTGTATGTATACGTCAATGGGAAAGCATCAATGGGGTTAAAGGGAAGGAAATTTTATGACCTAATAGACCAATAATTTTAGCTTTGTATTTAATTTAAAATGTTATCATGGGTGTTTTACACATTCTACGTCATATTAATGAAATCAATACCATCAAAGGCAAACGGTTTTTCATTCCTGATGAAGATATAGTCAAAGTCAAAGTCAAAGTCAAAAATCATTTATTCATTTAGGTCACAAAGTAACACTTATGAATGTCAAAGTATATAGGTTAGTGAGTTTACTAAGTTACTGAAGCTACATTTAGGTTAGTTGCTAGGTTCAGGCAAAGGGTATAGCCTATGAGAAGAAACCTGCAAGAAACTCACGGCCACTCTTTTAAATCGTCAGTTAAATATAATTTCAGTATTTTACAACTCAGATTAACACGGTGTTACAGCCATTATGCCATATACTACTGACTATAAAAGCTAAAGATAATAACAATAATAACTTAATAATATTATAGGGAGGAAATAATTTGAGCTAAGATATATTATTTAATATAAATCTAAAATAGACAGTAGAATGGCATGATGGCGCATACACTTACACGTTGTGACTATGCAAAGGCTTAAATTGACTTATAAGTAATACAGATCTTTGAATCCTGTATGCAACAAGCAAATAGCTCCATGAGTTTTTGTCATTTAAGTAGTCGTTGACTGAAAAATAACCCTTCCGAATAAGTTGTTTTTTAACAGCGTTTTTAAATTGAAACAATGGTAAATTAATTATGTTAATAGGTAATTTATTAAAAAAACGTATACCGAGTCCCGCAAATGTATTGTGAACTTTATGTAAACGATGATATGGGCCTACTAACTTATGCTTATTTCTAGTGTTTACGTTATGAATATCACTATTCTTATTATATAAGTAAATGTTATGTTTAATAAACATAATGTTAGCAAATATATATTGCGACGCAACAGTAAGTATGCCTATTTCTTTAAATCGATCTTTCAGGGAAACTCGTGGTCCTAAATTATAAATTCTACGTACTGCACGCTTTTGAAGAATAAAAATTGTCTCAATATCAGCTGCCTTGCCCCACAATAATATATACCGTAGGACATGACACTATGAAAGTAACTGAAATATCGTCGTTGTCAAACCAAAATCTGCTATGTGCAGAAACTATACTTTTGAAATATTGAGAAAAAACATTCTGCTGTAAAATTTTATATGAAGGTGTATTTTAAGAACTATATCAAATGAAAGCCATAGATATTATACAAACACTTAATTGTTTTTTAACCATGGAGAATTAATTATTTATTTACTATTTTGATAATAGAGTAAATTGTGCACATAACAGATTTTAAATGGTCAATTGTTAGGCACATAGCAGGTATTGAATAACAATATATTTGATTTAAATTGATATTTATTGAGTAATAACTGAAAAAAGAAGTTTTTATCGGACTTCAATTTAAGACAATCATAAAATGGATGGTAGTCACGCCTATAAATGGTTTCAGTTCTTGTAATTGATTGAACTTGGATTGAGTTATTGCCAATGGCCCGCCATATAATGTCGCAGGTTCAGGATACTCTTGGGGAATACGCTTTCGTTGCGGAAGAATTGTATAATCCTGTGGATGACGAAGTTTGAAGTATACTTCACCAGTAGAGCTATATAAAAATGCTCTGACATCATTTACCGTAGGATCACCCTTCCTTTTACCTGACCTGATAGACTGATAATTGTTTGCTAATTTTTCATAATCCTTGAAGAAATCATAATGGACAACTCTAATGTCATAGGGTTGTTTAGGCCGCGCTTGACGCATTCTTGTAATGTAATCCTGAGGTGCATAAATAGGGGGCTTTATATAATGTTCGATAGTGGAGTGGACACTGTCAACCTCCATCATAGTATGGCCCTTTTCTAAAACTATTTGTTCTACTTCTACGTTAAAAAAATAAGCGTAGTTACATATTGCACTTGCTAGAACCTTATTTCTGTTTTGGTAGTTACATCCATCACTAATTATCGTGATGTGTTTATAAGCTCTGCAGGTAGTTCATATTGCAATGATGATGATTTCATATTCCAAAACATAGAATGCAACGCAGCTCGTTCTTCTTCCGATACCACTCCACACATGAAACTATTTTTAGATTTTTGTTTTACTGCAGTATGATTACAACGACTTTTTACAGACCGAGCTGCTTTTGGTGTAGTCTGTTCTAGCTTTCCATCTTTTATCTTGTAGCCCATATATGGTTTTCCCAGTAAACGACGGCGTTTAGCTTTAGATTGAGAGAATTGTGGGGCTCGAGAGCTGCTCGGCATTTCAATGGTCACTCTTGGTTCTTGTACTGGACATTCATTTGATGAATCATTATCACTACTGTAAATAATGTAGCGCCTGCGTTTGGTGGTTGCAGAAATAGGTGAACTATCGCTCCGTTCCGGGGATACATTTACTGACATGCCTGCACATACGCCCGAAGATGTAGACGGTTGATTTGTCTCATCGTAATTTGTCAGATCTTGATTCAGAGCCGGTGATTCTACGTGAAGTTGGAATAACACTTGCTGATTTTCATCTTGTAAATATTTCTCATCGGTAGTCAAAACTAAATCGACAATTCTCTTTCCTCTCTCTACTCATTGTACAGTTCACTCAAACACACCGTATAAACGCACTTTTAACTTCACAATACGAGTGTACTTAATAAGCTAACACGTCAACTGACTGCTTAGAAGTATATTTTAACTACAAAGGCAGGATTATTTGGAGTAATGAAATTTGAGGGTAAATGTATCTTATCTTATGTGGGGGCCAGTCAGTGCAGACCGGCGACACTTCGACCCAGTGGGATCTTTTGTGTCGACACTCTCCCAATAACGAGTGCCATAGATGTTCATGGCAGCCGGGACCGACGGCTTAACGTGCTCTCCGAGGCACGGAGCAGGCGATAATTGTCAATCAATACGCACATAATTTCGAAAGGTCATATAAATTCCGAAAGTCAGAGGTGCGCAACGTGGGTTCGAACCCGAGACCCTCAGCATTGCAGTCTGTTGGTCTCCCCACTGAGCTATCGCTGCTCGAGGGTAAATGTAAATAAACAATAAAGTATTATCGCTCTAATATTCTTGCAATGCAAAAGTGTCAAAAAACAAAGAGTTATTCATATCAACTTATCAAGGCATTGTTATCGTTATATTATGTATCAAGAAGCTTTAATAATGTTGCTGTTTATTTAGACTAAGCACATAGCAGATTATTTTAATATGTTGTGATCGATTGTGGTCAAATAAAATATGCTAATTAGCAGTATGCCACATAGCAGCTTTTATTTGACAAAAATCTTGCTGCTGCACATAGCATATTTTATAAAGCGGTCGTAGATCGTCGTACAGTGCTCATAGGCACTTAGCAGTTTTTTTATACGATAGATGGGGCAGTGAACTATACGCATAGGTCAAAAAGTAGAAATCTCAAAAAAGTGCACATAGCAGATTTTGGTTTGACAACGACGATATACTAGTCTTGCAGTATCTATATCAGTAAGCTGTCTTACTTTCCGAATTGCGTATGCGGCTGAGCTAAGTTTCCCTGCAAGACACGATATTTGAGCGCCCCACTGAACTTTATGATCTAAAGTTAATCCTAAAAAGACTGTAGATTGAACAAAAGTAATAATTTCATCATTTAAAATTATATTCACGTTAGGACTCTTTACGTTTGGCAATGTAAACTTGATACATTTAGTTTTTGTAGAGTTAAGTAGTAAATTATTCGTCGTAAACCAGTCCAGGACTTCCACGAGTGAATCATTAACAGCACGTAAATTTGGTGCTTTTCGGTCTACTTTAAAAATAAGGGATGTGTCATCCGCGAATAAAACAATGTCACACAAATCCCGAACAAAGAACGGCAAATCATTTACGTACACTGAAAACAGAAAGGGTCCCAAAATCGAGCCCTGTGGCACGCCCATTGTGACTGGTAATCCAGAAGATCTACTTCCGTTGATATCAACGTGTTGTAGTCTATCGCTTAGGTAGGAATCAACAAGTCAAGTGCAGTATCTCGGATGCCATAATGCCTGAGTTTTCGCAACAGCGTTTGATGGTCAACGCAGTCAAAGGCTTTAGAGAGATCACAGAATACGCCAATGACATCTTGCGAATTCTCCCAGGCACTGAATATATGTTTTAAAAGCGTAACACCCGCATCTATCGTAGAACGGCCCTTCCTAAACCCATATTGATCTGCGTGAAATAAATTGTTTACACTGAAGTGGCTCTCTAATTGCTGTAATATAATCTTCTCAAATATTTTACTAATAGCAGGTAATATTGAAATCGGCCTAAAATTACTGGGGTCACTTTTGCAACCATTTTTAAATAAAGGTATTATTTTACTACATTTCATTAAGTTTGGAAAAATGCCCACATCAATGCATCCGTTGAATATTGCGGCTAGGTGTGGCGCTATATTAACAATAATACTTTCAACTAATTTTACCGAAATACCCCAGAAGTCAGCTGATTTTTTTGAATTAAGCGACTTAAATACTTTTATTATATGTATCATACAGATGTACACGCTCAAAACTAAATAGTATCTTGCACTCTTCCACGTTGCCCCTAACCAAGTATTCTGCTCGAGCTGGGCAAGACCTAAGGGTACTAGTTATGTCTAAAGGTATTTTTGCGAAGTAGTTATTGAATGTATCGGCTACTTCCAAATTATTTGAAATTACGCTATTATTTATATTCAGTTCAAATTTATTATCTCGCACCTTGCTGCGACCTGTTTCATTGTTAATAATGTTCCATGTAGTTTTAATTTTATTATTAGATTTTTGAATTTTAGTTTTTAAGTAAAGGGACTTGGCAGAGGCACAAGTCTTTTTAAATAATTTTGAATAATTTTTAACATACTGAATAAAATTTGGATCGAAATTGTATTGTTTCATACCATATAATTCATATAGCTTTGCTCTACTTCTATATATCCCAGATGTTGCCCAGTCACAAAACTTAATCCTATTATTCTGACTAAAAGTCTTACATTTAAAAATATTATTATATTCTAAAGTAATTATGTTAAGTAAAGACTCATATAGTTCGTCTGGACTATCCAGAGAAAGGTCCATATTGACAACTTTGAGACTTATGTTATCATTAAATTCCTTTAAGCGATTAGATGTCATCGGTCTACATGTGACCTTATTCTCTATATGAATTGTACTCACAGGAAATACTACCTTTTGCCCACAGTGGTCAGATGTAAGTTCACTCAATATGGCCCTATTTAGAAATGGGCAGTCGCAAAATACATTATCTAAGCAGGTAGCAGAATGTGAAGTGATCCTAGTGGGTTCAGAAAATAAATGCTGTAAATTAAATGATCTAAATAAACTAATAAGTCTTAAAGAGACAGCTGACTGCTCAAGTAAATTAACATTAAAATCACCACACACTACTATATGCCTATTACTAGAACTCAAGCGTTTTAAAATATCCTCTATTACGGTTTCAAATACACTAAAATCACTTTGCGGGGGTCGGTATACACAAACTATGACATGTTGCTCTAATTCCACACAGGATAGTTCAACAGTGCGCTCGATAGAAAGATTTACTATATCTTTACGTTCTTTACATTTTAGATTATTACATACATATATTAGAGAGCCACCATATGTAGAATTCTTTCTTAGAAACGCACTTACAATTGAATAATATTCGTTATTAAATATTAATTGATTAGTTCCTAACCAATGTTCCGTTATGCAACATATTTGAATATTATGTTGTTTAAAAAATAAATCTAATTCTAACTCCTTGCCGGATAGACCCTGAATATTCTGATGAATTAGTCTAATACTGTGTGTATGCCTATCCTTTGTCTCATCTAACAGTTTAAACTACTAGAAGTGTCAATATTTGAATTTGTAGTAGAAATACTACTATGTCCTAAAACCTTAATTACCCTACTGGTACCTGAGTCGCTACATATTATATTAAATGCTAATAATTTAGCAAGTTGCTTTTTATAAAAAGAAGATAGATACATTGTATCTTTAGTCAATAAAAATTTACTAATAAGCTTATTAGTGTCAAAAAATAAACTATAATTGTTATAACATGTACTGTTATAAAAAAGTAAATTAAGTTTTTCAATATTCCTATTTTGTTCATGTGTTAGTACATAGGAATATAGTAATGCACAAAGAATAAAGTTACACCCTACTTTATAATGTAATGATTCTATTACCTCAGTCAAATGAATTGCTTCTTTTTTAGTGACAGATAAGCTGTCACCATAAAGAAATATTACTGTTGAATCTGCATTTAATTTTGTAGTTTTTAACTTATCAATTATAGAACCTAACCTAGCCCTAACCTAGCTATAAAAAAATGTTTTTAGGAAATAACAAAATGTAACAAAATCCACCGACCTAATTTATGTTTTTAAAGATTAAAAACATAAGATGTACGTCAGATGTAAATAAAAAAATTGAGTCAGTGGGTAATAGGCTATGTTACGCCTGACAGTATTGTATTTTTTAATACACTGCTGTGATAAACCGACTGCCGTCCCTATTGATGGTACACGGTTACTATAGCCTAAGTACAAATAAGGGAGGCTAGCGCCTTGTCAATCCATCTACAAAAGAGTCACTAGGCTCACAGCATAAGATACAAAGATTACTGGTCCTCTTCTGAAAATACAGAGAGTTCCGGAGCCGCAGGAACATAGCACAAGGTTTGTAGATTTTTGGATTTAAAAGGTTACACCAGTTTGACTGTGAATCCCGCTATGCTCTACGTCCCTTATATTTCATTTTTTCCCGTTAAGACGTCAATCCTGCGTACACAGAGTCACAGATAGAAAGAAGAAAATTGTCTGAGGCATCGGACTGTAGAGTATTTGTTATTGTACATGGATTTTGGCTATGTTTTATGTTACAATTATATGTACATATTTGCTATAAACAGATTATTTATAAAATATTTATTGTATAAAATAACAAACACGTTATTTTGTTTGACAAGCGCTTTAAAAACATACTTTATCCGTGTAAAATGGTTACTGTATTAACGCACCGAGTATTTTTAGCTCGCATTCGTTTAATTCAGGCAAATTTAAACCAAGGTTCAAAGAATGAATCGATTTCCATCCATTGCATTAATGGAGCGAACTCACTCCTATTATAAGCATTTACGTAAGTCTTTCAAATAACATCAAGCTAACGTCTTCTCGAAGCATAGGCAGAGGGATATGTTACCATTTTTTTTCCGATTATATTTAGCATGTAGTATTAGAATGAGGCCATGACCGTCTATCACACTTGATGCCAATTCTGGTCTAGCTTCTAAGAATTTTCCGGGAGGAAATTTCGATAACACAGTGCACTTCTCGCAACTAAAATTTTGTTTTACAAACGCGGTAATAGCCTAACAATGCTGTATAGTCACATGAAAGTATATTTTGATCGATTACCTAATTTTAAAGCCATGGGTAACTTTAACCCTTAACTGTAGTGGTGAAAAATTGTTACGATTCTATAGTCGTGGGTCCACTGAACCCACCTAGTTTAAATTCATGTAAAAGATATAACAAAAATGAAATTTTTGTTATTACTTTTAAAAATCAAACATTCATTAAGGTAATTTTATGCAAAAACAAATAGGAGATTATATTAGTATTTCTAATTGATATTAATGAAAGTATTTTTTTACTAGCCTAAAAACAGGATACATACATACATACATAGATTCACGCCTGTTTCCCAGAGGGGTAGGCAGAGACTACGGATTTCCATTTGCTACGATCCTGACACACTTCTCTGGCTTCATTCGCTTTCATCACATTCCTCATACACGCCCGTCGGTTCAAGGAGCTCTTAACCTGGCCTTTGTCCAGGACGCCTCCGATCTGGTCGAGAAACGTTCGCCTAGGTTTTCCTCTATACAGTATGTATTAAAAACAGGATATTCGGTTAAAATTCTAAAAAAATATGAAAACGATGGTAAACATGAAAATAAATATTTAATTTCAAACTTCCGAATGTGCTAGTTAATGGCATAGTAAAACAAAATAGAAAACTCCTCCTATAAAAATTTTGACAATGGTCAAAGCGAACGAATTTTCTTAGTATAAGTCATGCAAATAAGCAACTTCTAATCACTGCATAAGTGTGCAGGCTTTGCTGTTCTGGTAGGTGGGCATAATAAACATCACTTTAATTGATTCTTATCCAGTCATAAAGATTCGTTACTGGTTCTAGTGCTAATAATATTATGGGAATCCTTTGACCTGAGATGAATAGGGCAATCTATGGTTGTAGCATCTCTCTCTCATAAAAGGTTTAGACAAAATTAGTGCAGGCCCTTTCCACAATTATTTATATTTGATTTCAAAAGCTCCTGTTTCAATTTGCCAACAGATGGTGGTGGGTCCAATGGACCCACCTGTATGACGATACTGACCTTAGGAGTAGCAAGCGAGACCCGTCTGTCCTACTGTGCATACTTAGGCTTACTGTAGGAAGGTACTAAGAAGCTGAGGAGGTTGCAGCGACTGAGACGGTTTTTATAAACATTCAAAGATTGTATATGGGTGTAATGGACCTACGACTATAGTTAAGGGTTAATAACGATCAATTCGTGTATCGGCGTATAGACGCAGGCTTCAAGAAATTTAAAATTGTCTCGATATGGTTAAGGCTGATTCTATCTTCAAAGTTTACAAAATGTGGGTTTGATGGTTTAAATCATTAATTATAACATTGGTAGGTATACAGAAAAAAATGTCAAGATGCTACTAGGCTAATTCCACTCGTCCAAAGCGTTTGTACCTAAACCAATGTGTTCATCTATACAAATAAATAAAATTGATGTCTGTTTGTAATGTCAAAATAACAGCTTTTTACCTAATGCATATGAAAGTATATAAGGTACCTATACCAAAACATCTATTTTTAAATATTTGTCTATCTGTCTGTTTGTTCCGGTTAATCACCGAAACGGCTGAACCGATTTTGACGGGACTTTCACTGGCAGATAGCTGATGTTATAAGGAGTAACTGCTGATGTTATAAGGAGTAGGCTGCTTTGATTTAAAAAAAAATAGTGAACAATTTCCGATACAAATAGGGAAATGTACCTATATTAAGTAATAATAATATTAATAGGTATATGTATATACATACAATATAAAAAAATATCGAGGCAAGGTTGAAGAATTACATTAATTTTAGCATAGGTATTTCTATACGCGGAATACAGAAATATTAAGGTTTCGTAAACTTTGCGAACTAAACAAACAATTTTAGTTAAAATCTACGCGGACGAAGTCGCGGGTAACAGCTAGTATGTAATAAAGATAACATTCGCATTAGTGTCATTGTACTACCTACGTATTTGTATCAAACTACATATTATTATTTTTTTATTTTGCTCGTCAAAATGACCACACTCCACCTGATGGTAAGCAGTCGTGTGGTCTAAGAGCAGTGGCCTCCACACCGCCCTCATAGCAGCCGAGGCGATGTTGAGGTCTCTACTTTGACGGCCTGAGAAGGTGCTTTTTCACGCCCCGCTTAAAGGACCCAGGTTTGAAGGAAGAAGGAAACACGTGCCTTGGCACAGAATTCCATGCCTTGGTCGTTCGGCAGAGGTATGAGGAACCAAACTTGTTGGTACGCGCTCTAATCGACTCTACCGTGTAAGAGTGGCATCTGAGCCCAGCACGCGTTGTTCTGGATAGGAAAGGGGAGGGCGGGATAAGGTGGAATGGCGCTCTCGATGTAGGTTTTGGGATTAAGGGAGCGGCAAAGATCCATACCTAAGATGGAGAGGCTGTCACGTATCATCAGTGGAGTGTTCTTCAGAGAAGGTTTTTGTTGAGAACGCGCATGCCTGGGTCTTCTTGGCGTTGAACTCGACCAAGTTCTTGGCACCCCATTCATAGATGCGGTCCAAGGTCCGGTCAAGTTCAACGACAAGATTCTGCCTTTTCCCCTCAACCTCAGCCTGTTAAAAAGGCAAGGAATATAGCGATGTAACTGCACTTGAAAAATTGTAAGGAAATTTGTATTGGAGTTCTAGCAGCACCTCTGCGGTTCTTCAATAAGAATCTTACGTGATCTAGTTTTATCCTATTTTTGGGTAATATACCTAGGTTTATCTAAAGGAGCCTTAAGTGTAAATTTTATACAGTATTATATTTATGTAGACCATAAATTAATATTTTTGATGACTGCCTATCCTTTGAAGGAGACGATGCAAACTAACTTGTGGTCGGTGTTTTCTAGCGCTGGCAGCGCCTTTTTCCGTAGCATCGACTTCTCAGCGCCCATAAGCTTCAGTAACCACTTATCATAAGGCTGGCTATATTTATGCTTGTTTGTAAGCTTAATAACATTAAATATAAAACCGAAAAGCCGATCCCGATATTTGACTAGATCATACTCTGCAGCTCAAAACACAATCAAGCAAAGCTAATCAAGGTTTCGAAAATACAAAAGTAAGAGCTTTATCAGATCTGAAATATATAAAATAAAGAAAACGTCCTATAGGTATATAACTAATTATATATAGTGAATAAATCTTAATGTTTGCTAATACGATATTACTTTGCCTATACTTCTTTATTTGTTGCTGCCTTATTGACAATGGTTGCACGTGTAGAATCCTATTTCAAGGCCTCAAATATAAATTTATAACTTGTACGTGTCTTTCTTTATTGAACAGCAATGAATCATTATTAATAAGTAATAAGTTTTTAGTTAAGTACCTAATATTTAGTAATATTATTGACTTACTAATTTCATGTGTGGTAAGTGGTTTAATGGTTGGAGCTCCTTCCCAAAAAAAAGATTTGTAAAATAAACAATACCTATTGTAAATGTAATCTAGGCGAATAAAAAGAGTGGTCGTCAGTTTCTTAACAGTTCTTCGTCCTTACTTTGTTGGCCATGGCAACAGGTTAATTTAAATTCATATTAATAGGGGTCACTTTGACGTTCATAAGTGTTAATTTCATAACATATTTCTGATTTTGTTGTGTGTATGTGGTAGAATATTTATGACTGGTAGTACCTACCGTGTGACGGTGTCATCATTTTTATCTAATAGCTGCCTTGATATTTAGGCGCCTAGCCCTTTCCACTTAGGATGTGTAAAGTACCTAAACGGTTCGTAAAGGCAATATGGTGTATGGCTATATGGCGAAGGATGTATGTTACGAAACCACTTAGGCATTTGTTTCCAGCAAAGCAAAGTGGTGTAGCGAATCGGTCGGATTCCTTAGCCCGAATCCATATTAAATATCTCTAACTTATTAAGTATGTAAGAATACCCGCCTTAATTAACGATTTACTACAAGAGCTAACTTGATAGATGAACATTAAATTGGTTGGTGTCACACACGTCTCTCGCGCTCATCTTTGGTGGCAAGGTATCTTTAGCCAAGTCCTGAGCTACGTAACAATATACAAAGTAAAATGTTTAGCCTCTGCCTGTCAATGGCAAGTACGTCAAGCTGTCTGATCACAAACATCTATTATGTATGCCCGTATATTGCATGTCATAGATTCCAGGATCATCAAATAATGTGACGATTGATCTACCACATAAGAAAACAGTTTTTACTTTTTATTGTGTTGTGAAGACGGTCAAAGACGTAATGTCTAATTACACTGGAGACCAGTAATCTACGCTTAGGAATAACTGCAGAAGAACACATTCTATTACACTACAAGGCATTACTTGTTAAATAAATGCATTTATAAATACGCAACATCGTAAAACATTTCTGTCATTAATTTAGGTACTAGTAATAAATATTGTGTTTTTAAATTAATCATTCGAATCCCATTTATCAAAACCGTAACGGGGAGCCCAGACCAATTTAGAATTAATTCAAAATAATTATTTTGGAATTATATCGCGTTCAGCGGTAGCATCCAAGACTGTCGCATGCTTTTCTTTATGTTTTTTGTAACGGTACCTAAACAGTGCTGATGCGATTCTAATGAAAAAACCGCTACATGCGTCGTTGTCCCTTCATTCTATTCCCATGTTTCCATACTTATTCATAATAACACCATAGTGATATATATATAATATGTAACGGGTATTAACGCGATCATGCATAATGTTTACCTTTTATAGGCTTGAGGTTTCGACCAGGATACACCGGCCGTGTGTATGACCACGGCCGGTGTATCCTGGTCGAAACGTCAAGCCTATAAAAGGTAAACATTATGCATGATCGTTACATATTATATATATATATATATATATCATGCAACGCGAAAGTCTAAAACTTATCACCATAGTGATGTCATAATAATATGTCCTACGCAAAATGGGAATTCCAATGATACAATCATGTAATGTTTTACTTTGGGCTAAATTCGGACAATCAACTTATTTTAATGGTTTTAAAGACATAAACGTATTTATTAAGTAATAATGTAAGTCTAAAGAAGAGTTTCTAAAGAACGTACAAGTAAATTCATCGATAATAAAAAAATATAACTATGTTAGTGCTATGTTGATGAAAATGTCATCAAAATGAAGCGTATTGTTAGACAATCTATACAAATAAATAAAATTGAAGTGTCTGTTTGTAATGTCAAAATAACAGCTTTTTATCTAATGCATATGAAAGTATATCCTATACGAAAACATCAATTTTTAAAATTTTTGTCTGTCTGTCTGTTTGTTCCGGCTAATCTCCGAAACGGCTGAACCGATTTTGACGGGACTTTCACTGCCAGATAGCTGATGTTATAAGGAGTAACATAGGCTACTTTTATTTTAGAAAAAAAATAGAGTTCCGCGGAGACAAACACTTTTTAGTTAAAATCTACGCGAACGAAGTCGCAGGTAACAGCTAGTTATAGAATAATTCAAGGTGGTCGAAGATTTATAATATGCGTAAAGAAAAATGTATAGGTACCATTTTTTATGTACATATAAACCCTGTTATACATAATTATGTAAGTAACATGTTATATAAATAATTGTTATTACCAGTGATCGGAATAGGTAGAGCTATTTAGGTTCATTGACCTCAAACATTGATTTTGATATGGATATTCCACGGGATTCCGACTGACACTACGGGATTTTATTGAATTTCATTATTTTTGTCAATGTGTATAAAAATGGTTTATGTAAGCCAATAAGCGCATGAGTGACGTTGTAAATTTTACGTCAACAGCACGCTATAAAATTACACGCTATAACATTGACATCCTCATAGAATATGAAGGAAAATTATCGAAAAATGATGTGAATGACGAAATTTGGTCATATAAATAAGCTTCACTAACATCAACAGATGTCGAACGCTCGTTTTCCACATATAAATGGGTGTTAGATGTAAAAGGAAATAGATTAAAATTGGATAATTTAGAAAAAATAATGGTGATTTATTTTAACTCTGGTCATACTCAGTCTTCTAGTGAAGCTGAAGACAAACCAGACCAATGACATTTTTTGTTTAAATAAGTGAATTACCTATTGTTGAAGTGTATTGATTATTTTAATTAAGATTTTATTGTAAATACATATTGTTCTATTTGATAATGTTTTGATTTTCTGAGGAACAAATAATTTGTATGGTAATATGTTTTTGTACAACTTCAGAAAAAAATGTTTAAATGATTGTTGATTCTTGAATAAGAAATTTTTACGCAAAAAAAATATATGGTTTAATGAATCAAGTTTATCTATTTATTATACTATCCTTAATCCCGTCCTTCTTACCCGTCAGAAAGGAAGTGTAATCTTTCATTAGTCCCGAAGGCAAGAATAGTTTTTTATGATTTTACTACTTAAAAACCAACTCCCAGGACTCGGGGAATATCCATATTATTCTAACCTATGGCTAGTACATAAAACAGCTCTACCTATTCCGATCTCTGGTTATTACATAATGGGTATAATGGGATATTTATATATAAAATAAATGTGTGCACTCTTTGTGTCACGTGAAAATCCAATAACCGCCTCAAGATTGCAAAAATGCTAGACACATGCTATGGGCCCAACGCTATTGATTAGTATATTTTTGGATATTCCCACCAACAATTTAAATACAAAAGAGATATGAGGTAACACATAGAAGAAAAAAAAACATACAGTCGAATTGAGAAGCTCCTCATTTTTTGAAGTCGGTTGAAAAGAAGGATGGACTCCTTCTTTTGTATTTAAATTGTTCGTTGTAAACATTGACGTCATTGCGGTTTACAGCGCGTGGCATATGGTGTACATAATCTAGGCGTGCTAAGCTTATAAATAAGCTGGAAATTTGCGGTTGTATACACCGGACGATATTCTGTTTAGTATGTTTAAGCTAGGCAGTGTTTGCGACTTTTAGCTTTGTGAGCTAAAGATAGCTACGACAGGTGTCTTAAGTGTCTTTAGCTCACAAGTCTAGACAACCTGGTATTTTGTTTTATAAGAAAGTTCGTATAAAACAAAATCCCAGGTTGCCTTTAAAAGACTTACTTGATGATCAATCTTTCATAAAAGCGAATAAAGGGAAAAGAAAACATTGTGTGAGCAATATCAATCAATGTGTATAAAAATACAAGTCTTAACTCGCTTATTATTACTGACTCATCAACTCTTAGCCTAAACTTTTGGACCTGGAAAGCAGATATTTTGTACAGAGGTTCCCTTTATGATATAAACAGATAGGATTAAGGATTTTGTATATTGCGACCTTGCGGCTTTCACAAAATTCATTTAGTGAATATTAATTACTTTTTCTTGCTTTCTATTCTAAGACGAACTTAATGACTTTTGTTACAAATAAGGTGCGTTGGGGTAAGTTCGGAGCTGGGGAAACCGAACGTTTATTCAAATTTCTACCAAATTAGGACATATTTTTGACCATTGGCAACATACCCTGCGACGCCATTTTATTAGGCTCGACCCTTCAGTCGCCGGCAGACGTCCGATTTCTAAAATTATTTTAATGTTGGATAGCCCATTTATCGAGGAAGGATATAATTATAACATCACGCTACGACTCATGGGGGCGGCGCAGTAACGATAAACGCGGGTGAAACCGCGGGAAATCTAGTAATTTTATATTTTTCTACAAACATATGTTTGTAAAAACTACAAACTTTACGTGCGTGACAAGGTTTTGTATTTATTCACAAACATTTGTTTGTAAAAGAATATAAAACTTTGTAAGTGTGACAGCTGTCAAAAGACTCATGTCACAGTGAACGGGGTATAATAACGAAAGAAGTTCCTATCTACGTTTATGTTATGTTTTTATAATTGATTTTATGAAATTGTTATACCTAAATGAATTTGTTATTTTTTATCGATTATTTTTTAACTTTGAAGAACAAATCGCTACATAAGTTAAATGTAGGACTAATTACCTTCTTAAGTTTAGCTAATGAATAAGTGTTGATTTCCTAAAACTTTATTTTATTTGACTATCCAGCTTTAACCGCCGTTCAACGTTTCTGTTAGTAAATATAATCGACAAACCCTATTAAATTAAAAAAATAATAATATAGGTTTGGTGCTAATTACTCTCCAGAGGTACCTCCAGAGGCAGTGGAGGGATATTGGCCTACTAAACCACACTGGCCAGACGGGTTGGTATAGGGTTTTATCTCGAATTTTCCTTTTCTTGCAGTGTTATTATCTGCTAAAGATATTTTCGCTTAGTCGCCTTTTACGACACCCTCGGGATAGTGACACAATATATTTTTAATCCGTCACTATACGGACAGCTTCATGGTTAGACTAAATTAGGCTTCGGGCCCTAAACTATTGCTTTAGGACCCATAAAAAGAATTAAATGTAGGGCATTATATTTAACCTGAATGTTGAAGATTGAGAACTTGAAGTGTTAGTAGATTTTTTACTCTGGTCATTTATTTTTAGTTGAAGCACTGATTGTGCTTGGTCCAGTCGGTATATGGTTCGGCTCATGGATGCAAGTGGATAATAATATACAACTTCTAAAAAGGACGGCCAATCGTAGGTGTCTCCTTTAAGGGTAACTGAAAATCGGTTTCCGTACTATATTATAATTACTGCAGGGCTAGTGCTAAGGTTGAATTAGTCACCTCGTTAATCGTCCTAGAGTGCTTTAGATTCAATCTACACATAAGACAAGTATTTTTGTCATCCACACGTAGGCATTAACTTGTTTCTCCTAGTATCAGTTGGAACGACGATTATTTAATAACTATTATGTATCGATTTAGTCACTCGGGTTAGACAGCCCACACTAAGAGTATCCAAAGTCGTTACGACTATACAAATGCGACTTTACGCAAGAGTTATATCATCATCTTGTTAGCTATATATATAACATAACGTTCGCTTTTTTCTATATTTTATACAACTAAACAAACAATCATACAGCCCATCTGATGCTAAGGTTGAATGCTTGTAATATCAAGAATATCACTAGTACAATGCCGAACATGCAGAGGGAATCGCCGTTACCAGTTTGACAAGTTTACAAATCCCTTTGATCACAGCACACACATTTCTTTGAGGGTGTGAAGCGATTGATTTGATAACAATTCCATTACTTTGACATACGACTAACACTGTATTATTACACCTAATAAAAGCATTTTGAAATTTATCTGTGCTTTTGGTTATATCTCAACACGTTTTCGATATAGGTGGACAAACTAATTCGTGAAGCGAATTTGTTTACTGCTTCGCCAGCATCAAGCAGCAGGACCAAATATATAATTCAATAAATATAACTAATTTTAAAAGGCCACAAAGTAACACTGATTTTCGCAACGAAATTCGCTACAAGCGAAAATCTACACAAGCGTCATAATGACCGCTGCCATCGTCTTTTTATGGCGTCAAAAATAGCTACCAAATTTTTAAAGCGTGCTCGAATGTCAAATGCCTGCGTAATATTTTGATCACCTATAAACGGGTATGACAACCAAAATAAATATATTTGTTTTATCTATCCCTCCCACGTATTTGTTAGACCATCAATTTAATAAGAAGTAACGGATCAGAACTCACAGTAGGCGCCTATGATATATCTGAACTAAATATGTTCGTATTAAAAATTAATTAATGCTCGCGTCCGATTGGTGAGGTTACCCTAATGATATATTCTAGAATGTCTGTGAATACTGATACACACACTTGACAACAATATACTTACCTATTCTCTTAATTAAAAACATTTTATACGTTTATAGTTATAGCTATCAGCTACAATCTGACTTTACACTGTACTCTATACTCTACTTCGTTATGATTGAAACTTGTGCTATAAGCCATATAAATAAATACAGCTTAGTACATTTTTATCTAACTTCTTTTAATCTGGTGAGAAAACTGAATTTTTTACTAAGAACAATACACTTATGATTATATAGTATACAGTATAGCATACAATTCTCATATTTACTTGTCTGTCTAACTAAACTGTCAGGGTTTTCCAAAGATCCATTACTGGTATAAGAACCTACCTAGTCATCAAGATATTGTGATATTCTTCGAATACCGTCGCCTATACGACTGACGCCTAGAGTTGATAACATGATACAGTAGCCTTAACAGACAGTAGCGACGGCATTCTGTATTTTCAGAGGTACAAGTAAAGTTTCAAACCTCTTAAATGTATAAACATTTAAGAGGTTTTGAACGTGTACTTGTAAAGCCATGAGTTTATGTGTACACGGTTTATGTCCAAGAACACTTTTGAGATTCACAAAGCTAGCTCAAGCCTTAACAACACAGTTGCACTATAGTCTTTTAAAACGTAAACTCAATAAGGCGGTAATTTCACTAATTAATACCTACATATGTACCTACCGTCTAAATGAAAACCCGATAGGTACATAATTTATGGTAACTACGTAACAGCTAAATACGTAACATAGTTTACTACAAGATATAGCCAAGGTACTTACGCAAGGAAACCACATCCCTGACGCGCAAGTATGAGATAGCCAGGCGCATGACTGAAGCTTTATCCAACTGGTCTAGCTCTTCCTTCCTGGCGGGGAGAGCAGCTGTGAGCTCCGCGAAGATATGCATCTCCTTATTGCGCCTGGTTCGAGCTGCCACACGCGATTTCTCCTTCCGTTTCTCATTATTCCTGGTAACAAAGAGAATAGTTGTATTTAGAAGAATAGTAATACTGAATATTGTATTTATTATTAGGGAATCGGCAATAAGCTGGTTTCCTAGATAAATATTGATTACGTTCGTTACTCTAATGAATATCGCTATTTCAATGGGCAAGTTACATCTCAGTAGGTGCTAACTTTTATTACAGATATTAGACATTTATACATACATACCCTATCTATGTATGTATGTATCTAAGATTAGAACTTATTTTTATATAGAATGGATTTGATTTTCATATTAATGTATGTTTTTTAGACTAATCCATTTCCTAAATAAACAACGCAGCACCGAAAACTTTATCAGCACGGTGTTCAAAAGGTAGGTAATTTAAAGTACCAACGAGAATATTTTGGAAATCTGTCAGACGCGTGGTTTTCTTCGTTTCTCTGCCCCGTTAAAGTAAAAATATGCAAGTAATGATTTATCTATACTAATGTTATAAAGCTGATGAGTTTCTTTGTTTGTTTGGTTGAACGAGCTAATTTCGGAAACTACTGGTTCTAATTAAAAAAATTATTTTAGTGATGGATAGCCTATTTATCGAGGACCTACGGAGGCGGCGCAGTAACTATAAACGCGGGTGAAACCGCGGGCACATCTAGATGTGCCCGCGGTTTCACCCGCGTTTATAGTTACTGCGCACACAATTTTAGATAGAATCAAATATTAAGGACTAGTCCTTAATATTTGATTCTATCTAAAATTGTGTGAGATTTCAAACGGTGTCGGATAGAAGATATATATGTATATATATTTAGACCATAAAAATATAGTTACAACAAGAACAATAATTATGTTTTACTTATGTATGTAGCTAAAATGAATAAATAGAAGTAAGTTAATCCAACATTTTTCAACAAACATGTAATACCTACCTATAATAAGCTAGACTAAAATAAATATGACATGTTGATAAAGTTAATCAGCTACGCAAGCAGCACACTGGAGAACAATAACGCTGACGCCATATTAAAAACAACAGGTAAATCCTTTACACTTAGGTACAACTAAAATAAAATAAATCGAACACAACACCAAGGAAAAGTAGACTTAATCCATCCCTGTGTCTGCTTGAAGAAAAGTAGCCAGATGTCTGTGTGTGTGAAGCCATGACTTTAATGTAAATACGGTCAGGTGCAAAAGTCGAGTAGCAATTTTACAAAGCAATAGGATCAAAACAAGTTGTATTTACGACCTTTTTCAATAAAATCATTGGACACATACACATAAACCCGCCTCACTATGATTATGACTAATTATGATTGTGACTATTAATTTCAAGTAGTTACGCAAGTAATGTTATAGCTATGTTGGTAATAGTCCGTTCCAAAACTTAACGCTTGTTGGTTCGATCACCTGTAGAAGTGATAATCTTTTTGAGTATTTTTTTCTATTATTAGAAATATCGATGTCTTGTTATTTTACTTGAACACTTATTTAAACCTAGAGCAGCGATAGCTCAGTGGGGAGACCAACAGACTGCAATGCAGAGGGTCTCGGGTTCGAACCCACGTCGCGCACCTCTGACTTTCGGAAGTTATATGACTTTTCGAAATTATGTGCGTATTATTATTATTAACTATCGCCTGCTCCGTGCCTCGGACAGCACGTTAAGCCGTTGGTCCCGGCTGCCATGAACGTCTATGGCAGTCGTTATTGGGAGAGTGTCGACACAAAAGATCCCACTGGGTCGACGTGTCGCCGGTCTGCACTGACTGGCCTCCATATAAGATAAGATATTTAAACCTAAAGTTCATTTTCGGTAACAATATTTTGACATTGTTTTTTTATAGTAAAATAATGTTGTTATAAATTAAATAAAACTTTGTTTATTTTAATTATAATATTTTGCATTATTTATTTATTAATTTAATAAAAGCATAACGTGATTTTAGTAATCACTAATTTTGATAAACAATAATTTTTAGTTTAATCTCTAATAAATAAAACACAAAATTTGGGTAATACGTAGACAAAAATAACGTTTCCTTTCAGTAATAAAAAACAAAAATGGAAAGTAGACCCCAGGAGTTGATACACCCTTATTATACTATCGTCTCAAAGTGATAAGACTCGTTATCCACTCCGCTATCGGAACATTTAAGCATACATTTGAAATATGGACACTGTTGTTAAATATACGGAATAGTAGTAATTATACCTATGTATACAAGAACTCGTTTTTATCTAGCTTTGCACACATGCGCATGGCTGAACTTCACCTAATATCATTTACATTGAATAATGTTTCAATGTTTGTGTTGAAACATCACTTACTTTATGATGGATGCTACTCGACTTTTGTCTTTGACCGTACACTGTTTGACACTAGTTTTACCCGCAAATTTAAACAGGTTTTTTAATTAGCATATTTAGTTTTAGAATATTCACACAAACAGACAGAGTAATTCTCAAACGTACCTATAATCAAAATTAAGGATATAAGGAGCCTTAGCCTTAACCAACTAAATGCATGCTATGTAAATTGTAATTTAGTTTTAAAATTGTATAAGATTAAAACTAAATTATAAATTCGATTAATATTTAAAAGACTTATAGGTACTAACATGAGACATCTCTATACGGAAAATCCTATTCGTGTTGAGCAAAACGCGTGCAACTTGATCAAATTGTAAACCTAGCAATCGATCTAGATAACTAATGTTTCTATAAGGCAGTAAAAACCAGACACATAATTAAATTGTAGTGTTTAAATAAATGAGAGCAGCACTATAGACTATTGTTCTTAATCAAGGCAAAGTCTATCACGCAAGTGATCACGCGAACAAAGTTAAATAGAAATAATCTCCGTTTACATAATTATGAATGTTTTAAATCAGATAACAATTGGGTGAACAATTGTTCAGTAATAACCGAAGACTTAAAAAAGAGGTATTTAAAATGTAATACCTTTTCTTAATAGAGCACAGTTTGTCTCTGACGTCTATCTTTTTGTCCGCATCCAGTATACACATTTTCAAGTATGTGAATGCTCCGGGCCATTAATTTCACCAATTACAATTATTTTCAATTAAAATTGCGGAGAGAATGCACTACAAGACAATTGCAGAAGCGACCGAGCCGTAGACTGGTATGTTCAATAATTGCTAAGACTTTATTTCATTAATTTGTCATTAGGCCTCCGACATATTTATCGCTTGTTCCAAATAGAGTATTTAAGAAATGCGCTGCAAATGCATTTTTAAACATGTTTTAGACGATTACTTAGTTTTTAACGAACAGCAACATATTTAGGAGGCGGCTTTTGTTTACATTGTTATTACGCCAATACTCGAAAAGGCATTTTAATAGTCATAATAACAATTGTAAAAGACATTTCGTTCATTGAAATTAAACTACTCTATACAGCTTTTATCGCGTTGTTTATTTTTTATAAAACACTATTATTACAAAATTTTAAACTTTAAGCTACTAAACTGTTAAACACTTTTACTAGTTACTGATACCTTGAGCTCATTCTATGTAAATAGACACACCAATAATTAAATTATGTTAAGGTGCTTTAAAATAACTACACTTCATTGAGACAACCAACATCTTAGTCACCGCGTGATCATGGCTACTGAAAAGCAACTGAAAACTCGGGAAAAGTGTAAAATTAAATCTAAATGGTTTTTATAATTTAATTAGTTTATCTATATAATATTAATAATATTCTATCACATACTCACAACACCATCCATACTAAGCAGAGCTTGTACTATGGGTACCTACTAGACAATAGATAAACATACATAATATATACTTTTTTTTTTGTAAATACATACATATTATACATAGAAACACCGAGACCAAGACAAACATCCATGTCCATGCACACAAATGTTTAGAATCACAACAGTAATTAATAAAAGTGTTTAATAGTACATAGTTTAAAGTTTCAGAACTATGCAAGTATGCACTAATAGTGTTTTATGAAAAATAAACTACGCGATAGAATTCGTATAAAGCAGTTTAATTTCAATATAAGTACTTATAACATTCGCATAAACTTTAGAAAATATTACATTTCGTCGAGTTCCACACAAAATATTTTTGAGCAAATAAAGGAACGACTAGACAATTCTCGATGTAGGTAAGGTTCTCAAAGCTCAGGTAAACGAAAACGGTAATCGGTCCTACTATAAAAATCCCGTGGTTTCACCCGCGTTTATCGTTACTGCACCGCCCCCGTGGGTCATAGCGTGATTTTATTAGCCTATAGCCTTCCTCGATAAATAGGCTATCCAACACAAAAATAATTTTTCAAATCGAACCAGTAGTTCCTGAGATTAGCGCGTTCAAACAAACAAACTCTTCAGCTTTATAATATTAGTATAGATTATATTGATGTTTGATAATAATATCAGTGTCTAATAGAAAGGAAAGGATGGGCCTTTCCTTTACCATTTTTTATTATTGAATATTTATGGAGATAGCTACGACAGACCTTGGTCTTGCTTTTGAGTAAAAATGGCTAAGATATCTTTAATTTGTTATTTATCAGCAATATTATTACTATCAAAATGATAAATATTTTGTAACTTACGATAAAAATGTAGACAATGACAAGTAAACAAGTATAACGGAACCGTTATCGCGTCTCCAAGACGACAACCTAATTTTAATGACTTTTATCTTTCCTTATTGCATTGAATATTAGGATTAAACAAGCACATTAAACAATCGCCTTAATGGCGCTGCAACATTATAAGGCGACTGAGGAAACAATTGTACCATATTAGGGCTGGCACAAGACTTGTTTTGAATTCTAAGAAATAGATATCGATCAAGCATATCGTATTCATGGTACGTAAGCACAGGCGCTTAGTCATTATGACTTACTAATTATGTAAAAGACATTACTTATCAAATTAAATTAACATTAATATAAAAATAACGATAAGAAATGATATTTTAAGAAGGTATTCGCTCACAATATTTCTGTCTAGCAGAAGCCTCAAAATAATAAAAACAACGAAAATAAAGTAAAGGCAAGACATAATATATGCATAGATGGCACAACTACTTGTCTTGTGATGTAATCAATATTATAGCCGGCTAGACTAATCAATATATATTTTAATCTGTCAAGTCTTAAAATACCAGATATAATAAAAATGTATTGTCTGGCCACGGGTGTGCCGCTGCGACTTAATAGGTTAATCATTGATCATTTTACCAAAATTTAATTCTGAAATGCTAGAGGAAATAAACACAAATTGGAGAAAAGGATTGTCGCTAGTATACAAAAAAAGCAGCAGGAAATGTTCGTGACAATAAAATGTCCATTCGACTTATTGTTGAATGGCAGCCCTGATTTATTATATTGAATTGGCTACAGCATGTCAGCATTGACGTAAGTTAAGTCTCGCTACGTGATCAGAATTGATGCGATGTCGTACAAAATGTACGACACACACTAGATACAATTTATTTATCAAGTGAACGCGGCGTGTGTGAAATTGTTTAAGTTTGTACAGTAATGACGTATTGTGCATTGGAAACGTAATATGCATAAATGTAAACGCTTAAAGTTATGTGTTCACTGTTTGAGGGAAATGACTCCTCATGGCTACTCTTTGCCTAGACACTTAGTACTTCTGTGAGGAACCTGAAATGTGTTGATTTAGTAATTGGGATTTGTGAGTGTAGAGGCTAATCACTTCAGTTCAATGAGACTTCAATTGATTTATAGATTGTATCCAGTCTCTGGAGTAGGAATAGGCATAAACTCAAACATATTTTGGGCAATTTAATGGGTAGGCACACAAGCATAAAGTGCATATGTCTTTGTTCAAACTATGCAAGGTGCACAAGTGCAGCAATTACTTACCTATTAATAAGCAGCAATCAGAAGTGTAGGTATACGTAAGTTAAAACACTGGCCTTTAGACGACTTCAGTACTCATTATTTTCTTGTGATTCTATAATCACAATCTACAATCACAATAAGGTTTTGATCTATATTAAGATCTTTCACTAGCTTAAGATGCGATTTTAACTAAAAGCAATGAACTGTATTTACAGATAACATACAAAACCTAATTACCAAACAATACGCATATCTTCAATAGCTGCTGACTCATCTTCTCCTAGCAACGAACTGGCTTCTTAGTATTAGGTAATTTACGGGTTTAAGGAATATTTGAGGTCACCTTGCACAATAACATGTACCTATATTTTCCTTGTTTTGCCCAAGTATGCAATGATAAATACATGTGTATATGAATATTGTCAATATTAATGGGCAATTATTATATTCATCATGGAATATATTTTAGGCTAATTGTTTGTTCAGAATTGAGTAGGTCTGGAAATAATTGCAGGTTGTTACAGTGGCATAAATATACTCTTTTTCGATAACACAGCGCCATTTATATGCGACAGCAGTACATATTTTTATCAGTATCCGACAGTCGACGTCGGCATTCGCGAATTTTATATGTAAGACGTAGTTGTCAAATGCTTAGATGAAACTATCTAAGAAATGTAATACATACTTTATTTACATCAGACACGTTATTACATTATGATAGAGAAATTGTAATTACTAAGCCAGTATGACTATATTATCTATACTAATATTATAATGCTGAAGAGTTTGTTTGTTTGTTTGCTTGAACGCGCTAATCTCAGGAACTACTAGTTGGATTTTAAAAATTATTTTATTGTTGGATAGCCTATTTATCGAGGAAGGCTATAGGCTATATAACATCACGCTACGACCCACGGGGGCGGCGCAGTAACGATAAACGTGGGTGAAACCGCGGGAACATCTAGTACCATATAAAATGCTATTTCGAGGCCTCTAGGTTTAAATGACAACTTATGACCAGAATAATAACCGGGCTACAATTATTTCCATGCTAATGATCATCAGAATTAATACATCATAATGATATCCCAACTAATATTATTAATGCGAATTTTAGTTTGTTTGTTATACTTTCATACCTTAACTAGATGACCGATCATCATGATATTTCGTATACCTACATGATACAGTAAAGGACGTAGAGTATATTCCATCTAGAAAACAAGTATTGTTTCCGATGGAAGCTAGTCTTCCTGTAATGAGGAAACTCACCATAGGTATAACTGCATTGTCTTTTCAAATATTTGGAACAAGTCTATTAATTAACTGTTGTTTATACAAACAACGTGAAAAATATCTAAAATTACAAAGCAAGTATAGCATAGGCGTGGAGGTGCGTATATCGCTTTGACGCGTAAATCACGTGGATCGGCATCATGCTACACTGAGTCAGGATACTGATCGCCTCCGGCGTATTACGGAAGCAGAATTGATAGGACCTATGTATACTTACCTACGTAAGTAGTCTTACCTACCCAACTCTGAAAAGGTAGACAAAAGTTTTTAGAGTTCGAAAATCTCTTATACAACAACTTTGTCCGTCTGTCGTTTATACAACTTTCAACTCAAGAACCGTAAGAGCTAGACTCGCAGTCAACGCCATTCAACTCAGCATAGTTGATATACCCCCGATATGAATATGACGTTTGACCTCTGACCACAAGGTCACGTGGTATCACGTGACCTATGCATGTTACTTGAACCATTTTTTCAAACTCTAAGATTTACGGCAATTTTCTCACTTGTGAAGTCTTACGTAAAACAGAAGGCAGATCTATTAAGGTCCATCGAGCACAGTTCCAAAATCCGTGCTGCTATTGAGAATTTCTTGGCAGCAAACTTCATAACTTTTTGCCGAATCCGGTAAATGAACCTAAAACCTTATGCACAGCAGTCGCATTTATAATCGCCTATACGCACTATCAAGGAATTGATAGGAATTGGTGATAATTTTGATAACAGAATCTTTATCGTTTACTACAAAAACTCAGTAGACTAAACATGCAAAAATAATATAACACAATGGGCGAACTTAACAATAAAACGTTATAATAATAAATAAACAATTTGAAGCATCTAATACCTATTTTAGTTTAATATTCTTCATAATCCAAACTAAAGTCAATCTCCTAAGTCTTAACAGACATTATAAAGGTACAAATATAAATAGGACTATGTATTTGGATGATATTTTCATGACATTCAATGTTGAATCTAAACGAAGTTCATACACTTTTGAATAAAGTGTGCTGCAGTAAATATCGAAACAGTAAACAAAAATGTATGTGGAACGTTTAAACAGTTTGGTTTATTAGCTACGACCGATAAGAACCGGCGCATGGTAGAGTGCAATGCATTGAGGAAAAAGATTCGAAAAATGTTGGAATTCAGGATCAACTATGCGTAAACCGATGAACAACGGTATAAATAAACATATTTCTTGGTAACGTTGAATTAAAAACAGTAAGAAACGCCCCTGAAAACTTAGAAAAAACAAGTTTGACATGCTTGATTTACGTGATTGATCGATTATTTCACAGAGATTATATACTAACTGTTAAAAGAATGTGTCGGCTCGTGGTAAAACTATAGATATGATAAATATAGGTGCTATATTTTTAATCTGTCACTAAGGAAGATAACATTTAGTGCCTACTATTGAAAGTATGGCATATTATACAGGCGAATGTGAGTTTGTTTGTTTGTTACGCTTTCAATCGTAACTGATCAACCGATCATATTAAGAAATTTCGCATACATTTTGTTCGGAGTAACAGAAAAGGGCAAAGGGTATCTTTCATCCAGAAAAAAGTATTGTTACTAACCTAACACACAAACATTTACGCGGGCGAAGCTGCAGGCAAATACAAGTGAAAAGTACGCTTTTCTTATAATTATATTATAGTAGCCCAGTGTTTGAAAAATAGAGGTGTGCTAAGATTTCAAATAAGACACGGTCCGATAGTAAGCCGTGACCGTACACTATGGATGTTTTCAACACCATATTATGGAAGCATCACACGTTGCTGACGCTTCAAAAAAGAAGACGCTTTGTTGTCAACACAAGATCGTTAGTCTTCTACTAACAGCACAACTATAAGAAATATGGAAATCCTACTTACAATAGGAAAACAACAGAAAGTTGTGAAAGAGCACAATCTTCTGATCTGTAAAGCTCTGTTTTCTTAAAATATATATCGGTACCATAAAAATGCAATGTTTTAAGTCAAGCAACTTCGAAGGACGGAGCAAGACTCGCAAGAAGCACATTTCACATATTGATATGGCACACAAAGAACCTTTAGATTCGAACAACTAAATCTAGAAAACGCAAATAGCTGCCACGAAAATGCAGCGCCCGATATATTGGCAGTTGGGATGTTATCCGTACAATAAATTTAAAGACCGCATCCGAAAGCCGTTAGAAAATTGTAACACGTTTTCTACGAAATCATAAAAATCAAGTATTTCATTTTGATGTTCATCGTATATCACTGTGTAAAGAGAAAGCAAGCCTTGAATATATCAATGAACATTTCTGCCGCGACCGGTTCTTATAATACGATATGTTGTATTGTTTCATGCGAAATGACAAATAGACGGGTAGTTATAAGTATAGAAACTTACATATCGTTAAATTTTACTATTCCAATGTTCGCTATGTAAAAATATTGTGATGGACAATACTTAGTATTTTGCGCATCGGAGGACAAGCAAAGTCGCCAGTTAGATCATATAAATGCATAACACGATCACAGGTAAATCAGTAGCTAATAAAAACGCCATTACAATAGTTACGTTATTTCCGAAAATTCTAGCTGCAGCAGACATGGCTGTCGCTATTGTGGCGATTGACTGAATTACCAAAAATAAAAAACAGTTACAGTGCCTTATCATGTCGCATCTTCGTTGGAATACTGATATCATTAATTTTATTAATTATATATACTTACCAATATTTTGTCATCAACACATTTGCATAAAAGTAATTCTAACTTGATGGTATTTTTTTTAAATTCCTGTTTGAGTGGTTTGCGTTTTAATTCCTATGCTTTCATCGTCCAATACACATTTACTTAATTTACCCCAACCATTCTTTAATACTGGATTAGCTGAACTAATATTATCGTTATAAATCGTTTCATTAAATATTTTAATGCTATCTTGAGAATGTTGAATAGTCACGTCGTGATAACAATTTTGTCTGGAAATGTTTTCTCTAGTCCAAAAACAACGTGTGATAATAAATAAATGGTTAGGCGTATTTAGGCCAATGTCATTCACGAGCACTCTGGTTTAGGGTCCGGTTCTATTAAGCAAACGAATAATCTGTAGTTTACCATGAATATCACTACCAATTATTTATAAGCGAAATCACGCATAGTAACTTAATCGGGAGCGAAATCTTATTTTCTTCTTAGTTTTCCTTTGATTTGTGCCAAAACTGATACATTTAAAATAAGTTGTTGTTGTAAATAAGTTGCTTACTTAACTAGCTGCTACTAGCGACTTCACACCCCCTATCTACATGTCATTTGCCAGGTTTCAAGCTGTCAATATCTGCCCACAAGTTATTAATAACAAGCAACACTCAGCAGTGAAAACGTTCCAAACAGACAAAAACACTTACGCATTAAAAACATTTCGTCTAGGCACTGTCTAGGCACTGCAGTCAGATCAATAAATTTAGAAATACTTTCATCTTTTGTAAAAAGTACATATTGTTTTTTAGGTTTTATTAAATGGCACATTATTATAATTTCAGTTAATAATAAATTAGTTTAAGGAAGGAGTTCATTTGCATTGCTTTCATTGAGTCAAGTTTAAAGAATTTGTCTAATATTATGCAGTTCATCATAATTATTACATGAATATACTTTCTAGGTATGTTCTTAAAAGTATTTGGAATGAAATTGTAAAGATCCATGCAGGCGAAATTTTGGTGATGTGTCGATATAACCATATTTAGACTCCACAAAAAAGCATTGAATCTGATTTGAGGAATCTGAACGACTTAGAAATTAATACAACGAATAAAATCTACTCACAGAAAACATGCCATTAAAAGTGTACGTGAGTATGAATGTGTCATTCAAATCAGTTCTTTTGACGAGTGCAGATAATAATTCGCCACAAACAATCTTTTTATTAAGAACTAACCTTTAGCAACTAGACGAGGTCCGGCTACGTAAGAGGCAGACAATTGGCGCTGATTGCAAAAATAATCGCGTTCCCGTCGACCAATTGAGGGAACGTGACGTGGGTTCTACAATAAAAACTGTGTCAGTTACAAATAACGATTTGTTTACTGAAGTGTTACTAGCAATACCTGATTTAATTCAACCAATAACGAAACTATATTTGGTCCTGCCAAAACTTTGAAACTACCAATATTAAGCTAAGGACACTCTTTGTTGTCTTGCTACTACACTTTAATGTTACTATTCTCTCTGAATAAGCTGTTTATATTTATCAACAGTTCAAAACAACAACAAGTAATATTTAGAGAACATAAATTCAAAACTTTGTCTGTAACTGTCTGTAGCTGTCTAGACTTTTCACACAAATAGACACTATTTCAAAACGTCTGGCAATAAAACATCGAGGTATGCCAACGGTTGTCAGCAAGTCCTCATTTAACACGATAACTTTAATAAGTTCAGTTAAAGTGTAGTAATATCAAACGCCTGGGCATCAGGTCTCAGAACCAATTGCAACTTGAACGCAATACTATTTTTTTTAAAGTTATAAATCATATTTATAATATCGTAGGCTATCAATGCACCTCTAATACCAAAGGCGCCTCGAGCCACATGCTGCAAAGCGCTCCTACTATCAGAAAAATACAAATTTATTCAACCCTTGATCAGCAGCGTATGACATAGCTTGCAAGATTGCAATTATTTCCAGCGACATTATTGACACATAATTAGGTACTTACTTTAAAACCGAGTTTAAAATTTAAGTTATGACAAAAGAATCCAGCCCTTGTGCGCTCTTTGAGCCATCTGTAAATATTTTTGCCAGCTGTATTTTATATCAATTCCCACAGTAACATTGTATAATAAAATAAGGTAAAGGGTTCGATAGCGTTTTTGTTATTATTTTCTAATATTAATTCCCTTACATCATTAAACAACTTTGGCAACAAGGGCTTTTTTTTTGTCTCAATATTTAATTTGGCAAAGAGCTTCCAAATCTGCTATAAGATCAACAGTTGCATTATCAGACCAGAATATACTTTTTATAATAAACTTATACGCTAAAATTCTTCTTAAAAATAAAGGCATAATGTTTAAGTCGGACTCCATCACGTGAATTTACTTTTTATGAATCTTCTACTACCCTAAGCGCTTGATATTTAATCTTATCAAAGCTTGCTGACATGCGTTTTAGCGGCACAATCGTATAAAAAGCTGCCATAATCTAATCTATTCCTAATAAGTGATGTATACAATCGTCGCAAGTGTTTTATGTGCGCGCCCCACGTACTACTAGACAAAAATATTTAGAAATTTAGAACATTTATCTTTGGTCTCATTAATTTGCTTTCCCCAGCGTAGGTTCTCATCTAACTACATACCTAAATACTTAACACAGTTCAATCTAGCTATTCTCTGTCCGTATGCACTTAAAGTAGGGAACGATCTTCTTCTGCCCCTGCTAAATATACAATAATTCGACATGTTTGGCGACAACTTTAATCCTAATTCGTATAATGATTTTATCACACGATTTAAAGCATCTTGAATGTGTTTTGCACATTTGTTTATATCTTTATCGCTAACAAATAAGACAAAATCGTCAGCATACTGCGATATTAACACATTTTGGGTTTGTTGACATATTTTAAGAGTTATCAGATTAATAAAATAAAGTTTAAAAAACTATAGTAGGTGTGACCACGGCTCTACCTTGACCATTTTTGTACCTATGCATTTCTGGATTTCTATCCGAGTAATTTTTTTATTTCGTCCTTTTTAGACCCTTTTTTTACGAAGTCGGGTTATAGTTTATTAAACGTTTTTTATTTGATACTTCTCGTAAAAAATTTATAGTCTATGTCGCCTGGGCCATTATTACGAATCTATTAAATATTTTGTATTTTAATTGATAATTTAATTATAAGGTGGTCGCTACCGAGGTTTTCGTTTGTAACTTGCCATAAAAATTTGATAGCCATGTCAGATGAGGCAAACGAGATGTCTGGTGACGTTTGTTGAATATTACCATTGACTAGCTTCATTCGTGTAATGGCATCATTATTCAGGGATATGATACCATTATCTAGAGTTGCATCCATAATTTGAGTCCCTCTAGTGTAATTTTTAACCGACCAGTTCGTATGATGGTCATTAAAATCACTGGCAATAAGAGTTTTACAGAAAATGTTGGCAAAAGTGTATCCCCGTCTGAAGGCTGCGTATATAGTATATACTGAAGACGGACAATAAATAGACAGAACATATTCTAAATCTTTGCAATTAATTTTATACATATTACTTCAATACCTGAGTTGCTTAAATGAAAAGAATGTAAATGGGATTGAACAGATACTGTGACCCATAATTGCTACACCTCCGTTTGAATCATATTTATCAACTCGGTAAACATTATAACTACTTACATTAATCGGGGAATCACTGTCAAGCCATGTCTCACTAAAATCGCTATATGAATATTTTCTCTTACTAGTAAATCCATAAAACTAATAATTTTAGGTCTTAAACTTTGGGCATTTCATTGGTATATGTTTAATTTAATGTGTTCAGACCGATTATCTATACTAATATTATAAAGCTAAAGAGTTTGTTTGTTTGTTTGCTTGAACGCGCTAATCTCAGGAACTACTGGTCGGATTTAATAAATTCTTTTAGTGTTAGATAGCCCATTTAAGAGGAAGGCTATAGGCTATATATCATCACGCTTAGATCAATAGGAGCGGGGCACCAATGAAGAATGTTTCAAAATTGGAGAGTTTTTTTCCTTTTGGGAGCTTCCGCTGCGTGCGCTGCGTAAACAGTTAAAGTTTCGCAAAAATCATGTATGACAGAATTGTTCCCCTTTGAAAGTTCTAAAAAAAAGTCCGCGACAGCATATGTCTATCTTTTAAGGTTGGCTCACTATAACCTTTTTTATGCTAACTAAATTTGTTCTAAAATAATGCATTATTTGCGAAGGTGTTTTTATAAACATGATATTAATCCTTATCTATACTAATATTATAAAGCTGAAGAGTTTGTTTGTTTGTTTGTTTACTTGAACGCGCTAATCTCAGGAACTACTGGCCCGACTTGAAAAATTCTTTCAGTGTTAGATAGCCCATTTATCGAGGAAGGCTATAGGCTATATATCATCACGCTAAGATCAATAGGAGCGGAGCACCAATGAAGAATGTTTCAAAATCGGAGAGTATTTTTTCCTTTTGAGAGCTTCCGCTGCGTGCGCTGCGTAAACATTTAAAGTTTCGCAAAAATCATGTATGACAGAATTGTTCCCCTTTAAAAGTTCTAAAAAAAAGTCCGCGACAGCATATGTCTATCTTTTAAGGTTGGCTCACTATAACCATTTTTATGCTAACGAAATTTGTTCTAAAATAATGCATTATTTGCGAAGGTATTTTTATAAACATGATATTCATCCTTATCCAAATAAATACGTTATTCATCACAAGTATTCAATTTAAAACAAAATTGCCCTTTACATCATTCGATTTCAATGAATATCTTAGGAGATATAGCAGTTTTAAAATAACTTCGCAGCAAAATAATTACCCATTACAGACAAAATACAAACGATGTTTCTCCTGGTTTATTCTGCATGATTACTACTGGTTCGATTTGAAAAATTCTTTTAGTGTTGGATAGCCTATTTATCGAGGAAGGCTATAGGCTATATAACATCACGCTACGACCCACGGGGGCGGCGCAGTAACGATAAACGCGGGTGAAACCGCGGGAACATCTAGTCCAAATATATACGTTATTCATCACAAGTATTTATTTTACAACAAAATTGCCTTTTACATCATTCGATTTCAATGCATATCTTAGGAGATATCGCAGTCTTAAAATAACATCGCAGCTAAATAATTACCCATTACAGACATACAAACGATGTTTCTCCTGGTTTATTCTGCGTGATTTTAAATTAGCACTATAGGTATATTTATACAATTTTGTTCAATGGTTCTTATGTGGTTCGTGGATTTAACAAAGAAAGTTTCAGCTCCTTTATAATTGTATTATAGGTGCCTACGACCCACTCTCTTTCTTATGTGACGCAGACGAAGTTGCGCGGATCAGCTATCTATACTAATATTATAAAGATGAAGAGTTTGTTTGTTTGTTGGTTTGAACGCGCTAATCTCAGGAAGTACCGGTTCGATTTGAAAATTTATTTTAGTGTTAAATAGCCTATTTATCGAGGAAGGCTATAGGCTATATAACATCATGCTACGACTCACGGGGGCGGCGCAGTAACGATAAACGCGGCTGAAACCGCGGGTACATCTAGTCTCGAAGACGACTCGGACATGGAGGTGGAATGTCTGGAAGAGGAGTAGCACGCGGATAGTGGTGGAGAAGAGAGGGAGCTCCTCGACTATGTAACAGCCGAGGAGGCTGGGGAGGCCGAGTATCTAGTCTCTAATAATAATACTATACACCTGACTCCACACTTTCAGATTGAACTTGCTTTTTGCCAATTTATGACATTGAATGTTCTATGAAATTATGTATTTACATTTAATTTGTCAACAAATTTGTTAATAAAGTCCTTTAAGAAAAGACCTTCAGCTTAAAATAAATAAATGCAGCGACTGATCAGCGTCAGACAGGGTAATCCCTGTGCCGTGAGGACATCCTAAAAGCATTAAACTAGCATGCTTCTTTATTTCGAAGACCAATTAAAGCCGCTAATGGTAATGAACATATAATTACAGTCAGTGGGAGATCTCCCTATCTGTATGGTACAGGTTCTTAATTGAGAAGTAAATACTCTTAAAACTTCCGTAAATTGTTTTAACTTAAACAGAATATATCTTTGGGCAATAAGAGATGCTTAGGGCAAATGCTGCAGCGAATTCTTATCTTCAATTATTTGTAGTTATACTAAAAAGCGATTCCATACATCTTCGAATAAGAAGCCACGAAAGATGATATTATGTCAACGACAAGCAATAAAACTGATTGGACTAAACGATAAAATAACCTAAACGCTTCTTATAACCGTTGTTATTAAGAAATGTCATTAAATTGAAAGTACTTAGTAATCTGTAACATTGGCCTATGAACAATTAAAACTGAAAAAACAAATCTAAAAACTTACATCATAGTTATACCATGTGATAAAATGTTTTCCACATACACCGTTTGTAAATCCCGAAATAGTCAATATTTCGTAATCGCATTTATACAATGTAGCGATATCAACATTTACTTTATCATTTCCGTAATGTATCTGATAAAATGATAGCTTTATTGATAACTAATATAATTATCTTTCTAAAAAAATATGTAGTATTACCTAATCTATACATGTGTATAGTTTCTTCTAGCTTAAAACAAATATATTACACGATTTGGACACTCCATATTTAGACTTTCGACATGTACTCAGTTAATACAATTTAATTAAACGCAAATCTGGATACAGACATATTGTTTGATAATATAAGTCAAATGGCTAAAATGGTGTTAATGCACTTGAATATAGAAAGTATGTTAGGAATAGTTACCGTTATTTTATTTTAATTTTATGTTTATATAACGTTGCTTTGTTTAGCTTTAGGAACACTAATATAGCATATAAGTGTTTTGATTTAGCTGTAAGCTTTTATTGTTTGATAAATAAATAAATACAAAGAAGTATCAATTTAAACATAGTCATACGCAACTAATATTAATTCTTCCAAAGATTGGCTGTATTTATTCAGTAAATATTACGTATTTTCTCATTTAGAAAAGTCAAATATGATCTAAATATTACATAAACATGCTTTCTGTGCAAGCAAGTGATGTTTAAAAGTACTTAGAATGTTCTATTTGTATAAACATAGATATAAATAATATGTACAATATCTGCTATATTAAATACATACTACAGTTTAGAAGAGCGACAAATATAATATGTATAGTACACATCCCGCTGTTCGCAACAACACTGACGAATTAGAAAGACAACCCCTACCGTCCTTTACTTCACTGGCAAACATAATTTTAGACTTCAAGTGCCCATCATAAGTATTCAACTGCAGGTACTTGGTGGCTCTTTATAATGCAGTTTAATCTAATCTCATATCGCGGATAGCAACAAAATTCTAAATTATTTTGGTACTCTAAATTCCATGCTGTGTGGAATATCTCAATAATATATTTCCTTTATCCTTCTTGTATAATGGAGATTTTATGTAAGTTGGTACTAAAATATGCAACTGCACCGAAAGAAAGAAAACTCTAGCACCGTAATAATAGAATTTGTATACAAAAGGAAACAGATGAAACATCTACAACCTAGAAACAACAAATAGATTAAAGAACATTATATATTATCACAAGATTGATTCATTTTCTAGATATTTGTTTTACCAACTAACACCCAAAATCTACTTATAATAATAATAATAATAATAAATGTTTATTCATCAAAAACTTAGACCCAATAAAACAGTCAACAACGAAAAATTTGTTCAGTTTTCCTCAATAAATGTTAGAAAACTATTATAAGGCTATTAAATAGCAATTAATCTCATTGGACATCGTGACGCGTGGATGCAACGTGTTGGGCGCCATTTTGTTTAGCAGACAAAGTACACACAAGCAAACTGTCAGACAGATATAATTTATGTGACGCCAGATTATAGGTCAGATTTACTTTATCATACGCAATTATCTTATTAAATCTTCCGAGAATTGTCTACACTGGAAAAGGCAAACTTGTGTTCTTTGTTTTAGAAACAAATTACGCCACTTGTTTATAGTTTTCTGATGTGCCGTGCCTATCGTCTCATAATTATTATTAAATTTACAAATTCTGTAATAGACATCTGGAGTCTGTAGGAGCAAGGCCACCGATCACCCAAACTCGACCAACTATGCCCAGATAGTATCAATAACATAGCTCAGTGCAGGTTGCTAATTAGTAAGATAATTACTTGCACAATTTTGCCATTTAATCTTGTTTCACCTGTTATAATTATTATTAGCATATGTTATCCCACTACAGGGCAAACGTCACCCTTACCCATTCCCACTTTACCCAGTCTGCTATCTATAGTCGTATCAGTCTCGTGCAACCCTTAAGAAAGGAGTCTATCTAATTTTGCAAAATTTCTTTCTGGTCTTTCTGATTCAGCCGCATTACCGGTACCTGCCATTTGGAGTCTACTAAGTAGTGATTTTCGCCCATCCTTTCCACCTTTATCCGTAGCATTTCAAGGTTAGTGTCAATATTTTTATTACACCTTAAAAAACTTTAATTAGTTTATCCCATTTATGGACTCTCCATATCTTCATTTTACTCGGTCTCGGTATCCGTGGTTTCTCAAAAGTTTACATGCTTTTTCCTGCTATTATGACGCGTGTAAATGGAGCAATGAACGGCGGCATAGTCACAAATATAACTCTTGAATCAAGTCATGTGACGGTAATCAGAATTATTTTGTTTGTTGGTATTCAAGTATTCAGAAGACCCGTGTTAATATTGACGGTAGGGTTAATTCGATAAGGTTTATCTGTTATTTGAATTATCGGGCGCCTGATACCTCGATGGACGGGTCACTCGTGAAAGGTTATCATGCCGACATTGCACGACAAACCACGTCCTCATTTTAATTATTCATTTTATGATTGCTATTTTGGTAAACCCATTCGATAACATTTTGTGCGTATTTAATGGACTTGACAGCTGCAAAGATTTTGAACAGGCGTTTAGCTTTACATTCATTATGCTTGTGTCATTTGGTAGTTTATTTCGAAATAAACTATCAAACGATGTGTCATGGGCTCGTGACTTGGAGCATTTTCGAACAGTATTTTTAGTTCATATCACGAGGTTTAACATCTCCGAGGGAGTCATACCGGGAAAGTAGTGTTGCAACGCATCACATGGTTACTTCGACTGATACAAATCTTTGGCATACTTCCATGAATTATTATAACAATAAAAATGTAACCTGTATGTAAACCACGTGGAGAGGTGGCTATTATGTCTCACAATTATCACACTATATTCATTGTTGTATCTTGCATTTTCAACCTTATGGTCTTTATCTTAAAGCTAAATGTACAATCAACGATTACATAAGATTCAAAACATTATAAGTAGGCCATAAAATTTAAGTGGTAAACTCTCTTTCTGTGCAAGCATATACAGAGAAAAGTGACTCTGAGCAAAGAAAAAGCGGAATTTCAACTTCGATAAGTCGTCATAGACTATTGCGGTTCTCAGAAGTTTAAACTGTAGGTGGGTTTATAATGGCAGTTTAATTTCCTTGGCTATAAATCAACGGAAAACTCATCAGATCGTTGCAAGCTTTAAAACATGTTTAGAACGATAAACAAGTTCAACGAACTCACTAGTTTCATAGACGAGCTCCAATAGAGTTATTAATTGTCAGTTTCGGCCACTAATTGGATTTCTTTGTAATATTATATGCGTTCGTTATACGTATGAAAGATGTTCGTAGAATTTACATGCCGTCATGCGATAAAATATACGGAGAATAATTTATGTGTAAATACTTTTAAGAGAAATCATGAACATACGCTATTTATTTATATTTCAATACTCACATCATATCTTCCAAATCGATAACCGCTGTATACTGACATGGCTGTCCATCCACATTGTAGCACATGCTGTCGTAATCCCAAGAAGGCTGCTGACGACATGGCAGATTCGGGACAAGAGCAGCAGGCTGAACATAATTCACTTGACGTGGATATACTTCTTGTACCGGAACTGGGTAATATTGGTGCGGATTATGAAGATAAGTAATAGACGGAACATTTCTATAGCACTGCACTGAAGGACTCACGCAGTTTGTATTAAAACCACCATACCCGCACTGATCAGCAACCGGTTGCCTAGACCATCGGTCAAACATCGGACACTGCATATTCCATCCTCTTTCCTCGAAGCCGCCCACAACGGGGCACCCCTGATCATATTGCTCCTCCAGACCGTGCACGAGCATTTTGACCGGAGACAATCATTCGCTGAAGAGCGAACAGCAAAGTAGTCCATCGAGGTACGAAAACAGCGAGCTACTGATAGCACCAGATGCTCTTATCTGTGTTGTGGATAAAAGCCATAGTAGCAAAAACTTGATAATAACAAATTATTAGATAGCAATGAATTATTCGACCGTCAAGACGTACTTGAGTATATCATATCGAAATTCTTATCAAAGTGATTTTTGTTTTTTTTTAAAGAGATTATCCAATAATTGAAAGAGTAGACAGTTTTTATTCTACATCTAAATTATTAGGCATAGCTTGGATTATAGTGTCGACACTGTCAATAAAATTTTCTTCATTGTACCTGGAATAGTAATAGTAGTGCAAAATTCCTTTGCTCAGAAGAATATGTCACGTACATAGTGTAGTACGTAGCTTTTAAAAATAGAGTAAATTGTTTTCCATTACTAAACTATGGTAAATTATTTGCAGACTGAAAAAATCTTCGTTTAATGTTTTCTTTATAACTAGATTACAGGCAAATAGATTCCTAAAGAATTCTAGACTGTGGGTTAGCCATAGGTTATCACTACAGACACCAGTCAGGTCAACTGGGTCAGACATTCATTCCATGTAAATAACGGCAATCATTCCGGATATAATAAACATACAACATGCTCGTGTGTTTATTATAAATTACGAGTGAAAATCGCAGCCCAATCCATCATGGATATTAAACAAATAAATAAATGAAAGTTTTATATTTATTGAGGTTTCTGGTATCCTAGACGATCAACGATTCCTAAACTGGGTCCAGTAATCTGATTTACACGAACAATCCCTGATTGAGTGACTTATATTCTCAATTTTTCTATCTAATCGTTGCCTAAAAATATAGAAACAATGTGTACGTACTAGTATAGCGTGTATATTATACGTTTATCGACAAAGAATATGAGTTAGTCTGTAATACAATCATACTGACGCTCAATCCGTAGTATAATGGTGTCCACGACCGACAAAATATTTTCACCAAAAATAATCTTTTAAGAGCTGTGTTGCCACTGGATTGAAACGAATTGTACGTAACATTAACAAAAAAACGGGTTGCACTCCGGGAGTGCCGGCAGAAGTGAAAACTTGAATATTAACGTTGTGCATTTTTGATATTTTGGAATGGTTAGGGAATAATTTTGCACGAATTGCTTTAATTATCAGTATAAAAGTACTATCATTTATGTGGTAAAATACAATATTCATTTATTGCGCTATCGTGCAGAAACATGACATATCTCCCTCCGTCTTACGAATTTTCGATCAGGTCACGTGTCTTGACGCGAGTTTAACATTTTTTACCCATCACAAAAGAAGTGCACAACGCCGCTAAAGAAGTTTTCACTTCAAAAATGGTGTTAATTAATGTATTACGTAATACATAAAGTACTTACAATTCAATTTGTCAATCAGATACTGTGTTAAAATTTTGGAAACTCTTAATCTAATCCAACTTCCATTTCTTATGTGCTTGATAGTGTAAACAACGCATGCATGTCTTCACGTCCCTTAAAATTATATTGAACGCACTCTGAAATTTATTATTAACTCGACATATTCATCTAAATACATATATTATTTGTGAAAATTGATATGGAAAGTAATATTTAACAAGTCATAAAGTAAGTATATATACGAGTAGCATAAGTTTCCAGTTACTGATTACCATGGCGTATCATGACAAATGCCAGAAAAACAGGTCTGTTAAGTCGACACCGGCAGGATGCAGTCGCCTTTAGGTGTAATGAGGCGAGGCACTGGATTCCCCTTAATTAACAACCATAAAAAGTATTTGAAGCATACATGTCTCTTTTTATACAGACGACTTTGACAGCTTGGTGGTCGCCTCTTTGACACTAGCTATTTTTTAAGATGGATAATTTAAAAATGTACCAGGGAATGTACCCGGCTTGTCAAGTAGTTAAACTTGTATCGATTTCAATAGAATCAAATCAAATCATTTATTAATTTGCAGAAAACATTGTTACAGTGGTGTCATAAATTGTCCAACAGGTACAAGTATCAAATGTTCCTACCTTTAAGTGGCATGCAAATAATTATAATTAATTAATATAGGTATATTCATTAAAATGGAATGTCATCTGTATAAATAGGAATAAAACAAAATTAGAATAGATTAAGATAATAAAATAATAAATAAACAACCAAAATAAAATATAAAAACAAAAATAAAAAAAGGATTCTAGGAAAAAGAAGGATTCTTATAAATACGACCTCCCCTAAAAGAAATTACTACGCGAAGTAATTTGGAATATCCGCATCGAAATGTCGCTCTGGATCAAGATTGCAATTTCACATCACGATAAAACAGAAATGCAATGTATACTATAGATATACATAATATGTTAAGTTGTTATTAAATACATATATTTTTATTATAATGGGAGTTTCCAAGTTATGGAACGTCTAAGCTTCAGAGATTCAATGGATAATATGAATATAGGAAAGAATCCTTGCTGATATGTCCTCGTATAACTCTTTCTAGAAGCAATTACAGCAATTAGCCAATCTGGACATACAATTGTATCGTTACGTAAAAACTTTAGACGCAGAAGGCCGTGCAAGCGGAATACACAATTGTCCGAATATATTAAAGGCGAATTATGCGCTCTCCGATTTGTACGCATGCAATCATTTAAACATGGCGGATAAATGGAGTAGACCGAAATTGACCTAATTGGTGTATACTGCAACGAAATTATTGAACCAGATGCGACGACATTCAAATGAGTCCATATTAATATAGAACCCGAAGTGTTCGAGGCTTTTAAAGAAGTAAGGTACTGCATAATATCGCTGTACTTAACATAAATGAAGATTAACGTTAGTTCCAGACTTAAATTTATTACTGCAGGTGTGTTTACTTATGTGAAGTGTAGGTGACAGCGTCTTGGCAGTTTGCGTTTCTACTAAGTGTAATTGTATAGGATTCTATTAAATTTTCTTTAAGGAGACATACTTAATTGACTAACTAGATAAAGCTGGCATAATGGGTTACGTAGTAACCACATTCTTTATTATTTTATAATAGCTACGGAAGTTTCGTCAGTAGTTCTAATTTTTTGTGAATGGTGAATCAATAGCTGCAAAGTCCACCGCGACATAATGATTATCTCTAGGGCGAATTGTTTTAGACGCAAAATATCAAAATAATAGTATTAATATGTATTTGTACGAGAAAATTAGACAAACCTATACAATTTGTATAGCGTAAAGTCACTATCATATTTTTGTTTTATTACATTAATGGTAAAAATGTTTTCCTGTCTAAGGGCTTGACGACTCAAAGCAATCATTTTGAATTTACAACTCGTATGACTTTCTTGAAAGTTCACCAAAGGGCTATATGTATAAATATGTATCGTGGCGTACGACTTATTCATTATTGTGTCATGCGTCCGACTGTCCTCATAGATATTCTACACAGCGCGTTTGTGGGCCGCTCGAGCGCCCGTTCGAAACAAAGGTTTAATTTAAACATGTTTATCTACTTACGTGTACCTACTTATATTATTATATGTATTTAATATGTATATTCAAAGATAGCGGTCAGTCATAATAGAATTAGGCGTGCGCATATATCCATATGTGCGCACGCCTAATTACTCGGCAGGAATATATCTAGGTATATCCATACCTAGATATTCCTGCAGAGTACCATACAAATTTAAAAATAATATTTGAAAATGGCATGATTTCGGGCATAAAACAGATATTATGCCTGCGTGGCGCAGCGGTAGTGAATGCGACTGCTGTGCATGAAGTCTCGGGTTCGAATTCCGGGTCGGCCCAACAAAAAGTTATTGAGTTATTCTGTTAAGAAATCTCAATACGAGCCCGGAGTTAGAAGGTTGGCGGTGTAAGACAACTCCGTGTCTCGGAAAGCAAGTAAAGCCGTTGGTCCTGCGCCTGATCTCTCTCCGGTCGTGTCGGATTATCGTCCCATCGGATCATGAGGGTTAGGGAACAAAGAGTGCTTGTGTTTGCGCACATACTTGTGCACTATAATATCTCCTGCGCAGATGACGCCGTTAAGATTGGTCGCCGTGACCGAAGTTCCATCTAGAGGACATAATCTGTATTCATTTTTGTGAATGTCTATACATTAACTAATAATCACTCAATGTCAACGATTAATTCCTAAGTCCGCGATCATACCCTGGGGCCCAGATAAGATGTCTTTTTCTATCAAATGGATATGGTTAAATTGACTTAAATTATATCAAATACTATAAACAGTGACAGTGAATTCAAATACAAATAGGTATTTCATAAAATAAATAATTTTACGAAATAATACTTATTAATATGAATTTCACTTTTCTTAAAAACCAGTTATATTATGTAGTACCTATGTTTTTTATTACACGAATGCTACACGTGGATATAACATAACTTTAATTACAGTTTTATTACGGTATAATCAAATTACAACTGTTTAAATCCTATATTTATTTATGGGTTTCCCGACGTTTTGGTTGCTTTTCAGAAGTTACAGAGTATATTTAATAATATAATAATATCAGCCCTGTATTAAACTGTCCCACTGCTGAGCACGGGCCTCTTCTCACTGTGAGAAGGGTTAGGCCATAGTCCACCACGCTGGCCCAGTGCGGGTTGGTAGACTTCACATATCTTCGAGAACATTATGAAGAACTCTCAGACATGCAGGTTTCCACACGATGTTTTCTTTCGCCGTTAAAGCAACTATAATTAACTATTTAATACGCATATAACTTCGAAAAGTCAGAGATGCACGCCTTGGGTTCGGACTCGAGACCTCTGCGGCAGTACAACCGTTTCCCACTAGACTATCGCTGCTTTATTTAGGCGCTAAAAATACATTACCACAAGTGATGAACACTTAAACAGTGAAAGCACGTATTCTGATACGTGCTTTCACTGTTTAAGTGTTCACCACAGTGTCCATTTCTAAATTTAAAAAAAATACATAAACATAAACAAATTGAATTGACAAAAAGTTTAAAGAAATATAAATAAATAAATTAGAATGAAGATCGTCCTGTATATCACCGTATGTATACACATAACTCATTTACTTAACATAATCATGATAATGGAAGTGCGTGTTTACTTCAGAAGCAATTACTGTTTATGGCTAAACTTACTTGATGAATTAACATATCATCTTGCGAACTAGATAAGACTAGGCAGATAATTTCTGTATAAGGAAAACAGGAAAATTTCATCAGAAATAAGTTTACGAAACCAGTCTTACGTCACCATCGAGAATTTGGTTAATCAATTTGGATATCTGCGTGACTATTAGCACTATCAACATCAAGTATAGTGTTTTTCAGGTAAATAAATGTTAAAAACGTGGATTAAAACTACTATTAAATTGCGAACCAAATTGTTGCTAAATATGCTTTATTATACAAAAATCAAACAATTTGGGTAATTGTAGTGCTATGTATAAAATGTATATGTATTTACAAAAAAAAAAGTATATATGTATGTTTATCCATTGTCTAGTACCCATAGTACAAGCTTTGCTTAGTTTGGTCTAGATGGTGTTGCGTGTATGTGATACAATATTATATTAATTAAGCTTAATACTTGTAATAAAATTATTAGGAGAGGGGTTTAAGACGGTAGTGAGATTTCAAAGAACTTATCATTATCAAGTGTAATATTTGTTACGCTACCGTCGCTTATAGTACTGATTCTGAATCATAAATAATAAATCCGATATGGGTTATTATTCGACTAAATCGAAAGGATATTATTGTTAATGGATTATCTTGAGCGTCGTCAGTGAGCAGCCAAATGCATACCTATGCGTTGTACCGCATGAACTATCTTCGATAACAAAATATTACTACATAATATGGGCACGAACGTAGTACAATATATAAATGAAGTCATATTCTTTTTTGGAGTCGTGATGTTATGTTCATATATAATAGATAGAATCATTAGTATCCAACCACATATAGCATACTCGTTACTTGCCAGTACTTCAATCTAGGTCTAAGCTACTCAATTCTCCGAATAAATAAAGATAGCAATGTCTGGAGGCATACCTAGCCTCTTTGAAGGATGTTGAATAAGTCTCAAGGTGCAAAGATAAAAAATACAATTCGTCATTTTAGTTACGTAATATTTTTTACATTTTCGGCACCATTTTCTCAGATAGTACATGGCTGTTATCTGAATGTAGTGTTATCATTGACGTCAGCAACTCGTGATTAGGTACAGCAACTAACAAAGATTTAAACCAAGCCTATGAGGATAAAGGGACATATTACATTTTTATTTTTGGAACATAACTGAGATTTTTAAAGCTGCCATGATAGTATACAAAAAGAACTATTTACTTATCATTCCGTGAAACAAAGATTTTTCGAAACTGTGATAAAAAGCGTTAACTATTTTTAGCGTTATTTTTTGTCTTTTTTATGTAGAAAGGGGCACAAAGCGGCGTGATTTTATTACCGAAGATAACTCAAAGAACGGAAAGATTGCTTGCCAGGGAAAATGTATTAAAAACACTCTAAAGTCTAAACTAACTAATAATTTTGGATGGCGATGGGTGTCTTTTAAATAGGATTTGAGAGTCGGGCGCTAAGCCAAGTTACAGTAACCTGTAGGCAAGTCAAGGTTTTTTTTTGTACGGATAACTCCCCTTAATTAGGATATTTATTTTAAATAAAATTTCCTTTCACACAACGTCAATGATAAATTAATTGAATACTAAATTTGTCGTAATCTATAAGAGCCTTGCGTTTCGAATCTATCTTACCAGATTTTTCAGTTTACATTAATTACAATTTCATGGCATTCATATAATTATACATATGAATAAGTGTGTTTATTAATCTTTGTCTTTATAATTTTAATACACTTCTTTGTTGGTAAACAAGCATATATGTCTGTCTCAATATAAACGATTGTTGAAGCCTATTACGCTTTCAGTAAAAGTACAACTTTGTAGAACCTGCAAAAAGATAAGGAAGGAAAATATTACAAGTGTCGGCCTCGATGGCGTAGTGGTTAGTGTAACCGACTGCCACGCCTGAGGTCGCGGGTTCGATTCCCGCACAAGACAAACATTTGTGTGCGTGAACATGGATGTTTGTCTTGGTCTGGGTGTTTCTATGTATAATATGTATGTATTTACAAAACAAAAAGTATATATGTATGTTTATCCATTGTCTAGTACCCATAATACAAGCTCTGCTTAGTTTGGGCTAGATGGTGTTGTGTGTATGTGTAGAATATTATTATATTATTATTATATAAGTCTGCCCTCAAAATGACCTTTAAATCCATACTTTTTGCAGCCGTCACAGTGCATTTAATAAAAATGACCGCGATACATTAGAACCACAATACAATTGTGTTCGCATGCAATAACAGATTATTACAGCAAATTAGTGCTTCGACCAGTTTATAATAATATATCTACGTACGCTAGCTGGATAATTTTCCACTTTATTTACGTATAAAACACACTATAATTGGTCCGTAAATACGATGAATATAAAAAAAAACACATATCGCTCTGAATTGTATTAGAACTTTTGTGTTTGAAATGTCAATGATTGCAAGTTGTTCAGTGCAAATTTGCAAAATGCCTTTTTAAAATTGTACTGACGGTAGTTATGTCATTCGTTCGACCATCATGTCGTTAACTCTGAACTATGAATTACCTCAATCCATTTCTTATTCGTACAGTTAAGTAAAGAGAAAACAGTTATTACAATTAAGAAAAATACTACCTCATGTATGTTGTGCCCTTCTATACCCGCAGATGGACGTGTACAATAAAAAAATAAAAATCAAGGAAAAATTTTTGTAAAAGCGATAACATAACTAACCGTTTTAGTAATAATAATTATAAAAATAATTTAGCATATATTTGCTATAGCTACCTTTATTTGAAGTGCTAACAGATGATTTTATATCTTAAAGGCCTTCTACGTCTAAAGCGCAAGCTAACCTATTGAAGAGTTTTACATAATATCCATAATTATGCCCGAAAGATGGCGTCCACATTAAAATAAAACTTAATTCATAAAAAAGCATTTTAATGCCACTAAACAGAGAATTGACGTCAGGAGAACTCGTATTGTTGTTTAGTTCATGGTCGACCGCGCAAAACGAATATGTATGCTCAAAGTTACGATGTACGTAAATAAATGGTATCATCGTAATAAACGTATGAAAGGACAAGTATTGTGGAATCCTTACTTTTTCTGTATCTTACATTAAGCCTCATCTACAGAACAGTTTCCTTTTTATTAACAAAACGTCTCATCCTTATGAAGCTTTGATGAGCTGTTTTGTTTAGCAAGGGGACGAGTGGCGCCCATTTTTATTTCAGACTTTCATGACACAATTACCGGTCACCATTAGCTAAGCATATTAGTAATAAACGACCCATTTTTTTATTTAACAGTCACATATTTAGAGAGATGACGGATTGGCAGCAATGAATGCAGAAAAAACTAATCTCACGCCTCTAAAAATAGCTTAACGAGGAAATGCTTCCGAACCTACGTCACGAGGAAAATGTAAAGAAAACTATTTCTTCATACTGACCTCTTTAACCGGCTGGGAACAGAGAATTATGTAACAGTGCTGTAAACGTGTTTACAAATAATGCGAAGAATCTGTTGTGACTTGTGGTATAAATGTCAGGTGATTTTGTAACATTTATTTCCTACTTTATTTCGCAATCTATATGTTATCATGATCTGTTCCGAGGGTTATGTGCTTCTTTGGCTAGGTACTAAGTAATGTAGAAGCTTTTAACTGTTAGTACTTTACTTTAACTTTGTACGTGTGGTCTTTGCGTTATTTGATTTGATTCAATAGCTGTATAATAGCTGCCGGAATTGGGAGTAGATTGCTTAAGAAGATAATATGCCAGCTGCGAGTAGGTTCTTAAATTGTTTGCAGTTCTCGAATAGTTGCTCTTTTGCTATTCTGGTTAATGAGAAGCGTATTTAATTTAAATTTCCAATAAAATGAATCGTAGTAAAATTCCGTATAATGTCAAAGAGATTCGCCCTATTTCCAAGGATAGCTTTAAATGTGTGAAATATGACAGGCCTTAAATCAATCTCATTCTTTAATAATACACTCGAAACATATCTTGCTCTCCGTTACTGTGAAAAATCCTTAGTGGTTTCTCACAGTAAATGATTGAATACTACTAAATATATAAATAAATCTTTTTAACTTAATAAAAATCACAAATTAAAAAAATGTCGTTGTTCGCAACGCATTTTCCTTATAAGTATTTGATCAATAATTTGCCCATTCCCAAAATATTAATATTCGTGTAAAGTAGACGTCAACTTACTTATCACAAATACCTTCGATCTGAAAATTTCAGACAAGATGGACTATTAATTTCGGCCTCAAAATTTCATTGAGTATCTTAACCCCAGTGCTGTTGCATATACAAGTATGTATACTCGTTACAAATATAAACAGACGCTACGCGTTCACAAGTGCTTCGTCATATAGGTCGTCTAAATTATACACGTCTAGTGTTGCCAGATCTGTTCACCGAAATATCTGGGCAACACCTTTATTAGAATGTCGGGATTGTGAGGGGTTAAATACCCATTTAGTATCACGTAATTCTTTAATCATATCGTTTAATATACAAAAATAACTTTTGCGTATTTTATCTAATTTCGCCTTTTAATTAGATTTTCTGTACGACTGTCGTTTTCGATAGGTATTGATAGGATAGATGGTTGCGAGGACAGCGAGTCTACGTTTATTTATTACCTCTAGTCGCAGACGAGCTAGTGCCCCACATGATACTAATAGGTAACAGCCACGCAAGGGTATCTGTATACCAAATCTTGCCCTCCTGTAGGTCTGTGACCTAAGCTTCTGTCTGCCGTAGATGCAGAAATTTATATACTAATTGCGTAAATGTGTCAAGAGTGAAAACTATTTTAGCGATAACATTTTAGTTTAACAAATTATCCAAAAAGCAGTATCTAGTTATTTTACATTATGTCAGTACTGTATTCATAAATAAAATATCACAACAATGTCGGTGAAGTCCGTGCGACCATCTGTCAAACCCATACATTATATGTAAACGTCATTTACATTGTTCATAATGTTCAATGACAGTAAATCCTATAATAATAGCACAGTCTAAGGTCAATTCATAACTGTATGAGCAGACTGCTGCTAAAGATAACACTTAAACGACCGTACGGGGCAAGATGGGCAAGGCAAGTACTGAGTAACAGCTTCATATCCGATACTTTCTGTCACCTGTCACCCTTGGTGACAGCCGATAACAGAATAGGTATATGTTATTAGCATTACGTAAATATGTGGTTATTAGTTGCAATGAGGACTAGACTGAGAGCCTTGGGTATGATAGGTATGATTCTCAGCTTCAATATATGTTTTACGTCCCCTGTAAAATATCTTCATTTTATGTTTGCGGTTGCGCATTTCGCATGACAAAAAAAATATTTCTATACTTTTCTATGAATTGCTGCCAAATACAGTAGTCAATCTTATTAATCTCGTATTTTGTGTGGTTTGGCTAGCAGTGCGTCTCGACGGTTTTGTACAAGGAATAGTGCTTACGACCCGGGTTTTTAACAATTAAGTTACATGGTAACTATTAGGTAGTCTACTGCTTGACGGAGAAATTCTGTACTAGGTAAGTATTACCTATACTTGGTACGCGCACAGAAGCTTATGGGTAAGCTTCTGTGCGATGTCCAAAATCGAGCAGTTGATGGGCCGAGTGCTCGATTTAGGATAAAGAGATATCGTACTCGTCTTTCTACAAACAATAAGAAAACTACAGCCTGGTGGCACAAATACAAAACCTGTGTAACAATTATGAGGTCGAATGAATATTGCTTACCTATTGCAATTGCCGTTATACCTTTTACCGTAATTTCGTAACTATTTAGTCTAAAAGTAGCATACACTCACATATTACAATAAGTGTAAGAAAATAATATAAATACTAACTTTTGCAGTTGGAAACTTTTCGAGAATGTAGTATAAACTGTTAAAAGCTAACCTGACCTTTAGTTGGTTAGCATATTGTATTATATTGCTAAAATATGCCTTGATAGAAACTGTTTTCGCTGCCACACTATTCCATAGCAACGACGTAAAGTAAAAGAATCAGTATTACTAAGCCAACAAAATTGAACAAAAGAAAAACAAATTCTGACAAAATAAACTCTATTGACCTCTCATTAGTAGTCACGATCTTCTTGCATTACACGAAAACAATAGTGAATTATGGACGGCACACAAACATAAACAGAAAATGAGCGTTCTCACGTGCTTCTTAAATAGGTCATCCAAATAACACAAATCGTACAAATGTGCACTAAAACTGAATATTTGGAACCTAAACCTATATTCTGTGAGTTAGTTTTAGATACAGTTTAGTTTCATTTAGAACGCTGACCAATTCTAAACCAGCGGTTCACTGAATGGCCCGTCAACGAATTTTATGTGCACGCTGACAGCAGACGGCTGACCATTTCGACAACAATAGTCGAGTGACGATTTATGTCTGTAAGAGCAGAGTATTAAAGCTGCATATTGTTAAGTCTTATTTCCTCTACTACAGGGACGTGTAGGTATCAGCTATTCCTAAAATCGGCAAAGACAAGTGCGACATGTGATTACGAAGACTTGACCTTTTTATGGAAGAATATTTGAAAGTCAAATGTACCGTTTTCGAGAAGATGGAATTACAATTTAGTCTTATATGACTAAGATTTTTTTTATATACTGTCACGCCGGTGAACAGGTCTCGAGATATCCATCTACACCTTTCCCCCAGTTAAGTGAAGCTTACTATCCAGGCTTATCTTTGCTATGAGGCACATGACTATCTATGACTAACCATACAGATACTTACAAAAAGTATAATGAAATGTTTGGAGAAGCCTTAGAAAATCGACTGATATTACTCATTTCCGGATGTGAGTTACGAGTAACAAATCGATTTCAATGTTTGGGAATGAGCGAATGTTATGTTGCACAACGCAAACAAGTAAAATTAAATGTTGAATATTTGCAATCGTGGACAGAATTAGGTACTACGGATATGGATGGGCACCAGATGCTAAGACATGCACAGGTCCTTTTAATAGGTGTTACGTAGGCGTTGCCATGTTATTTTAACGTACGCAAAAAGGCATGTTAATAAGCCGCAGCACTATTCATAGTAACATATCAGTAGTACTGTAGAGATGTCTTAGGCACTCTACACACTTGTGTTCGTATAGTGGGAAGATAAAATCAAAGGTGGTATTCTAGATAAATGTTTATTGTCACTCACACGGTTACATTCACTCTTAAGCTAATTTAATTATATTGCGCGGATTGTATGCGCAACCTGACTCAGAGGCGGGCGCGGGACGACTACTTAGCCCACTCGTGAAATGTGCCTCGTAAGATAATTGCGACGTCATCCTGTCGCTACAAGTACGAACAACTAACGATTGCATTATTGCAGTTTGACAATTTTATAAAAGCACTAGATATACCCGCGGTTTCACTCGCGTTTATGGTTACTGCGCTGCCCCCTGTGGGTCGCAGCGTGATGTTATAGGTATAGCCTATAGCCTTCCTCAGTAAAAAGGCTATCCAACACTAAAATAATTATTCAACTCGAACCAGTAGTTCTTGAAATTAGCGCGTTCAACTAAATAAACAAAAAAACAAACAAACTCTTCAGCTTTATAATATTATAGTATAGACTAGTATAGATAAGAATAAAAAGCAATTTTTTTATAAACTGTTCGTATTTATAATTTATGGCAATTAGTCATGGGTCTTTGAGACGCAGGTAAGCAGTTCCGCTATTTGTGTTGCAACGAAATTACCGATCGTGAGGTCCGGTTCAGTTTCCAGATCAAAGTATTTGTTAGGTTTTAACCATAGAATATTTTCGCTACGCTGTTAACCGCAGAAATCATGCGACAATAGCACGTAATTTAGAAATAAAAAACCCAAACTCTACTACATGACATGGTATGGTATCTAAATATCATCGGCGACATTTGGATATGACGTTTTTTATTTTCCCCATGAAGGTTCAGGTGTAATATGTTATATTACGCCTGAACCTTCTATCTAATAATGTAAACTGACCAAATTCAAAATTTATGACAGTATAAATTTTAAATTGAGCCAGTGATGTATTTAGATTTTTATCTTGATATAATTACAAACAGAGCGAGTCACTATTTTTACATTCTGATGTTTACTGTGCCCGGTAAACTATAAGACATATTTCTTATTACATGCAGTCGCAACGTAGGAAGTAAAACTCATGCAGGTACGTTTCATACGCCTTAGCCTACCTTTTGAGGATGAAAAGTATCAAATGTTAATTAAAATAAATGTTGACTGCATCCGTTTAAACTGTGAAGAAACCACAAAATAAAGAAAATTTCGATTAGGGACTGCCGTACCGATGGGATTCACCTTTACCTTTGGGTGGTGACGTTATAAATGTTTCCACGAAAGCGTTACCACATATTGTTTGTATACTCGTAATTTATTACTTATTTACGATCTATAAGAGCTGTAAAAAATAACGAAAACACAAGCAATGAACTGCCACGATCAACGAATATGTTTGCCAAAGATTTAATTTCTCGTGATTAAATTTACTACTGGTAAACTGCAAATTGCTATAAAAATTACAATTTAGATTACAAATAACTAGTGTACTTGTTAAACTCTCCACCTAAACCAAAACGCTTGTGGTTGGAGTGGGTTCATGTTGGCACTGTAACCCATGGTCTCTCGATCGCAAGTCCAACTAGGCTAGCATTGCTTAAAGTAAAAGCTCAAAGATTAGGTGATAAGGACTTAGTAATCTACACTATTGTTATAAAGAGGAAAGATTTGTATTTTTGTTTGTAATAAATAAGCTCAAAAACTGCTGGACTATTGGTAGTCTAGCAGTTAAAATTATAAATAATAGAGATAGAATTCCGGCAGTCGAACGTTTTGTTTTTTCAAAATTCCTTAAATATTAATAGTTTTTAAGTTATTAACAAAAAACTAAATGCTATCTTTTTTTCATCTTAATTTGTTAATAACAATTGCAATTTTTTATGTGCTAATACATACATTTTTCTAGACGTCGTCATACTGAATCGAATGAACCATCGCTCATATTTTTAGAAGCTTTATCAAGAATTAACACGTTTTTGAACTTGTTGACTAGACTATGGCGTGGAGAAGTAGTAATAGACGTATCTCAAACTGGTGGACAGTTAGTAAGCAATAAATATTAAGCCGACTTAATCGAAAATTATTGAAAACACACACCACACGTACATATGTGTGACTGCGTCTGTTTTTGAGAATTTTATGAGCCGTCTTTCTGTACCTATCTATTTTGTGGCAGAAAGCTCTTTAAGTATTGGACGTATTGTCTAACGTCATGGAGATACTATTTACATAAATGGATTTTCCCATATATAAATTAGGTTAAATTATTATCTAAGAGGAATATATTCATAATAACAAATTTTGAACCATATTTGTCACTCAGTTTGTTATCCTGCTGGAGGGACCACGATATCGATTAGTCAGAATTCTGCCTGTGACGTGTCCGATTGCAATATATATGGTATCTGATTTCTCGACCAAACTATCCCCAACCACAAACCCTTTCCCGTGTCACTCAGAAGTTTCGAGTTCGATCCCAAGGCGCACAGCTCTGGCTTTTTGCAGGTAGGTGCGTAGTAAATGTATAATATGTAAGTATTTACAAAAAAAAAAAGTATATTTGTATGTTTATCCATTGTCTAGTACCCATAGTACACAACTACACACGGCTACACTTCAAGTTAGATACCCTATAGGTATACGCATAACTACGCTACATACAAAATAGAGAATTGTCGGAAAGGGACAGTGGATAGTGGTGTCGGTGTAATGGTAAGGATTGAGCGTAACAAAAATATAACGCACTCTCTCGCACGATTCGCAGCGTCCAACTTCTAATAGTTCAAGAGTTAGATTCGCTGTGTGTACATGCTCTGCATAGTTTGGGCTAGATGGTGTTGTGTGTATGTCATAGAATATAATTATTATGATAGAATATACATATTATATTATAAATAGTTAATTATCGCTAGCTTTAACGGTGAAAGAAAATAGCGTAGGTAAACCTGCATATTATCTAAGAGTTCTACATAATGTTCTTGAACATGTGTGATGTCTGCCAACCCGCACTGGGTCAGCGTGGTGGACTATGGCCTAACTCTTCTCATACTGAGAAGAGGCGCATGCACAGCAGTGCGATAGATTATAAGCTATCATGTTATATTATTATTAATAATACTATATAATCTTCTTTATAAGCAAATACCCACCCGATTGTTCTAGGTTTATCGTATTCAGTACAATACCGGTTTTAAAATTGTATCCGTATGAGGTAATAATCACTGTTACCCAGATATTAAAGACACATAGACCATAGACAAACACGGAGAACCAGAACCACTTTCTGTTGATCATACATATTTGTGTCATGCATTAAACTAGTAATTCTTCATGCATCGACGAACGTGCATGAAGAATGTAAAGAGAGCGAATGAAGCAAAAAATACATTTCAAAATCGTAGCAAGTGGAGATCAGTATCTCTGCTTTAAAGGGAAATAAAACATTCAAGTATGAATCACCGCTAAAAATGGCACTATGGAATATACACAAAGTAGGCGGGGCTTAATATGATAGTATCGTATAAATATATCAATGGATTTGAGATTTTATAATCAATTGTAGAACACGTAAATAAACTGTAAAATAGAAGAGGTAATAGCTATCTTGTCCCATTAACAGTAACGTCCATTTTTGAGTAGTGTACCTGTGTGGCAATAACAAAGTGCGGTTAGTATTAAAGTACGGCTTTCATGTTTTATTAATGTTAGCTGTTTTTATTCTGTTATTCAACTCGTTACATATAGGGGTGAGGAGACCACTTAAAGCAATACGTTATCTGCGTGGTAAGGATCGATTAGATCGGCCTCTAAATAATCTCGAGCGCTCTGATCCCGCATTCTGGCTCTCCTACATTGAACTAACTAATGTGATATTAATATTCGGGCTGCTCGTATTATTTTTAAATGCATGCGGTAATCTAAATTCAAGAAATATCGATTGATTAATTACCAGTTTATTTAGAAGATTTTAACACAAATTTGGTAATAAGTCAAGTGGAGAGAAATCCAGTGTTGCCAACATAATTAATTGCAATCTTTAGATTTCGGTGAGCTAGGTAATGTATAGGACTTTCTGAGATAGTAAATGGTTCGTCTTATCAATAATATAATTATTATACTTATTGCGCCTGATGTAATCCATCATGCAAACATTCAGAAAAATGTTAAAGAATGTCTTACGTATTTATAATGATACTATTCATAATCATAACGTTTTCTTATATTACTGACTGCATATATACTACGGTCTGTTTTAAAAATATAATTTTTCATAGTGGTACTCGTCTTCATATTCATGCCGCGGCCACACATTGGTTATATTTGCATCAATGTAGCTTATTGCGGCCAATACTCCAATGTGTGGATCAGTCTTTGACACAATGTGAACATTGCGTCTAGTCACCGTCCTGTGTGCAAAACCGACGTGCAAAGAGTCGGTTTTTTCAACAAGTTTAAAGGCGAGGGGAATGGAAGTGGAGTGCGCGCGAGCATCTTGGACAGAATGTCGCGCGCGCGCCACACATTGGTCATTTTAATCATCCACCACCCCCTATTCTTTCGTTGTTTTCTTGTACGATGCAAATAATAAGCATATGTACCTAAACCATATGCGTAAGCCGCTAGTCCAAATAAGTTATCGTCCATAGTCCGCTCTGCCTCAATTGAACAACAAGGTCCGCACTTGTCTATTTGCAGTGTTTGGTGCAAAGTTGGTATTGATGCCAATGTGTGGTGCAGTAGTTTGATTCAATATTGGCCATTCCAAATTAGAGCCAAGCTTGGGCGCAAAGTTGAATCCAATCTGTGGCCGCGGCATCAACGAGGAGAACATAATAATATCAGCTGGGCATAGGCATCTTCTCATTCTGAGAAGGGTTAGGCCCATGTTCACTATGTGAGCCCAGTATGGGTTGGCAAAGTCATTAACACATCTCGGAGAACATTATAGAGAACTTTCAGACGTGTAGGTTTTCTCACGACGTTGTTCTTCACCGTTTAAGTGGACTATAATTATCTATTTAATACACACATAACCGCAAACATATCCACACAATAGATAGATTCCACCTAAGTGCCTACGGGACATTATGAATATCCACTGGTCGGACCGCGTACTAAACACAGAAGTTCTACGACAAGCAAATGTCGGCGGAATAGAGGTACATATCTAATCCATGTCTCCCGGACGTCTGACGACAGAGTGGCTAAACACATCTTCTACTCAGAGCTATAGGATGGCAAGCGAAAACAAGGCGGCCATTTTCTGCGCTACAAAGATGTGCTCAAGCGTCACATGAAGCGCTGCGACCTTGACCCGACGCAGTGGGGGGCTGTGGCGCCGGACAGGCCACCCTGGAGGAGCACTGTGCGCACTAAGGAGTTCGAGATCGAAAGGTGACGGAAGGAAGGCCTCGATGCCAAACGGGACGAGTTCAAGGCTCAAGCACCTGCGGCCATACATTACAATTATGTCGGAGGGGTGCTGACTTGCAGTGATTGCGGGAGCACGTTCACGGCAAAAATCGGGTATGTCAGTCAATTGAGAGCACATCAACGAAGCTCTCAATAACGAGTTCCAAATCGCCGTTGCCGAATACGATCTGGATTGTATTATTATTATTAGTCACATAACTTTAAACAGTCAGTGTTAGGTCGTGGTATCGAACTCGAGACTTCTGCGTAGCGGTACAATGGTGAGACCATTGTCGACCCTATGCTATTGCTGCTGTCAATTGTATTAGTTACATTTAATCTATACACTTTACGAAGCAAGGAAGATATATATATACCGGGTTCGTACGTATTAAGCTATTGCAATGAGGATGATAAATTGATGAAAATGCTGCACTTTTTACATATTATATGTAAAAAGTACGTATATTTAATTTAACGGTTTCAATCTTATCAAATGTAATGACTAATAAGCCTTAACATAATGCTGACTGCTTATGTGCAAATATAAATATTTGTTTAATTATTAATCATTTGTTATACAATAGCCAGTACTGTGAGATTATATTACCGCCAATAGACAAGTCTCAATTTCGATACCCACCTTCCATAACCGTGTATTTACCAAGGGTTTTCATATTGCAATGAACCTAGTACTAGTTTAACTCCTCTCATACGCCACGGTACCAACATGATCCTTGTGATATTAGAAGCCGTAGATAGCCGTAATATTATTGTTTGTTGTGGAAATACTGTTCGATTCTAGTACTTCTATATTACTCAGACTTAATATAGCATTATGTTTATTACCCCTTGTATACAAGGGGTAATCAGCGTATCAGACAGAGTTATTATATTAGTATGGACCGTGGTATGGACTAAAATAATAGTTCTGTCTGTCTGTTACGCTTTTACGGCTAAACTTTGAATCGGATTTGATGAACTTTGGCAAGGAGATAAATATTTATTTATTTATTTTTATTAAGAAAACCAACAGCGATACAGTTAGTTTAACAAATCGAGTATAGTACAATTTTATATGGCCAATAACAGGTTTCCCTAACTAACTTAATATACTTAAACAAATTCAGCGTATAAAGGTCACTACTTACAACCTCTTATATAAACATGGAATACATATAATACAAACTTTGTGAGTTTAGAAATATACAAAATAAACACACTAGTCATACACATAAGAATAGCAGGAGAGGAAAATAAGTTGGGCGTAGTTGCCTATCTTTTAATATCTTTATTAATTGTGATTTAAAAGATTTCTTAGAACAGCAGAAGGGATCAACCTCTTGGAATATAGTGTTATAAGTGGGAGCAAAGCGGGTGAGCACACAGTTACAAGCGCGGTTGGTTGAATGTCGGGGAACATGTAACAATGATGTTTGACGGGTGCGACGTATTGGAGCATTAAATGTAACCTGTGAGACCAATTCAGGACAGTTCAGATGTCCGTTTAGTATATATATTATCCTGAGGAAAGACACATACTATCTATTAGCCCGATATGTGTTCCCATGAGGTTCTTGCAGGTTAAACCGCGGCCAACAGTACTAGTTGGCATAAATGTATATTTATTTAATAAAAGACATCATACGATACAATCTAGTTAATAACACGGTAAATTAATAGTTTATGGAACAACATACATTACGATATAGTATTGTATTAAAACACTGATTTGTAGTTTTATATGAGCCAAGCGGAATACATGAATGCCTAGATATCCTTGGTATGTTGGTAATAAACAAGATCCTCCCATAAATTACGTTTTGCTTTTAGAATGTTAATGCAATACCTACTAGTGTAAAGCCTATTGCACAAAATAGTCGTTAACGTAATATAGTGGCACACCTGGATGTACACAAAGGGTTAGGCAGAGCAGGAGTATGTATGTCCTACGTGATAAAGTCCTCAAAATTATCAGTAACTGTACCTAGTCAGAAGCAATAATACGGCCAGTTAGTAGTTAAAGTACACTATAATCGGTAAATGTCGCCGACTGTTGGACTGTAGAAAAACATAATAACACCTTGCCCGGTCCGGGAAACAAAACGGAGATCTCGCGATCGCACGCAAACAGATGTCACAGGACTAACGACCCTAATGTTTAGACATTAATACCTATATTACATTGTCGGAGTGTGTTTCGATTAATTGTTATAATATGCTGTCCATTCGCCCTCTGTTCTGTACGTGGAACCTAAAATCGTAGTTGAAGACATGTGGATGTCATACATATCTGACTAGTCCTTCGGGGACCGAGGCGTGAGACTATGTAATATAATAAAAATATCAGTCTTGTATTAAAACTATCCCACTACTGGGCACGGGCCTCTTCTCAGTGTGAGGAGGATTAGACCATATCTACATATACTAATATTATAAAGCTGAAAAGTTTGTTTGTTTGGTTGAACGCGGTGATATCAGGAACTACTGGTTCGAATTGAAGAATTATTTTAGTGTTGGATAGCCTTTTTTATCGAGGAAGGCTATAGGCTATATAACATCACGCTACGACCCACGGGGACAGCGCAGTAACCATAAACGCGAGTGAAACCGCAGGCACATCTAGTTTATTTATAAATATTAAATTAAACATACATATATTAATCAGTGGTAGGCGGAAGCTACCGAGATTAAAAACAAACAAATAACAAGTTACATTCAAGTGTGGATTTATTAACACTTATTGGCGTTTTTACCAAGTTATAGGCAGTTAAAACGGAGTTATCGTTAATCATTGTTGTTATAATTATATGCAAGCCTTTTAACGCCTTTTATCTTTATGATGACGGAAGCCGGACATACATCTAGTAAGGTTAAAACGTTGTAACGTTTTAAAGGAACAGAAAGTATTTCAGTATTTGTACTTAACTTTTCGTAATTTGATTACTGATTACTGTACAGCAACATTGAATCAGGCCAATACATCACCGAAGGGTTAGGTCAAGTTAAGAGTAGGTACTTATGAACGACCATAAAGCATGTAATCAGATTGAATGAAGATATGCCAGGATCTGTACTCTCTACCTTACCATCCAGCAAACAGGAGCGTATGTATTATTAATAGTATTAATACCGCAGCAGTAAAGGCAAGATATAGGAATATATTTAAGGAAAAGGCCGAGCATGGACTCTGAAACTGTAGCCGGTTAACGGTATTACGGACTCTCCCTCTACCTGGGACCTGGTTTAGGTCCCACTCATATACCTACCAGCGCATATGAATGTGCTGGTAGGTATATGAGTGCTTTACCTACCAGCGCATATGAATGCGCTGGTAGGTAAAGCAAGAGCGTGTTCACTCATGTGAACACATTCTTGCCTACCCTATCGTGGTTTATAAGTATATTATCAAGGTATTAAAATGGGTACCTAAATAACATTCTACAAAAAGTAAAATAGATATTATCCGCACCTTCAATCGCGGTCTCAAAATATGTTCATGTCCTTAACCAGGAATTTACATCAAATTTAATTAAAATCAGTGCAGTGGGTCATGTTAATTTAGCAGACAAGCTGAGTAACTTATAATATTATTTATTAAAGTACCACGTAGAACAATGGCCTCAAATACTCATTATTTATATTAATTAAGTATATATCAAAACATTTAATATTTATAAGGAAAATTATACAAAAATATACATTATCAGTGTTACTACTAAATAACATCGTTACTATATTAAAAATAATCAATGTCCACACTAAATAAACAAAGAACATAAATTACGATACCAAGAAGTTTGATAAATTTCTTGTAATTTATTTTATATGGCGAGAATCCAAAACAATGACCTCGCCGGCCTCGGTGGCGTAGTGGTTAGTGTAACCGGCTGCCACGCCTGAGGTCGCGGGTTCGATTCCCGCACAAGTCAAACATTTGTGTGCATGAACATGGATGTTTGTCTTGGTCTGGGTGTTTCTATGTATAATATGTATGTATTTACAAAAAAAAAAAGTATATATGTATGTTTATCCATTGTCTAGTACCCATAGTACAAGCTCTGCTTAGTTTGGGCTAGATGGTGTTGTGTGTATGTGGTACAATATTATTATAAAAAAAAAAAAATGATTGATAATTACTTTTTCATAAAAATATTTAAGTTGGCGTACAGAATATTTAAGTAGAAATAGACTAATTGTTAATCCTGAAGTAAGATTTTGTGATTAAAAAGAAGACATGCAATTTTTTTGGTACCTAATAATAATAACTAAATGTTGGAAGTCAAATATTAGTATTTGCCATGTAGGTAATAGAATGAAAAAGTAATCCATAATTATATAATATTCTGAAATATTTCGATGTAGTATTTTCCTTAATAACTTTAATTAACGCCCACTTCTATTTTTAAAGGGTATTATTTTATTTATAACAGAAGAAGAGTGCTACCTTGATAATCAAATATTTAAGTTAGATTGGGCAGAGTAACTGGATTGCAATCATCAATTACAATCGGCTTGGGAAGTCCTTACTACCAGTGTGCAATTGCTATGAAATAGGATATTCGAATGTTGTTGTTATATCCCGCATTCGAAAATTCATCGATTCGTTGCCACTTCAATTCTAATCAAAGTTTCATGTATTCGAATATGTGTCATAGTGCCTAATAATTCTATTGCTTTATCGATAATCGGCCATCGTTAGATTTTAAAACCTATTTATTCGATATAATTTACCCGATTCTGTGCAAAAACTGACAATAATACATAATATCAAGGTGAGCTACAAATCTGATCCCTAAAGAATTACGGATAATAAAGGCCAGGCAGAAGAATATTTGCATTTAGAGAATTATTACATGTAATAAACTTGGTATAACTTTTAGTATAACCTACTTCTAATGACAGCCATGATGGCCATAAAGTCAGTTATGGAATATAACATAAAATCCCTTATCAATACAAACAAACCATAGATCCTTCTAATATTGAGTGTGATAAGAAGAGAAACATAATTATTTACAAAATATATCAGTAGTAGGAAATAAGACTGGTATTTAATCTTGTATATTATATGCAAATACATTTATATATTTAAGAATAATATGCTTTAGGCAAATTATTAGTATCCTTGCTTCATTTTTAGGTGCAAGTTCCTTTTTACTTTTAATGAGTGTATAATATATTGCAAACGATATTGCACTAACTAGTCAATTGTCTTGGAGAGGAACATTCACTTATTTAAATACTGCTCTTATTTGCAGCCTGGTCATTCCAGTGTTATAAATTAGTTGTGGCTACAGGATTAAATATTCGTATTAGTAAAATATTACTGGGACTTTCAATGCAACATTACAGTTTGTAACTAGGTAAAAAGCTTAGCAATAAGCATCAATCAATAGGAAATATGAAAATCTGACTGGCAGAGGGCAGTAGACTCAATTCCTATTATCGAGGTCCTAAAACTAGCTGGCTAAAACTGGATGGGCCTTTGCCTAAGCCTTTTGGGTATATCTTTGTGATGTATCAACTTATCAAGTGAGTTAATTACAGTCTAATAGTCAATACGAAGTTTATCCGTCAATCAATGGCGATGCTTAAATTGAACTAAGCAAAATATTACAAGATTAGCTAACAAGCTAATCTCGTCTCAGTCTGTATATGTTGAGACGGTTTAATTGATGCATGTGCAGTAGCGATGTACTACGGTTACGAAAAAATTAAAATATTGTATGATCACTCATCGAAATATTGATTAATTCGTTGTTATTGATTTTATTCGAATTACTATCGAGTGCTCGAAACTTGATTTAAAGATGAAACGATTGATTGATGTATTGTGGTTGATCGAGCAATCTTGCTGACGATGTATAATGACAGTGAAAATCTTTATTAGGTATTTTTAAACAGCTCCATTACTACATGACTAAGTTCTGAAATGCGACAGAAAAGAGCGACAACCTTTTTTACGACTCATATTTCCTTTTCATAAGGCATGAACGAGCTGATGGTTTAGCTATATTTTGTTACTAGATGTTCCCGCGGTTTCACCCGCGTTTATCGTTACTGCGCCACCCCCGTGGGTCGTAGCATGATGTTATATAACCTATAGCCTTCCTCGATAAATAGGCTATCCAACACTAAAAGAATTTTTCAAATCGAACCAGTAGTAATCACGCAGAATAAACCAGGATAAACATCGTTTGTACTATGTCTGTAATGGGTAATTATTTTGCTGCAATGTTATTTTAAAACTGCCATATCTCCTAAGATATTCATTGAAATCGAATGATGTAAAGGGCAATTTTGTTTTAAATTAAATACTTGTGATGAATAACGTATTTATTTGGATAAGGATTAATATAATATTTATAATAATACCTTCGCAAATAATGCATTATTTTAGAACAAATTTGGTTAGCATAAAAATGGTTATAGTGAGCTAACCTTAAAAGATAGACATATGCTGTCGCGGACTTTTTTTTAGAACTTTTAAAGGGGAACAATTCTGTCATACATGATTTTTGCGAAACTTTAACTGTTTACGCAGCGCAAGCTCTCAAAAGGAAAAAATACCCTCCGATTTTGAAACATTCTTCATTGGTGCTCAGCTCCTATTGATATTAGCGTGATGATATATAGCCTATAGCCTTCCTCGATAAATGGGCTATCTAACACTGAAAGAATTTTTCAAATCGGACCAGTAGTTCCTGAGATTAGCGCGTTCAAGCAAACACACAAACAAACTCTTCAGCTTTATAATATTAGTATAGATTTATTTATTACTAATGATATTAAAAAAGGACAATTCTCGCACTAGGAATAAATCCTGTGTCATCGGGGATTCTACAAACATTCGAACTTAGACCAGGAAAAAAACAAAATTTGTGGAGCACACAATTTTTAATCTCGTGTGGGGATAGAACCCACAACAACACTCGGCGCAGTGGCAATGGCGAGGTAACCACTTAAACCACTTCGCCATCCGTACATAATAATATGCAATGAAATTATCATTCAATATCTTATTCGAAACATCGTTAGTGTTTCGAATAAGAATTCGATTTGATTCATAATTCGAATATTTAAAATGTTTTTAATTGTACATAATTGTGTATTGGCAGACACCATTATGACTGTCGCAATATTCAAAGTCTGACTAGACCTCTGTAAATCATTTTAGATTTCTAGGCTGTGTAAATATGTAATGCAGTCTTCTATTGAGCAAATACATACTCATCTATACATATAATAAAATCGTAGGAAAGTCAAAACTGTACATTGAATATTTTTTTAAAAGAATACTTGGGGCGTGATCTACAATCGATATCGAAGCCAAAAATATAGTTTTTAGAATTTTTGTCTGTTTGTCTGTATGTATGTCCGGGCTAAACTCAAAAAGTACTGCATTGATTTACTTCAAATTTTGCATGAATATTACTAACAGGTCGGGTCAACATATAGGCTACATATTATCACGCTATAACTTACGGGGGAGGAGCTGTGAATCTTTACTTTTCTTACGCATTCTGTGACAGCGTGTAATCTAACGACGCATATTTAAATGTTGTTTTTGAGTAAGCCATGCTATTATCTAGCTTTACACTATAAAAACTACGCCATTTAAGTAACTTGGGAAGAGAAATATAGTTGGGTTCCGCGGCGACAAACACTTTTTATTTAAAATCTAGGCGGACGAAGTCGCAGGTAACAGCTAGTATTATAAATACGAAAGTAAGTTTGTTGGTTATATTTTAACAGCCAAACCTGGCTAAAAAAGGCTATCTCTTGTTTGCCATAATCTTAAACACAAGGAATATAACATCGTGTCAGCTGTGGATCTGCAATCTGGTATATTAAGGGTTAGAACAAGAAGCAAGAGTATCATCAGCTGGACTAAAGAAATCAAGTCTATAAAAGCCACTTGTAATATTATTTATTTATTTGGTACATTGTTGAAATTTATTTTCTTAAACAACTGAACAAATGCACAAAAAACCAACAAAGTTAAAAATCTATGAATGTTATGATACCTTGTTGGGTGTGTTGGTATTTTTTGTATCTTAGAATACAATTTGGTTCTCACTAGTATAACGTCAATGTCGAGCATTCCGACTCGGAAGCGGTAGGTTGTGTTAGGTTCTCTTTTGTAAACCCACCCAGAAATAGTCCAAAACTGCCATTAGTTCTACCATAGAACTGAGGAATAGAACCAGTAGAACAAGTGGGAATAAAGACTCCCATTAGTTCTACTATTTTGTAACACCTAATATCGTAGAACTATTGAGAAAAAAATTCTCATTGGTTCTACCATAGAACTGTTTAGTAGAACAAGTGGGAACAAACCGGTTAATCAACAATATTGATTAGTGAAGAGGGTGTGGTTGCACCTTAAAAATGTTAAAGTACATACGTCAAATATCCATGATTGAAAGGCTATATGACTTAAGTGCCATTTTTTGGGATAACAACTTATATGTATACATATTTGAAATCAGAAAATTTGCTGGTTTAAAATATGCATATAAGTTATTATTGTAGAAAATGGAGCTTAAGTCAAATAGCCTTTCAATCGTTGATATGATGTAAAATCCACAATGATTATGCAACACACATAATGCAGTATTATCTTATTGTTTAAATATTTTACCCAAAAATATGCCACAGCTCTGTTAGGATAATGAACTGATATGTTATCAACTTACATTACGATGCAGGCAACATTAATCATCAATATTTTTGCGAAACCTGTATTGAAATTTGCCTGTTACTACGCATTTGTAACTGGCAACCATTTTACCACATGCACATTTTGAGTTCAACTTTTTATTAGCATCTAAGCTTATAGAATGTAAAAGCATTTAAATGTTTTAATATTTTCCCACCTAAAATTATTCATAAATAAGTGAAGTGGAAAGTTTTACCAACAACATAATATATGTGTTCTTCAATAACTCATTATACTGTATTTAACGTCAAAGATTGCTCTAATACCCTAGACAGGTTAGCTGATTAATGAGAAGAGGTCAATGACCACAACTGGTACTTACTGTATTTAGAATATTTCAAAACCAACTTTTTTTTAAACTGGCTATATTGTTTATACAAATTAAATACACTAATTATAATACTATGTTTTGAGTAGTAACCAGTGTGCTATTATTGCTATTGGGTAATAAAGATTGGAATCATATGACCACAATAGAAATTATATTGCCGATCTTTGTAGTTGTGAGTTGGACTTTGATTCTCATTTAGAAGATACTGCTATAATAGTCACTTTTTTAAATAACCATATAGGTATTTAATATATTGACATTATTATCAATTATAAATCCATTATTATTTTTAGGATGTATATTAATTCTATGTATAGTATATCACCAAAAGTATTACATACAATTATAAATAGAAAATACCGTTGTATGAACATATTTGGACTACTTACCTATAAAAGCGTTTTTATCATCTACTTTCAAATAAATTACAGAACAAACAAAGGTATTTGGGGAGAGACTGAACGTTGCAAAGCCAGTACCTAGTCCCGTTATTTTACCTGCGGCGTCACTGTACTTATATGGCTAGATATCGGTTAATTAGCTCTTCTAAGTCACGAGGAACTCATAAGAATGATATAATATGTCCAAATTGTTAAAAGTAAAGAGAAAGTTTAATACTCATGGTGACACTTGGCAATCAAGCTAACAGGAAAATACAGAAACACACGTTACACCACATGATAAAGTTATAAATTCAACATAAGGTACAGGTTGGCAAAAGAAACATCAAAATAATTACAAACACTCACCTTCTTTTTTGATTTGCTGGTTTTGTAGACATTTCGGTTTTTATCATTTAGTCACTATTATGAAACTTAGCGATATGAACACAATCTTAGAACACTGCCAAGGAGAGTATCACATCGCTTATTGCGATTATCTTTCTGTTTGGTTTTAACATACACAACAATTAAGTTTCACTAATCACAATTTAGGTCATTTTACAATGCACTACACATAAAATTGCACTTTGTTATCGTGAACTTGCACAGTAGAAACACGAGATCGACAACGAAGTTACACAAGTTAGTTCTCTAAACCGCATACATATTTTGCGTACGCTTAGAACACAATTATTTCATTGGTTAATCGGCAGCTGTAGTGATATACACCAATCATATTTTGAGTTTGATGACATACAAACAAAGCTACGCCGTACGTGTCACCTATACTTTAGAGTTTCCACGTCCGCTTGCATAGATGGCGCGAAAAGAATACCTTTAAAGCTTCGTATTTAAAGCCGTCAGGTGTCGTGCTAAAATAATAAAATAAAAAAGGTTTTTGCCAAATTATTGATTCCGTTTTTAGTTTATGATGCAATATATAATAATATTTATGTAGATTCAAGTATAGTGCATAAAAGACAAAAAAATTGTAATCGTGCATCTCACTGCCATCTCTTATAATTATGTCGTAAAAGTTCTAATCATGTTATCGCAGTACTTCTGTGTTATAACAGATGGCAGTACTGCAAAGATTTTTATATAAAATCATTAAAACAAAAAGTTTACACCACAAATATCAGTTTCATTATTATATATTTTGTGAAATCAAGTAGTAAGCTTATATCAATCGACATAGAAACTGTTCTAAGCTTTTTCTTAAAAAAGTAGATTTTTCCTTTATTGAGATTAAAATTAAAATTTTGTTTAGATTTCTTTAGTTTGGGTAGATAGATACCTACTTATTCATTTTCATCAGTTGCGTCCTAGAGTATGCACACATTTTGTGGTCTTATTTATTGCCTGTAAAACCTTTTTAAATCAGTGCAGTTTCAAGACTGAGCAAGTAGGTAGGTACATAAAACCGAAGCGACGCGTTTCGCTTCGGTTTTATGTATGTCAAAGAATGTATGTGTGCTCTGCTCAGCGGTATTCGCTACCGTCTGCGGTAGAGAAAACCGAGTGGGTATGCGGTAATACCTATTACTGTTCACACCAAAGCGGATTTCGCTATCTTTGTGGGTAGAGTTGATACTAAATACCTGAGCGAAACCTACGCGGCAGGCACTTCTACCAACAGTGGCAGCGAATACCGCTCAGGTCGTTCTAGCCGCGGAACTTCATACTAAATACCTGAGCAAAACCCGCGCGATATATACCTCTACCCTCAGCGGCAACGAATACCGCTCAGGTTTGAATAGGCCTTTATTCTCTGAGTGCCCCGATCTCCGAAGCCCCCGTCCCGGAGAACCCCGAATACGATAAATATGACTACATTTTTTTCTATTGTTTTTAAATTCTGTAGCGACTGCTGACGCGTTATTTTTATATAGGCGCGCTATTGTGTGTGCGCAGGGAGACGACTGCTGCGTTGCGCCGCAGCGCAGCAGTCGTCTCCCCAGACCCACTCAGCTAAGTCGCATTATTATGTAGGTAGTTTATTTTAAGAACCGACAACCGCTGGGGTAAGCGTATTCTTGAGTGGAGACCGCGACTTGGCAAACGTAGTGTAGGACGCCCTCCGACCAGGTGGGCTGACGATCTGCGAAAGACTGCAGGCAGATGCTGGATGCGGCAAGCTGAAGAAATGGCGCTATGGCGCTCTTTGGAGGAGGGCTATGTCCAGCAGTGGACTATTATAGCCTGATGATGATGATGATGAGTTTATTTTATATATAACTGGTACCAGAGAATAATATACACCCATATCTACAATGAAGCATTTTATTTGAACATCCACAACAAGACAAATCATTAACCCCTACATTGGTAACCCTACGACATCGAACATGCAACTTTCGACGATGACACCGGTAATCGGAGCACGGGCAAAGAGACAACGTGGAACAGAAGCACGCGCACATGGATAGCGAGGTAACCAGTACGCGCATGTGTGGCGGTGAAGCACGATTCATGGAAGCAGAGACTAGGAACACGCATCATGGGAGATGACTCGCCCTTTTCACCAGGTTCAAAACGGCTGACAACCGAATTACTTTCGACATAGTACAAGCTAGATGACGGCGATCATCATGGCTCCAAAGACAACGCGACGCTCTATAGGAGTTTGTACAAATAATGGAATTTGTAAAGCGGTCTTATGCAGCATAATCCGACGATACACGAAGACACGGGAAACGGCGGCGACACTCTAGCAAGAGTACAGTGTGCGCGTCGTATGCAGTCATCATACTTCGGTGGCGCTAAAAGGAATACGCACTAAGTGAGGATGGCACCTGCAAGATCTGAGAAACATGGAGCTGGTAGAGCATGAAAACTGATGGAAACCGCCGCGAGACGAGGACAACATAATATTTGCGTCTTTGTACGAAAAACTCAATTATTATCAGCGTCATACGAAAAGCAAGAAAAAGATACTTGACGAGTACCTACGTGTAAAAGTATATAATCGTAATGTGTCGATAGTCATACATTTTTGCTAGATATATTTTAAATTTTCTTATAATGTCTTCTGTTTAGATTATTTTTAAAAACTTCACGTACATAGCTACTGTATATTGTCATGACCACTAGTTATCGCATTTTTGTCGAGTTTGCTTTGTGAGAAACGCGCCGGATACATGACACCCATTGTTTATATAGAGAGTTCTGTGTAATGGCAAGTGCGATAAGCTACCTATGATTTTTATAGAGTTGTACATTCATGTTGGTATTTAATAACATTTCTTTAAAATTTTGAGGAAAGTAATGTAGCGACACATTGTGTAGAGACAGACTGCTTACGCGTTAGTTTTATATAGGCGCGCTATTGTGTGTGCGCAGCGCAGCAGTCGTCTCCCCAGACCCGTTCAGCTAGGTCGCATTATTATGTAGTTTATTTCATATATAAATGGTACCAGCAAATATACACCCATATCTACAATGAAGCATGGTATTTGAACATCCACAACAAGACAAATCATTAACCCCTACACTTCTACTGTCGACATAAAAAGTGCATAAATGTATGTGTTTGGGCATACATTAAAACGAAAGTAGTTTATATAAAATTTTGTACAATGTCGAATCATAGTTATATTAGAGGTAATTACAGTTTGAATAATATGTATCAAGTATAAAAAATAAATGTTACAATATTATCAAATCATACTTAACAAATATTTTAATTATTTTAATTTTAATTATTTTTTAATAATTTTACAATTTATGGCAACAATAATTATTTCAAATTCACAAACCACAGCAAGGCGAGCAGGGTACGTAGTAAAAAATTTACCTGAGTGTAGGTATTTTGTTACTCTGTATTGAAAAAGGGATATTGTGATAATAATTAAAACCTGTGATTGCTCTCTCTCTCTACTATTATATTCTCTTATTATACTATTTATCTTTACCAAGCAACACTTTATAAATTTTTCCTGATCCTTAAGGTTATGTATAATAATTTTAGATACTTTTAGTAAGTAATAAAATATGTGCCCGCGGTTTTACCCGCGTTTATGATTACTGCGCCGCCCTCATGGGTTGTAGCGTGATATTATATAGCCTATAACCTTCCTCGATAAATAAACTATCCAACAATAAAATAATTTTTCGAATCCAGACAGCAGTTCCTGAGATTACCGCGTTCAACCAACCAAACAAACAAACTCTTCAGCTTTTTAATATTAGTATTACATATCATTTGCTGATGGTACTTTTAGCTAAACTGACTTTTAATTGAAATTATCATGATAAAAATAAATCGGGGTCCTCCGGGACGGGGGCCTCGGGATCGGGGTACTCAGGGAATAACCCGCGACAGTGACCTCACATTACTGATTTAAATCGATCCCAATAGCCTACTTACGTACCTGCAGATTCTGAGCATTAGTCCCTAGTCGGACCTATAGATACAATTGAATACTTATCCACCGACATCTACTTCATTAATAAAACCCTATACCCAATGTTTTAAAAGATAGGGATTATCTGACACCATTGCCCCGTATCGTGACTCATGCCATGAGTAGATAACAATCTGTGTGCTCCATTTGTCGGTCCGGGCTTACGAGGCTCGTTGCATCATTGATATTCTTTATCCCAAACTATACTCCGGTAACAAATAGATAATTTTAATGAGAGTATTAGATCATCTTAGTTGTATTCTTTTTTATGAGTAGGTAGTGTCTATTTGACATATTACTTATATTATGCCTCTGCAACGGTAATATTTTATGGATAAAAACAAGTTTTATTTATGAAGTTTACAGTTATAATATTTGGTCCATAGACATATATTATATTTGTTTGTCAATGTATCTAATTAATTTACTAAGTATTTACATAGTTATAAGAATCAATTTATCGCTAAGCCTAGATATATTTTCCTAGGTATGTATAATTTAGGCAGGAATGACTAGACCCATTTGGCATATCCTCTAAAAAATTAGGACACAACTACCTACGTATTAAAGTTCTAGTGTGTGTGAGTGTTTATTAATCTTTTGTTGGACCATATTTTTACCAGAAGGTAACACAGTTAGTAATTAATCATCATGCTAGGTGTTAATATTAATCGATACAAATAATATTCCGCAAATTAAATAAATATTAATTTTGCATGTAATGTTTGCATCTTGTGGCGAGATGACATGAACGCCTTTGAAAATGTCTAGAGATAACTAACAAGTAACAACAGAAGAATTGGTCGTTTAAGGGCCTTTTACATACCAATAGAAAAGCGATAAAAACATAGTTACCTATGTTATAAAAATAGGTAGGTACTTTACGTAGGGTAAAGTAGGCTCTTTAGTTAACTGATCCCGCCTAAACTGATCCCGCGGGATGAGTTGACTAGTTCATTTATTTTATTATTTATCTTTTGTCAACTGGACCCGCTTTTAAATTAGGCAGAACTCTATTGTAAGTATATTTTCAAATTTGTGTACAGACGTGCGGAAAACGTTTAAAAAAGAAGTACTATAAAAACAAAGTGCATAGTGGCCATATAATGCTTTCTCGCTCACACACGTGCATAAAAAAGACTCGTTGACCAGCGGCAAACTAGCGTCTTTGATGCATGTGATTGGCTGAATCCAAGTATTCGTATTCTCACAATAGGACTATTTGACCTTGTAATGTAAGTACTTGACATGAGTGCAATGTGTCTCGGCTTCGTAGTAATTTATGTCTTGGTCATATTCATATTATTAATGTATAACACTGTTCTCCGTGTTTGTACAAATTATAAAATTATGAAACGGGATCAGTTGATCAATTCGAAATATACATAAGGTCAACTGATCCCGCGGGTCCAGTTCAAGCGGGATCAGTCAACTAAAGAGCCGTAAAGTAACGACATTACAACAATTACTAATACTACTAATATAGACTATAAGTACATTCTGTTACTAACCCATTACTAAACAACCTATGGACTTTTTTATGTTCATACCGACATTAAAGTCCGAAATAAAGATATTTTATTTTATTTATTTATTTATAATGTTTATGCATCAATTTTGAAAGGATTAGGTAAAAAATTGCTATGGAAATAGCTTGTACTTATTGAATATGTGATACTAATACTAGCAGTGTACATTATTCGACTTGTATTGGAGCTATATTTAGACTATTTTAAAAAAGGAACATGTTGGTCAGTCTAATTATTTCATAATCATATTACCTAAACTATTAGCTTGCATGTATACTTAACTAGATTTACCCGCGTCTTCGCTTTACCTAATGTAGATTTTGACAATCAATTTCTATCCCTCGAGAACCTACAGTTCTTTTTTCGAAAGGTACCCTACGGGATTTCCTGTGCCCCTGACAACGTGTAAGCACAAGATGATCGGTGAAGTAATTAAGGCATGAACTTGGAGTATTCCGCTTTCGGTACCTATGGTTTCGGAAATAAAAAGTGGAATAGCTTAGGTGCCGAAAACATAGGTGCCGAAAAAATTGGTGCCGAAAGCGGAATACTCCATGAAAGTGTAACAAACTCACATTCGCATTTATAATATTAATTAGGATAACTATGTAGTAGTTATTTAGTATACCTACTATGCTTTATTGTTCTTAGATGCTCTAAGCAGTACGATAACGAAGTTCAACAAAAATTAATCAAAGATTAAATTTAATTTTAAATCAGCCAGCCTCACAGTTCATTAATAACTTTTTATCAACGAATTATTGTTCCGTTGAAGTAGATAAATCACGAGATAATTGCATTGACGCTAGAAACTCGCTGCTTCTAATGAACGTCATTAATTATAATATTTGAAGGGTCTGTCTGTCTACACAACTTTTCTATATAGCCGTAGTTGAATTATGTAGATATGTAAAACAAATTACAATTTAAATGATTCGTTTACTTGGTAGTAGGTACTTATATTTTGGTTTAAATAGGTACAGATATTATTTTAAAAACGATTACTTACGCCTTCTAAAGCAAATAAATGTCATGTTTTAGGGTTTTAAATGTAATTAACCCTTATTCAAATAAAGGTATATATATTACCACTTCGACTTTTTTTAAATAAAGCATCCTAATATTTCATATGGTAACATTAAAGGTATCGATGTTACGTATTTTTAATCTTTAATGTTTTTTTTACATATTATAAGTCATCCTACAACTTGTCAACGTCATTTGTCACTATAAGGTAATGTAGTAGTTGACCAAACGGTTTTAGTGTGAAAAAATTCGAATTTTTAGCAAGTGTGTTGGATAAATTTGAAACTTTGTTAAAAAAAAATCTGGTAAGTGCTTTTTCGATTCAAATATCAAAACTATAACATTTTGTCTGTAATCTCACTTCTTAGCAGTATTCGCAATTGATTTATTGATATAATTTAGATGTTTAAAAAAAGTGGTAAATAATTTACCACTGTCCGATCTCGCTTTGATAAAAATCAGTTTATATATATAAAAATACGTTGTCTTTCTGTATAATTACGACATGCTAAATATAATATAATATTTTGAAACGTGCAAATTTGTTCTTACGTAAAGCGTAAATAAAATTAACGAATTAACGATTAAAAAATTAATTAAAGCGTTAGTAAAATTAACGAAACGGACAATGGTAACTATTTTACCACCAAATTGAAAAATTTGGGAGTCATGAACGGATAATGGTAAATTATTTACCACCACTAAAACTACCCCATCCCCTATTTTTTTTATATTTTTGATGCCAAAAATAGAATCTGCAAGTGTTCTTTACCCTAAAACCACCCTAATTTTCTTAATAACTTGTACAGGAGCTCGCGTTTGTTTAAGGGTTAATTAATTTATGTATTATTTTAAAATGTTTATAAAACACTATATTCTAAGGTAATAAAATTGTGTGTCATAGATGTAATATTATCAATATATTAATAGTCCTTCTACTATGCATATTAGGTACGCATCGACAGCTTTCGACCCAATATTTACCGAGTAAAAGGTGTACAATTATTGTTATATTCCATCTATGATAGTACCACCTTTATCTAAGGCTATAGAGTGTATTAAAAAAATTAAAACATAGCATAAATAACATTTAATAACCTCAAAATTTGACACCTATTTGCGACGTTTTTGCTCGGAACAGAGAAAGATAATAATTAATGTTTTTAAAATCAAACCTAGTTGCTTTCGGCGTTTTCTTGCTTTCGGCGCTTTATTGCTTGCGTACAAATGTATTCGTTAATCATTGATCTGATTCCAATTTGACATTTATAGTATTAGCCGATACATACTAGGCATCAATTCTTAGAGCAGAATCTTGACGTAAGTAGATTGAGGTGGCGCGTGAGAGTTTATGCCATTGCCTCTCTCTTATAGTTAGTAGTAGGACGGTGCCGCCGCCAGTTTGTAGCCCGAGCTGTTTAGTACTCCTTCCTATGTGTCTATCTGAGTCGCCGGTTCTATTCACCGTTCCTTTGCGGTAGTTACTGACTTGGACTTGCTTCTGTAATGCTAAAGGTGTCATATACATTAGGTACTGATGGTTACCGCTAATTATCAGGTGGTAAAATATTACATGTCGGTATGGTTGCTAAGTACCTATCTTATTGTAAATTAGCTCATGCATATCGAGTCACTTATGCAAATATTATATTGTAGTTCAATTATATTGCAGTGATTGTCTATGCACACACATGAGATAATTTACTAACAGTACTGAGGCTGATAATGTTTCCTTATTACTTCTTGATATAACTACATAGGTAACTACTATTTACTTAATCTACATCTACTAAATCTATACGTAGTTTTTTTATTTTTTTTTATTGCCATTGTTGGCAGACGAGCAAGTGGCCCACCTGATGGAAAGTGATAACCGCTGCTCATGGACTTCAGCAATGTCAGGACACAGCAAAGCCTCTGCCTACCGTGAAAGAAGAACTCTCCATATACCTCGTTTGAAGAAGGACATATCATAGCGCTCGGGAAATACCGAAGCTGGCAGTTCATTCCGCATTCATTCAGTAGAACTGCATAAGATGGGAAAATTACATAGGTAGGTAGGTACATAAGTAATCTCTTTAAACTAATCTACACATAACACACCTGATGGGGACGTATCAGTATTACACCAACATTTCGCCAGTTAGGATTTTAAGACACGTAATAAAGGAAGAGCCTGAAGCCTTACTGAATTTTAGGTAGCAGCACAGGGCCTGGAACTGTTTCCAAAATATGTGCTACTAAAAATTTCTTTACCAATATTTCGATAGTAGCCGAAACCTTATGTACAACAGTTAGATACATTACTATATTGCCAATCGAGGGAGTCTAATAGGATAATGCAGTTTTAATCAATGAAGTAATATGATCGCTAAATTCTTCGTGTGGAAACCGGAAAGTAATAAATACTTACACTGCCGTTACAATTTATTGAACACATTACGTTTCTAAACGAATTTTCTCCATAGCCGCCGGGGAGCAATATGCTGCCGTACTTTCGAGGCGGTACTCTCATGTATGCCGTGTATCCGTAATAATTAATTATTATCTAATCAATACAGGAAGTTATTGATAATTACTTCTCCAAATACCGCTTGCAGCAGTGGAATGTATATATTTAGAGTGCATGTGAATGCATTTGTAAGTAAGCTGTCAAATTCATGTTCAGCCCGCCTGTTTTAATTTTTTTGTTAATAAGTAGAGCTAATTAAATACCAGATACTTACTTATCATAAAACTCTCTTAATCTATACTAATATTATAAAGCTGAAGAGTTTTTTAGTTTGTTTGAACGCGCTAATCTCAGGAACTAGGTACTGGTTCGAATTGAAAAATTATTTTAGTGTTGGATAGCCTATTTATCGAGGAAGGCTATAGGCTATATAACATTACGCTACGACCCACGGGGACGGCGCAGTAACTATAAACGCGAGTGAAACCGCGGGCACATATAGTTATATTATTATATATAATGTATCTAAGTATTGTTACTATACATTTGGGAGTATAAATGTAATTTTCAAGGAAATTAGTAATTAATAATACAGTCGTGGCGGCCGTAACAGCTCTATTGGTAATACCACTTTCGGTTTAAAACCGTTCTCTGTTTGGACCTAAGTGTCTGTGTATCGCCTGCCAAAGGGTTTTAACCACGCATGTCATCGTGATTTTTGTCTCACGCAACACACATAAAAAACACTTATTACTCTGTCCAACCAGCAACCAACAGACCTTGCATGGAAGGGAGCTCTGCATTGGGCCCGAACGAGAGCGCAAACTTACCACCGACAAACTCCAAAATTAGTATACTTAGGCGGACTTAATACATGTACTGCAGAGGATCGTTGTTTATTCATGGGATGTCGGATGCTATAATTATGTTATCCTATGTGAGTTTAATTAGGCTATTTATTAGCCAAAGTTTCAGGCTGAATTATAGCTTGAAATGCGGTGCAGCTCACCATTATCTACTAGCTTGATATTACTAGCGTTTTATTAAATACTACACAAGTACCTTACCTTACATATCATCCTAACTAATATTATAAATGCGAATATGAGTTTGTTTGTTTGTTTTTTTATTACGCTTGCACGCCTTAACTACTCGATAGGTTATCATGTAATTTTGCATGCATACACGTTGTCAGGGGAACAGAAAAAGACAGGGTACATTTCATCTAGAAAAAAAAAACACGGTTACTAACCTAACCATTTAAATCTAGTAAGCGATAAACCCAATACTACTTCATGCCAATGCAATGTAACATGGCTATGTTTTTGCGGCATTCCTGAAGTAATATCAAGAAAAATTATCAAGTCCTTACCTATCCTAAAGTATTGCGCAAATTCTTCAGAAGGAACGTGAATCTGCGTGGCCATAAATCAAATTTCACTTTTCATTGAGGCGAAATTGTCAATTATTCAAGTCAAAAATCAGTCATCATTTAGGATACCTACAAAGTAACTCTTAGGTATGAAAGTTAGTTAGTGAATATATATCGAAGATGCTGCACTTAGGTACATCCATGGTAGTTAAAGAAATGTTCTAAAGTGTCAACAAAATGACTTAAGTACATTATGTTGCAAAATAAAGCAGTTCATTTTAATGCATTCGTTGTATTAAGAGGTGCGGTCGGATTTGTATTAAAAATTCCATTTATACTTACATTTTCATAATACCTTTTGCGCAGTGCAGTGCGGCATTAATCCGAGCTTTAAAATCATTCATCATCAGTACAGTATACTCATGTACCTCCCTGATAGTATGAGCTTGCGTCATTTGTTTTCACTTTTTATATAATTTCCAAAGTAGCGAGAGCTACACTTTACTGAATCTTGAGAAAACATGCTAATTTTGCCTGGTTTGGCTTTCAAAGCTAACACTTTTATCATTATCACTACATTTATGACTTACTCGTTTCTCTAACAACCTTTTCTATTTAAATGTCAACTTTCAGACTAGTAGTCCTTATTCGCAGACACCTTTTTTTATGGGTTATGGGGCAAACGAGCAGACGGATCGCCTGATGGTAAGCGGTACAAACATTAAAACCGCGAACACTGAACATCTATTCGTGGATCACGCTTTGTGTCTTCTTTGGGGATGAAACCTACAGTACTGTTATATATAACGAGGTGACTACAGCTATTAAAAAGTATGCTCCTGAATATTTTGATATTAAAACACTTTTCATAAACTCTATACTTCATTGCTTTTAAAACGCTGTAACCTATTCAATTTCAATATTGCAAATGGCAGGTTGATAATTACCCGGTTATCTGTATGATCTGAATGAGGGCCTGAATGGCGCTCATTCAAATCATACTGGCCATCATTTAGGCCGTGCATTTGTTAGCAAGTAAACATAACAATAACTAATTCGTGTAGTTATTTATGACGTGTGTATTATTAGTATTTTACTAGTTCGTCTAGACGGGGATATTTGTAGCAGCGAACTAAATGGTCAGGCGGCTAGCAGGCGCCTACCCAATGATCGATTCCTACGTATTAATTTTACTACAACACCGCGTAGTAAAATTAATAATATTACCAGTAAATGGCTGAACATTTACCAGGGCTATTATGAAAATTATACAAATAAATTACTTGACGTGGTAATTATTTTAGTGTCGTGTATGCCACTTTTACATTGTGATTTGTCGTTTGAGTAGTTGCTAATCTTTAGAGTAAACGGGTATTATATTATTTACTAGATGTGCCCGCGGTTTCACCCTCGTTTATGATTACTGCGCCGCCCCCGTGGTTCGATAAATGAGCTATCCAACACTAAAATAATTTTTCAATTTGGTCCAGTAGTTCCTGAGATTAGCGCGTTCAACCAACCAAACAAACAAACTCTTCAGCTTTATAATATTAGTATAGATTTATTATGATACGCGGTAAGACACTTATTGGTAGCGATTTCTATACATAAAAGTAGTTTTGTCTTTGGTTGCAAACACGAGAATCTAATAAATCCTTTTATACGATGACTAGTTGTAAGACTTTTTAACATCTACAATCAAGTGGTATATTTATATCTCTTTAAAATATAAGGATATGAATCTGACTCTATATGGAAATAAAAATTGATGTGTACACGTCTTCATGCAATATAGTTAAATATGCTGATATTTGTGGTTTTCAGTGCGCAGTGTGAAGTTATAATGTATCAGAGTGTCGGTCGTCTGAACTTTAGTGCTGTATACAGGATGCAGAATAGTCTAGTATGACTTATTTTAAAACGGAGAGACTGTAGAAGACGATTCTGAAAGAATCATAATTTTTCTGGTAGTTTCTGTCGTTCGAGCACTTCGTTTCATCTGTAACATATTGGACACTGTCCTTGCTATGTTGTCTGTCTGTTATTTTGGTGGTACCTATTCGTATGCCACTTACGACTTGAATAGTCCCTGTGATTAATAATATACCAAGTTAACAAAAAACTTGATATAATATGACACACACTCCATATACCAATGAGGTAAACAATATCACATACAACGTCTCACTTATAAGAAATCAAGGCTATTGCGTGCCGTTTACTGAAATTGACTTCATTTACAAATTCCGTGCTGCTATTTAAAAGTTCTCAATAGACTTATACAACAACACAGTCCGGGAATCAAAGCCAAGAACTCACGGTCGACTTTAAGCTTATGCTACGGGACCAATCGGTCTGTCTTTAACATTAAAATATTTACTTGTTTTGCTGCGTGGCACGTCTTGTTTCTACGTTTGTTAATTAACGCTGCCACCGTGCTGGTAATAAATTTTAAGCGCACAAGTCTTAAAGTTTGTTATTTTAGCAGAGAACCTGGAACATTGTTTGTTTACTAAATTCTTTGCATTTGCAATCCAACCATGTAGGTCCGTATCAGTGTTAACTGTTCTGGTGTGGTAGTTTAGGGGCGGAGGCAGGTAAAACAGGCGAGACATTTTGATTTTAAAATTGGAATATGTAAATGTACTAAGTTTTTATTAATAGTACTAATATTTTTTTGTTTTTTTACGCACCTGTTATCGACAACCATATGGCTCGCTTAATGATAAGCGTTACCGTCCGTGGATATATGGGATATCATAAGTATCTATGGGTACAATTCATGTGTCGCCGATCCTTTAGAAAAGAAACCATGCATGAACTGTCCCTTATACTGTCATTCAAGGGCAAAAATTATTTCCACTTCCATTGATCCTGTCTTGTCAGCACAGGATTTAGTTAAAGAATATGCATTCTGATCGCAGAAATATAACACAAGATTATTTGGCTGCGATCTTAGGCTAGAGGCATTACCCAGCCGACCTGCTACTGATTCAAGAAAGGGAACGCCCACTTTTTGGTTAAAACCTCGATATGCCATTAAAATATCATTTTGAAGCTTGATTTAATTTCAGAATTGAGACTTATCATTCCTAAAATAGGGATCAGGTGTTGACGTACCTGTAAATATAGGGACGTCCCGTGGAAATCGTGATAACTGGCGATTTGAGTCCGAAAATAAACACATCTCGTTATCCGGTGGTTTGAATCATTTTAATAAGTAAGTAGTGTGACCGCTAACCGTCGCCTATGGACATAGCTCGGGTTTTCTAGAAATACTTGAAGCAATCCTGTGTGCTACATTGGAATTGCTTCAAGTACAGCCCGATGCAAACTTAACCCTTTCACAGTCCCGTGATAGACACAATAGAAAAACAATTGTTATGTACCATATGTGGTTCATCGGACAGGGAACGTGTTAATGGCGGCCCTGAACATCGTCGAACACCTCCCCGCGCGCCCTTTCTTTCTCCCGCACTCGCCCTTCGCGTTTTGTAGTGTGTGAGTTATGTACCTGCGCAAACTTGCATTTGCAGCTAACTTCCGAGCCGCCATTAAGTCTGCATCGGGCTGTACCGTAAACTGTATGTGTCGGTGGCAAAAAACAACACGGCCTGTAGTTGTGGTGTATATGTTTAAGTAGTCAACTCACCACTGCTGCTGCGCCGAGTTAGGATTTCCAAACGAGACAAAAATTTGTGTAACCCACAAATAGTGATACCGAGTCATGGTGTACTTTGTATGCGTTGCTTGGCCTCCGCGGCATAGGAAACACTGCCAGTTCGGATGCAGCCATACAATAAATATACAACATGTAACATAATAAACGTACATCCTTAAAGTAGTTTGTTCAAAATCGGCTACTGAATCAATTCCAGCAATTTTCAATATAGGTAATTTTTTATCCCTAAAATAATTAAAACGAATTAAATTATAGTCACTCATTTATTAAGCAGCTGAAATAAACGAAAATGTATCATAATTCAAGGCAACAAGGTTTTTGATGCAATAAATGCAATAATGTTAGATTTATTGTAATATACCCATACTATCCGCGCACAATAAGGAGAACTAATTCGTTAAATTAAAATATTTAAGTACATAAAAATAAAATTTTAATGATTATATTATTATTATGTTATGTTTGAGGTTGTGCGTTATATCTGTGACATGTTGTATAGGTAAACAGTTATTGTAGCCTATGTGAATGGTGCAGGAGGCAAGAGGATAGAAGAAGAAGCGGAAGAAGGGAATGGGGGGATGATTAATACTCTTAAGCCCTCTCGCAAGATTACATATAGCTCTGAATCAACATTTTGTGAGAGGGTAAAAGTATTTGTACTTAAAGCAATAATGCTTTATTATTTTAATAATGTATTTTATTAAAATTTTGCGCATTTTGCAATTGTATTCATATTATATTCAGACTGAATATAATTGTACACAACGGGACACGTACCATTCATGGTCAAAGACGCAGCGCACACACTTATGTACATAGGTATGTACAAAGACGTTGACATTATTTTTCATAATTATTACATTCGTATACAATTTGAATACTATTTATACACACTGGTAAAACATCAGTATCTTGATCAACATATTCAGCATTCTGCATGGTCTTAAAATGGAGCGAGGACCATAATATAATTTTCCTCATTACTAATCTATGTCAATTGTTATAACAGGCCAGTATTTAATATTACCAGGTGTTTATATATCTACTTTATAATGGCAGTAAACAAAAGGCAACTTCTTTAATTAGTATTGCAGAATCGATGCACGCAATTCAATTCTTAGTAATTACTGTATAATTTTGTATCATTTTATATAGACGTGATTACTTCACTGTGAGTAGGTACGTTATATGAATATGATTATCTTTTTACATGATATATAGATAAACTTATGCCTGTTTATCAAAGCAGAGAAGTATTAAAAATATGCACATTAATTTCGCCAGCTGGATACATTTCCTACCACAAAAATCCCGAAAACACTTCGCCAAAATCTTAAGCGTAGTTCTATGCGTCAGAGTCAGATACAAGTGAAGGATACAAGGATGGCGTCGTGGTTTACATGGCGTACTCCTTTTTAAAAGGCCGGCAACGCACTTGTAACTCCTCTGGTGTTGCGGGTGTCCATGGGTGGCGGTAATCGCTTACCATCAGGCGATCCGCCTGCTCGTTTGCCACCAAATCCATTAAAAAAAAATGGTCGCCTCGTCGCTATCACAGCGCTACGTGTTGTGAGTTCGAATCCCACACGTGACAAAAATTTGTGTGATCCACAAATGGTTGTCCTGAGTCTGGATGTTCTTTTTGTCCGTTCTTTGAATGTTTGTAAATTCCTCCGTGACACAAGAATTATTCCAAAAGCGGGAGACGACTTAAAATAAATGGATACCGGCAATACTAATCTTATTGTAATACATCAAAAAAATATTCTTGTTTTTCTATACCAGATAAAAAATTAAATGCGGAAGTAGGTTTGTATGTTTGACACGCTTTTATGGTTGAATCAACAGGAGCAACAAATAAATGTTGCCAAGTTTTCGAATGGGGAGGAGTACAATATAGTCAAAGCCTTGAAATAAAGTTAATCGATATGATCGACCATAATAAAATGAAATATATTAATAAATACATATATTATATATATTTATAAAATAAATTATGCTCGGGTACTTGAAAAATGTACTTAAATATTGTTTAATAGTTTTAATAATTGAATTAGCTTAAAAATTAATAAAGTAAATATTAGTGGTAGTGTAACAGTTTCTAAATTATGTAATACAGTGTTAAATAAACAACGCGATAAAATCCGTATAAAGGAGTTTAATTTCAATCTTCAAATGTTAATACCAATATTCGAAATTCGAAATAATTAATTTGAAATAAAACAAATCTGTGTAAATGTTACAGAAAAATAACACCCTCCTTTTGAAAAAATTCAACACATATCAATAACAAACAATCTTACTGACGCAACCAGTACTCAAGTGCAGGTGTGAACTGATGAATTTATCTAAATTACATTATACGAAGGGCATGCAGTAGCAGTACAGCTGTAGTTATGGTGCATGCTGTAATTACAATATTCTAACGAATAATAATAAAAAAAAACTATTCCAATATTCGATATTTTTAGTTGATCATCGTGCATCGCTACAAAATCCCAATTCTGCCTTGTTGTTAGTAGCGCAGTACCATTAATTCAATTAAGTACCTCCCAAGCGATGCATCGGTTAATAGGCACTGGTCCTAATTACCTGTTCGGCTTGTTTATTGCTTTTTAACTTGATCAGATGTATATCTACTAAGTTTTATTATTTCCGCTGTCACATTACTCAGTAATAACAGTCTGTAATGAGGGGAGGCAGCGGTGTAGGTATACTTACCTACGAAATATACAGGTTGTATCGGTGTAACAGACCGTAACAGAAAATAAAATTGTATTTCTCATCGAGTCACAACTGCTCCGTGCGATGTAAGTTTGACGTTATGTGATACGATCGGCGTTCTGGATTCGATTCTTTTCGGTCAGATGAATTGTAATTGATTTTGTTGTTAGGAAGTTCGCCGAAGCAGCACGGAGACTGGAAATGTGCCCGGTAGATGGCAAAAAGTTTGCCTCATATTACGTGGGATTTAAATAAACAGTAAATGTAAATGTGTAATACACCACTGCCATCCTCTTCGGGGCAATACAGGTGTGAACCTTTAAGATATGATAAATATATATGTTTATTGGTAGTAGAGCCTCGCTGTTTTCAGCATGAATGGCCGGCTCGACCGGGGAAGGACTAACCTCTCACAGAATATCGACGTGAAATAGCAGTACCACCTACTGTTGTGTTTCGTTCGATGAGTGAGAGTGCCGGAGGCCCAATCACCCTCTTTCCCCCTTCCCGCCCCTTCTCCTTCCCACTTCCTTTCCTAAAGGGTTGGCAACGCGCAAGTGATGCCTCTGGTGTTGCAGGCGTCTAAAGGCTGCGGTGACCACTTACCATCAGGTGGGCCGTATGCTTGTTTACCACCTTAGTGGTATAAAAAGCAAATTACTTGTTACCGAGTGAAAATAACAAATATGATTTTAAAAATCCTAGTATTGTATCATTTTATTCAGATAATGGTATCACTTTCATTATCATGATCATCACTAGGCTATGGCAGTCAACAGCTGGACCTAGGCCTCTCCCAAAACGACTCCATGTTGTCGGATCTTCGACTACTCTTTCCAACTTTATATGATACTAGATGTGCCCGCGGTTTCACCCGCGTTTATGATTACTGCGCCACCGTGGGTCGTAGCATGATGTTATATAGCCTATAGCCTTCCTCCATAAATGAGCTATCCAACACTAAAATTATTTTTCAATTCGGACCAGTAGTTCCTGAGATTAACGCGTTCAAACGAACAAACTCTTCAGCTTTGTAATATTAAGTATAGATTATTACTAAATCTAGCGGGAAGGTCAACAACTATATGTTTATTAATTATTTCAGCTATAGAATTTGCAAGTTTTAGAAATGTTTGCTTATACATGTAACAGGGCGAAGCTACTGATATCTATATCTACTAAGCCAATTCTAGTTTTTGGGGTATTATTGACAGTTTCAAGAAACAATATCCAATAATACTTTGACACGCACAAGCGCAAACTTTTGTTACTTACCTAATACCTATCCAATAAGGCAATCTTAGTTCGTGTTTTAGATAAATTTATAAGTCATTGGACTACCTTGGCTTTTGGACTAGCAATCAAAAGGTTATTGGTTGTCGATATCCACGCGTTGCACTAGCGATTGGTACTTAAGTACATAGCTTAAGGACTTAACGGTACATTAGTAATTTGCAAGCCAAATTTTCAGTGACATTAGTGCCAATTCTGTTGTCACAAAATTCTCTAAACTTAACTAAAAATTACAAAATTTTTTTAGTCCTGTCACTTTTAACGATTTCAGAATACGAAATGTCATTTGAGAGGACTAAACTAAATTTTTGTGATTTTTAGTTAAGCTTAGAGAATTTTGTGACAACAGAATTGGCACCATTATTTTTGTAAAAGCATTTTAATTTTACTTTCGTAATTTATTCATTTATCAATACTAATATTAAGTATTATAAAGAGAAAAGATTTGATATTTTGTTTGTTTGTTTGTAATGATTTAACTCATCGGATTTAAAAAATCTTTCATCATTAGAATACTATATTATACCAAATAACATAGGGTACATTATATTAAAAAAGTAGTGTTACTAACCTAACCTACTTTTATGCGAGCGAAGCCGCGGCCAAAAGCTAGTCATACAATATAGGCATACAGTATCACTTACACTCAACGCTTATAGTTTGTGAACTACGTATTAAAAAAGGGCGAACGATCTCCACTTGTCCACCCTGTATATTGTTTTATTTAGATGCACTCAAGTGTCAGCATTAGTTACGCCCGTTTGGATATAATTGCTATTTTATTGCCCAATTGCGCCTATCTCAAACCTCGTTGTTATATAGCTTAGTAAGTTTGTACACTTTTAATTTGATAAGCTGTTTTGACGAATTTATGACCAAGTCGGTAGGAACTTTTAAATTTATGAGCCAGCCTGTATTTATGAAAGTTATTCGTGTTTTAATGGTTATGATACATTTTCTTTGATAATAGCAGCGATAGCTTAGTGGGACTATTGGACTCGAGATGCAGATGACTCGAGTTCGATCCCAAGGCACGCATTTCTAACATTTTGAAGTTGAAGGTGTTTACAATGTAAGTATTAATTAGTTAATAACCGCTTGCTTTAATGGTGAAGGAACGGAACTAGGAACATCATAAGAAAATCTGTATGTCGGCGAATTCTCCATATTGTTTTTGAAGATAAGCAAGTACATAATATGTGAAGTCTGCCAGCCCGCACTAGGCCAGCGTAGTGAACTAAGTCTAACATTTCTCACACTGAAAAGAGGCTCGTACCCATCAGTTGGACAGTTTAAATACAGGACTGATATTGTATTTATATGACTGCTGCACTTGTCCCACGGCATAAGTTTGCTCTTTGAGCCAATCGGTCTTCGGTTCGATTACTGAGTTGGAAAAAATTAATTAACCGACGTAATTGGGTTATTGGATTGCTTTTGTTTGATCATCAATTGGCTTGCTCTCTATTAAGGGGGACTAAAAATAAAACAAGAGAAATTATTATTTTAACTCATCTGAAAAAGCATTTCTGTTAGGATTAGCTAGGCGTGAGTAGTGTTTAAAATGGTTATACTTACATCTGCTCTGTGGTCATAACCCTGGTATTACAAGTGATCATAGGCCACAGGCATCATAAGGTGGGCAGTAAGTTAGTTTGTTTTCGTTGCATATAAAAAAGTATCACAGCTATTGTAATTCGACTCATGCTCATCAACAGTTAAACCTGTTTACCAAGTAATCTAAATATATCTTTAAATCTTGTAGTAAACAAGATTATATGTAAATTCTATAATCGCAAAGAGAAACTCAGTACTCGGTACAGGTGACCATGATTATATGGCGAGTCTTCAAACTACGTTCGCGCAGACATGACCGACCAGTGCCAATTAAAAGCATAATAAAATCATCCTCTGATCCAATAGGATATAGCATTAGCCGTCTATTGCAAATAATAAAGTTTCTTAATTAGTTCAAAGGTATTCATTAAAAAATAATACTCCTACGCTAAAGACTTGTGGTGACTTTACAAACAATAAACACAAAGTATATCCAAACTCGGATCATACACATTTTGGTCTGCGAATAAGAGGTTATCACTTTAATTAAACTACGATCAACGAGTAATCAATTCAAAGTCAATGTCAAAAATCATTTATTCATTTAGGTCACAAAGTAACACTTATGAACGTCAAAGTATATAGGTTAGTGAGTTTACTAAGTTACTGAAGCTACATTTAGGTTAGTTGGACAAAACAATTTGGCCATTGGACAAAGGTCTCTTCTATTATACGCTACAATATCCGGTCTTTTGCTACGTTTGTCAAGGCTCGGATGACCACTTTGATTAACATATTATTATTAATTTGTGTAATCGTTCACATATGACTCTTCACTCGCAAAGCTAATCACCTCATTACAGCAGCATGACATTTAAATACTGCGACAATAGATCATCTAGGCTGTCCAAAGCGCTGCGTTAGTAAATTAATTTAGTTTCGCTGGTACATGCGTGAATCGTATATACCTGGTTCTATTGTAAACTTGATTTCACATTACGATAAGTGCGCAGGCAGCAGTAGCATTCGTATAGTTTACATGTTTGCCACTTAAATTGAGATTGCAAAACTGGTTACACGGCTATTAAATATACATAAAGATAATACAAGGTTACTTAAAAGTAGTACATAATCAAAGAATCGAGTTGTTTTGTTAATAATCGATGAATACAACTCGTAAAAGAATATCGATTCTTTATTGCTGCATATCGATCCATTATTGCTGGTTTATCGTACTAGATGTTCCCGCGGTTTCACCCGCGTTTATCGTTATTGCGCCGCCCCCGTGGGTCGTAGCGTGATGTTATATAGCCTTCCTCGATAAATAGGCTATCCAACACTAAAATAATTTTTCAAATCAGACCAGTAGTTCCTGAGATTAGCGCGTTCAAAGAAACAAACAAACTCTTCAGCTTTATAATATTAGTATAGATTAACCACCCACACACTGAGTTCAGAATGCTAAAATAAACATACTAGACCTGGACATGACTATACTTAAACTTTCGCAACTATAAGATGCCTGTCCATTGCAGCACAGCAGCGGTGTAAATGTAAATTATAATTAGTAAAATTGTAATAAATCGTAACTTTACCGTTCAAGTTACCCGGTCCTGAATTTTTGGAGTAAAAATTAATTTCATACATGTTAAGGCGCAGTATACGAGTACATAGAACTTAGAGAGACCAGGCAAGCAATGATGTAAAATACGATGCCCTATATAACTCAACATTCAGCTATTTCCTCGTTCCGCTTTGCTTACCAGTTATGCATCAAAGACAAGCAGCCCCAACTTCAGGTAAACAGTTTTTGTCAAGAATCTCGAAGCAGCAGTATGTGTTCGAAAATGTGTGGTAGGTGACAATAGGCTAGCGTGGGCTTACAACATCGCTGATGAAATGTGGGTGTGATAAATCAGTCTAACATTTGTCCTTCTAAGAATATATACAGGAGTCGTCGTCCGTAAATTAATAATAACCCTAATATTATAAATGCGAATGTGAGTATGTTTGTTACGCTTTCACGCATTAACTACTCGGCTACTCATAATGAAATTTCGCATACACGTTGTAAGGACATAAGGTATCTTTCATTTAGAAAAACGCGAAACCATGGGCAAAATCTAGTCTTTAAATAAAATTATTTATTTGTCTTTCACATATATTTATCTTTTACACGTATACGCTACCAACATACAAAAATTGATAACAAAACGAATGACGACAATCACAATAAATGGACGAAGCACTTTGTAACAAACAATATTTTGATAAGGGCCTGACGGATGATCAATACTTGAAAGTGAATTGAACTGTTACGATGAAAAATAACAGAAACAATGACAAAGAATGGTTTCGCGTGTGACGTGGAAACACGCGACGAACGACAACATTCGGTGAACGTGACGACACGTAACAGGGACCTTATTACGTCATAAATTACTGTCACACTATCGACGTGGTACCGCATTTTGGTGAACGGAAAGGAGGTAAAGGAAAATGTCTACATATCTAAGCTAGCAAGGATTTCTTTTTTGATGTGTTAATGTGTCACTTACATGGGACGTATGTTGAAATGGTATCATGTTATAAGGTACACTGTTAGTTTGTATGAAGGCTATACCAATCGTCAGGATTTATTTTTGAATATATTACAACGTTTTCGAGAAGATAGTAATGCTATGTCTGTCGATGAGACTTATACATACATACATACATAGATTCACGCCTGTTTCCCAGAGGGGTAGGCAGAGACTACGGATTTCCATTTGCTACGATCCTGACACACCTCTCTGGCTACATTCACTTTCATCACATGAGACTTATAATATTATAATATCAGCCCTGTATATAAACTGTCCCAGTGTAGGGCACGAGCCTCTTCTCAGTGTGAGAAGGGTTAGGCCATAGTCCGCCACGGTGGCCCATTGGAGTTTGGCATCATCGAAAACATAATGGGTAACACTTAGACATGCAGATTTTTAGCAAGCTATAAGCTAATGAATACGTATATAATTTCGAAAGGTCAAAATTGCGTATCCCGGGTTCGAATTAGAGACCTCTGCGTCGTAGTCTAACGGTCTCTCAATAGGCTATCAGTGCTTTAGAAACTTACTTGTAATCAATTAGAATATCGAACGGAAGTAGCGGTATCCGCACGATTGTATTTAATTCTAAGCGAATTAAATACAATCGTGCGCATACCGTAAGCGTTTAAGTGTTTTAATTACCTTACCTTATCCTCCTGTCAGTATTCTTCTTAGGTAGTAATATGGCGTGGTGGTGCACACACCTTGCGTAAGCTGCTTACTAACAGGCAGGCTGTGTAGTTGCTTTTACCAATGTGGAAGACGGTAGGTATTATTTTCTTGAATAGCTGAGATATCAAGAAACACAATCGAGTAAACACAGTCATGTGCATTAGCGGTGCTCACCGCTTACCACCATGTGGACTGCTGGCTCGTCTTCCACATAAATAGATATTGACAGTAGACAACAAAAAGACATATTAAAGTGTAAATAAATTTCCATTTTGCCTGTCTTTGCCTCGTGTTTAGACTTAGTGAGCTAAAACTGGTTTTGTGCTCCTTTCAATATCTACGATCGACAATTCCGCAACCGCATCGAGTCTGTATCGCGTTAATCGCGTTTATAATAAATCTAAAACTGCCTTGTCAGGGTGTAGGACGTAGGTAGCATATTGCATTTCCGTTTGCGTGCAAATATTTTAATCATAGATTTAAATCAGATGTGCCCTCACCATGTACTTTGACCGCTCGAAAAATTATCCACACTAATAAGAGTGTGCTCAAACATTAGCTAGAAAACGGTAATGAATAGAACGATAGTGTATAGGTGAATAGTAATAACGGTAGACAATATGAGTGAGCGTTATAATACCTTATTTATAATTCACATGTCAAATTGGTAACGTCCAAAAAGGTACTAAAGGGACTATATTTAAACGTATTAGGCCGCGTCTATGTTTTAATAGAAGACATTTTATTTAATACATTTGAATTTACAACCCTTATTGATCACTGGCATACAATCATGCCATCAACAAAATCGATCATTGATACAAAAATGAGCTCACTTACTGATGCAAGCTTCCGAAAAGAGACTTAGCTCGGTTTCTGAGAGGCAGATCAAAGTAAAATGTAGTTAACAGACGGTCAAACGCATGTCATCTGCTGTGATTGGTTGACTGTCTTTGCAACAGCCAGTCGAATCACATAACTTATTTTTAAACGTCGTTTATAATACGGATGTTAGGACTGTAATATTAAATAGCGTGGTATTTAAAGCGATCTTAGGCTACAGTAATCACTAACTACCAAGTGCTACCAAGTGCTAAACTACTGGGTACTTCGTCGTTTGACACCACGAGTTATTGACACAACGGTGTCAATCGCACAAGGACGTTTTTGAATTGGCTGTTTGAAACCATTTTCATATTAATTTTGTGTACTTTTTTTCTGCGTCGTTGTTTGAATGTTTGTAAAGTCCCTCACTTTATAAGCATTCAAACAACGGAAACAAAGAACACGCATATTCGGTACGACTATTTGTGGATCATATAGTTTTTTGTGTTGGTACAGGACCCACAATAGCGTAGTGGCAATAGCGAAGCGACCATTTAATCCACATGCCATCTTTGTTACAGAAATCCTCTAGTACACATTTTCTTTTTATTTTATTTTGATCGTCAAAATGACCACACTCCGCTTGATGGTAAGCAGTCGTGTGGTCTAAGAGCAGTGGCCTCCACACCGTCCTCATAGCAGCCGAGGCTATGTTGAGGTCTCTACTTTGATGAGAATGTGCTTTTTCATGCCCCGCTTAAAGGACCCAGGATTGAAGGAAGAAGGAAACACGTGCCTTGGCAAAGAATTCCATGCCTTGATCGTTCGGCAGAGGTATGAAGACCTAAAGTTGTTGGTACGCGCTCTAGTCGAATTTACCGTGTAAGGATGGCATCTGAGCCCAGCACGCGTTGTTCTGGATAGGAAAGGAGAGGTCGGGATAAGGTGGAATAACTCTTCAGAGCAGAGCACTCTCCGAGGTATATTCTTTAGAACACATCACACATCTTAACATTGTGAAATATGTTCTTGCATAAGTTGGGTGTGTCTATAAAATATACAAGTCATATGCATGTAAACTCTGCATAATTGGCCGCTATTAAGATAAGTCATAACAGATAAATATATGTTATCATATATTATTAAACCGGCTACCTAAGAAGACACTAATAATTTTCCTTTTTGTCATTTAGGTCATATAACCAGTTTTATAGAAATTGTTTGCAGATGAACATTGCGGAAATTGTGTACCTAGACCATATCTTCACGCATCTATACGTATAATAATGTAACTAAATGTGATTGTTTAGTTAAAATCCACCAGCTTTTGTCCATGGCTTCGCTCGTCCGGTAACAGTACTTTTTTCGGGATGCGACATACCATATGTCTTATCAGTATCCCAGACAACATGTATGCCAAATTTCATAGTGATCGGTCATGTAGTTAAGGCGTGAAAGCGTAACTAAACAAACAAACAAACTCACATTCGCATTATAGGTATATACGTTAGGATTAGCCACACTTCTAAAATGTTTTTACAAAATTCGAATTATTTTAAACCGTTTACGTCCCTTTAGCAGCGATAGCCTACTGGGAAACCGTTAGACTGCCACGCAGAGATCTCGAGTTCGAACCCAAGGCGCGCATCTCTGACTTTTCGAAGTTATATGCGTATTAAATAGTTAATTATCGCTTGCTTTAACGGTGAAGGAAAACATCGTGAGGAAACCTGCATGTCTGAGAGTTCTCCATAATGTTCTCGAAGACATGTGAAGTCTGCCAACCCGCTCTAGGCCAGCGTGGTGGACTATGGCCTAACCCTTCTCATAGTGAGAAGAGGCCCGTGCCCAGTAGTGGGACAGTTTAATACAGGGCTGATATTATACGTCCCTTTAATGTAATTTGTAAAGGTTTAAACGAGTTGAGGTACAAATATACATTTATTTAAATAAATATAATAACGCCTTGTTGATGAACAAATGTAATTACTGAAAATAACTCACTTTGTTTATTGTCACTCCATTAACGTTTGCCTTCGGGACAGAGATGGATTTTGTATTATAACTATATACTTAGGTTTTGTATTAGGTATAATTTCAAGCGTCATACTATTTATTTAAATTTTTCAAGTACCCGGAAGTAGGGATTCGTTTAATATTAGAGTTCGTAGAGATTTACAAATAGGTATACATTTAACTGCTAGAACATTTCCACGGCAAAATAAACCAGTACATTTAAGCCCTAGAAATTTTTGTGATAAAAAATATTTAAAAAAAAACAAATTAATTTAAAGTAATATGTTTATTTATTTTGTCAATATTGTCTGTATTTATACCAATTATAAGTAGTATTTTGCAATGTCTATTGTGTATGTATTTATTATTTTCTATATAAATACGTTTTTTGAATTAGTTTTGTTTTTATCAGGTATTGTGTTAATCGATTGAGGTAATAAACTTATTTTTATTACAAATCCATTTTTTTATATTTCTACTATGTGATAGAGGAAAAACTATAAAATCATCACGATTTTTGTAGCCTTTAAACTAAGATTCTTTCAGCTTTTAACTAATCAACATGCAGCGAGAAGTTTAAAAGTAATTATAAAATGAATTAATTTTAACGTACCTTCATGCAGCCCTGGTTCGAGTTGTTAAACACCATCCCCACAGACTTATTTATAAAATAACTTTCAACTGAACTAAACGAAAATAGTTTTGTAATCAGTAAATTGCTTTTACTGAGTATGCTTTAGGTCGATGACTTATGTTTTATGCGATTTAATAATTTAACATCATTATTATGGACACTTTTGCATTTAGTTTGGAAATTATAATGAGATAGCGGGCTCGAAACCCGAGTCATGCAAAGTACTCTTTAAGAAATTTTCAGTTATAGCACAATGTCTGTTGTTGTGCCCAGCAGAGGCGATAAGCTATTGTGGGACTTAAATGCATACTTCGCGATATAAAGAAAATCTGTTGACAATTTTGCAAGCAGAATGTCATGTGCAGCGATAGTCTATTAGGACACCGTTGAACTACAACGCAGCTGTCTCAAGTGCGATCACAAGATACCTCTGACTTTTTCAAGTTATGACCATATTAAATAGTTATTATCACTCAGAAAATATCGTGAGTAAATCTGCATGTTTCAGAGTTCTCCATAATGTTCTTGAAGATCGGTATATGAAGACTGCCAACCCACACTTTTGACAACCACACGTGTTGTGAAAATCCTTCTTACACCGAGAAAAGACCCCTGTCCAGCAATGGCTTTTATTCAATTCAATTCAATATAACAATCATCGTTCATATTCGCAAAGAAAACCAGGCTAGGTCTTGTATGAAACTACGGCTATAGTACAATAACACTGCCTAGTATATAAAACGTCTCGTAAAGCCTTACAGTTGATATACGAGTATTTGATCTATCAACGCTCCCACACTCCCAGAGGTTATAAAGTATAGTGTCCTTTAATACACACGGAGTGCTCTTAGGTGCACTCTAACTATTACAGACAGGATCCATGATGAAGCAAAGAACTATTTCTTGCTTAAGATGAATTGAGTTTAACGTTTCAAACGTTTATCTTTTAAAATCTTCTTGTAATAAACCATTGTATCAACAACACACAGAAAGAAGTTCATAGAAGAAAAATAAGTATAGACACATTTGTATCGATAAGAAACTTATTGTAAACATTTGGCACTTGAAAAGAGTGGCTATTAGTTTCTTGCCTGCTTTATCTCATGAAAACAGATTTATTTATCAATTCTAAATATTTTCTTTCTTTTCTTTCTTATTATTATATTTATTAATATTTTACTTGATTTTCCATGAAGTGATTACACATATTTATGGAAATAAAGATTTTTGACTTCTTCATAAATTTTTAAATAATACGTGGCAATAAAAGTCTATTTGTTAATTAACGCAGCACAACGCACTAGGACTCAAAGACAGGTGGAGTCCTGTAGGCTTTTACAAACATACTATTAATCGAAGGGAAGTACACCCAGAATCAGAACAGTAATTTGTGGATACAGACAGGTAGGTGACTTTTGGTGCCATTTTCGGTTTCGTGCATGCTACATCCTTAAAGCTATATCGTATTTGAGAAACGGTAGTTGACAGAAAAATAGCGTATCATCTGCTGTATATAACGGCAGTGAAAAATACTAAGTGGGCTTAGGCTTAGGTACCTCGTATTAGGGCAGAAAACAAGGGGACCTCATGACTGCCAGCCATTGAGTCGGAGTGACGCCCTCTGTCGTGCCGGGGTGTCACCCAGGAGTCGTCATCTGCAGCCAGTTCCTGCCTGCGTTGGACACTGCTTGGTGGGTCGCTGGTGTACTTTCAGTTCCAGAGACCCATCCACCATTCAAGGCACACTGTGGTAGGTTTAGTCGGTAGTATCCGAGACGTTCCATCTTTTCCCGGGTCAGCCCGACATAACCTCTCCGCTACCCTTTTCAGCGAAGAGTATGAGTCAAAGCATTCCCCCACGTCACGTCACGTTCAGTACAGGAGACCAGGATATTTGCCTTTAAGATAACGGCGAAGCACAATGTATTATTTTGCCTTAGTTGCGGACATGCCAGTTTTATTTTTTTTCGTTAAAGATTAAACCTTACTAAAGCATTGTAAAAAATACCCGTTTTGATATTTCGCTTCATTTAGGAGATATAAATATCTTGGTGTAAGGTCACTGACCTTCTTGAAAAAGTTTTTGTCTGTATTTCTTGAATAAAGCGAATGTCAGTCTCTTGTAAAATACGAATTAATTGTTGGTTTGAAATATATATAGTGTTAAAAAAAATTCAAGTCTCTAACATCACAGGAACGAGAATAAATAATTATTTTGTTAATAAACGAAAAAAAATTATATAAAATTAGCTATTTACGGGTCGCATTTTTTTTTGTTTGCGTAATATACTTACGTATAGTACCTTCAACATGAGAAAATTCTAAATATGTATCTAGCGAGATCTAGGAGATATTGCGGCTCTAAGTTTTTTTAAAATTTCTATGGAAATAGGGTTGTTCCAAAGTAGTTAATATTTAAGTTGATTAGTTCAATCGATTAAATTAATTATGCTAGCCAATGCGATTGAATTGACAACCTGGTGGCGTAGCGGAAGTGTAACTGACTGCCACGCTGAAGGTCGCGGGTTCGATGCCCGCTCAAGTCAAATATTTATGTGCGTGAACATGGATGTTTGTTTGTCTTGGTCTGGGTGTTTCGATATGTAAGTATGTATTTACAAAAAAATATATATACATATAAGTATGTTCATCCATGGTCTAGTACCCATAGTACAAGCTCTGCTTAGTTTGGGCTAGACGGTGTTGTGTGTGTGTGTGTGGTAGAATGTTATATTATTATTACATTATTATTACCTGTATATTATTCCTTTAGGTTCAAAATGACAACTTCCCAAAACGTTTACTCTCCCAAAACGTCCGTTTCCCAAAATGGTAATTCCCTAAATGTCTATATCCTATTTCGTTCATTTTCCCAAAACGACCACAAATCTACAATTCCCAAAATTTCCACTTCCCATAATGTCAACTCTCAAAACGTCCACTTTCCAAATAGGTTACTTTTGATTAATAACGAGATGGGTGAAAAACCCAGGATTCAACCTCTTCGTCTTCATGTGACACATACCCACACCCACACGGCCCATATTCAAACTTTTCAATCATTGCCGCCGTTGAATATCATGCCCGCTGCTACCTACTACTGGGCATGATGCCCACAGTTGGGCCTCATGCCCACTGTTGGGCATCATGTCCACTGTTGGGCATCATGTCCACGGTTGGGCATCATGTCCACTGTTGGATATTATGACCATTGTTGGGCATCATGTCCACTGTTGGATATTATGACCATTGTTGGGCATTATCTCCACTGTTGGGCATCATTTCTACTGTTGGGCATCATGTCCACTGTTTGGCATCATGTCCTCTGTTGGACATTATGACCAATGTTGGGCATCATGCCCACAGTTGGGCATGTTGTGTCAGTCTCTTGATAAAAACGCAGCACAAAGCAAAACTCGACAGCAAACAACAGCAACCAACTCGAATCAGCACACCACTACTCTGCATATAAATGAAGCCATTTTGCCATTTAAAATACATGTGACCCACAGGGCCCATAATCAAACTCGACCGAGGTATGACCCCAAGGTGTCTGCACACCAAGTTACAAGTCAATCGGTCCAGTGGTTCCGGAGTTATGCCTGTCACTAACAAATTGTCACTATAAAAAAACAGACAGACACACAACCCCACATAGTGTTTTCATTAACGTCTTCGAAGAAGACTCAGAGGTTAATAATTTAATGACAATAATTTAGTTATTTCATGGTAAACAGTTTTACATGGTAAACATGATTTCGTGAAGTAGACGTTTTGGGAGTAGCCGTTTCGAGTAACGGACTATTTGGGAACTGGTCGTTTTGGGAAAATGAACGAAATGGGAAATAGACATTTAGGGAATTACCGTTATGGGAGAGTAAACGTTTTGGGAAGTTGTCGTTTTGAACCTAAAGGATATTATTAATTACTATTAATGCTAAACGCTTATGACATATCCTCGCCATAGGATTGAATTACTATTTCGTCACATAATATCCTTTATCGAAGATATATCACAAAACAAATGTACTGATCGAATTCCACCGTAAATATTTTTTATATTGACTTTATCTTTCTGCACTATTTTCTATATAAACTTAAACTATGTAAACTATGCACGTCACAATTTAAACCGGCAATTGCTAAAACCTGAGTCAAAAATAATGAATCACAATGAGTAATATTTGCATGAAGTAAGTATTGTATGTTGCTCACAGTTTTGATTGACAACCCTAGCCCACAATTTTAAAATTCAATATTTCCGTAATCCTGGGTTTGTTGGATCTGTTTTTTTTGTGGCGATAGTTATTATAGTGATCAACATTTAGGCATTAAAAAAAACGCGACCATGAAGAGAATCACCGGGAAAAATTACTTACAAAATCATAGGAAAAAAAAAAATCTCACCTGTGTGAGCAAGATTTTTAAAGTTTTTAAGAAAATAGTGGTTCCTATAGTAAATACCTATCACACCTTAAAACATTTGGTGTAAAATTCAAATCCAAAAACGAGATATTGTGTTTCTATGGTTTTTAAGGACTTTTCTCGATTTAATTAATTTCTCTTAAACTATAGTAGCTAGAGCCGGCGGAGTTTTAATAAGGGTTTAGTTTGATTGTTAGCTTTCCAAAAAACACATAAAACGAGCATGTCCGCAACTAAGATAAAATAACACACTGTGCGAAGGTACTTCTGCAGTTTTAGCTAACAATCTGTTTTAAGTGGTATTTTGCCTTTCCTATTATCATGAAACATAATATTTAAATTAAAATAAACAAATACATAGCAAAATGCTTTTAACATATTGCAAACCTAAGCAAGTATCATAAAAAGCAATACCAAAGTGTCTGCCAATAGTCCTGTCTGATTGTTAAAAAAATGAACATCAAATCATAAGTCTAAGTATGCCTCATTGGCATGTTTCTACAGAATATACCACGGGGAGTGCTCTGAAGAGTTATTCCACCTTATCCCGCCCTCCCCTTTCCTATCCAGAACAACGCGTGCTGGGCTCAGATGCCATCCTTACACGGTAGAGTCGATTAGAGCGCGTACCAAAAAGTTTGGGTCCTCATATCTCTGCCGAACGACCAAGGCATGGAATTCTCTGCCAAGGCACGTGTTTCCTTCTTCCTTCAATCCTGGGTTCTTTAAGCGGGGCGTGAAAAAGCATCTTCTCAGGCCGTCGAAGTAGAGACCTCAACATCGCCTCGGCTACTGTGGGGGCGATGTGGAGGCCACTGCTCTTAGACCACACGACTGCTTACCATCAGGTGGAGTGTGGTCATTCTGAGGAGTAAAATTAAAAAAAATAAAATAATATATAATTTCTAGATAAAATATTGTAAGTAATATAAAATATAGTGATCTTCCACCAGTTCTTAGTCACTGGCAACAATTATTGTAGAGTTAAAGAAATTGTGCCAGTTTCAAGGACATTACGGATTTGGGAAGCCTTCTATTTTGATTACACTTTGTTAAACATTTATAGGATTATATAGACTCCGAATAAACCTTAGTATTTCGTTTTAATCCCAGCTTTTTCTATTGGTAGAATGGTTGTCGGTGAAAACGGGTTTTAGGAGGAAACATAATAACAGTACAAAAAATAACTCTAATAACCCTAAACAAATAAAGTTAGCGTCATTTTAGTCCACTTTTAGTAAACTATGTATTGTCCGTGGCTTTGTTTTTAATTCACAATATATACAAGTCGCTATTTAAAAAGTTGAACAGACCTATTTATTTATTTACAATATATGATAATAGTAATGCTCTATCACATACATACAACACCATGTAACCCAAACTAAGCAGAGCTTGTACTATGGGTACTAGACAATGGATAAACATATGTACACATATATTTTTTTTGTAAATACATCTATATTATACAAAGAAACACCCAGACCAGGACAATCATCATGTTCATGCACACAAATGTTTGACTTGTGCGGGAATCGATCCCGCGACCTCAGGCGTAGCAGTCGGTTACACTAACCACTACGCCATCGAGGACGTCAATAATTAAAGTGTGTAAGCATTTAAGTGTTATTGGGTTTTTTTAGTTTTCCATAGAACATTCTTAATAGCAGCATGGAGTCTAAGAATAAAGATTGTCACAGAAGGCCATGGCAATGGCTCACTTCTTATATTACTTGGGAACCCTCGATCAATAATACACTATTGATTGAAGTTGGGAATTAAAAAGGAATTTTCTTTTAAAGGCAGACTATTAATTAAATCGTAACTCCACCCTAGCCCTCTTTTAACATTACACTGTTTCGTTGCTTTTTGACATGAAAAAGAAGGGCTTAAGTTTAACTTATCACCAGATATAGTAAAATATAACAGTCAAAAATAGTAAATGATCACCAAATTACACAGCAAAATATATTTAAAGAGATCAATATAAGTCGACGGAGCCCCACTTCGCGGGGCTTCTATTTTTGGGTGGCTTTAAGAAGGAACCTAGCATAACCTAACCCTTCTGAGACGGAATGCAGTGATTTGAGGCGTATAGGTGCTCGGTATGATATATTTTAGTAAGCATATTTTGCTGCGCAATTACTATTTATGGCGATATTTAATCCCAAAAAGAAGTAACCGAGCATAAAGTAAAACAAACACTTGCGCAAACATAAAATCACATGTTATATAATTCAAAACTCTCTGTTTTTGTTGTCTCACCCTAATCGTAAAAATAGGTTTACCAATTAGGATGTGATTATTAATAGATTAAGGTAAAATTGGACTAAAATGTTGTCGTCAATACGATACAAGATACGTAGACGATACATATCTATATATGTGATGAATTGGATACAGCTTGTTATTAAAACACTGACAATATATAAAGAACGTAGACCTCGTATTAAGTTAACTTTTATATTATTCCCTTACGTACAGTCCTTTAATAGTGCAAAATCCTGTGAACACTCGAATTAGAATGAATATGAATGAACTAGATGGCGTTGTTTTATAAATATTGCAACGCGTACTACTTAATTTTAGTAAATAGGTGAAATTATTAGAAATTATAATCTCAACCGAAAAGACACTCGAACACAGGGACAGAATAATGTTCGCGTACGAACGGAATAGCGAGTCATCGAAAGTATCTATAAAATAAACTACCCACTATAAATTTATAAATTTATTCATTTGTAATTCTGTGCGTCTTTTTTACCCTGATGTGAGTTCTTTTATTAAATAAACTATTGTGAATAGAGATTAAAAAAATGTTTAAAGTAATTTTATCAAAATTGACTTATTAAGATATCTATGTACTTCTTTTTAGGGTTCCGTACCCAAAGGGTAAAATTACTAAGACTCCGCTGTCCGTCCGTCGGTCCGTCTGTCACCAGGCTGTAGGTATCTCATGAACCGTGACAGTTGAAATTTTCACAGATGATGTATTTCTGTTGCCGCTATAACAACAAATACTAAAAAACAGACTAAAATAAATATTTAAGGGGCCTCCTGTACAACAAACGTGATTTTTTTCGACGAGTCCGAATCGCACTTGGTCGGTTTTTATTTTATAATAGTACACCGCCATCTATTACGGTATAAATAAACTACTTAGGAATTGTTCCATTAGATGGCGTCAATTACCGAATTATACCATTTTAGTTTTGAAATGGGGATGCATTTTTGCAGCTCACTGTACCTACATAATTAAAAATAATTTATTTTATTTTAATAAAATGACAACTCCTACCTTAGGATTAATTCCTGTGTAGCGAGGGACTTTATAAACATTCGAACAACGGACGCAAGAAACACTCAGACTCAGAACAACAATTTGTGGAGCACACAATTTTTTGTCCCGAGTGCGGATCTCACAACACTTGGCGCAATAGCAGCGTCAAAGCGATCACATAAACCGCTACCCCATCCGTGTACTCGATTGATACATAATAATAACAGACAAACAATAAACAAACGATGGCGTAGTGGTTAGTGTGTGTGTTTGTCTTGGTCTGGGTGTTTCTATGTATAATATGTATGTATTTACAAAAAAAAGTATATATGTATGTTTATCCATTGTCTAGTACCCATAGTACAAGCTCTGCTTAGTTTGGGCTAGATGGTGTTGTGTGTATGTGATAGAATATTATTATTATTATATTATAAATTTTTAACAAAAAAGAAAACCGACTTCATAAAAGAATATTCTAAAACTTAAAATGCACTAAAAAGTTAAATAAATAATTGCATATTCTTGTGAATAATTAAATTATTGTTATTTTTGGAGTCGGTGTCAGCCGCCCGCGCCGCGTGCTGCGTCTATGTGTGTAATTGTGCATGCCAATGTTATGTTATGATTATAGTAAGACATCTCATGTTTAATTACCCAGACGAAAGTAACGAGGTAACACCACAGACTCCTGCAAACCTGAATTTGTAAATCTTAACATACTTACTGTACCATCTCTTTATATTTTCGAAGTCTGCGTTTTTGTGAAAAGTAATCTAAACTTGTTTAAACCCATAGAAAGTCAACGTCGCTCAAACAAGTTACATTTATTACCTGCGAAAACTACTTTTTTTCATAAAAGCATTTATGTTATGGCACCTAAAATATTTGATAGGTTACCAAAACAAATCATTTTAAGTAAATGTATGAATGAATTTAAACATAAATTATTTGGACTATTAGTTAACAAGGCATATTACTCTATTAATGAATTTTTAAATGACATATTATTACAGTAAGACCTATCCTTTACTTAGCGTTGTGACATTTTTAATTGACATATCTTTTTGATCATTGTGACATTTTAAAATTGACATTTCTAATTCATTATTTTTGTAATTGCATGCAATATTAAAATTTAATCTGAAATTGAATATTATCTCTATAACATATTATATTTTAATGTTGCCATCTAATATTTTGTATGCCTATCGGCGGAACATGGAGCGCACTATATAAACGATTGTATAACATCTTGTAAACCTGTGTTCACAAAATAAAATTATTTGAATTTGAATTAACAAACATAAAAAAAAATATACGAATTGAGTACCTCCTCCTTTTTTTGAAGTCGGTTGAAAATGATATTAAGCAGCTGAAACAGCAAAAATATGCACCGTTTTAGCCGCCCCAGGATTAACTCATTATCTTAAATATACATAAGCTCTAGTCATCTTGTTTATTACGCCAAAGATAAAGTATCAAAAGGACTAAGAAAATGAACAACAATAGGCTTAAGACAATATTAAGTAAAGATATTACTTTACCCTACGGTTGGTCTGTCCAAAGTTCTCTAAAACCCAAAGTGTAATGTACCGTATAAATTACAAATCTTTTATCTCAAGATCTGAGCTCGACAGCAATCTATCTGAGAGCGCTTGGAAAAATATCGGAGTCGTTTATAAAACTAATGGACTTGATGTGGAATGTTAATTCAGCTCGTTGATGTTCCAATGCTGATGGTACCTATATCATATTAAGAGTCGTCACGGGCTGCTAGGGCTTAAAACCGAAAAGCCGGGCAGACCAACCTGTTTAGCCGCACATTTGGGTAAAAAGGCCGGCAGCAGCACCCTTAATTTATTAGTCTATACTAATATTATAAAGCTAAAGAATTAGTTTGTTTGTTTGTTTAAACGCGCTAATCTTAGGAACTACTGGTACGAATTGAAAAATTATTTTAGTGTTGGATAGCTCATTTATCGAGGAAGGCTATAGGCTATATAACATTACGCTACGACCAACGAGGGCGGCGCAGCACATAAACGCAGGTGAAACCGCGGCCACATCTGTCTTAGTACAACACGACAATTTTTTTAGGATAAGTCAGTGCTAGTCCGCTCTTTTGCGCTAGCGAATCAAGGTGAGGCGGTTAAATTGGTAACAAACACGTAACTAATGTATTCTAAAGTACCATATTTTAAAAGCGAAATAAATGCCGGACACGGACTACTTCTAATTTGGCTGTAGACGTAACCAAAAAGCCTGACTGTATCCTTCTTTATCCCGACGGCTTGTAATCCTAGTCACCGTTGGTTGTCTACGTCTATCAACACGTGAAGTTTGAAGAGGAAAAGCTAGATCAATACTCCTTTTATTTATAATCAATTATAGAAGGGGTTCTTATCTGGCTTCGCATAGTTCAAGTTCGCATACCTTCATATTATTGATAAGGTTCCAGGAGATACCATGGATATTTACACTAGTACCTGTATCTACTATGAAGCATTTTATTTGGACACCCACAGCAAGAATACAGTATACAGGGTAGTGAAGGGAAGACAATCGGTCATTAATAAATCAAATAATTTTTTCAAATCATTTATTTCGTGCTGCATAAGCCCATAGATAAATACCTTAACCTAAACTTACATAATTATAAAATTTTATAATACATACACACAACACCATCTAGCCCAAACTAAGCAGAGCTTGTACTATGGATACTAGACAATGGATAAACATACATATTATATACTTTTATTTTTGTTTTGTAAATACGTACATATTATAAACTACATAGAAACATAAACGCACAGATAAATACCTTATATACACATAAATATATTTTATTAATCTTTTAAATAGTTCAATATCAATTTGGAATACCATTTACTAGTTTTCTTGTAAATATAACCTAAGTACATTTAAAAACTAACATTTATAATATCAGTAAACCTACCTAAGTAGAATATGAATTTCATTCCACCATTGTTATCATAACTAATATTATTAATGTGAAAGTGAGTTTGTTTGTTATACTTTCACGCCTAAACTTCTCGACCGATCATCATACAATTTCGTATACACGTTCTCAGGAGTACAGAATAGGACATAAGGAACTTTTGATCCAGAAGAAAGTACTCTTCTCGGTATAGAAATTTATTGAGAAAATCTAGATTAACACGAGCGACGCCGTGTGCAAAATCTAGCAGATAATAAATTACTTCGTTGTAAGTCTACGGTTATACGTACCTATTTGAATAACTAGTCCGATTTAAAATTACAAACATCCACGTTAAACAAGGTAAAATATATATAAAAGAACTGAAACTGTTCGCAGAAATCTATGTGCTAGATCTATTTTTAAGGAACGAATCTATTTGCACGGAGGTAGTGATAGTGTTGGTTTGATGACGTGTTGTGGGTTCGATCCTCATATGGAAAAAACTGTGTGATCCACAAATTGTCTTTCGCACTGCATTTTCTTTGTGTCCCTTGTTTGAATGTTTGTAAACTTGCCCGACACAAGATTTTAGCCTAGTGTGGGAGAAATCTTTTAAAAAAGATGTCTAAAGCATTGCGCTTCACATCTTACATAATTATTATATTTCTGGATGTCGTTTATACGTTTGTTTGTATTGTGTATTCCTGCATTTAATCCTAAGTAACATTGTATGATAATGTGAGATTGTTTGTAATTCTTTCACGCCTAACTACTCGACTGATAATCATGAAATTTCGCTTACATTTTGTCAGGAGTAACTTTCCAGGAAAAGTACTGTTACCGAGGGATAGACAGTAATGTAATAGGTACCTACCTGCAGTTGGCTTCTCGGGAAAAGTGGTTTCGGCAAGACATTTTCAGTATTAGCAGCACGAAGTACAGAACTGTGCCTCTGAGTAGTAGAGCCTCGCTGATTTCAGCGTAAATGGGCCGGCTCGACCGGGGAAGGACTACCCTGGGGTGATAGTGCCGGAGGCCAAATCACCCCCTTTCCCCCATCCCGCTCCTTCTCCTTCCCACTTCCTTTCCTAAAGGGTCGGCAACGCGCAAGTATGGTGTCGCAGGCGTCCATAGGCTACGGTGACCACTTAGTATCAGGTGGGCCGTATGCTTCTTTGCCATCTTAGTTGTATAAAAAAATAGAAATAGACAATAGCTATTACAGTGGGAGCTAAAAAAAAGTTGCTCAAGTATATGTTATAAGTATATATCTGTCCATCCGTCGAGGATATAAGCAGTGCATTACGTACGTGCATAAGTGCTTGAATTGTGTATTTTTTTGTTGTAAAAGGTTCTATTGAAAGTATATCTATATAAATAAACCTATTGAATTACGTATTACCTAATTGGTTGCTTAATTAAATTTTATAGAATAAGGGGATCACTCTAATATCAGAATTTTATGATCGAGGGTATTGATTGTCAATAAAATTCTATATCTAAGTATTCTTACTTGATCCCCTAATTCTATAAAATTTTATTAAGCAACCAATTAGGTAATACGTAATTCAATAGGTAGGTACATATAGGACACCCACAAGTATTTTTAAATAAACTGGTGTTCCTACTGATTAATTATTAAAAGCTTTTATTTGTTCGCTTGAAACCTTGTCCCGAACCAAATTGAAATTTTCCATTAAATAAATTAAAACTCTGTAAATATGCGTCATATAAAATATATCGACTGCCTCAAATGTCTATTAGCGTTTTAATGTTATGCTGATATACGTATAGTTCCAGATTCGTTTCTCTGTTTAGACGAAGTTTTAGTGATATTGGAATTGTTATTTAACCGACTACATAATCAAGATGCCGTCGATGCTTATAAAAATTTCATGCATGACATTACACATTGTTTTTGGATATATACATCGAGTAGGTACATAATAGAAACGTACAGACGAATCCTCCGTTATATCTCTGCACTGTATCGACCGAGTTTTGTATACTGTAAATAAACAGACTGCATACTGAGAGACTGTAGTAATGTTAACATAACAAAGTGTCGGTTTACGTTCTAATAAAATTAAAGCAACAGTCAGTAGGTGACGGTGAAAGTTTATCAATCTACAATGCAGTGCGCGTTATAGGGCCGTTATTCACAAGGTGACATGGACGGAGAGGAAATGAGTAGCATAGGCAAGTGTTGCTAGCAAGCGTAAGAAGTGTTGCGAAGTGATAGACACAAAGCTTACCAACATATCATTTCGAGTCTTGTGTACACACAAAGAAAATCCACAACGCTGTTTTTTAGGCATTAAGGTCTTAGCCATTCAGGTCTAGCAGACCTGAATGACCTAGCCAAAGAGGAGCCAAATAAGCATATCGCAAAAAACAGCATAAAGAAATAAATGCACGGATGGGGTAGTTTCTGGTCGGTAAAGGACGAAGACAGTTTAAACTTCTGTCACAGTTCATCATTGGTTAGTTTTCTATGTAGCGTCTGCCTCACTGGTTTCATTGAACATGTTTGTGTTCAGTCGAATTCGATTCCAAAGTTGGAGAAAAAGTTATAAGATTTTTTCTGTAAGGTACTGAGTCTGAAAATGACGCCGGTAGACCGCAATAAGGTCGCCTCTATTGTATGAAACATAAAACATATTAGCGATGACGATTATTTTAATACACCTCTGCCTTCCCCACCGTCGATATAAAAGCTTAAGGCTACATATTTATTGAATAATAGATTTTAGAGATTGCCGATAATATATATAAAATTCTCTGAAAATACTTGTTCAAATATGTACTTAATCGATATACGGATTACGAGTTTAAAAGTAAAATTGTCGAAAAAGTAATGAAGAGCATGTACCTACAACGATGCTTTGAGGGCTTCGAGCTGTTTTATGTAATACATATTGTATATTAACATATTTTATAAAAATGTATAAAGTTCTGTGAGATTAATATTACTGGAGAAAAAGGGTAAAGTGGGAACAGTCTGATACAATTTTAAATGTAACTTTTATTACATAAAAAACCGCAGTTCAAAAACCTGGATTGTGTTTCTGTGATAATTACAGCAGCTAAAAATATTTCTTTTTTAAAATAATACTCATTCCGCTCTGGGAATTAATCCCGTGTTTCGAGACTTTTACAAATATTTAAACAATGACCGCAAAGAAAATTCTGCCCGCACCCGGGCAGAATTTTCCTTGCGATCATTCATCATCATCAACTATTTGTGGATCAAAACTCAGACTGAAAGCACCTATTTGTAAAACAAATTAAATTTTTGTTCTTTGTGCGACCCACAACATTAGATATAGTGGCAATGCTGACACGACCACCTGCAGACTAATCTTTATATATTGAGAAGAGTGTCCCACAAATAATACTGTTGCTAGATAGACACATAGCTTTCTAATTATTACACATTTACTATTTCAGTGTTTTATAATTATATTTACTGTTGGCAAACCAAATAATATAAAATAAGTAGTCTTCCATTGGGCTCCTCGGTGTCACAGCGGTAGTGAATGCGATTGTTGTGCATGATGTCCCGTTTTCAATTCCTAGGACAGGCAGTGTTATTGCGTTTCGGTGTCAAAAACTTCTCAGAAGCAGCACAGACTCTAAAACTGTGCCTGGTATACGGCAAAACCGACCTAAATTCATGCATGCGAAATGTATGTATAATACACCTGAGTGTATCGTTTTAAGGCTATAGGAGCTAGACTGTATGTATGTATTTAAATAAACTACTCACTAACTTCCCTACAACCAATAAGAGATCTAATTTAGCCCAGTTTACCTTAGGTTGCCTTACATCAAAGCGTCAGAAGTTAAATTTGATTCACAAAACCAAAGCGGTCTTAATCCCTTACGTCGTGGAAGGTTTCAGCGGTTTAATTTAACATCTATATATAAGTATGAAACCCTACCGGGAATACGCCATCAGTTTTCCGTATGTTTATGACTATGTGATTTATTATGGCGGCCCACCCATGTCACTTTGTAAACATTCATCTTCATATTTTTGTAGAATGTTTAATGAATACATTAACAATATTGCTACTGGTTCAACTATGAGGACATCGTATGATATAAACATACATACATAGTCTTCTGATGTATACTTTAAAGGGTAGGCAGAAGTGTATTAAGTACATCCTCATTTCGCTAGCTTATAGTTTTAGATTCCATGTAATAGGGGGTGAGCCTATTGCCGTTAACTAGATACACAACGGGAACAGCAATACACCATTGAGATTTTCTTGATAAAACATAGCCAAGAACTTGCCCCGACTAATTCACCTTTCAAACAAAAACTAAATCAAAATCGGTTCATCCGTTCGGGAGCTACGATGCCATAGACAGACACACACACGCACGCATGCACGCACGCACGCACGCACGCATGCACGCACGCACACACACACAGTGACAGTCACAGTCACACTCACACTCACAGTCACACTCACAGTCACAGTCACACTCACACACACTCACACACTCTCACACTCACACTCACACACACTCACACACAGAGACACGTCAAATTTATAACACCCCGTCGTTTTTGCGTCCGGGGTTAATAAGACTTTGCCCGATCGGAGAACCGATCCCGATACCTAAAGTGCAACAATCGCATTCACTACCGCTACACTACCAGATATATTTAACTATAAGAATGTAAATGATAGTGAGTAAATTATTTTTGATTGCCTTATTAATCAATAAGTATAAATTGTACTACGTCTTAAAAGCTGCTTAGAGTTATTATAATAAGGAACCTAGTTTTTAAAACGCTGATCAACGATGTTTAGCAATGAAAGTCATGTCAAGTGATTTGATTGGCTGTTGCTGATTCAGTCAGCCAATCACAGCAGTTGATATGCTTTTGACCATCTGTTAACTAACTTATTATGTTGTTGCTTTTCAGAAACCAGAGATAGATCATAATAATATTTACTAAGTATATTATTTACTAGGATATATGTATGTAGGTATTAGATAAATACTTAAATAACTTACTAAAAGTTTACACAATTTCACGATCGATCCGTTAGTTTGTTAGTTTATTATGTTCGTTATAATAAATGTATATTTAAACTTGTGGTAGGCAGTTGGCAAGTGGTTTATACGTTTGGAAAGTCGTTTTCACATGTTTAATAGGGTTTAAGTGGTTAAGCTACTATCGTTATGTTAGATACTGCGCTGAATATTGCCAGCGATTTTGCATACGTAGCGTTTCACGCATAATTTGAGTACGCGGCCATTTTAAAAGAAGTATGAATTATATTGTTAAGAATAGAAATTAACAAAATTCATACTTATTTTTAGCAACTTTGTTTCCTTCTTCCTTCAATCCTGGGTTCTTTAAGCGGGGCGTGAAAAAGCATCTTCTCAGGCCTTCAAAGTAGAGACCTCAACATCGCCTCGGCTACTGTGGGGGCGAAGTGGAGGCCACTGCTCTTAGACCACACGACTGCTTACCATCAGGTGGAGTGTGGTCATTTTGACGAGCAAAATAAAAAAAAAAAAAATAAAAAAACTTCCAGATGTTGACGGCTGCTTCGCTTGCGGTAATTTAGATTTTGTCACTTATCCCTCGGGCACAGTACTTTTTGTCACTTATCCCTCGGGCACAGTACTTTTTGTTACTTATCCCTCGGGCACAGTACTTTTTTGGATGAGAGGTACTCTATGTCCTGTTCTATCAACGTCTGTCAACGTGTATGCGAAATGTCATGTCGTCAGTCGAAAAGTTAAAGCGTAAAAGTATAACATACAAACAAACTCACATTGGCATTTATAATAATAATAATAATAATGTCCTCCAGACTTAATTTTCGGTCACGGCGGCTAATCTTAACGGAGACTGGCCATCTGCGCAGGAGATATTATAGTGCACAAGTATGTGCGCAAGCACAAGTGCACTCTCTGTTCCCTAACCCTCATGATCCGATGGGACGAATAATCCAACACGACCGGAGAGAGATCAGGCGCAGGACCAACGGCTTTACGTGCTTTCCGAGGCACGGGGGTGTCTAACACCGCCAACTTCCTAACTCCGAGCTCGTATTGAGATTTCTTAACAGAAAAACCCAATTCGTTTTTGTTGGACCGACCCGGGATTCGAACCCGAGACCTCATGCACAGCAGTCGCATTCACTACCGCTGCGCCACGGAGGCAGTTATTTATAATAAGTATTAGTTAGGATTAATTTGCTATTGTTTTTTTGATTAGTTCAACGTACTCTGCAGCGGTTGTGTATAAGACTGCTGTGCGGTCTTAAGCTCAATATTCGGGTCATTCAGAGTCTAATTGCGATTATCTGTTAAGAAATTCGCAGTAGCAGCAGGGAATCCAAAACTATGGCCGGTAGGCGGCGATAGTCTCGCCATTTACGTGGCATCTATTTTATTTTAATAAAAATGTGTGGGTGTAATATCTACCATTTCGCGATAAAAATGTGTCAGACTATTAATATATGTAAGGAAATCGTAATGTAAGCTTATTCATATGATGACAGATAAATAGATTATCTACAACGAAGTTATAGGGGGTCGAAAATGGCCTGAATTGTTTCGAGAAAAGGATGGTACGGCCGCCGTGCCGCGTTTTTGCTCGACTTGGCGGTGGCACTGCCGTGCCCCAAGATAGCGTAAAAGATTAACAAAACGCACTAATTACGCCTGTCTGTAAACGCTCATACATTTTATTTACTAATTATAATATTCATTTTAATTACTAATTATTGCATATATACTTACATCTTAATTACTAATTATTGTATATCTTTCAAAGGTCAAACTATTTTACACCTACTATAAAAGTACGCATTAGAAAGCGAGCTTATTGGAGATAAAGCCTGGTTCAGTGCTGCTATTAAAATTGCCTCAAATTGAGCTATGAAATAATTTTGTTGGGCCTAGGAATTAAGGGTACGCTGATGTCCAGCAGTGGACTATTATAGCCTGATGATGATGATATCTCTGTGCCTACTAGGCAGATCCTACTAGTAACATAATAATACTATACAGTAAAGTTTTTAAACGATGAATGGATTTCAATGAAATCTGGCAAACAGATAGACCCTTTTCTAGATTAACATGTGGCATACTTTATATCTCGATATGGGTTCTCAAGGGACTCACGCGGGCAAAACTGCGGAAACTAGTTTTAATATATATCTGTAACGAGGCAACGTCGGAATCTTCACTTGAACCTAAAATTTCGATCAAGTTGAGGCAGCCGAATTAGGCAAGTATTTCGGGCAAAACGACTTCGGTTGATTGTCTATAACATGCAGTAGCTTCTAACCATAGCATCCCACAGGCTACTAGCAAGCTTGTTAGCCAACCGGGTAGCATAAAAAAAGATAGAACATAATAACAGGTAGGTACCTAAAAATTCCTCGCTCATCGTTCCACTTGACGCGTTGACCCACAGTACCGCGTGCTCCATAAACAACGCCTAAGTATCAATATATGGCGTACCCACCCCACGCACGAAGTACTACACAAAACATATGTTTAAGTATACGTAGAAAAGGTTGGAATTTGCATAATGTCTACATTCAAGACCCGAATTAATGTCAAACTCATTACAGTGATAAAAAGCAGAAAAAGTCGTTTAAACTGCCAGAGGGCCAGGTGTGCAATAAAATTAAATAATGCTTGGTATAATCACAATGTTGCCATTACACTGCCCATAAAAGTGCGTGTATGAATATTTTTTACTTCTCTGACATCTTTAATTGTTCGCGTGCGTTTGATTTGTGATTTGAATAATTTATTCACATATTTATGGAGGAATAAATTAGTTTTTTATATATGGCAGGTGTGTAGCCTAAAATTAAGGTCGTGGGTATGTCACCTTTTGTAGTTGTTGACCCTTTTGATTGACTATTTTAAGGTTAAACGATAAACAGTATAGTATCACTACAGTCTCATGTCTTGAAGAAGTAGACAAACGTGTGTGTATAACACTCTTATTTGGTTAGCTATGGTTTTGAATGCCACGTCATAGGGGCAAGCCTATTGCTTACTCAGGCACACAGTGTCAGACTACGTGCTGCTACTGATAAATCTTGACAGAAAAATCCAGAATCCACTTTCGAATCGAAACCAAGTTCTCATGCACAACAGTCGCATTCAATAGGACACCTACCGCAGTCTCATACCACATTATACATTGGTATTAAGTACTTAGAAGTAGAGAGTTGTGATATAACTTTGCCAGACAGTTTGTAACAATAATAAACGCAGGTAAGTAAAAGGTTAGGCACTAAAAAGTAAATAGCTCCCAAACTATTTTGTATATTAAGCAACGTAAATTACCTATATTATCACTATATAGAGATAAACATAAAATATTTAGGTTATACATAGGTTTAAGAGTTCGAAAAAACTCTTATACAACAGCTTTGTCCGTCCGTCTGTCTGTTATACAACTTTCAACTCAAGAACCGTAAGAGCTAGAGACTGGCGGTCAACGCCATTCGACTCAATATAGTCGATATACCCTCAAAATGACTATGACCTTTAGCCTCTGACCACGTCACGGTTACGGTCACGTGATACCATTTTTTCGAAATCTGAGATTTACGGCATTTCATTGCCGATTCTCACTTGTTTCTTAATAACATGTTAATAAAAATCATAGCAACGCCAAATAATCATACCTTATGAGTACCTAAATAGAAATAAAAGTTGAAATTGTATTTATACTTAAGAATTTCTTACTAGCTTATTCTCGCGGCTTCAATGTCGTGTTTCTAAGGAAAATACCTATCCTATAGAAAACGTTCATACTATTCTGGGATAAAAGTACCCTATGTCACTCGGCCCTTATACCACCTAAAGCAATAAATCATGCTAACTATGTAAAAGGTACAACTAAAGTACTTTAGTATTTATAATTTGGACTTGACGAACCGCAAAGATGACGTAGTAGTTTACGTGATCGCCTCGCCTCTACCAGTACGCTGATTATTGTGAGTTAGAAGCGTACACGAGACAAAAATTTATTTGTACCGGATCTGGGTGTGTTTGACCGTTGTTAGAATGTTTGTTCAGCCCATGCGACACATGAACAGATCCTAGAGCGGCAGATGTATCTTCAAAATAAACAATATTAATAAGTACTAGCAAGGATAAGGATTATTGCTAATATAATTTTTAACGGTATACGGAATTAGAAATGTAATGGACATTATCATTTAGTGCTAGAGACCTTAGCACTGCCTTTTAAAATATTGCCATTGAATACACAAGAACAAGACAAAGCTATACGCTCTGTAAGGCGTCAGTCCACGTTTCTGATTTCTATTTCACCAATAATACTATAATAGAAGAAGTATGTTTCCTAGGAAGCCATAGATGATGCGCGGCAAGAAAATATAATAATAATAATATTCTACCACATTCACACAACACCATCTAGCCCAAACTAAGCAGAGCTTGTACTGTGGGTACTAGACAATGGATAAACATACATATACTACGTTTTTTTTTTTTTTGTAAATACATACATATTATATATAGAAACACCCAGACCAAGACAAACATCCATGTTCATGCACACAAATGTTTGACTTGTGCGGGAATCGAACCCGCGACCTCAGGCGTGGCAGTCGGTTACACTAACCGCTACGCCATCGAGTTGTTGTTATGTTGTAGTTAAACTATGATACAATAAAATGATTCAAATGGACACACGACTTGTTTATTACATATATAGTTTGTTCCTCAGTCGGCTATAATAATTTCGCAATGTGACCTCTGCCTTTTCGAAGTTCATAATTTATTATTTATGAAATTATTGTGTATTAAATAGTTAATTATCACTTGTGAGGTATTAATTATCACACATGAATCACAGTAAAGTAAAACATCGTGGGTGTACCTGTCGGTATGGGAGTTCTACATAATGTTCTCATAAATGTGGGCACATTGCCAATATGCACAGGGCTAGGTGGATGGACTAAGGCCTAACCCTTCTGAGGCAGTGAGATAGTTTATAAACAAGATTGATATTAGTATAGCAATGAAAAATGATGTTTTTATACGACTGCCTTATGCGTAAACCTTTTGGAAACTTACATTTTCTTTATAATAATTTTAAATCTAAGTTTTTAATAAAGATGTTTGCGCTGTGGTTGTCGGTGTAGTCACTAGGTACCTTCTGTCTAACAACAAGACACCATTTTTGAGATGGACGTCACAGAAGGCTTTCTTCATAAGCCTGTTATTTCGTTCAATATAGAACAGCTCAACTAGGAAAGTAGCTATACTTGGATTACATAAATTGTTTTGTAATAAAACACATAAACTGGTTGCACCCGGCAGAAGTGAAACCTTGAATATTAACGTTGTGCATTTTTTATATTTTGGAATGGTTAGGGAATCATTTTGCACAAATTGCTTTAATTATCAGTACAAAAGTACTATCATTTATGTGGTAAAATACAATATTCATTTATTTGCATGACAATTCTCCCTCCGTCTTACGAATTTTCGATCAGGTCACGTGTCCTGACGCGAGTTTAACATTTTTTACCCATCACAAAAAAGTGCACAACGCCGCTAAAGAAGTTTTCACTTCAAAAACTGTTGTGTTTCTATGATAAGCAGCGTCAGTTGAACAATATTTGCTGTATACATCTTTTTCTTTCAACAGTTGGTATCCATAAAATGCTGTAACACGCTTATTTCAACCGAATACTTTACTCGACTGCAACATGATTACGTACTGACAGCTCGATACCAACAATGTTCCTCTAAGTGGTCTAAGACTATGATTCTATCAAATTATCTAAGAACAAACTACAGGGCACCACCTACGCCTCGCGTGCTCCCAAATAACACCTCCACCTCAACGTAATCTTCATTAAAGTGATGATTTGAAACAATTTTCTTCTTTACAACGTATACTTAAACTCGCGTCATAATATTAACCTTTAGAATACAATCCAAGAGGCCTATGCAGCCTTATATTTAGTCGGTTTTTACGTTCCAACCTTGTTACTATAAAATATCGTTATAATGAGCCCTCGTCGGCAGGTTAACAAGCTCTTTCATCCAGTATCGCCCGTGAAATGCTGTCTTTTTAATTATATTGACAGGTGATGATGTGTTTTGTACACTCGGCTATACAAACAGGCACACATATCAACCATCAATATTACTTTCAATCTTATAACTTAGTGATAAGGTACAGCTTACCGTGTCATAAATTTTATAGTATTTCAAATATTGCTGTTAACGTGTTTTCTCTTTTTATTGTAGACTCGGTATAATAGAGACACATCATTATGTAATTATTGTACATCAATATTTAAATATCAGGTTTTTATAGCATTACTTATCATTGAAACTATCAAAGATTTGTTGGACTTTCTAGTTTTGTCTTGTATTGACTTTGCCGGGCAACGAGAACTGGCGACAGAGCTGTTTAGTATTTTGACATTCTTTAACATTAAGGCAACCAGCTAACATTATATAATAATATAATATTCTATCACATACACGCAACACCATCTAGCCCAAACTAAGCAGAGCTTGTACATTGTCCTTTATTTAAAAAGTATTCATATATTATTTTCCAGCTTTATCTCTCTGATATCAAATTTCATCACTATAGTAACTGCAATCACTAATAGTAATAAATAGATAATGATGCACACTTATTTTCACTTTGATTTATATATTTTGCTGTTAAAGTCTTCAATTATTAAGTAAATTATAACAGGGGCATATGCTTATAAAATAACTCCTAAGATACTAATTAAAAAGTAGAATGTGTTACTTTCTTTATTTACTTATTTTAGGAATTTCCATTAAACAATTAGTTCTTTTCATAGCTCTTTTTGACACAAGGAAGACCTAAACAGACATTTACGTTGCCAATATCATCAAAGATATTATGAGAAAATAAATACGACTAAAAATTTTTATCGATAAATGAATACCATCTACATATTTTGTATTAAACTGTCTCTTCTGCGCAGGGGCCTCTTTTCAGTGAGAGAAGGGTTAGGCCATAGTTCACTTTTCTGGGCCACTGCAGGTTGGCAAACTTCATATACATATATTCGAAAACATTATGGATAACTCTTGGACATGTAGGTTTCCCCAAAATGCTTTCCTTTCCGTCAAAACGAGCGATAAATAACTAATTAATACGCACATAACTTCGAAAAGTCAGAGATACGCGCATTGGTATCGAACTAGAGACCTCTGCGTGGCAATCCAACTGTCTCACTAGGCTATCGCTGCTGTCCATATAGATATTTTTAAATATACTATTTAAATATATATACTATATAGTTTCAACCAAAGACACATCAAAACGGTCCGAAATTTCCCCAACCATATCCATCGGAGTGTACACCCTGGCTCTTTTGTTCACTGAAAATAAAACAAAATATAGTTGCGTCGGGCCAGAATTGCCGAAGTAATTGAAATAATAACCGATCCCTACTACCGCGCTGGGTTAACGATCTACAACTAATGGGAGGTCTGGGAGAAATTGACGGGTACGCGATAACACCGCGTTTTTAAAGCCAGATAATTATTAACCAAGTAGTTATGTGTAATGTTTTTGACTTCGCAATGGTTTAAATGGATTCGTCCCTTCTACCTACATATTAAGTTCCATTCCCAAATGAGACAATTTTGTGTGATTCTCAAATATTTGCGTTGTTGGATTCTCGGTTGATTCCTTGGTCAGACAATATTTTACGGGGTGATTTTCAACAAGTTTTGGAAAGCTAGACATAATTAAAATCTATTGTGATTAGCCGCCGGTGTGATGATGCGACTCAATAGGTTAAGAAGGCTGGTAATGAGGCATTATATCGGGCACATTTCAAGCTGCCTTAACGCTACGCACTCCCTTTCTTTTACGTGACCTAAAATATGAGGGAATGTAAGTGTGATACACTGTTGTTCGAATTATATTACCTACGTGTGTATATCCTTGAAGAATTCAAAGAGGTGTTCAAGGATATACACACGTACTATGTATATACTACATAATAGTCGTCGGAAATTCGAACAATAGACACAAATAACTCCATTTGTGTCTATTCCAATGTCTATAAAGTCTCCTGCGGTGCATAGATAATCCTTCGTTGGAGAAAACCTTACTATTTCTTTATAAACAAAAGGGAAACAATGTAATAAATACTAACTAATGTTATAAATGCAAATGTGAGTTTGTTTGTCACGCTTTCGTACCTTAACTACTTGACCGGTCGTCGTGAAATTTTGATATACGTTGTCAAGGGTACAGAAAAGGTCATAGGGTACCTTTTGTTCAGAAAAAGTACTCTTAGTAATCTAACCTAACATAGCCTACAATAACGCGAGCGAAGACGCAGGCAAAACCAAGTATATTATTATAAATGCGAATGTGAGTTTGTTTGTTAAGCTTTCACGCCTTAACTACTTGACCGATAATCATGTAATTTTGCATACACGTTGTCAAGGATACAGACAAGGACATAGGTTACCTTTCATCCAAAAAAATAGTACCGATAGGTTGAAAATTTATTGACAAAATCTACATTAACACGAGCCAAGTTGGAGGAAAAATCTAGTAATAATATAAAGGTTTAAATGAAAACTGTTGTATCTCTCATCTTCTATATGACACGTGAATTTAATTAATCACGTTCCAAAACGTCGGTTGGTGACTAAAAGGTGAGTTTCCGAGTACTCGGGTAAGTAGAGTGTATCGTTTAAATGTTAAACGATATTTACCATTACCTTAATATATTATTGTACTTTGATACCTACCTTCATTCGTGGAATTTATACTTAATTAATGTTTAAATTGCGAATATCCGTTTATTGTTTATTTTTTTATTATGCCGTCGCTTAAAATAGGTAAGTTGACCTTCATAAAGACATTGTTTCTCGGTTAACTAACTGACTTGTGTATTGCATATGATTTGTTTGTTCATATGAGCCGATTTGTCTAAAGAAGGGTCTTCTTCCGCAGGCAATCGGTGTAAGAGTAGTATCTCTGTTACTGCGTTTCGCTCAATAAATAAAAGTTCTGAGAGGCTCTCATGACTATACTTATTAGCATATTACTTAGTAGCATTCGCATCATCACTCGCTCGGAAACATTACTTTTTTCTGGAAGTAAAGCATAGTATCTCCTTTTTTTACACCTGACAACGTTAAATGCGAAATTTCATGATGATCAATCGAGTAGTTTAGGCATAAAAGCGAAACAAATCAACAAACTCAGATTCGCTTTTATAATATTAGTCAGGATTCGTTTTAGTCGAAAATACGTAATTGATATCCCTGGTACTGCGATAATAGATTATAATCAATGAAATAACACATATCAAATAGGATATACACAACACTCGGAATCAGAACTATGTGCGGATCACAAGCTTTGGTCCCGCGTAGGATCAAAGCGAGAAGTTCTCGCCTCGCCACTACGGCGCCGTGTGTTGTAGGTGACAACTTAAACCATTTTGCAAACGCCGTCACATTCAATTTAGTTTGAAATCTTAACTTTTACCCAATGATACGGTAGCTATACTCAAAGTTTACTTTCCGCTTAGAACCTATATACGCGAAACAATAAACTCAATCCTTAGTCTACTCTCTTCGATCTTTTATTATAAGTGCCCACACTCCACCGGCCTGACCCTTATTACTTCCGCAAATAACTAAAGATTCAGGAAAATTGCTCACTGTCACTTCTTAGTAGATCTTATTTAATAAAGCTCAAACATAATAGAAGCATTTCCGACTGAGTATTGCTGGGGAGGTTCACCGAGGGTGGTTTGCAAAGGCGATTAGGAAACACAAGGAGACGTTACTGCTAATGAACATCTTATTACAATGACAATAGCGTGCTGCCGATTCTTTTCGAAACGGATTACAATCAACATTGCAAATTGCAATCTTTCAAGCTCATTGCAAATATAGCTTTGTTAACATAGCAGATAGCCGACCTTGCCGACCATTTCATTAAGCAAATTTTAATCGCACTGAATCTTTTTCTGACCTCGTTAGTAAGGCTTGTAAGTGCAATCGCAACAAGTGATCGTAAAGCTCGTGATTCGATATGTAGAAGCATGTTTTTGGGTTCGTTATAAAGATATATTATCGGTATGGGCACGGAATTTATAGCTGTGCTTCGTTAATAGGCTGGCTATTACCGAAGACCTAAAACATAATAAGCTCATTATTTCTTAAGTACATACGAAAGCCTTGTCTTCCTGTACTAATTTTTGGATATACCTTATTTATATTATCTTATTTTATACACTGCTTACAAAACTATTGCACTGAATGCGAGTGTTGTACTGTTCTTTTACTGGAGTACCATTATTTATCTCCAAATTCTCTTGTTATGAGACAAAATTTATATAGGTATACTAACACGGACTTATGGTCTTTCAAATAAAACTTGAAATTGACAAATGCTGGACGTATGTTTGATTTTATGAGATACATTAGGGTACACAAACGACAGCTTTATTGTAATTTTTTTTCTATTTTGAAGACAGTAAAAAGTAGTGTTGTGCGATGCAGATATCTTCTTATATACGCAATTCCTTGCCTTTAACCAAGCAACTAACCTAAATGTAATTTTGAATTCGGTTCCCTCCCATTGCACTATCGACGAGCACTCTACAATCACAAGCATTTTAGCTCAGCTGGAGGGGCTAGCTAACAAGAATTCTAGTAATTTGTAAGCCAAACAACTGATACTTCAGTGAATTTACCTCTTCACTACAAGGGTCATAGGAATAACTTTGTAATGAAAATGAATAAATGACTTTTAACTTTGTCTTTAACTATTGACGAAAAATAATGAGTATGTTTGTTTGTTACGATTTCACGCCTTTATTACTCGACTGATCATCAAGAAATTTCGCATATACGTTGTCAGTGTTCAGAAAAGGACATAGGTTTCCTTACATCCAGAAAAAAGCACCGTTTCCGAGGGACAGATAGTAAACAATAAGACAAATAAACAAACAGTATTATTGAGCCTTTTACTTCCAGATAACATCTCAATAAAACACTTTCACAGAAATAAATAACGAGTGTCATTTAAAACGCTTATATTTCTACGCACTACGCAGACAAAGCCGCGGGTGGCAGAATGTTATTTATTAGATTTGACTTTGACCCATGGGCCATTTCTCTCAATCCAGTTTTTTCAAAAATAGAAATTATTAAAATAAACTATTGAAGATTAGAGATTTGGAAATATGATCCAAAAGCATAGAGTCCCTTTATATAATGGCCATTTTACAGATCACATTGATGTACAAGTAGATACTCGATGCTTTAAGATGCTTTAAGATTAAAGAAGCTAAACAAGATTAGTAATCCTTACTAATATTATAAAAGCGAAAATGAGTTTGTTTGTTTGTTACCTTTTCATGCCTAAACCACTGAACTGATCATCCTGAAATTTTGCATATACGTTGACAGGTGTACAGAAACGGACATAGGCTGCCTTTCATCCTAAAAAATATTACTGTTACCGAGGAAAACAACAATAACGTTCTTATGATAATAGATGGCGCCACGTCCCTTTCGAATCATGATTGAATTATATTATTACAAGCAGAGTACAACCCGAATTGATTGTCAAATTCCAAGTTAACGCGAGCGGAGCCGCGAGCAAAAGCTAGTTCTAAATAAATATGTAAGATGTTATTTTGCCTAGTAACCAGCACACGTCGGCGACGCAGCCGTAATACAAGCGAGTGTGGTGTATGAGGTCCAGTTGGATTTGATACCTAGGTTGAATCATGAGCCATTGGGTTGTTTAATCTATCAAGTGTCAAAGAATTCTCAGTAGCAGTACAGAGACTGGTACTATGTCCAGTAGATGACAAAGGACTCCGCCTATTGCGTGAGATCTTAAGCGACAACTGGCGAAATGTGGGTAGGTATCATGTAACTCTGCCAAGGACCATATATTTATTGTTCTAAAATACTTAGAAGTACGGCATCTGGAAAAACTATAACCCGACTACATAAAAAAGGGGTCTAAAAAGAACGAAACAGGAAAATAATTCAGATAGAAATCCAGAAATGTATAGGTACAAAAATGGTCAAGGTAGAGCCGTGGTCGCACCTACTGTATACCTACCCTGTCTGTTTAATGGAGGTATTCCTGGCACCCACATAATCATAGTAGGTATATAGTAGGTGCGACCACGGTTCTACCTTGACCATTTTGTACCTGTGCATTTCTGGATTTCTATCTGAATTATTTTCTTGTTTCGTCCTTTTTAGACCCCTCTTTTTACGTAGTCGGGCTATAGTTTTTTAAACTTTATCATTTTATTCAATACTTTTCGTTAAATTTATATAGCGTATGTCACCCGGGCCATTATTACAAATCTATTGACACCTCATTCATTAAAATCGGTTCAGTAGTTTAGGTGCTACGGTGGAACATACAAACACACATACACAAACTGCCAAAATCATTACGCTTCGTTTTGGCTTCGCCGTAGTCGGGTAAAAATAGATAGACCATAATTATAGGCTCGCTCCTGGACCTTACTGTCTGCCTACCCCTTCGACGGTATATAGACATAAATATGAGTATATTTAAATACTTACTTCGTTGGCTCAGCGATCCAAAGTGACCGACATTAAAGTGCGCTATTCTTTCCTATTTTGTGCCAAGTCAGACCAATCGAGCACATTCATCTCTTTCAGGTCTTTAGCTATTTCGTCTTTCCAGCGGTACCTTGGACGACCCACCGGACGACGCTCGGTGGGACGCCCGAGATATGCTCTTTTGGCAGCTCGATCCTCTCCCATTCGTTCCACATGTCCGAGCCAGCGAAGTCGGCTAGCTTTTATTTCCCCGATGATATTCGGCTCTGACACTAGATCTTCAATCTCGCTATTAAATCTTTGTCGCCACTCCCCCTTCTCTCCTCTTGTCGGTCCTAGAATCTTACGGAATATCTTTCGCTCCGTGACTAATAGTCTATTATGTGTGTTAGTGTCTAAGTTGATAAGCAGAACCACAAAAATTCGCGTCTACAAAACAGTAATTAGGCCGATTTTAATGTACGGGTGCGAGACTTGGACATTGACACTGAAGGAAGTATATTTAAATGTAAATAATTATTTCTATTTAAATACTCGGCGAACAGCTACTGGTGAGCGACCACTTACAACATCCGCAGTCAATCAATGTGAACTCATTCGTCGGTTTTTCGAAGTTACGCCTTTCGTTGTTCTCGGTTGAGGAACGCTCGTCAAAGTTTCGTTTAACGGAACAATAACATTTACCCGAAACTTAGTAGTTCGGTTTCCAGCCACGAACTTTAACACAAGCTACTTATCAACGACTCGGCGAATACGAAATTGTTCGCCAACTATTTTCATTTGATACACTTTAAGTAGCTAGTCTTCTTATGTATCAGGTTTTTATTGAAAGCTTAAATTTCACTGTCAAGAACGTATCCGAATGACTCGGTGGCAGCGGTAGTCAATGGTACCGGGATGTTGCCTCGGGGTTCAATTCTTTTCTTTTTTTTTGTTATACAATTAAGGTGGCAAACAAGCATACGCCCTACCTGATGGTAAGTGGTCACCGTAGCCTATGGACGTCTGCAATACTAGAGGCATCACATGCGAGTTGCCGACCCTTTAGGAAAAAAAGGAAGTGGGAAGGAGAAGGAGCGGGAAGGGTAAAGAGGGTATTGAGTCGCCGGCACTCTCACTCACCAAACGAAACACAACAGTAGGAACACTGCTATTTCACGTCGATATTCTGTGAGAGGGTAGTACTTCCCCGGTCGAGCCGGCCCATTCATGCTGAAATCTGTTTAGAGGCGCAAAATGGTAATATTTTTTATAAAGAAATTCTCAATCTCAACAGATGTACTCCGATGAGATAAAATGCTTGTCTATACGCGGGACCCACAAGCACAGCCGGATAAATTAGTGTGTAATTCGCTGTGATATATCCCTTCGGCTATATAGGCGTGTAATTTTGTATGAACATATACATACATATTTAGTTTAATAGAAAAAATAATTAAGATAGAATAATTAAAATAGAATAATTAATTAAGCTGTTAGTTAGTAGGGCGTGTGTTTTTGCACTAACCCTCGCATTCGGGCCATTGTGCGCAATCTCAATACAGTCTTTGTACACAATCTTGGAATATCGCGATCACATGGTAATCGCTGCGTAGAAAAATCAATATTCAGCCGCGGTTACACTACATTGTTGACTCCATAAACACTTTGAGATAATATGCTAAGGGTAATGACGGTATGTATAGGTATACTCTTTGGTTCCGCGCATATGTTTGCCTGCGATCGTGAGGTCCCGCTTGATAATTGGTTCGCTATTGCATTTTGCTTTTACGCAATCCCAACTAGTAACCTTTGCTACCACTACAAATTTTGCCCATAGAAAATCATACATATTTCTGGAATTTCCAAATGTGTTGTCTGAAATTCTTTCATCATCCTCTTGCCCTGGTCCCAATTTATTTGGAGTCGGCGCAGTATGTTCTTTGCTTAATACTTCTCTGTCACCCGTCATCTGATCATTTACCCCTTTCCCTTTCATATCCATCCATTTCCTTTCACCTTCTCGTCTATGGGCACCACTTTCAGACTACCTCTTACGTGTACATACCTAATTCTGTACAATTCTTTATGTTTCTATTTTGTTGTCTGAAATTGTTTATGTTTCTTTTTTTATTGCACCTGGTGGCAGACATACAAACCTTGTGGTAGGCACATAGTCAAACCGCTGCCGTGATAGCAGTACCCTCTTTGTGCCCGATAAACGGCAACAGGTTCTGTATTATAGCTAACTTAATGTAATATTTATCTGACTACTCCGATGCCTATACAGACTTTAGTTAATGATGTTAGCTAAGTCATTTTCAATATAAAGAATATTACTCCATAACAGAGAACAGATATAGTACGTAAAATAGTGTTCCATTTAATTTTACATCGCCTGTATCTATACAAAGGGTTACCACGTGTATTAAACCTACATTTCGCCAGTTATGGCAATAACGGTAAATGGTAATAGCAACTTTATTGCCTTCTGCCCGAGCGAGCGCCCGACTTCAAACTGTTACTGAGAATTTGCAGATAGAAAAACCTATTAATACTTGGCGGTACGGTACGATCAATTGTAGCCTTGCGAACATAAGATTTACAAAGTATACAATGCTGTATTCAGCATTATGAAAAATATATAAAGTCGAACGCAGATAATAATAGTTTTGTACACTTTATAAGCATGTATGACTTAGGATCTGTATGATAAACCTTACTATTTTCTGTTGGCCGACATTCAGATTGACGACGTGATTGGAGTGTGCTATCCATCCATTGGTGAATTAACCGGCAATAAAGTCATCGGACAAATGAAACCGAGATGTTCAAGAGATAAATTAAAGTGAATCTGATATCGATCGTCATATCGAGTCATAAAATGTTATTTCCTTGCTAACTACATTTAAATAGCCACGCAAAATAGCTCGACAAGTACTTGATTTTAAATTTGTCCTCATCAACAAACAGTACCTATGCGTCTCGGGAATAAATGCTAGAAATCGTATAGATACACTTGCCTATTAAAACGCTAAGTATTTTTACAGTTAGCAATACAAAATAACAATTTGTAGAAATTAATTATCTAATAAATCATTTAAAAATAACTTAATACTTTAAGTATTGTAAGAGGTGTTTTAAATAGCCTAGTTGTACTAGTAGTAGTAATAATCGCAAATTCAATGATGGGAAAAAGACGCCCTTCAGCAAGGAGTAATCTCCAGTGTTTAACAGGAGTCAGGTATTGCTTGTGTTGTAATATTCTCTGAACTACACACAGTTTAGTATGAGTGATCGCGCAGACTCAGAAAACTGCCATAGTGTGGGTTGTTATCGTTGTTTAAATCGCTAGTCCCAAAATATAACATGAAAACGACAATGTTGCCGATTCTAAGATTTATTTACCTACCTTGTAGTTTTATCTTGATGCCCTGACAATAATTAATTGTACTGTTTTATGGATGATGATTAAATTGATGATTTATTTATGGTAAGTATATCAGTTATTTTGGTAGTTTATTTTATTAAATATTCGCAGGATTCATAGTTCAAACAGTAAAATTTGAAGATTAATGCCATTTAATGCCTTTAAACATTTTATTTAGGTAGGTAATTTATATGATTAAAGTAATATTTAGATTTCTGGTAATAATAATAATAACACGCACACCTCGCACACGCATTTAATATAATTTATAAAACCAGTTAGTATGTAACCCTATTTTAAAATGGTTGAATTAAAGTACCTATACATGTAATAATATGTAGGTATTACGTAGCTTCCTACTTGAATTAAACGTAAATTTGCTTTTAATTAAGAAAGTTCCTTATTTAAAATAATATCTTACAATAATAACAAATTACTGAATGCAATTTATTATTAGTATAAAAAAGGGATCAAATATATTTGGTGACGTACAAGAGTTAGTTAGCTACTTTCAGAAAATAGTTAAAAATAATTAATAGGTGGCAACATTTTATTTTTATTACAAACTTCGATTTTTTTTATTCTTTGCGGGTACGTTTATTAAATATAGGAAAAGAAGTTTCATTTAGACAATATTTATGTCTTTTGCGTGATAATTACGTGTGTGTTGTATAACCTAACCTTAATTCAAAGCCTGGATTTTAAAACCGATGCTGTCACTATTTTGCTGATCTCAAAATTGAATTTAGAATCCCAGAATGGCTTGCTCCCTAGTTTTTCGATCAATCCGTACCAAAACGAGAGACTTGGAGTGTAGAGGTTTTTAAAGGACTTAATTATTTTCTATTTCGTAACTTGAAGTATAGGTTAATAAACGTTTAAAGTTAGAATAAAACGTTTTTAATCGATAAAGTTAGGAACTGCCCAAATTGTACATTTTTAAAAGCAAATCTGACCATCGAGGTAATGTAAATTAGGTAGTATTGATCTAGCGATGTGAAATTGCGAAATTTTGTTCTGCTGAATACGTAGTGCGAAAACAAAAATGAAATAACGCTAAAAACTCCATTAGTAAAGTAACCCGAGTTGCCAAAAGTAATTTATGAAATAGTAAAATTGTATCGGAACGTTCACTATTAAGGAAAATTTTCAATTCTACATTTGGTAGAATTGTAAAATTCGTTGCAGCAGTTTTTAAATCAAAATTATATTACTTTAATATAAAAAAATATATAATTATACTTTACAAATGCCAAATGCTGTGTTATTACTATTATTCAAGTTTAAATACCTTTTATTTGCCCTTTGATAGATATAATATATGCATGATTTAACCTATTGAGTCGCAGCGGCACAACGGTGGCCAGAGACAATAGATTTTGAACTATTTTATATATTTTGTTTTATTATTATGTCTGGTATTCGAAGACTTGACAGATTAGTTTTGTAACTTTTTATTTCGAACGCGTCAGATCGTTCAAGTCACTTCTATCTGCCTAGAATTCTCACGTGCTGTAGTAAACCGCTTCTATTATCTTTACTTTCTCTTCAATGTTTTTAAAATACATAGAAGTACAGGTTACTTCCGTCTTTGGTACCTACATATATTGAATGAATATTAAAATGTTTTGTGAAACTTATTTTTATAATAGCTCGTAGCATAAATAAAGTATGTTAAATTTTAATTATGTCTGGCGATTTAAAACTTGACAGAGTAGATCAAATTACTTCTATCTGCCCAGAATTTTAAAACGTGCATAGATACTGTGAACTGCCGCCTTTATCTTCACTTTTTCTTTTAATGTTTTTTAAAATAGAAGTACTGGTTACGTCCGTCTTTGAAAAAAAGGCCTTATTTTTATAATAACTCGTAGCAATTAATACATTAAGTTTGTTTCGAAGTTACAATTAGTTTCAAAATTACAAGAGCTGTTATTGAAGGATATACCAATTATTGATTGAAACGTCTGTAATTCAAACAAAGTTTGTTATTGGCGATTAATTCGAACGTTCGTTACTCAATCGACGGTTTGTTGTGCCTGTATAAATCAAAGTGGACCGAATAATTGAGTCGTAATGTTAGAGCTGTTGGCCCTATTACTAACTTTGTTAATGTATAACTTTATTGCTGGAAAGCGATAGCTTAGCGGAGAACCGTTGGACTGCTACGCAGAGGTTTTAAGTCCTGCTTTGCATCGCTGATTTGCATTTAAGTTATGTTCTTATTAAATATTATGACCTATCCTTTTCACAAAGAGGTTCATGACCTGCAGTGGGACAGATTTTAAACACAGTTTATATTATATATTACAATGATACTTATATTTATTGTTTATATGTATACAGATCTGTTAGTAAAGTTTATGGGAGGAAATTACCAGGACGATGTTTATGAGGTTTGCCCATATTGTCTTAGCATAGTATCTCTATGATGTGATATAGCTTTTGAAATGTAGGAAACATGTCTTTGCCTACCTTTTAATTAAGGGATAAACATACGTATGAGATAATGTAAATTATGTATGTGAGCATTACAACAGAATGTGAGCATTACGCTCTTCTGATCCTTTCTACATTTACAATAAAAATATATTAATTTTTATTAAATGGGGTGGAATTGACATATGTGGCGAATGTAATTTTAATAGCATTTATCTATTTAATACGAATTTTATCGTGGTTTATTGTATGGGAAATACTAAAGTGATACTACTTGAGAATGTACAGTAGGTAGGTACGCTACAGCATAATCTACTAATATCTATTTATAAAATTATCATACACATATTATCACATTGAATAAATTGTATGAGCATCGATGTAAATGTAAAGCTTTTATAAAACGTTTTGTAATAATGTCGTCTCATATAATATATTACGTATTGAAGGGTTACAATCATTATTAAAACCTTCGCCCGCCATTTTGTGGTTTTGATCCCTTCACGAAACACAATTTGTGCGTTATGAAGGTATTATATGTAGGTACAATAGTTCTGTGTATGGATATATATTATATGTATTATGTCAAAGTTTGAGAATATCGCCGCAATAAAATATATAACGTATGTAGTTCTTTATGTTCCATAATAAAATGAAATTAATTTAGAAACGGATTTTCTTTCCTCTTATCTTTATATCAATCTATGTAAGAAAAACCGTAGTAGGTTTCCTATACAAAATCTGTTAAAATACCACACCTGTTTCTCCACTATGGATTATTTAGTTATTGAAAAGCAGTCTTAAAGTAAATAAATTATAAATGTACGGGTTGTTTAGTTAGTAATTCCGCACACTAATAAGATTTTGAAGTATGTAGTAGAGAAAATAATTATAACGTAAATAATTTATTTAAAGTATTAGTAGATAAGTTACAGTAAAAATAAGACTAATTCTTTCTCTTAATGCACTCGTAAAGTTTTCTTATGTTTGGTTTACGTTCAACTGAGTCAATGTATTTTGTTGTATCGCTAATTTATAGTATGTAGCACACGATACATGCTGAGCGCGCAGCTACACGCGCTGTGCAACTTGTGGTGTGGGCAGCAATGTACGGTAGTGAGACCGTACAATAAGTAAGAAGTTTTTATTGCTCTGCTAGTTTCTGACTATCATATGTGACATATGATCTTTTACACGAATTTTCATTAACATCATATTTTGCACAAGGTTTCTAAATCACTTGTCTTCTGAACTATTTAGAAACTGTACCACCAATGTAATGGGATAAATACGGAGGATTTTAAAAATAATTTGTTATCTCGATACCATAGGATATTAAAAGCGCTCCCGCATACAGTAGTTTATTTTATCTGCAACGCAACGGAAATAAGTGTACAGCTGCGAGCTATTAAAGAATAAAGTGCATGTTTTTGTGTAATGAGCTGTATATGGCCAAGATGCAGATCAGTTCCTTATATAGCAACAAAACCACCTTTAATTACTGACCACCTATTTCGATTTCAGACTCCACACGCGAAAACCTTAACGCTCCCAACCCAATATGCAAAGTACAACATAAAAGTCAAAAATTCAAAAACGGACATAGTTAATTATACATACGTACGATGTTCTTGCCCTTACCTTGAGACTTTGTATTATAAACTTAGATTAGTTCGACGTTCGCGATGTCATTTACGTAGATCACACTGAACCATATCTCCAGTTGTACTGAATATATTTGATGATATGTAGCTTAAATTTTAAGTTGAACCTACTACAAAACTGTTAAACCGCATTAAAATCTGTTCAATTATTTTAGATGATGCCAGAAAAACAAACATACAGACAGACAAAATATTAAAATCTGTTATGTCTTATAGCTTCCAAATAGACAATTTAAATCTGGCTTTCATAAATATGTATCTTTCCTGTACAGACACAGCGTTGTATCAGTTTTATAATAGTGTAGTTTGAAGAGTGTTTTGCCTCGACACGAGGCATGTTCAGACTGAGTTTGTAGCTGGAATAACAACAACTGCAACACTAACTAGACTTATGTACGAATCAGACCTGACTGACTGTGACTCTATTCGCGCAGTCTCATTAGCGCTAATGGAAAAAGTAGTGAATAAGATGCTCGAGCAGTCGCTGATCACAGGCGTTGCACTGCAAATAGTGCACCGGCATCTTAGTGTGTTCCACGAAATTTATTTAATCCGATTGTATCTAGCAGTGCGTCCACCGAACGATTTATAGGAAAGAGAGGAGAGCGCGTGCAATTGCATAAATGCATCGCGAGCAGTCGGGATCGGGAATAACTGCGATCTGTCACTTCAAATACATATCGTTATACTTTCGTATACGCGATGATTCGTATAAATATTTGGGGTAAAGTAAACTTTATATAAGTAGCTAGCTTTTGCTCGCTGCTTCGCTCGCTCGGAAACAGTACTCTTTTGTATGAAAGGTATTAGTTATATAGCCTTTTCTGTCCACCTGACAACGTGTATGCAAAATTTTATGATGATCATTAGAGTAGTTAAGGCGTGAAAGCGTAACAAACAACTACATATGCATATTAGCTAGGATTAAATAGATACATGGATTGCCGCTCCGTCAGGTATGAATCATACATAACTCGCCTGTAGCTTTTAAACTATGGTGCAGAACTCGCTGTACTTTTTAGGTCGTCAATTGCAAAATTAGGGATCTAGTTGAAACGGCTAGCAAGCACCAAACTACGTTTTCATTACCAAAACAAATTTGCGTGTTAGTAGACTATTTGGCAGCAAAATTCAGTAGGGTTGTCAAAAATTTACATTATGGTCATTGAATTAAGTTAAAATTATTATTTAAAATCCGTTCCGTTGAGCAACTTATGGTACCAAAAAATATACTTTTACATTTAATATTGTGTATTCGTATATTATAGACTCGGTGGCGCAATGGTAGCGTATGCGACTGCTGTTCAAGATCTGGGCTTTGATTCCCGTGTCGGTCAAAATGTAATTGGATTATTCAGTCAAGAAATTTTTATTACCAGCACAAAGTCTTGCTTCCTTTTACGTTGGGCCTAGGAACATAGTTGCCGAAATGTGAGTGTAATGCCATAAGTATTATAGAACTACGTTATTCTATATACTCATGTTAAAACACCTCCATCTACGAATTACAGTTATAGTTCAGGCATATTTTACTGCTGAGTCTATAGTATACGTATAATTTACTCTGGGATAGTTTCTTTATAATGTCAAAGTAAAGTCCTATATTTACGCGAATGTTGAACAAAATAAACAAAGGAGGCATCGAATTTATCGCGCTTTATTAGTTACTTTTAATATCGGACCAATAAAGAAACGATGGACGGTATTGCATGATAACTTACATTTCAATATATTGTGGGAGGGTCATAATTCAGTATTCTCGCGACCATAAATACTATAATTATTTTGATTTACTTCGGGAAGCTACGACTTATCTTCTCGTCCAATATATCTTTGACCAGTGTGTTGCCAGTGATGACTTACGGCTCAGAGACGTGGTCGCTTACTATGGGCCTTATCAGAAGGCTCAAGGTCACGCAAAGGGCGATGGAGAGAGCTATGCTCGGGGTTTCTCTGCGGGATCGAATCAGAAATGAGGAGATCCGCAGGACAGCTAAAGTTGCCGACATAGCTCTCCGGATAGCCAAGATGAAGTGGCAGTGGGCAGGGCACATAGCACGCAGAACCGATGGCCATTGGGGCAGCAAGGTTCTAGAGCGGCGGCCACGCACCGGAACACGCAGCAGGGCTGGGCCCCCACAAGGTGGACCGACGACCTGGTAAGGGTCGCGGGAAGCGTTTGGATGCGGGTGGCCCAAGACCGGTCTGTGTGGGAAACCTTGGGGGAGGCCTTGTCCAGCAGTGGACGTCTTTTGGCTGACATGATGACTACGGATAATTATTTTGGGCGACAGTAGTTTATACCTACATACCTACCTATATACATAATAATTATGACCAGTGAACGGAAAACTGCATTTGACGTTGTACGCCTTCGCACAATCAGGTTGGTGCGGTTGGTTGGTAATAATTTTAGTGTCTACCCTGTCTTTTGCGTTTTAGATAAAGGTATTATTTTATATAACGATAGTATCTACAAACAAAAGGGTATTTTATAAACTAGTACTTTCTCAAAACTACACGAATGTTATTACGTATTTTATTAATTATTTTCGTGTAGTACCTGCCTAATTTCCGTCATATATTTTGAGTCTGAAGCACGTATATTTGCACAAAGATGCAAATTCGTAGATGTATCTAAACTAAGTCTTCAGTGGTATTGAGATCGAACCTAAGGCGCACTGACTTTCCGTAAGTTAATTATCGCTTGCTTTAACGGTGAAGGAAAACATGGTGAGGTAACCGTCAGCCTGCCACAGGGCCAGCGCAGCGTGGTGGATTATATTAACCTTTCTCAAACTAAGTTAAGGCCCGTGCCTAGCAGTAGGACTGTTCATATGTAAAGAGGTGATATTGTTATTATTATTATACATAGTTAGTTTTTATCCTATCGAGAAGAAAGCAGCCCTATTAATCGGTATATTATTACAAGTACGTTGTTTCGATGTTTGATGATCGATGTAATGATTTCTCTATAAAAGATAATAGTCAATATTTGCTCAAAGCCTACATATCTACGTAATCACACGCTACTTGAAGGCGAACATGAATATTGCGTATTTACATTCAGTTGACAAATAATCTCATTGTTCAAATTATACTCTATAGTAAATACGTATTTCAGGTATCAAATATCTTTGACAGACAATTTTGAACCCTTTACTGTTGCTAAATTAGGTTGAAAATCAATCTATAAAATGAAAGTGCTCTATCACGTATAGACATGGTAATCGGATTCTATTTTATTTGACATTTGAGATTTCAAAATAAATAATATTACTGATCTTTGTTGGCAATCTGGTGCTTACTAACAATCACCAATATAATTTCTTAGGAACGGGAAAATATAAAACCAATATGATCGTAGAGGAAAGTAATAATTTGTATACAATGTTACTGTAATAAGACGAAATACGTAAGAATTCGCATTAACTACTAAAAGTGTCGCGATTATTTCGCACTTCGATGCGATAATCAGGACTACCGTAATAATAATGGTGTAATGTCCCTCCAACACCAAGGAAGAATCCTACCACCATGTTGGGTGATCGTGCCTGGCGGGCGCGGTCAGACGGTTGATATTGGGCACTTGCATAGACTTCGCTTGCGCGATTCAGAAATATATAGCAAAGGAGATAATTGTGGTCAGAGCCATCTTTTAAAATTTCTCGTAACTTCTTTGTCTGTGAGGGGTCGGTACAGCAGCAGTTCCTTTAAATGTTGAGTCACATTTACAAGCAATTGATTAGGATAACAACCGTTGGCATACAATGGATTCCGTTAATATGACGTTGAATATATACTATGAAAATCATAACTCATGAATTTTCTATAGCAATTGAAATGGCAAAGTATAAAATGGTAGACCACATGCTATGTTCCAAATTGGTTAAGGTTTTAAATTGGTGGGACAGCAACGTGCTGACTGATTGATAGATTAAATCGGAAATATGTTAAAGTCAATGCTGCATAGTTAATACCCCATTTAGGATTTTAAAGTTTCACCGTATCTTTTGTTTGTTAGGCTAATTACCTTGCTTGTAGCAATATGTATTTATCTAGGGCCCGGTTCCTATATGAACCTAGCCTAGTGGGAATCCGTTGAACTACCACGCAGAGCTCTGGAGTTAAATCTCAAGGCGGCAAATCTGACTTTTTGAAGTTATGTGTGTAGGTATTAAATAGTTAATTATCGTTTAACAGTGAAGGAAAACATCGTGTTTCCTTACGTTGTTTTCCTTGCATGCTTGTCTAAAAGTTCTCCATAATGCTCTCGAAGACTTGTGAAGACTATCAACCCGCAGTCGCCCAGCGTGGTGGATGGCCTAGACTTTTATTTTTATTCCTCAAACTTGAGAAGAGGTCCGTGACCAGCAGTGGGATAATTTAATACAGAGCCGATATTATATTTATGTGCCTACATTATAATGCTCATAAAAGCTCTTTTATTTTCAAGCATATTTAATCTCAGATCGTAGTTTGTTACTGGAATTCGCACAAAAAACTACCGTGTAACGAACATCCCATAACTCACTCAGTATCACTCACGCTCATCTATAAAACATCACCGGATCATGTGTCAGTCGGCACTTGCAACAAAACAGCCTGTAACTACGAACGTGGCACAGACGTGCTTCAAGTGTAAAACTTTATTCGCCCAATTTAAAAAGCTAGACGTATTTAGCGATAGACACGTAATACCTGTCAATGCATCGTGCTGGATTAATTTAGAGAAACTTCATGCTAGAATCGAGTAATTGATTAAGTCTTTGAAGCAGCACAAGCCCTTAGACGGGTCAAAAAAGGCCAACCTTTATTAGGTGTGACCTAAAGAGGTCACACCTAATAAAGGTTACACAAAGGCACATAGCTGGCAAAATGTAGGTGTGATATTTGACCAATGATTTGTATAGGTATATATAGGCATGTGTATGTGTGTTTTAACTTGCAGGCGCCTCTTCAGTATTAACATACAGAACTTATATTCCAATCCTATCATACGCATCAAACCTGTAAGAGTCAAGAAAAGACGTCCATTCATCACCCGTGTCCGATGCGAGGCATATATGCCTGACACTATAGTGTTCATACATAGATAGGGCAATGTAAGAATTATTTATTTGAAATTGTAATATTGTTCTTATAACACTTTATTTTTATGATTTAAAAAAAGAGAAAAGAAGCTTAATTTATTCAGCACAGAAAGTAGTATTAAGGCATTTCTCGCAGGGGGCTTTACAAACATGCTATTAACGGACACAAAGTACACCTAGACTCAGAATAATTATTTGTGGATCGAGAGATTGAGACGACTGCTTGTCCACGTCATCCGTGCATCCTTATGATGCGTGCATGATTTGAAATGAAGAATTTATACTCGCGGTGCAATCTTTTACATTCTAAAAGAGATTTTAAATGGCTGCCGCACGAACGTACACAGCAATCTTCGATAATTAAGTGGTTAGTGGTTCTCTTCATCATGCTCCCATAAGCTCATAAACATACCAAATTGGCGGCTTTTTCCTTGCCGCACTAAATGCTATCACGAGATCTAATTGCTTTATTCTGCTCGACTGCTTATTACAGTACACAATGGCTGTGTAAACTTTATTTATTCCTATTTTGTAATAAACTGCCGGCTAGGCTCGGCGCTGGCTAAATCTTTATTAGTTTTTACCATCTAGTTTCATATAATAAAATTTGCATATATAGTTGATAGTCTAAATACATAATTATGTAAAGTTGGGTATGTTAGAGGGCTTTTATTTGTTATTGGTATTATCGTTTGACTAGCCAGAAAACACGAATCATCTGGCTTTAGTATTTAGGCCAATTTAGTTTTTGTTGGCGGTTGGTGTTTTATTAATTAAGAGCAATAATCGATTATGTGAAATACATAATTATATATTAAATGTCATAACTGAGTAAAATGAAGAACCAAGTTATCTGAAATAATATTAAACTATAGAATTATAGATTAACGTGCCAGATATTTTCCAGAACATTATGCCATTATTATAATTTTGAAATCAAGCATCAAAATTATAATTTTCAACTAAATTGCTAAGTCATTTGTTGTTGAGTCAATCCGCAAAATTTCCACGAAAGGCAAAAAGGCGGAAGTTCTGCCTCACGTTGATAGAAAAATGTATAAGTAAGTATAAATTTGCTTTTACAAATTGTAATGGAATAAATTTAATAAGGAACTGGCTGTCATAAATAAAATAAGTGTAGAAATCATTGACGTAAATTTAATAAGTATGAAATTGGTTGTCATGTCGCTTACGATAACTGGAAATTTAATTGGCATCAGAGTAAAATTTGTTTATAGTATATTTTAAATAAGCAGTTGTTTTTAAATAATCATCTTCAGGGATTTAGTTCGGATATCGCTACTAGGACTTCACAGGTATTTAATATCGAATATTTAATATTTTAAAAGTGGTGTTACCAATTATTCTATTTGTAGCGAGTAGGCCAGCAATTTGTAAAATACAGGGTTGCTAGCTTTTTCAACGTCACGCCTCAATTTCATAAATAGGGTATCGTGTCAGAGTAAGTTAGAATCAAGTGCAGGGCAGCCCTTACCATCAACATCATCAGCTTTAGTTACAATGTTTTCTTCACCGCTAAAGCGGGTGATAATATCCAGCAAGACTGGTAAAGTACATCACAGAAAAAACAGCATATAATTTTTTGTGGGTAGTGTTACCCGAAAGGAAGCACTACAGGCATGCAAATCAGTCCATTGCCGTGTAGTGATAGTACCCACCTTGTAATTTATCGTAAAAGATCAACACATGAGAAAGGCCTGTTCAAACGTAAGCGTTATTCGCTACCGTCTGCGGTAGAGAAAACCGAGTGCGGTTATATTACTGTTCACACCAAAGCGGATTTCGCTATCCATTTGGGTAGAGTTGATAATAAATACCTGAGCGGAACCCGCGCGGCAGGCACTTTTACCCACAGCGGCAGCGAACACCGCTCAGGTCGCTCTAGCCGCAGAACTTGATACTAAATACCTGAGCGAAACTCGTGCGGTATATACCTCTACCCACAGCGGCAACGAATACCGCTCAGGTTTGAATAGGCCTTTATGAGCGTCACTGTATTTGCGTAATGGTTTAACACCCTCTCCGCCAAGCCTCAATCGAATTAAACTCAATTTTCACCATAATTTATTTTTTGCGCTAACGTAGGTCATAACCCAAACCCAAATATACCATTTTGTTCGTGCAGGCCAGGACATTTTATTTTTTGTACAAAAAGTATGAAACACAATGGGTCCTGTGTATCATTTTTGATACACAATGTTATAACAAGTGTGTGCAAAAATGATACACTGGCGCTGAGGGTGTTAAGTGGCCGTCTCGCCATTACCACTGCGCCGAGTACCTACTGTGACTTAATCCCCACACGGGGCAATAAATTGTATTATCCATAAATAGCTATTCTGCGACTATACTCCATTTGGTTAGGTATTTAACTAAAGGTAAACAATCTTGATGTGACTTTTTACACTAAGCGCTATAACGCACTAGCGGTTAACCGCGTGGGCGGCCAACCGCGCGGCCAGCCGCCCCTCCAGTCTAATATGCAACCGCTTGTGATTTTGTGGCGGTTAATTGCATACAATCACAAGCGGTTGCATATTAGACTGGAAAAGCGGCCAGCCGCCCCCGCGATTAACCCCTAGTGCGTTATAGCGCTAACACATATTAAACAAATAAACTACTGCTTAAACTAACGGTTCAATTGATTTAGTAATCATTATTGTTGTATTGACATTGATCTCTAGCAGAATTTTATTTTTGAACTAAGTTTTTAGATGAAAAGATAAAAAAGATACATCAAGATTGTTTACCTTTAGTTAAATACCTAACTAAATGGAGTATAGGTGTACTTAGTGTCCATTGTTTAAATGTTTTTAAATTCAAGTGCGGGAGTGGTTTTTAAAAAAAACAAAAGTTAACAATTAAAAGATCTATAGAGGCTATGGCACTAAATTAAAAAAAAATAATTTTACGATTTTACAGAATACAGGCTTAGCCAGATTAAAATACTGCTAAGCATTTAGACACAAAATGAAATTTAGTCAAACTATTGCGTTGCACTTGCACAAACTATCCTATTCTTGTTGCCTCTCCAACGAAGACCGGCATGTAGTCCAGTTCGCCCTATTTTAACGGCTCACCAAAGGTGTTTAGTTAATCCAAATGTATCGCCCACATATTAGTTACATACTCTCCTTTTACGAGCACTATAGACAGAACCCGTAAATATTCCTTCTCCTACACTTTGAATACGATTTTTGTCCCTCGTCACCGTTTTTATGTTATAACCATTGCCACTGTTGACTTTTATGGCTCACAGAAATTATGTACGGACAGAATATGTTGCGTAAAATGCTTAAAAAATAACATCACGCTGTATAGTATCTCCCAAAAGGTTAGGTTGGCTCGGTTTGGAAGTAGTTCTTTGTTTGTTTTGGTTAAATGTGTGACAAAAGTTTATACTGTAGTTTTTGTATCTTTGTTATGAATAAACTCAAAAGCGTTCGGACCGATTTTAAATTATTTTACTGTTAGAAAGCTAATTTATCCAGGAGTAGTACAGGCTTTATAATATCACGCTATGAGGCATAGGAAGGAGCAGTAATGTTAGTGGGTGAAACCACGAAGGATAGCTATACTTAATATTACTTTGGATCACATAGTATTATGGTTAAAGAAAATCTGTCAAATGCGACTCGGATTTACTCATCGATGCTTCCGTACCTTAGAATATCAAAAGTTTAGTTCTTTTCATTTACTCGTAGTTGAATTCTGTACCGCTTGGATACAGATTGAACCATTAGGCTCGTTTACTTTTTCAAATAAGATAATAACTAATGTAGATTATAAATTACTAGTATTATTGTTCCGCAGCCAATGCTAGAATGTTTGTGTCAGAAGTAAATTCACGTCGGCAGTGTAATGGGTGGGGTTTGAACTTATGGCTTCTTGATTGCAAGTCCTATCCATTAGGGTACCACCCTAAATTATATCGATATAATACGTCGATTACTTAAAAACTCTGCTAGTTCTCTAGCTAGTTCACTTCAGTATTAATAATTATTGATTAGCAAACTTCGGAAATCACAGAGGCATAGTATTTTATTTTTTATTTCAACTCGTGTAATTAAATACGATATGTAAAACAAAATTAAAATATATCGGCTGTTCGAGCATGAAAATTACTACTTGCCAGAATAGCAAAAAAACAACGTTTTTCTTTATTTAAAATTTTATATTTTACATAATTTTTTTTATTTTTTGAACAAAAGTTTTATGCTGCGTTATTTCCTGGGTAGTACGTAAAACTTATTTTGCGAATATAATTATTTTAAATACACAGGTCAATGCAGCTCGAAAAACTGAATAAGGTTACATCTATAATAAATTTTCACCAAAATGGCTTTTATACATCAAATCCTCGAAGGATCGATATTTTGCAAAGTTTATTTGATATCCTTAGTTCGAACTCATTTGACGTAGTAATCCCATTTTAGTATTTTGTCTTCTATTTCGCACCGTTTGCAATTACCAAACAAAGTTAATGACAGATATATTTTATTTGTAATACAGCTGGGCCAGCACTATTTATTATTTGAAATTGTGTTGATGCATCAATAGTTGCTGAGATAAGCAGCTGTAATAGACAAAGATAGACAGACAAAGTTGCACTACAATGTTTCTTCACACCATTTAGGTACGCAACCCTAAAAACGAGACACACAAGAACTAAGTCAAAAAACGTTAATTTATACTTTTAAATATAGAAATAATACTCTAGAATGTCCGGAATTTTCTAGGTGCTATAAAAATACCTATACAGGGCTTAATTATAATCGTAGGTGTCCAGATGCAATCAAGTAGAAAAAAACCGGAATGTGAAGAGCACTCGGTCCATTGAATAAAAATGATGGGGTATCTAACACCTAGCTATCAAACAACTATCTCAATTAGGGTCAAGTTAAACCAATGTTGGAACAGGTATGTAATCACTGGGTACACTGAAAAACGCGAGACGAATCACAATTGACATTGAGCTGTGTTGTGATAAAAAAAGACGGCAAGTGTGACAACACATGTGTTGTTGGTTCCGTACTATCCTAACTATATATTATATATAATATTATAAAAGCGAAAATGAGTTTGTTTGTTTGTTACCTTTTCACGCTTAAAACCACTGAACCGATCATTCTGAAATTTTGCATATACGTTGTCAGTTGTACAGAAACGGACATAGGCTACCTTTCATCCCGAAAGAAATTACTGTTCCCGAGGAAAACAACAATAACGTTCTTATGATAATAGATGGCGCCACGTGTCTTTCCAATCATGATTGAATTATATTATTATACAAGCAGAGTACAACCCGAATTGATTGTCAAATTCTAAATTAACGCGAGCAAAGCCGCGGACAAAAGATAGTATTTCATAGTTTTAAGAGGCGTATATAATTGAAATGCACAGATATACATATAAACTTATAATTTGGGTACATGAGAATGAGAAACATACAATATTATACACATCGCTTTACAAAATATAACAAGAAAACAATTTAGTGGTTTCAAGCACGACGCGTGTCTTACTCCGGACATCGCGCCATTCCTATTCCCCGCGTGTCGCTGTGCTGCAGCGCGCGGCCAACACGCGCTCTTATTGGTCATTATTACGATACGTCTGGAGTGATAGGTGCGGATCATCGCTAACATGCCAAACGATTGCTCACGCGTTTAAATAATTGGCGTAGCGTCGAGGACTCTGGCGGGATATTAAAACCGGAAGCTCGCTTTACATAGTTCGTTTATTTTGATAAAGCGAAAGTTATACTTTAAAAATAAACTACATACTTCGTTAACTTGATTTGATTTCGTTGACTGTTCAACGTAGTGGCTTAATTGGTCGCCTCGCCATTTCCATTGCGTCGTGTGTTTTTCATTTGATACGCACGGAACAAAAAATGGTGTAATCCGCATGTCATGATTTCTTATTTTTGTTAATAACTCTGTTCGGGAGTTTTTATTTACTCAACTGGCAACACAGCCAACCATCATTTTTAAATAGTGGGGTTATTGTGGAAGGGGAAAATAACTCGTTCTCTCGGCGAAAGATCGCTCAGCAGTAGGGAACTAGCATTCAACTGAGTAAGACGTTCTCAATAGTCCGTGTAATTGCTGTGAGTTTGGTAATATAGTCACATAATATTTTAGACGTTTGAGTTTCATTATACGCAAATAGATGTTCTGGGTATTTTTTATATCCATTTTTTTAATGTTCTAGTGTCCACCATACAGGAATTATAACAAGAGAGAGAAATGTATTATAAAAAAATAAAGAACAAGTTAGCTTATACGCTTACAGCCGAAGTGATGTCTAATATTCAATACCTGAGTCAGGCAAAAATGTTTTTGTTTTTATGTTAGGATATTAAAAACTACACTACAAAGGTGTAAAGTAGATAAAATTACGCTATATGCTTCCGTTTTGATTATGGAACAAATAGACCAAATGTCACTTTAATGGTTTTATTTATCTCGATGACTAGGGAACCCTAAAAAAAACAATCAACGTCGAGCCATAGCGTGTATTACTCTTGTGATGAGTACAATTACAGTTATTACTGATGCGAACTGATTTCGTGCCGGTTCAATTACAACTCGGGGTTGGTAGTATGACACCACACACAATTGCACAATTTATAATAAAGATATTCTAATAAAGATGGCACACTTGCTAATTGAACAGCTTCTACATATTAATTTATTTGTGAACTTAATAACGTGAATTAGTTTATGTTTAATTATTATGTCTAATGGCTATATTGCACTATTCGTGTGGTAAATAAAATAATGTGGTAAGTGGATGGTACGAGTGTTGTGGATTCGATGCCCACGAGACAAAAATAATTGTCCAATCTACAATCCGAGTCTAGGTGTTCTTTGCTTCAATGTCTGTCATTATTACTGACAGACATTTTTTTAACAGTCATCAGTGTTAAAAAAAGCCTTGTGTTGAGGGTAGTTTTTGAAGTGAAAACTTCTTTAGGCGCGTTGAGCACTTCTTGGGTGAACAAAAATCATGGAACTCGCGTCATCGTCACCGAACGCTTTCCATTTTTGAATTATTTTTGGTTTATAATTTGGTTTATAAAGAAGTGTTTATGATCAAGGATTAAAGTTTTCACTTGTATCGGCAGTCCCCAAAGACTGCCCCAATTTTTGAAGTGAAAACTTCTTTAGCGGTGTTGTGCACTTTTTACGTGATGGGTAAAAAATTTTAAACTCGCGTCAGGACACGTAACCTGATCGAAAATTCGTAAGACGGAGGGAGAATTGTCATGTTTGTGTACGGTAGCGATAAATGAATATTGTATTTTACCACATAAATTATAGTACTTTTATACTGATAATTAGAGCAATTCGTGCAATATTATTCCCTAACCATTCCAAAATATCAAAAATGCACAACGTTAATATTCAAGTTTTCACTTTTGCCGGCACTCCCGGAATACAACCAGTTGTTTTTTTTTTGAGTTATGTAATTAAAGTGTTTTAAAATAAACAACGCGATAAAATCCGTATAAAGCAGTTTAATTTTAATTGAGACATGTTTCTAATTTTGTTAAAATTAAGACTGTATTATTTTGGAATTTCCAACCGACAATTTTTGACGATGAAGTTGATCGGACATAATTTAGTACATGATTTTTTAATCACGCGATCTATGTACGTGGAAAATAAACAGCTGTGTCAGACCGACGGACGGACAGACAAAGTCGTACCATAAGGCATCCGCTTTTTTGACACGGTACTTTAATAGTGATCGTAAAATAAATATGAATTAACCAAAATTAGTTAAATAATGTAAACAGGCAGCTTATACCAGCTCTGTATATAAGCCGTCTTACTACTGGGGAGGCTTCTTACCAGTATGAGAAGAGTTAGGCCATAGTCTACCACGCTGACCCAGTACGGGTGGGCAGACTTCACATATCTTCGAGAACATTATGGAGAACTCTCAGACATGTAGGTTTTCTCTCGACGTTTTCCTTCACCGTTAAAGTGAGCGATAATTAGCTATTAAATATACACTAGCGGTCGCCTAGTGCTCGAAATTTGACCAAAGTTTGCCTGTAAGATATTGCTGACATATTATGTCATTATATATTGATATAATATGTAACCATAGTTACGCGCTTCGACTGCGTGTGTCAAATGCATGGTTGTGTGCGTGTAGTGTTTTTTCATTAATTTAATGTATTTCTAATGCATATTTAAAAAATATTAGCTTTCGTCACTTCTTCTCTGTATAAACTATAAGTGTTCGAAATTTCATACTCCTCCGTCTGCCCAATTTTCGTAAAAAGGGATCCAAAGTTTTCGCTTCACGTATTAATATATAGATTACTTCGAAAAGGCAAAAATGCGCGGCTTGGGTTCGAACTCCAAACCTTTGCATAGCAGACCAAAATTGCAAATGTTTATATGCTATAGGATGTTAATATTCACATGCTATAGCAAGTATTTAATTTATTTAATTATTGTCACCCAAATCCCATCACCCATGTACTTACAATGCACCCAAAAAATGTATACACATTTTTAAAGTAACACTATACGCACATAGTGTCACGGTATTATAAAGCCTTTTCTGAATAAAACGGAGATACACTTTTATAAAAACATATTTTACAGAATGTATATGCAGAAAATGTTGTAATCAAAGTTTTTAAAATATACCGACCAGAGATAACGTATTTTATTTTGGAAGCAAAATCCAGATATTAAATTGTTGCAATACACACGACCATGTCAGTACTACTTTTGCTCTTTTTATAGGCACTAGTATGACGTTTTAATAACTTTTATATATCATAGCTTGTAGAGGTAGGCACAGTTTTGTTATACCAACATTTTACTGCAAAATTGGAGGCAGGCAATTGCTGTATATCAGTAAAACTTTTAGAGTACATGCGAAGGACATTCTAGTAAATAAGCGAAATAGCACTGCCCGATCCAAAAATCGAACACTGGACTTAACGATAGGCTGCACTTATAAACGTGAACTTATGGCATCGGGGGACTAAATCAGAGTGGTTAATTCGTTCATCGGTGTCCAGACACAATGCTTTATCAATACGTCTCGATATGGTTAAGCTGATAGATTCTTTTCTCCCATATAACTAGTGAAATGAAAGTATATTATTTTTATCATTACATTACAATATTCAACACAAACAGCCTGAAAACATTCCGTACATATGTACTTGTGCAAATATTTGCCAAATAATAATTAATCTTTATATATGTATATAAATCTCCTGTGCGTGTGTTTGTAATTAAATTCCTCCTCGACGGTTGGACCGATTTTGATGAAATTTTTTGTGTGTGTTCAAGTGGATTCGAGAATGGTTTAGAATTTTTTTATGAGTTTTCTATTTTTTTTTTTCGTGTGTACAGGACAACGTCTGTCGGGACAGCTAGTTCTTTATAAAAACGTTGGCAACTGTGTACAGAAGAGAGTGTAACGCCATCACTCTTGTGTAGTGTAAGCATAAAAACATTGTTTCGTAATGAAGCTCTCCCAACAGCTCGCGGGATGTTTACCTGTTTCTTGTTTACGAGATCGCTGGAATGAAACACATAAACGTACACACAGTATGTGGCACACATTTTGATCTAAAATAGTAGCTTAGGTAACACTTTGTTCGATAAAGTGTGTGTTACTGTTTGTTTGCTTTCGACAGTCTCTTTGATTGTGTTATGATTTAGTGTATGTTACATACATAAATACATATACATGTCTATATTGGTGTATAGGTGTGTATGCAAGTACTAAATCATATAATTAAAGACAATTGAGACTGAAATACTTTTTTTTCTATCGACAGACATAGAGATACATATCTTTCTTTAAAGTGTGGCACTGTCTTATTTTTATAGCGGTTTCTAGGTTCCACTTTATGGCTTAAAGTTATAGCTGGTACGAAAAATCGTCTCATAGAAAATTTCAATAACACATCCGGCAATCAAATTAGCGATTCGAAGACGAGCCACTAGAGCCGCTAATTTTGTGTCGTCTTTGTAGTTTAAAGTCTGAAAGAGGAAACTGTAATATTTTATGTATTTAATGCAACGTGAAGTTAATTACTCATATACAAATTGCGCGTTACATGCGCAAGAGGCACGACTGCGGATTGTTTGCGTCGAGGAAGCAAGCGACGCAAGCCAACACAAGTAACTTATATGAATATCTCGCGCATGTATCCCGGTTCATACGCAAGCTACTCGGGTTATAAGCAATATTAATGGTTATAACTTCAACATTTAAGCAAATTCATATTCAAGCAAAACAATGAAAGTACCTACATATCGAATTGTTGAGGCTTGAAATTTCATCTATTGTACGTAAACCCCTTTCTACGATTCGGCAAGGTTAACGAGAATACTAGTAAGATGCAATCCCAAACGCCAGTAAGCTTTTTAACAATAAAAATAATGATGGGTACAAAAGTTTTGGGTCAGTAGAGCGTTCACCAATTGCAATTGGTGAGCTTTTTCAATCAACTGGCGACTGTGACTTTGAACAAAATAAAAAACATCGCTCTCACAGCGAAATTAAAACAATCTCAGTAAGTACTGGTTATATTATATTTGTTTTATTTATATAATAGGTGTTTTGGTAAATGGAAAATGATTTATTTTATTTCCCTTGTAAGAATATACTTACTAGTAATTTGAGTTACAAACTACTGGTATTTTTGTTAACCTTATCAGCTAAACTAAGATGTTTTTAGGGGTAGCTTCATGTCAGTAATGCAATGGGAGGGCGAGGGGGGTATTCGAACCCAAAACCTCTCAATCGCAAGTTGCCTTATCCATTGAGCTGCCGCTATTTTTACTCGCTTAGCATCCCGTACAAAGTCTATAAATCGTAGTGTGTTATCAATATGCATGCGGAACCACGTTATAGGCACACAGCCATATATAACTTTTATTTCGAATATCTATACAGCAATAACTAATTGCCCCATTTCATTAATTGCCCTTGGTTGATAGTGAACAATCAAATTTAATTTAATTTTTAAACTTTAACAGCTGTTCGGTTCGGTCGGAAGGCCATAAATCGGGGGACAAAATGCCGGAATAACGCACATTACTTATGCATGAGGATGGCGTTATCCACACATGAAGCAAAATGATTTGTTGTCCCATAAAAACGCCTCTACTTTCATAACGCGATGGGAAGTCCTGCCGGGAACAATCCTACCATCAATGTTTTTATGGACGCAGTTCTTTGAAACGCAAGTGTTGGATTTAACATTTGAATTTTCAAAACTAAACTGTAGGTTCTTCAGTACAATACACTCGTTTTATGTTCGACAAATGGACGTTGTGATTTAGTGCAAACGCCTTGCGAGTTGCACTCAATAAATAACAGCTTATTTCGTTCGGAACGCGGTCGTACAAATTCGTATTGACTGGTAAATTGTATTCAGGTATTTTAGCACGTAACTACGTATAAGATATTAGTATCGTGGCTCCGCGAGTTTAAGTATAGCGTAATGATTATAGCTAGCTTCCATTATCGTATAATTTTATTGTTTCGGGGCTGGAGGTTTTTCCTTATTAACCCACAGACGGAGATACAAATTATACCTAAATACGAGAGCACAATTATACTTAGTTACGAATAAAATCTATAGTTATATCCATAATTTTCGGGTAGCTGCGATAAGAGAATCGTTAAGTTAACGTACCCTCAGTCGTATCATTTGTTTCTATGGTTCTGCATAATATTGGTTCATCTTCAACGTTAGAGTTTTGTTGGCGAATAAGGATATAACTAAAGGGTATGTGGTGGGCTCGTTGTCAGACGGATTGATTGATAGAATTAGACTATTTTTTTGTTTTTATTTGTGACCTAAATAAACAATATTTAGGTCAATAATTAAACATTACTATCGTTATGAGATTGCTGGCCTTGGAGTAAATCTGAGAACGAGCCAACGTCATGCTCTTTTGCCAATGTTAAATAACTTAATTTGTGAAAAAATACTACAACTAATGGCTTTTGTACACGACGCGCGTCACATGCGCAAATTCTTGCGTGAGTTGTATGCGCCGTGTAGACGATTATCGCGAGTTGTTTAAATATTTCGCGAATATGTAACTTGCGCGAGGAGCTTGCGAAGTTTACATGCGCAAGCTCCTTCTTGCATCGTGTACGAGCATCATTACGTAAGACAAGCAGAGCGCTTGTGAGTTCACTTTATATTCTCGTAGACGTGCGAAATTAGTAAACGCGTATCTAGTTAAACATCTGCGTGACTGCGCATAATATTAGCAAAACTCACAAACTATTTACTAAGTTACAGTACGTAAGAAAATATAATAACACAAGTTTACAATACAAATGTACTCACACCGCACTATCTAAGCGTTATTTGCTCACTCATACGAACAGTTCTTAGTACATTATACTGTGAAGTATCTATAAAACATGGCGGCCGCGTGCGGTGCGTACGCTCAGGTCAAGTGGACAACCCATGTTTGTTGTCACAGACGACTGGTCGCGAAGAATTCGTCGCCGCACACAACGTGCCATCGTTCACACGTAACATTTTTATTAAAACAACTTATGATTTATATTTAACACTGTTATGCCCGTAGCTTCGCTCGCATTAATTCAGTTTTTTTAATAAATCTCTATCCCTCGGCAACAGTAACAGTAACTTTTTTGCTGACAACGTGTATGTAAAATTCCATGATGATCGGTCGAGTAGTTAAGGCGTGAAAGCGTAATAAACAAACAAACTCACATTCGCGTTTATAACATTAGTTACGATTATACTCATTTATATTGTTTGTGCCCAATATTATATTACCGATTCGAATCGCGTTATGGTTATGAAAGTTGTTCGCTTGTCTGTGTCGCTTCCGGCTGCCAAAGAGTAATTACGGGCGTTCGGTTCCTTCGTTATTGTATGTAATAAAAGCTTGATTATACAGAAATTTAATAATATTATGTGCCTGATGGTCTCTATTATATATTTATGTGGAATTATTATTTATGTGGAAAACCAGTATAAATTGATCTTTCGATTCTATAGGGGCTGTTAATGACTGGATTTCAATTGATTTGGGAATTTGCAAGTTAAATTTAATAAAATCTGCATTGCATAATTATACATACATACATACATAGATTCACGCTTGTTTCCCAGAGGGGTAGGCAGAAACTATGGATTTCCGTTTGCTACGATCCTGACACACTTCTCTGGCTTCATTCACTTTCATCACATTCCTCATACACGCCCGTCGGTTCAAGGAGCTCTTAACCTGGCCTTTGTCCAGAACGCCTCCGATCTGGTCGAGAAACGTTCGCCTAGGTTTTCCTCTTGCGACTGTTCCATTCACACTAGCCTTATAAACTTTCTTAGTCAGTCTTTCCTCGTCCATTCTTTCTACATGTCCAAACCAGCTTAACATACCCTTTTCTATTCTTGTAACTATATCCACTTTCATGCCGCATCTCTCTCTAATCACACTATTTCTTATTCTATCTTTCAGAGTCACACCACATATGCTTCTCAACGCTCTCATTTCTACAGCATTTATAATTATATATGAATTTTATTTATAATAGTATTTATAGGTTTACAATTTTATATTATTGATTTGTAATATTCGTTACTTTAGGCTTTATAGTTCGAGAGATTTCTTAGTAAGGAGTCAGTGTTCTAAAGGAATATTATAAATATTAACAAATAATGTAAAAATAATAGTTTTACCTACATAATATGCATCTATGGTTTTATTCATTCGTGATAATTGTGCTACTTGAATGGATTTTTTGTGTTTTGGTTAACACATTTATGTAAACGTAATTAAATAAATACTTCTTCCCAGACTCGATGCTATAACATTCAAAAGTAAGAAATTGTTCCACATTCCAGTCTACTAATGAGTTTCGCCTCAAAAAATTCAAACTGTTCATTTTATCATTATTATTAAGAGCTCAGATAGGGTAGGGTGCAAACAGTTCCCTCTCTACTGCAACAACACTGATTGTTGTGGATTCTAATCCCACACAAGACAATTTCTGTGATCTAGAAATAATTGATCTCAATTTGCACTTTGTCTCCATTGATTCTGTATTTATTCCATTGATTGTATGTATTGATTGCATGAATACAATAGTTGTCAAAAAAGAAATTAATTCTTACTATTAATATTATCAATTCCAAAGGAACTCTGTCTGTTACCTTTTCACGGCTAAACCATTCCATCGCTTTGGATGAAATTTGGTACGAATTTAGTTTAAAACCTGGGGAAGGATATGGGTTATTTTATATTGATGCAGGTACCACGCGGGCGGAGTTACGCGCAAAAGCTAGTAACAAATAATTGAATAACTTTTAAGACAACTTCTTTATATGAGTAATGGATGAAATAATTAGATACACATCAAACACAATAAAACACAACACAATGCATTCTTGATTGAGTAAAAGATTACAAACTTAGTACTAGAGACTTTGTAACCAATTATCTAATCACCCAGCCCTAGAACAAATGTAGGTACAGCCAGGTACACAAGTAACTAAACATTTCAGAAATTTGTAAATTGCTTTTATATATATTAAATCGTGTAAGTATATATTGACTGCCCGGATGGCGAAGTAGTTTGAGTGGTAGCCTCACAGCTGCCGCCGTGCCGAGCGTTCTGGGTTCGATCTCATCACGGGACAAATATTTAAGTGATCCACGGAAAGTTGTTTCGTGTCTAAGGGGTTTTCCACCATCTCCAAATAACATTTATCTGTAACATAAAAGCCTCGCCATCTCTCTTCTTTAACCTAACAAGAGTGAGACAGCATGCGATGTATCTTTCGGATAACTTTTACTTGATTTGTTGTGAAACTGGCCATAAGTGTTTTTTATGTCCGTTTTTGGATGTTTGTACCTCGCGATACCAGAATTTACTGCTAGAGCGGAAGATGTAAAAAAAAGAAAACAGTATATTTAAAATTTAAATCGTTTAATTAATAGTAGGTACTATAAAAACTGTCATGTTAGCATTTCAGATATAGAGGCAATCGAAATCTCGCAAGTGTGTATCGATTTATATTCCCGATTGTACCTAGCAAAATAAAGGCTCAATCATGAAAATTACACTTGATTCCATACAATCGGGATTCGTTATTCAAGTTTAATGCTTAGATAGACAGTGGAGATTATTTCATTAGTACTTTACGGCTGTTCTTACTTATCTGAGCCCTAAGTTTAAGCTGAGGGTAGAATTAAGATTAGTTTTATACAAATCTCTTTAAGATTTGATGCTTGTTTTCTTTCAGTTTTACAGTTAGACGTTATATCGGTGCGTTTTAAAACGGGGTATTCTATCTTTTGTGAGATAAATTCAACACGTTTATTGTGATTTTGTCTTACATGTACGCGAATGTTATACATTGAATTAAACTACTTTATACGGCTTTTATCGCGTTGCCTATGTATATTTTATCTTAGTTTTTCCCACAAAACTACAGTATAGGGTTCTTCAAAAAGGGCGTTAAAAGGTTTTTACAAGGTCGGCAACGCGCAAGTGATGCCTCTGGTGTTGCAGGCATCCAAAGGCTACGGTGACCACTTACCATCCGGTGGGCCGTATGCTTGTTAGCCACTTTAGGAGTATAAAAAAGTCTCCCCGTCAACACGGCTGCTGAAAAGCAACCAACAGTTTGGGAAAAGTAAACATAAATATAAATGGGTTCAATAGTATTAATAATTTAAATAGCTAAATAGTAGTAAAATTTAACAAAAGTAGTGTACCTAATATTTTCAAAATTATGTATTAAAAGTGTTGTAAAATAAACAACGCAAAAAAATCCGTTTAGAAAGTAGTTTAACTTAAACGTTTACTGTGCATGTATCAGATGTGAGCCATTTTGTAATCGTAGTTACTTCAAACAACTTTATATAAATTTAAAGACTTGTCAAGATTAGCTCGAACCTCAACTGCACTTTTTTATTGACTAGACGTATGGGCTTTATATAAAACTAAAGACATTCACGTAATTTTCAAATGAATAGCTGCAGTTTTAACGTTTTAAAAATGTAAATTTGTGTACTTAAGTGTTTTTAAGTTTCGAATTCGGTCTTTGCAAGGCTCCTAACAGTTGAATGAGAGTGGCATAAATTATGCTTGTTAGCATAATTGCAGAGGTCTATGTCCAGCAATGTACTAGTAAGACTGCATGGATGGTGGTACACGAAACAGGAATTTGTGTGATCCACAAATATTTGTTTCGAGTCTAGGTGTTCTTTGTGTCCCGTGTTTAAATGTTTGTAAGGTACCCCGTGACATAGGATTTCTCGTACGGGCGTTGTTATTTTAAAATCTTCTTCTTGGAGTCAATGTGTGAACACCCTTAAATTTTGTCTGCCCAAAATCCCGCCACAGCCACGGCATCGTCCGTTGCTCTCCACAGATCCTCCACAATGCAGCTGGAGGGGCACATTGGGCAAGAGAGCAAATGTGGCATAGTTTGCAGGGGAGCTCCACAGTCACAGCGCGTTTGCGACCGGTCCGTTTAGCCCTAATTTGCCATATTGTTCTTGCAACGACCAACCAGGGTGCGCAAGCGATTCAGTGATTTCCAGGTTGGCCATTGCAGTTGGTGTCCAGTCCAGGTGGCAGGTTTTCTGAAGGTGTAATGAAACCTACCGAGACAGGATATTTCGCTGCCCACATTTGCTCTCTTGCCCGTTGTGGAGGAATGAGGGTGCATGAAGGAGCCTCCCCGCGGAGCACCTGGAAGCAGCTAGACACGGTAACGCATTGTCTAGGCTGACCAATCCTCTCACCACAATGGTTCGAACACATATTAATAATATTAAAATAAATAAATATCTTATTAATTCTTTGTCTAACCTTGGAATCTAACCTGGTTATTCACCAATCACCGTAATCATAAGAATTAAACTACAACACAAATGATGTAATGCTTACATGAGACTGTTGCCTTATAAGGCTTCTGATTTGCTATCAAACAGTCGTAGGTTCACCCGCTTATTACATTACTAACTTAAACCAACTAACGTTTAGTATAACTAAAGATAAAAACTTAGTAACGAGTCACTTTACCAACATTGAAACAACGGACACAATGTACACCAAGACTTGGGACCACTACTGATGGAACACACATTTTTATACGCCTGTGTGAGAATTGAAGACTGTGCGAAATATTACCGTAGAAAGTGATACGAGTGAATAAAGCACTGCACGAAAAGCGTAGTGGTTTAAGGAGGTGCTCCACACATCGAACGCGGTGCGGTGCGGCGCGGCGACCGCGGCTGTTGAATTTTGTATGCGTATATGGAGTATCACACACCGAACTCGGCGCGGTTTGGTTGAAAGGCGGGGCGGTTGCCACTCGCACCGCGCCGCGCCGCGCCGAACTCGTTCGGTATGTGGAGCTCCTAAGAGGTGGTGGCCACTGCCGCCGCGCCGAGTGCTGTGGTTTCGAATCCCATACGGAACCAAATTTTGTGTGATCCACATGGTTGTTCTGAGTCTGAGTGTTCTTTGTGTCCGTTGTTTGAATGTTTGTACAGCCCCCCGCGACACAAGAATTATTCCTAGAGGGCGAAACAAAAATAATAAAAAAAAAAAACTAGATTTGCTGTAGTCTCTGCCTATACCTTAGTGATATAGGCATGATTATAAGAATATACAATTATATTAACCTGTTATTGTTGGAATGTCAGACATAATTAAAATACTTTTGTGTCTGACCACTACGACTCAATAGGTTAATGACTGCCCTGTCTTAGCATGAGTTAAACATAATATATAGCCTAAATCCATCTAAATTCTATCCCTATCAAATAGTTACAGATTTTTCTAATAGGTGTAGTGATACCGGAGATTGAGCTCCACATACACACAAACTCACAAAATTCGTATTCTCTCTATAGTCATAGAAAGTCTATACTTAGTATTAATAACCATCCCAAGTAATATCATTGAAATTAGTTTCATAACTCATATTTTAAAGTGTATGAGAAAAGGGCGTAGTGGTATTTCGTTATCTCCTTCGCATGCCTGCACTTAGATAGCAGTTACGTTAGAACATTGTATCGTGCATCCTTTTTTATCATTTGACAATTAGCTATACTAACAAATAAATAGATAAGCTACTGTCCCATTTATGTCTGATTGTATTTAAAACTCTTTGTATTTGAAATGTTGTTCTCTTTAATTATGTAATAATATCAGCCCTGTATATAAATTGTCCCACTGTTGGGCATAGGCCTTTTCCCAATTTCTCTTGCTTGACAGCCGATGGGACTTTGTAGCTCACTGCCGTCGTTTGGCCGCCAGTCTTCGGGGCGCTGCAAGTGTGCACGCGTGCCGGCTGCCAAACCTTGGGGGGCCAAACACCTGCCGGAGGCTCTATGGGGGGTCATCGGGCCATGACCCATTACGGCTGGAGAGGCGGCATAGCGCCTTCACCTTCCGGCTGACTCAGATAATGACTGGCCACGGTTATACTGTTCCTGTGTCGTATAGGCCGGCAGAAGACGCCCGGATGTCATCACTGCGGCGACTGCCGCGATGTTGTGGACACGGCGCTGCACACTTTGGCGGATTACCCCGTCTGGGCATCGCAGCTCCGAGAATTGCTCGCGGCAGTCGAAGAACATCGTGGTAGGTTTAGTCGGTATTACCGGGATATCTTTCCCCGGTGAGTCCGACATAAACTCTCCGTCGCCCCGCGAAGAGATATGCGACAATGCATTTAGCCAAGTAAAAATAAAAAATATATTACATGTACTGCATCCACAACATATTTATTAAATACGAACCCTAATTATGAACAATGAATCTCTAGAGCAGTAGAACATTGTTAATTAATTAAGTTTAGATACTTCATTACTTAGTTGTTCAATCGGCTGATTTGGTGGCTAGCCGGCATACATTTTACATTGAATTGGATGCAATTTTCTCTTCTCTCTGGTTGAAGTTGCGGACAAATGCACACGGAATACTAAAAGTACTAACCTAAGTATTTCTTTTTCACAAGAGCTTAGTATGTGTGAAACGAATGAACAATGTAAGTACACAACTGTAAATAAATTCGTTTGCGGTATATTTATAGTTTTCTAATACTGGGGAGTATTGTGGGTTGTTCTTGAGACAGGAAACGGCGAGTCTGGCTGTGAACATGTTTTTTTAGGTTTTGATTTATCGACAGCGCGTCATCGCTTCGGAGTATAAAGTTTTGTGGCTCTTATATTGGTTTCAGTAATGGAAGTCTTAAATTTATTCTAATGAACTGTTTAGGTTTCTTATTTGTATTGAATGCGAGAACTGGCTTGTTGGTTCTGTCGTGTAAGTTTGCGCTTATGTTTGTGTGTGATCTTGAGTACCTGGTTTTGTGGTTCGACTCCTGTTACGGGCATAGAGATTTTAGCTCTTTCTGTTAGGCAATCTTCGGAGTCTGAAGAAGGTCTGTTAGGTGGACGGGTACTAATGGCGTAGTAATTTAAGTTTTAGTCGCAACGATTATTTTGTCGTAGCAAAGCCAAGGGTTTGGATCCTATACGGGACAAAAAAATAGATAAGAAATCGTCTCAGTTTTTTAGGCACCTGCAACACTTAGTCGGACCAGCCATTCCCGCGGAATTTTTGAAAACTCTATGGTCTAGCCGGCTACCGAGCAACGTAAGCAGATCTACCGATGGACAAGATGGCGGACCTAGCGGATAAGGTTCACGAACTTGCACCTGCAAGCGTGCTGCAGGTATCCAGTGCAGCGGCCCCAATTACTCCTATCCCCATGAAAGGTATTGCAATACAAATCGCCGAACTTACCAGGTAAGTGGCTTTATTTAAACAGCAGGTTAGTGCAACGCAGGGGATGCATAACACACGTACCCGCCAGCGATATAGTAGCGGGGGAGGAGAAAGAATGCTAGGGGTAGATCCACATCGCGGATACGTCAGCTGCCCGAAGGGCATACTTATGGCCCATCAGGCATGATCAACCAGCCTGGTCGGAGGTCCTCCCTTAGTGTTGGAGGGACATTACATCAACATACATTTTCAAATAGATCATACGAATAACTAAAAGCGCGTTATTAGAATTAGCAGACATATAAGTAAAATATATGATACAATTGCCTGATACCCAGCAGATCATTAACTTATTAAACAATGTAATGGAAACGCGAATAATACTATTCCGTTTTTCCTTAATTTCGACAGTTTTTCAGAGCTATGTAAATGTAAATATTATAAGTTACGACTGAATGTTGACCACTGGACAATCACTAGTTAATCTGTCAATTGGAAGGTGCCTGACGTGTTCTGTTCCATATCTAGGTTGCGACGCTGTCACTGCTTTTTAATCATCATCTGCCGATATCCTGCCTTTCAGAATTTAGCTGTAACTGTAATTTCTCATAACGCGCAGTCAAAATACAAAGTAAACTAACAAATTTTCTATACAGTAAAATAGGATAACTACTACTTTCCACAATTAATTACACAATTTCACTTCCGTGGGGAAATCAACAGATGTTATTTTCATTTTCCATTCGTGTCACCTAAAATGGTGGCCACAATTCTTATCAGACATTTTTCTTTAAAATAATATCGTTTGAAGTAACCTTTTTAAATGAGCGAAAGATAAATCTACTTCTAGCTGTTTGTGTTGGGAATGACTAGTAGTTATTCTTAGGAACTTCGTTAGAAATTGTGTTAGTGTAAAACCGTTATCGTCACTGCATGTGGGAACTTTAGCTAGCCCAATGGATGATATTGGACTTGCGATCGAAAGATCATGGGTTTGGTGCCTACGCATTGCACTACCGACAAACAGAACCTAATCGTTACCTCGCGTTTAGCATGGCTCAAGGGCTTAATAAAAATTCTATGTAGTAATTTTAGCCAAATTAAATACCTTAAAAAAAATAAGTAGCCTCTTCGGCGTGTATGAACATTAAAACACAGACAACTAGACTAGGTAAATTGATATGTGATGAGCATATTTCAATTTCTGGCTCGAACTCACAATAACCAGCCAGTTGGCAGTGAAAGGAAGATTATCAAAACTACTTCGCTTTTCTAAGCGATAACCAAAACCTCTCTCAATTATCTGAAATATTTTAACCATTGCTCTACCCCCGCTCATTAAACTCTAAAAAAAATATTTGACAACATTTAATAAAATTATGAGATAGGTAGTAAAACTGTAACCGGCTTAGGGTCATTATGTTCCATGAACATGGTAATAAAATGTGATATGGTGTCCATAGAGTCATTAGTTACGCTTCGATTCCATCGGACCTCAAGAACTGATAGTAATGTGACGTAACCACCTTGTTAACTATACTTATCTAAGGATTACCGGTAATTAACTTGGAGCGATGTTAGCTCTTATTTTTATGAAAATAGGGTTGAAATTATTTACAATAATATTTAGGTTTGGTTGGTGAATGCTTGTATGTTTGATAGCGGTTGGCTAGTTAAAATGATAATATAGGACTAAGTATTTTTCCACATGCTTATATGCCTCAAGGGGTCGGCAGAGGTATATTACGCCTACATTTTGGCAACCATAATAATAAATATCAGCCCTTTATGTATAATATGTACTGTATGTATGTATGGTCCAACTGCTGGGCACGGGTCTCTTTTCAGCGTAAGCTGATTTAGGCCACGCTGAAGAGCAGCGATAGCTCAGTGGGGAGACCAACAGACTGCAATGCAGAGGGTCTCGGGTTCGAACCCACGTCGCGCACCTCTGACTTTCGGAAGTTATAATATGACTTTTCGAAATTATGTGCTTATTGATTGACAATTATCGGCTGCCATGAACATCTATGGCACTCGTTATTGGGAGAGTGTCGACACAAAAGACCCCACTGGGTCGAAGTGTCGCCGGTCTGCACTGACTGGCCCCCACATAAGATAAGATAGGTCATGCTGGCCCTTTGCGTGTTGGCAGACTTCACATATAATATGTTAAAAAAATATGGAGAACCCCAGACATGTAGGTTTCCTCACGACATTTTTCTTCATCGTTAAAGCAAGCGATAAAAATCTTGTTTATACGGTGTTTTCATTTTGGCCTATTGCCGAGGACAATTCCAAATTAGGCGATGCTATTTATATAATTTGTTGATAGAAATCTGCAATAGCTCAGGAAATTTTCTATTATTAAATATCTTCATAATTGGTAATAAAATAACACAGCATGCGTCCGCTATTATTATAGCCCTCGAGGGTGGTTAGTCAACATCTATACGAGCTATTTGAGAATATTGGGTTACAGGAATAGATATTTTTTTTATTTTTTTTTTTATTTAAATACAATTTAGTAGTAATTCAGTAACATTATACATAATACTCACCAAACGTTAAGTTTAACGGCGAGACACGCTCTTAAATTCTAGTACAAATTATCACCATACATTAAAAAATTGCTCAGCTCACAATAATTTAAAAAAAAAGGTAACTATGTTTAAAGTTAAAAACAAAATAACATATGACAGACCTTACATACCATTTATATATTTTTATATATACTGACTGATAGTTGCACTGCTAGACGACACATACACCATCCAGCAATACATCCATCAATGTTTTCTTGAGAGTATTAATACTTATTTTAGGTGTTTTTCTTAATTCATCTATATCATTAAAAATCTTGGGAACTAAATACCTATTTGTTCTTTGACCGTAGTAGTTCTTTACTTTTGGTTGAATTAGCTTTTGTTCTCTAACCCTTCTAGTGTTGTATATATTTTATCTATAGCATATTTGTAATCATCTTCGTAGTAGTATTGTAATCCTATTAAATATAAATATATTTATTGCTAAAAACATTTCATTATACATTTCGTTATCACCAGTGAATCGGTTAACTACATCTTTATCTATCTAAAATTATAAATTATAGTCTCAGGCTTATATTCTCCAAGAGATAGCTAGAGGTGTATTATACCCACATTGCATGGGCAAAGTTCTTGGTCCCACATAAGAATGGACATGCCTTTTGTTGTCTGCTGGACACTGTTCCTGAGAACTTGTCTACTGAGAATTTCTTATCATAAAACACAAAAGCAATTCGCTCAGGAATCGAACTCGAGACCTCAAGCGCAATATGCGCTGTGAGGCCAATAACAAAGCAAAATGTTTTCCAGTTGCTCCTTTTTAAAAACGAACAAATACTTAACGTTTGCAATAATAGTAACAGTATACAGAATACAGAACCACTAGAAAGGTAGATGAATTGAATGAAGAGAGATTTTGCGTTTCGTTGAGGTAATCTAAGCAGGATTATCGCAAACCAGAACAAACTAACAGAAATTCTATTCATTTGTATTGTTAGTAGCTGGGTTTGTAAGCTTTAAACTTGTTTTCTTACCTGTTCCATATAGTCTTGAAGTGCTTATAACAAAAACGGACGGAAAAAGTACAATTATTATTTATTTTTTAACGGACAGGAATAATTCTTGTGTCGTACGTGGTTGTCTTAAATATCTGTTTTTCCCTGATGTTTTATCCAACTTGCATCGATAGTGGTCGCAGGTTGATTGGTATGAGCTCAGCGGTGCCTTCGTGTTTTACTGCCGCTTTCTAAATTCAATCTCAATTGAAATATTGTTATCTGAGTTAGAATGTTGACAGATCTTCCATAGAAAATATGTCAAAATTCTAACTCAGATTCAACATTTGGATTGAAATTCGATATAGAAAGCGACCGTTAGTAAGCATATTTTAGTGCACAATTAATCTTTGGTGAAATAAAGGCATATTTTGTAGTAGAAAACAGGAATAAATTGAGGAACAGTTAAATCAGCCCTTATAATATTAGTTAGGATAAAAATCCGTCAGCAAAAATCTATACCCAGAAAAGTATAACACGTAATAAAATTGAAACGATAAATCCGTGTCACTACAATTTACAACATAGTACATGTAGATTGTTTACATAAACCACACGCCGATTTTAATTAAAAATACCTGAAATTTATTTAAACTATAAATTTGTGTAACTTTAAATTTACCGTCCAATGTATTAATGTAACGGATGGGAGTTGGTCTGAAATGACGTCACACGTTTTTAAGTAATTGTGGAGTAATTTCATTATGAGAAAACGTGGGAGGTGACATGACGGTAGTTCTCCCGTACATACGTATTTCCCTATTTACTCCTCAGCGCCCCAGAGAAGGAGATTTTTAATACATTTGTGGATGTCTGCTATTGTGGTTTTGCTTTTTAAAGTAATCATCTATGGACATGGACGGTTTTAATATTCGGTTTTAATATGTTTAAGCCAGGTTCTAGGGATAATTTGAATATTTTAATCTCTCTGTACAGCTCTAAATGTCACTGAGTTATAGTTTGATTCGTGTGTGGATAAGTATAGATATTTGCTTATTGTTTTTTTTTTAAAGATTCTACGTACTAAGAATGTTTCTGGCGTCGCGAGAGCCTTTACAAACATTCAAACTACGGACACAAAGAACACTTAGACTCTGAACAAATATTTGTGGATCACACAATTTTTTCTCTCCCGTGGGGATCGAACCTCCAACACTCGGCGCGGCAGCAGTGCCGAGGCGACCTCTTAAACCACTACGCCATCCATACAGTCCATTGTAGTCTCCCTGTACGTATTCATTTGTTAGTGAGTTATAGTTTGGTTTGCGTAAAGTAAGTATAGAATAGTGATGCATATAATAGCTTTCGAATGATATTCAAATTGTTATAAACCTATTCTCTTCAAAATAACTGTTGATGTAATCATTTTAAAATTAATTTTCAAGGTGTTCAAGGTGTTCAAGGTATATCGCTGGTTATTTAGCGTCTGTCGTGGTGTACCCGAGGACTATAGACATGTAGCCCTAAATTTAAGACTATCGGTCTCTTTTTAGAACTATGCTAATAAAGAAGGACTTTAAAAGCCTCGTCATTCTAAAATGCCTATGAGCCTATAAAAGCCTTTAGGCTTATGTTAAGGCTGAAGATATTTTTGAGACTCAGTCTAAGTAAGCCATTGTATGAATTAAATAAAATGTATTAAAATCAAATTTCCTGCTTTGGAGAACGATTGTTCACTGGGAACATTTGTAGCAGGTTGAGATAAAATATCAAATGCCATATATTGTTACTGTGGTAAGTTTTGTCTTTGGCTTTTCCACCATGCTATAAAATCATGCTATGCTTGACTCATACGATGTACTTTTGGTTTTAATGCCTGTTTAGTTTATTATATTTCAAATACCTATAGACACGATTTCTGTTTCCTTATTGTTATATTTTTAAACGCTTAAAAAATGAATCTATATGAAAATTATTAAAGAGCAATGGAAGGAGCATCCACTGAAAAGGAAATAATTGCGAGACATCGAGAATATTTAAGAGACATAAATCAAATCATTAACTAATAGAATATAAAAGTGTTAGTTACTTGTGCTATAGCCTCGAGGACTAAGAGCTTTATAGCTTTCATAGACATTTCAGAGGGTTAAGCGTTGTCAGACTAGCCTTAAAAAAGCTTAGCCCTTAGTAGAACCTTTTGGACCTCTTGAATGGACCTAGCCTAAAGGACTAAACGTCTTTATAAGCTTTTAGCCTGTCAAGCCCCTTAACTACGACTCTAGCCTTAAAAAAAGGCTAAAAGCCTCTAATCCCCGGGAACACTAGTCTGTTGGGACTTAGCCTCTTTAGCGTCTGTCAGGACTGGCGCCACATATCGCGACAGTTGTTTTATTCGAGCTTCACGAGTTAAGATTTTGGAACTGTTGTAACTTTGTGCTCAGAATAAACCGTTCAATGGCAAGAAATATTTTTATTTCATATTCACTCTGGTTCTCGCGTGTGACAGAACGCAGTTGAGCAAAATGAGCCAATACGATATCTACTTTACACAGCTAGGGATGTACGCTTATGTATAGTGTTGTCAACACATTCGAATACAATCATGCACATTGCTAGTATAGAGCATGATTAATAATCGCGAAGTAAGCATTAAGAAATGCAACACAACCGTTATGTCTATCTGAAGGGGCTAAGGTTAAATTCTTAACCCTGCCAGCTAAACTCGATGGCACTGTTGCATTTAATCTCACGCTCGTTAAGTAATTATTTGAATAAGGCCCTTTTAATATTTAAGTAAACTCTTTAAAACTATAATATTAGTCCTTAAAGTTGTTAGTTGCCGTCGTGAAGTGGCCGCGGTCGGTGCGTGACAAATACCTGCTGCCACAGTTCTAAGCTGATTCTGATGATAAAGGGTGGTGACTGTTAGTGCTCGTAACATGCTAAGGATAAATATTTAGATCAGCCTTAAAATGCATATTTATCAGTACTAGATTTTGCTCGCGGCTTCGCTCGCGTTAACGTATATTTTGTCAATAAATTTCCTTCCCTCGGGAAGACAACTTTTTTGCTGGATGAAAGTCCCTATGGCCTTTTCTGTACCCCTGAAAACGTGCATGCGAAATTTATGCGAGTATTTAAGGCGTGAAAGCGGAACAAACAAACAAACTCACATTCGCATTTTTAATATAAGTAAGGATTTAAATAAGTTATTTTATTTAATTGTCTATCAAAAAGATTAAAAAATATAACATCGTAATTACTTCTGTCAGTTTCAATAATTTTTATAATTTGTAATTGTATACAAACATTGCTGGCAAAATTAATAAGTTGGAGGAAAAATCTGAATGTTTTATCAACTGCCTCTGGGCTTATTACTTTCGGTTTATCTGGTTTATTTACATCAGCAAATATATTTTCAGCGAGAGCAGCTGAAAATATATTTACATCAGCCATATTTGCTATAAATACATATTTTGAATTAGGAAATGGATTTTCTATATAAAACCATTAAATTTACTGTGATTTTTGGATATAATATTTTTGTTTATTCTTGGAGTCCTTTATTAAATGTTGTCTAAATATTTTACAAACACCATTTTGTAAAATTTTATTAAGCAATTAGTGAAAACGAATAGACTTTATTTTACACGTTATTGTATACGTGATGTTGCCCGCGGTTTCGCTGCCGCATAAATGTAGGTTAGTTGAAATTAGGTTAGTAATAGTTCTTTTTCTGGATGAAAGGTACCAATTGTCTTTTGTTGTTTCCCTAACAAAGTGCATGCAAAATTGCATGATGATCGGTCAAGTGGTTAAGGCGTGAAAGCGTAACAAACAAACAAACAAACTCACCTTCACATTAGTTAGGATGTTTGGTTTAATAATAAGAAAATCTTCTTTTATTTCACACTTCAAAATAAAATGAGATCGGCATTCGGTGATTAGAAAACTTCAACTAACGTTTGATATAAATACAATTGCTTTGTGTAGGCCAACTTTGTAAAAATAATGACCATATTTATATTGTTCTAAACTTTTTGATATTCAAGTGCAGCTTCTGTCAATTTAACCAATAAATAGACTAGAATTATTGAAGCCTCTAGATATTTGATTTATATTTTACTAGTTTTCACCCGCGGCTTCGCTCGCGTAAATGTAGATTAGGTTTGCAACAGTTCTTTTTCTGGATGAAAGGTACCCTATGTCCTATTCTGTATCCCTGACAACGTGTATGCACAATTTCATGTTGATCGGTTGAGTAGTTAAGGCGTGAAAGCGTAACAAACAAACAAACTCACTTTCGCATTTATAATATTACTAGATAAGACTAGTTAGGATTGTATTGCTTGCCACAAATGATTTGTGATGCTATACGCAAAGATAATTATTAGAAGATACTTCGAAACATGTTAATACTAATACTTACTTATTAAACGTCGTAATGGCTGGCATGCGAATGTCATCGTCAACTTTTACAAGTATGAAATAAAATGTATTAGAGAATTCATCATCATCATCATCATCAGGCTATAATAGTCCACTAGTAGGGTAGGACGCCCTCCGACCAGGTGGGATGACGATCTGCGAAAGACTGCAGGCAGATGCTGGATGCGGCAAGCTGAAGACAGGGCGCTATGGCGCTCTTTGGGGGAGGGCTATGTCCAGCAGTGGACTATTAGAGAATTACTGCACATTTATTTGCTACAGGAGTTAAGCAAAGGAATATCATCCTACTTATATTATAACTGTGACAGTTCGTAAAACTGTTTGGATTTTAGATGCTTAGGTGCTTGTTACTCAATTTCGGGTAAACTGATTTGGATCAACTATGGCGTACAGATGGGTCTTGTCTTGAATTTAAGACTTATTATTCTGGTATACGTTCACGTTGCATTCACACGGAGGCAGCCGCGGGCATAATCTAGTCATTCATTTCATCAGATATGATGTAGTTTCACATTATACATAGGTTGCTTATTAGCAAGCTTAGGTATTATCTTTTACTGGGTTCTGATCTGACTAAGACTTTTCTCATAGAAAACCAGTAAAGTAAGAAACAAATATTGGATAGATTATATAATTTATGCTTAGTATCAAGATGTACTATTTCTTTGTACCCTTAGTTCGAATGCTCTCATTTCTATGAAGCGACATAGTCATTTTCCTACATCAGGATTGTTTTTTAAAAGACGGTATATTATGCCACATTAAAGTTCGTCATTATCGGAAGAATAAACTCTAGGGACTGTCTGTAAGTCTTGCTATTTTACCGGTGTAGCTCAATACATATTATAAAAAGATACCTTATGCTTAAGTCCTAAAGTTCAAATTACAAAAAAGCAGTCGTTTAGCAGTTATTCTGATATCTTTCTTTATGTTATGGGCCCGTCTCAACGTACTAAGACAAATTAATTATGATGTCGATTGTAATCATCCGGCTGACATCAAAATGTTTAATTTTAGCAGTAATTGGACAGTTATCTGAATAGGTAATCGGGTTGATAAAATGCCGCTTTTAGTATGCAGTAGTATGCAGTAGCCATAATGTCGGAAAGTAATCTTTATTGGTCATTCACGAACTTGATGAAATAGCTTCCCGTGTTCCGAAGATATCAACAAGGCTAGTAGAGAGCTTTTATAGCCACTTAAATATTAATAAACGGTCGGTCTGTGGAAATGGACCGGATTTAAACAAAGGTATCGTCTTGTAAGCCTCGTCTTATCCGTAAGGTATGGCTACTGAGAAATTACTTAAAAATATAAGTTTATCTTTGCTGGGACCCAAATCACTATTATTATTTGTTTCTTTTTTTTATAAAACTAAGGTGGCAAACAAGCTTACGGCCCACCTGATGGTATCTTATCTTATCTTATGTGGGGGCCAGTCAGTGCAGACCGGTGACACTTCGACCCAGTGGGATCTTTTGTGTCGACACTCTCCCAATAACGACTGCCATAGATGTTCATGGCAGCCGGGACCAACGGCTTAACGTGCTTTCCGAGGCACGGAGCAGGCGATAATTGTCAATCAATACGCACATAATTTCTAAAAGTTATATAACTTCCGAAAGTCAGAGGTGCGCCATGTGGGTTTGAACCAGAGACCCTCTGCATTGCAGTCTGTTGGTCTGCCCACTGAGCTATCGCTGCTCTCACCTGATGGTAAGTGGTCACCGTAGCCTATGGATGCCTGCAACACCAGAGCCATAGCCCTTACACGAGCAAAGTCACGGGTAGTGATTCATTTCACTTGCGCGTTGCCGACCCTTTAGGAAAGGAAGTAGAGAAAAAGGAAGTGGGAAGGATAAGGAGCGGGAAAGGGGAAAGAGGGTGATTGGGCCTCCCGCACTCTGTCACCGAGCGAAACACAACAGTAGGAATACTGCTATTAAATTTCACGTTGATATTCTGTGAGAGGGTAGTCCTTCCCCGGTCTAGCCGGCCCATTTATTCTGAAATCAGCGAGGCTCTACTACCTTATACCTTATCAGCGTTAATATTGCAATATGTTCCACAATACGACGGTAGACTAAAAGTATGTATACTTATTCTAGAGATAGCTTAAACTCCGCAAATATATAGGCGTAAGACCTATTTATATAAGTCCTTCTTGTTTATCTTGTACTCATCATTTTTGCAACACAAGTACGAATACGCAAAAAACATAATAAGCAAGCAGCATTTTATTACCCCCTTTCATTGCGCATATAACCATGGCGGCATAAACGTGTTACGCTCTCTTAAACCAAACGAGCATTTCATTTCTCCATTTATCAATCGCAAACTTGCCTTCATCACGAAACAAACTCGTATTGCCAAAGAGGAAACGAAAAACAAGCTTAAAGTTTCAACTGTTCATTAATTATGAAACTATGTAATGAGAAATAATTAAGGTAATGATGCGAATGATTAAAGGCTTTCCGGTCTAATTAATAATCAGAAAAAGGACGGTTTGTTAAGTTTTGCTTTATTATTTTTAATTAAGAAGACAGCTGTTGCACTTGGGACATTCCTTAGAGGATTTTGCAATAATAGAAAAGAAACCCTACAAATAATTTGTAGTTTCTTTTCAATAATTTCGGAACAAGAAGCAGAATTACACAATGTTTTGAGTACTATTGAATATACACTCGACGGCGCGGCGGTGTTTGGGTGAAGTTAAACCACTACCAACGTATGCCTAACTATTTTGAATCTATATATAGTGATATTCGAGTATGTCAATCGTTAGAATGACAGACATAATGGAGAGATTTTGTATGTTATTTTACACACATGAGCAAATTGCAACCAGAATTAATCTTTTTGTGCAAATAGTATGAAAATTGGTTGCAATATAAGGGAGTAATTAATATTTTTTGAATATAAGTAAAAGTGGGTTCGTAATGGCTATAGCTATCTCCTTCAGACAGCTGCGTTTAAGTAGCGGTCACGTCATAGTTTGTGTCATACATAAATTTTCTGTCACTTGACAACTAGGTACCTTTACCTGTTTTGAAATGATCGTATCTTATTTATTCTGTCAAGTCTTAGAATACCAGACATAATTTAAATATTAATTATAAATATTATTACTACTCAATACGTTACTTCTGTGTAGATTTTAAAAATTCAATGGGTTTAGAGTTTAGGTAATTTACCTAATTATTAGACTTAAATACAATGAATGACATAGTATTGTCAACTACCCTATTAAAAATCTATTGTATCTGGTCGCCAGTGTGCCGCTGCTACTTAGAGAGTCGCATGATCCTAATTTGGTCACATTAATAAAGTTACGAATCATATTGATTCTCGCAAACAGTAGTGGTGTTAATGAATTCTTTTCAATCTGCTAACTCATCAGTAACACGGAGACAAGGGTATCATTTTTATTTGTCGTGTCCCGTCCAGTTTACAGTCTGTCCTAGAACTTGAAGTAAGTGCTTTATCATAAAGCCTTAGGGATGCCTGTGAGCTATGACACTGAAGCTAGCTACTTACTATATAGGTACATGAAAAATGAAATTTAGTCATGCTTAGCTATCGTATATTATAAACTAGCTGAATCCTGCAATTTCCTCTGCTTCAAATAAGTTAAGATAATTTACTCCGTTTTTGCAACATTTTTAATTGCTGCTCCACTTCTATTGGTCGTGGCGTGATGTTATATAGCCTATAGCCTTCCTCAATAAATGGGCTATCCAGCAATAAAATAATTTTTCAATTCGAACCAGTAGTTCCTGAGATTAGCGCGTTCAATCAAACAAACAAACAAACTCTTCAGCTTTATAATATTAGTATAGATTACTACTATGAAATATTACTACGGACTGTAAATAGTTTCATCCTCTTTAATATAATAGGGTAGCCGACTCAGTTTTTTTAAATTATTTTAAGACAAAAACTTAATTATCCGAACTACCTATTTCATACGTTTCAAATCTGGTAGTACTACCAGATACTTATAATAATACTTATAATAATATCCGAAAAAAGATGCATGAGACAAACTGTGATGTAATCGCTATATAAAAGCAGCTATCCGAGGGAGACAGCAAGACTTTTTGTAACTACCGTAAAAAGATTTATTTTGATTGCTGTCTGTTCTTATGTGTAAAATAATGTACACAGTGAAACATAGGTAACTACGCTATTAAATATTTATTGTTGTTCTTTTTAGATTTGTATAGTTATAGTTGTATAGTGATATTTATTTATTTATTTTATTTTTATTTTGCTCGTCAAAATGACCACACTCCACCTGATGGTAAGCAGTCGTGTGGTCTAAGAGCAGTGGCCTCCACATCGCCCCCACTGCAGCCAAGGCGATGTTGAGGTCTCTACTTTGACGGCCTGAGAAGATGCTTTTCCACGCCCCGCTTAAAGAACCCAGGATTGAAGGAAGAAGGAAACACGTGCCTTGGCAGAGAATTCCATGCCTTGGTCGTTCGGCAGAGATATGAGGACCCAAACTTTTTGGTACGCGCTCTAATCGACTCTACCGTGTAAGGATGGCATCTGAGCCCAGCACGCGTTGTTCTGGATAGGAAAGGGCAGGGCGGGATAAGGTGGAATAACTCTTCAGAGCACTCCCCGTGGTATATTCTGTAGAAACATGCCAATGAGGCAATGTCCCTACGGAGTTGCAGAGGTTCCAGTGAACTTATATATGATAGTAGCTGTGCTCCGGAAGCTTTATCCATGCTTAATATTAGTGCACCGTTTTTGTGGCTCGTAGGCTTTTACTGCCTGTTTTTTTTTACGTGGGGAAATGCGCCTGATGCAAAGCCTCTCGCGACAAGGGGAAGCGAGAGGGTTATGTCCGGCTTTCCCGTACTTCGGGCCTACGGACCAAAACCCCACGGTGTGCCTACTCGCTGCCTTGTATAGTGGATGGGCCGCTGGAAAAGAGACTACGTCAGCGACCCACCCAGCAGACTACAACTCCTGGGCGACGCCCCGGCACTAAGTTATCTATGCTAATACATACATACATAGATTCATAGATTCTTATGATTTATTATACTAATACAATAAAGCATAACAGTTTGATTGTTTGGTTGAACGTGCTAATCTCATGCTATATGTATAACATCACGTTACGACCAATAGGAGCGGAGCATCAACGAAAAATGTTGCATAATCGGGGAAAATTCTGTTATGTGACGCAGAAGAAGTTGCGAGGGTCAGCTAGTTTCTAGATAAAGTAGGAAAATTGGTGGATAGTTTCGAGTTTATTAATTACCAACAAACCAAGATTTTTCTCTTTATAAATATAATATAAGTATAGATAATAATATTAATAATAAGCCCCCTATAATCCAACCATACGCCCGAGTCGAACACCTGACTCACGTAGGGGGCGGACAAGCAATATTGTTTCTGGTGCGGCTAACATGGCTCTGGTAACCCATGTTTATGGAGATGATACTAAGAAGTAAACGTATAGGATCGCTTCCCGGGGGCAATCGCCGGGGCACACTTGGAGCTGACGCTGGGTGTCACAGCATGCGAACCGTTAGCGACGGGGGACTGAACAGGCGGGTTCCCCTCGAACAAAATGCTACAGCCGAACGATCACCTTCACTCTCACCTACTACATCATCAGAACATTCACTTTTCGCTAACATTCCATCACCTTCATCAACTCACAGCTTATTTCAGTCACCCAATTCATTACCATTATCCACATATTCGTCCCGAACTACAAGGTCAACGGCTGTTGTGCAGGAGGCATTAGCCGTTAATCCTGCACCCACTGTTGGCCTCACCCGTGCGCGAAAAAAATGGACTGAAGGTATGAACCGATTCATATGGCGCACATACCTTCTGATAACCAAATGCGAGACAAGAAACATGAACAACTATTTAAAATCTTTACATCTACAATTTAACAATAGATATCTGGAAATGCAAACCACACGCCAACGAATAGGAGACCAAAGAAGAGCTATACTTAGAAGAAAACTACTGCCACAGCATGTATTAGATGAGATAGGATCCGAAGTGAATGAACACGTCATACAAACTGAGAACGTTAGCTATTCACCTATTATACACAATCACACAGCACACATCTCTCCACAAACAAATGACATTATTAGCCACGCCAGAATGAAATGGACAGACAGACGAGATGAATGAAGACATCATTAAATGTTATTTTGAAGTAACTGAAATAGAGACTAATAAAACTGCCTACCGAAAAAAACTACATGAATTATTCGTAGAAAAGCATCCGAGTCTGTCGAACCTCACTGAGTAGAGAATTGCCGATCAAAGGCGATTAATATTTAATAATAAGATATACAGCAGTAAAATAAATGCATTGAAGAGAGAAATAGAATTAAAACTGATTGAGCTGAACAATCAACACCAATCTGTCAGAGAAGGTGAGGGATCCAATGCACTAGAACACTCTTTAACAGACCACACACAGAAAACCCACCTCGATAACACAATAGATAGCATCCACACTTGCCCAAAGAATAACGAATAGTCAAAATGAAAATAGCCTTAATATTATTCGTATAGAAACAATTAATAATATCGAAATAGAATTCAATTGCGCCCTTGCCCGATTTACTACTGTGGATCCTGAATCAAGACCATACATCCCAAAACAAAAATCCTCACGTAAATTTGCTCAAATTGTTCACTGTTTAAATAAGAACATTCTACCAAGGCACTTGAACCACGACTTAGATTTCACGACACTGCACGCCATAATATACTCTGCTGCCTTTACAGCTGCCACTTGCAATGGCACGAGATTTAACCTCGATGAAAATATAACAACAAATAGGCGAAATAAAAAGCCATCTTGGCAAAGAAGGATTGAAAGTAGGATACAAAAATATAGATTGCAAATAGCCAGATTAACACAATACCTTTTAGGAAATAGAAACCAAAGAATACTTAAGACCGTAGAAGAAATAAAAAATAAATACAAAACCCATTCGCAACACGAAGAACCTAATACAGAACCTCAACATTTCCTTGATACACTGAAACAAAAATTAAACGCAATTTCAAATAGACTTAAAAGATATTTAACATGTACTAAACGCAAACAACAAAATGCAACCTTTACAAATAATGAAAGACAGTTTTACAGATCTCTTAGCCACAATAATCCAATTCATATTTCAGAGCCGGAATATCCATCGCCCCAACAATTACATCAATTTTGGGCGGGCATCTGGGAAACCCCTGTACAACATAACAGTAACGCTGATTGGTTACCAAATATAGGTGACACAGCAAACATTAATCAAATGGAGTTTGAAAACATCCCTGTAGATACTTTCATTCAAATCATCAAACGCACTCATAACTGGAAGGCACCGGGTACAGATAACATACATAATTATTGGTATAAGAAGTTCAGCAGTACACATCCATTCATCCACAACCACATTTGCAAATTCATTGAATCACCACACACTTTGCCAACATTCATTACACATGGAGTCACTTATATGTTACCGAAAGGCTCAGACACAAAAAATGGCGCAAATTACAGACCTATTACATGTCTTCAAACTATATACAAGATTATCACAGGATGCATTAGCGAAATTATTTACAATCATTTAGATCAGTACAACATTTTAGCAGAACAACAAAAAGGTTGTAAGAAAAATAGCCAGGGCTGTAAAGAGCAGTTAACTATAGATGCAACAGTAATGAAACAAGCACAGACTAGAAATAGGAATATACATACAATGTACATAGATTACAAAAAGGCATTCGATTCTGTTCCCCATAGTTGGTAAATTTTTTTATTAGAACATTATAAAATTCATCCCAGTCTCATTTCTTTTTTAGGTGCAGCCATGCTCAATTGGAAAACAAAATTAAGATTAATTGAAAACCCTTTATTGACTACTGGACTGATAAAAATTCAACGAGGCATATTTCAAGCAGATGGACTTAGCCCCCTATGGTTTTGTATAGCACTCAACCCATTGTCAGAACTACTTAATAATTACAATATAGGATTTAAAATTAAATGTAATAATTCGTTTCACCTTCTTTCACACTTACTCTACATGGATGACATCAAAATTTATGCAGCAAACAACACCGAACTTACAAAACTAGCCGACACCACACAAACATTCTCGACGGATATCCGAATGCAATTTGGAGTTGATAAGTGCAAAATACACTCTATAACTCGAGGGAAAACTGAACACAATATATATACTCTTTATACAGGTGAACAAATAGAACCCATGAACGAACACAGCACTTACAAATATTTAGGTTTTCATCAATCCAAGCAAATTCAGCAAAAACAAACAAAATTAGAGTTAACTAAACAATTCAAAGTAAGACTAAACCAAATTTTAAGAACCCAGTTAAATTCTCGCAATATCATAAAGGCAATAAATACCTATGCAATACCTGTTCTCATCTATTCCTTCGGGATTATAAATTGGTCTCAAAGTGATTTAATTAAATGACAGCGCACAATCAACACACACATGCCAGCCAACAGAAAACATCATCCCAGATCATGCGTACAGCGTCTCACACTGCCACGCCAAAGTGGAGGAAGAGGCCTCATCGACATACAAAACTTACACAATAACCTAATAGACAAATTACGCAAATACTTCTACTCCAAAGCGGAACAATCTCAACTTCACAAATACTTAACGAATGCAGATAAAAAACTAACCCCCCTTAACCTATTGAATAGAAATGTACAGCCAAAATTATTGAGCAAAGAGCAGAAAATAGTTTTGTGGTCCCAAAAGTCTCTGCACGGGAGACATCTCGCTAATCTCGGCCAAGAACACGTCGAACGAACACAAAGAAGCGTCGAACGAATGGCTACGGCGCGGAGAGCTCTTTCCAGAGACGGAGGCTTTTGTGATCGCCATTCAGGATCAAGTAATAGACACCCGAAATTACCAGAAACACATAACCCGTATACCTAACCTTCTCACTGACTTATGTAGACGTTGCCATAGTAGTTCTGAAACTATTCAACATAACTGGTTCATGTAAATCCATAGTACAAACTGATTATAAGCATAGACACGATCAAGTGGCAGCAATAGTCCATCAGAACATAGCCCACAAATATTCCTTTATTGAAAAAAAACTGCCTATTACAAATATAAGCCCAGTACTGTTTTAGAGAATAATTCCTTTAAAATGTACTGGGATAGGACCATTATTACCGACAAAACCATACACTACAATAGACCAGACATAACTATACTAGACAAAACAAAAAAAACTGTTTTCATAATAGACATCGCAGTATGTAACACACATAATCTCCTCACTACGCATGCGGAAAAAAATTCGAAGTAGAAGAAGATTTAGCTACCGAAATAAAAAGGCAATGGCAGGTAGACACTGTAAAAATCATACCTATCTACAACCGGCGTAGTCCCTAAGACACTTCGAAATAGCCTGAGCATACTTGACATGCCGAAATCTATAATCACACTCATACAAAAAGCCGTTCTTCTTAACACATGTCGCCTCACACGTAAATTTCTTGCACCATCTACTTCTTAACTCTTTCCCCTCTGGCACACTTGGCTAAGGCCCGTGTGTCAGGTTTTTACCCCTTTTAAATGAAAGGGAGACCAAATATATGTAAAACAAAACTATATTAATAATAATATAAAACTATACACAACAATAGGCGTGACATAATTATGATAGATAAATTAAATAAACATACATATTTAATAGACATAGTGGTACCCAATACACACAATTTGCAGAAAACCATAACAGAAAAAATACATAAATATACAGAATTAAAAGAAGAAATAAGTAGAATATGGAAAATGAACAAAGTATACATTGTGCCCCTGATGCTCTCCAGCATAGGCGTCATACCCAAACACCTTCTTCACTATTTACGACAGATAGAGCTACCCACCAACCTTTACATCACTATGCAGAAGGCCGCTATACTCAATACTTGCCGTATAGTTTGTAAGTTTTTGCAGGACGAGCCCCTTTTAATAAATAATGCCCCAAATGAACCCCACTTGGTCTAGACCCGTGGGTCATTAAATACCAAATTTTATTTCGAGAAAAACAAATTAAACCAATCAAAATAATAATAATAATTTATTTCAGACTAGGTTGTCCATAGAGTGTTAGTAGTACAAAGCATCTTGTTAGTAACACATTCAAAAAATAAAAAATAAGAAAACAGATTATCACAACTAACCTATATGTAGGCGAATCCAGTGCCTCCAGATAGGACTCTCAATATGAGCAGCAATGCTCTTCAGGTAGCCGTTAGGACTGTCCCTCACCCTGCGCATCAGCGATGCCGCTCTTTTTCTAATTATGGCATAATAGCCATCCACATGTGCGTCTGCGAACATCGCTGACGCACTGCAGTAGCGAGGCAGTCCCATGGCTGCAATAACTAGTTGATATGCGTTGTAAAATATTTAAAAGATTTAAAAGAGTGGTAGTTCGTTTCGTGTAGGCGTCTATTCATATGCTCAACCTTTCGCCTAGCAATTAACATAAAAATTTAATAATATAGAACTTTAGTCAACTTTCTAACTAATAAACTTTGACGTTCATAAGTGTTAAGTACTTTGTAGTAGAAGTAAAACAAAGTTCATACTTAGCTATTACTTTGATTTAAATTTCACTTTGGAAAATCGTAGCTTATGTCACTTTATTAAACACTTTTTTTGTCCGCGGCTTCGCTTGCGTTAATATAGATTTTGTTAAAAATTTATATCCCTCGGGAATAGTACTTATTTTTTTCTAAATGATAGGTATGTCTTTTTCTGTACACCTGACAACGTTTACACGAAATTTCATGACGATCGTTCGAATTTTTGGTTACATATTATAATATCTAAACGTATTCTAACTATTTTCAAGATAACTACGGCTAAAAGACCTACTGTTTAAAATATCTAAAGATCATTTCACAGATTTTTGTAATAACTAATGAACGAAATCTATAAAGGACAATTCACCTACGGTTTATTCAACTACAATTAATTACCCTAAGGTTGATTGAAGTAACGGACGATTCACTTACTGTTGATTTATCTGTGGTCAATCAAAGAAAACACAAACAATCGGTTAATCATAGTTTATTTACACATAATTAGGGCATTAAATTGAAGTCAAAACATGAATTATTAACGAAAAGTAAAGGTGTTTGTAGGGTGCGCATTGTCTTACATAACTTTTCAACTCCTATCATCGGAGGTCCGATAATATTTCTCATACCATTTAAAATTATAATGATCATTCTTCATAAAAATTCAAAAACTGAATATTAAAATCTATAATCATTGAAATTCATAATATCACTAATTATACACTTAGTTTCTACTAATATTTGTTTTCATATATTTGTTTATACTAATGATCGAAACTGATAATCATTCGAATAAATAACTATAATATTCATAAATGTGTTTTATTCTAATATTTGTTTTAATAAATTTCTTAATCATAAATGTTTTTATCCATATTATTGAATATCATAATGTCTATATTCATACATTTGTTTACTCGAAAATCAAATTGCTACTAGAAACGAGATACTACCAGACAAGTAGGTTAGGTTAGGTTAGAACTGTGACCCCAACAACGCGCGAGCCGAGCGAGCGAAGCGAGCGTGCCGCGGCAGCGGCCGGCGAAGTGGCAGAAACTAATTTTTGATAGAAAAGTAGACAGGCACACCGACAGAAAGTAAGCTATTCTGAACAACGTTTTCAGCCATCATTACAATATTAATAACAATTTGTACTCAGTTTAAAACAAAATGTGTACACGTAACGTGTAAAGACATTGATATTGTAATATTGTAACTACCCACCACTTTAAAACAATCCAGCGCGCAGTATTAATAAACTGTAGGCGAGTCGTCCATTAGGTATTTCATACATAGTCGAAATATCCAATATCTTAAAAAATCATTAGATTAATCGTTCGTTAAAGATAAAGATAAAGATAAATTTATTTGACTCAACATGTGTACAATCAGGTGTTACAGTTATTTTGTCTCAACATGCTCTGTCTGGTCAGACATGCAAATGTATGTGCTTAATAAGTAATTTTAAAATTATGCTGGATCTAATACAATAATTAACATCTCAATTAAACGTTTCTTAACAATGAAGTGAGATATATTATAAGTAGGTCAAATCAAATTCGAACAATGAATATAAAAATAATTAATTAATAAGTCATTTCCAATAATATAATAGTAATAGATAAGATGTCAATAATTAAAAACATGTCAAATTAAATTAGATCCTGATATTTATCAGGATCTAATTTAAATCATTTGATTATTAAAACAAAGAAAAAAATAAATTATATAAGATTATCACATAGGAAATCATTAATATTATAGTAGCATTTATGCAGTAAAACATTTTTTAAATTACGTTTAAATATGTTAATGTTAGTGCGATTAATTTTAGTTTAATCAAAATTAAGTAAGTAAAACTGTACTTGAGTTGATAAATATGCGTTATGAACATATGTGACTCGACCGTAGTTATCTTGAAAATAGTTAGAATACGTTTAGATATTATAATATGTAACCGAATTTTTACGTTAAAGCGTAATAAACAAACATACTTACAAACATTCGCATTTATAATGTTAAATTAGGATAACCTACTATCGCTATAACCAAACGACTCTTACACCCGTAAGTACAAAGTTTAACACATATGTCTATTGTCTATATATTTAACGTAAACATGTTGTAGCCTGTGACATCGTGTGTATTTCGTATCCTACGATATATTGTATTTATGTTACTGTTTCTGCTACGTTAAGTTTTATTGCTTCGCCGATGTGCAAAAAAACATACACAAAAACGTCCGTACTGTAATGACACTTGGGATGCCGAAAAAGATACTACAAAATATAGGTTAATGAAAAACCAATAATTACTTTGCTCAAGCCAAATAAATCCATGAATAGTAAGAAACTTGGAGCAAATCTCATTTACAGGGTAAATTAGCCCGGAACGATTACTTCACTCTGAATATTTTTCTTTCCATGGATCGATATTTCCTTAAATAATTTGGTTGTGAAAGTTTAATGAAAATACTTGTTTTAACTAATATTAACAGTGTCCTGCAGGACTGTTTCAATTCTTTGATGAGTGGCAGAAACTTTGAGCACCAATACTTGACCTATCAACAAAGTTGGTAAACATTTTTGATAAGTTTTAATACCAATCGAAAAACATCAAAGTGATTACGTTGGTAGAAGCAATTCTACGTAAGTTTAATTAATTTTCCGTCTTAATAGCTTACTTCTACGAATTTCAAGATGGAGGCACTAATGGCTGCGATCTGAGAAATATATATTATGCTTTATAAACCTAGATTACTTATCTAGAAACTCGTACTGTGTTAAGCGCAAGAAAACGCATATCCTAGGATTAACTGTGCTGCGAAACAACTAAGTAAATGAGGCTTTTTATTATATTGGCACTTTAATGAATGCGCCATTTAGCCGAAACAAAATCAACTGTATGTTTAAACAACAAAGTTGGTTTTGATTTGGCCAAATAGTGCAAATATTTATACAAATATGCGATAAAAAGAAGATAAAAACGCGAACGAACAAGCAAGCTGAGGCTACAGCGGGTAATTATGGCGGGCAAGTTACAATCAAGCACAATAAAGGCTACAGCTGCGCGAGCGCATTATTACTTGAATTGCGTTTATTTTGCCGTACCACTAAAGATGTGTATCTTAAGAACTGACACGGAAGATATAAGGGAAGGTAATACAAGAGTAAACGAATGATAATTGAATTCTGCTGAGCGCGATTACATGTTTTGGTGACAATATAATATATTATGATGGTTATAAAACAAATGAAGTTGTATGTATGTATGTATTGTCATATATTTGGTATCAATAAAGAAATGATTAATTTATTATAGGTATATAACAATTCAGTTTTAATAAGATACCGATACTGCATGGCAATCAAACTACCCCACTAGACTGTTGCTGCTCATCTCATAATTATACCGTTTTCATTAAGGTGTACAGGCTGATTGGTGAAAGACTGGAGATAATATTGAAGGAGGGATTCAGTACTCAATTCTGAACCAGAATATCTAAAAAAATAGGTACTTAAAATTTGACCTAGTTATCCAATAAAAACTTAATGTGCGGGACACTCTTGCGCGTATACCAAAGCTAAACAAAACCTCCGCTTCCGCCCCCAGCTACCGCACCCCGCACTCTCTCGAATTTGCACCCCCGCCCGTCCTTTTCTTATCAAAGGTCATTAGCCTCGACAGCTGTGTGCGCAGTGTGCACATTTTATAGATATTTCATACAAATTTTCATTAAGATTTTCTTTGCAGGTTATACAGATTTTATTTTTATTTCTTTTTTATAATTTACGACTGACCATAAATTATCATGTCCTTAAGTATGTACAATGTTTAACCAGTCACCCTATATATTCTGTACATTAGTGCCGACCAAAGCATTTAGTACCTGCAATGTGTGCTTTTGTAAAAATACGTAGAATTCATTTCTATTACTATATTACTGTAATTAAGCGCCCGTTACGAAAGCGTTGCTTTAATTTAAAATAATCGTGCTTTATTTTAGTTTAAACCTAGCAGCCAAGTCACCTCGCCAGTTTATCGCAAACATTGTATGCCACACAAATAATTGTTACGAGGAAGAATCAAAAGAGAAACATCAAGTCTCTGAAAGACTCCTATGTTCCTAACCAATGACGTGTCAAAATTAAACTCATGTCAAGTGATAGGCTTTTGTTAATTCAGTCAGTATAGCAATGACAGCAGTTCACATGCATATGACTGTCTGTTAAAAAATTCTTGTGTTGGTCTGCCTTTTAGAAACCGACTTCAGAAGTCCTATACAGAGAAATTATTCACAAAGCAATTTTCATAATTATGAAATATTATACATGTTTTGTTGTAATAAATAAATACAAAATTAATTTAAAAAGCAGATGTTTTAATGTTATATTCAAGGCTCCATCCGCATACTACTCGAGAATACTCGTTATAATGATAGTCTCGTTCCAATCAAATAAATCCACAGCGCTTCGAGACTCGAGCTATGAAATTATGAGTCTCTCCCGGGTGCAAGGAGTCGAGACGAATAATTTGTGTACCTTTCTTAAACAATATTTATTCTTCATAAAGCTACGTATATATTTTGAAACAACACCGCGAATTTATTGCTTTATTAAATAATTCATATTCTAGGGGAACTTGGTACATTGATGCCAATTTGCTGAAATTATTTGCGGAAAATTTAAGAGTGGTATATTTAGCATAAGTATGCATGCCTCCGCTGCACTGTTAGGGATAGCCTAGTGGGAAGAATGGTCTCAAGTTCGATTGAAAGTTATTATTACCTATGTATGTGTGTCAAATGCGTAAACTCAATAGTCGCTGGCTTTGACATCGAAAGGTGCATGTATCATACAAGTGCCTGACCTGTGCCTAACATATTGAATTAAACTATAATATATTGTTAGGACTCGGATGTGAAACAGCTTAAAAAAATAACAGACGCACTTTAACATTTAAATAATCATTGACTTATTCAGGAAATGCATTAACAAATAAAGTAAGAAATAATTGATATCACGCAACAGCGATCACACAGCACGTCCGTTCCGTCCGCCGCTCGATGTTAAAGTGAGTCATGGCGCGCCGAGCGCGCTTTTATAGCACGCTCGATCGGATGATTCGTGACGTTACTTGTTTACGTCGCATTCCGCAACTAACAATATATTAAAAGATTAAATGGGGAATACTTTAAATACATACAAACATAGCCGATATCCCCGAAGGAATAGGCAGAGGTGTGAAATTTCAGATATCTGTGAACATCTTTTAATGTAGACTAATAAAATAATAAAGCTCTAATATAATTTGTATGAAAATAATTGAGAAAGGTGAAATGGTATTGGCATGTAAAATAATGGCTGACAAAAGATTCACCAAGAAATACCTATAAGTATATAAAGTTCGGCTAATAGGACGATCGAAAGAGGGAGACCTATGTGAAGTTTCTCTGACCAGATTAGCGACAGACTAGAGAAAGGCTGATTACTAGTTTTCAAACCGACAAGCATGTAGGAACAGTTCTGAGTCTAAATAAGTATGCACATTTAAAAATGTGATTTTATATTAATTAGCGGCCCGTCCCGACTTGTGTCTTAGTCCATCTGGCAAATTACATTTCAAATAGTAAAATGTTTCTAAAGGGTTTGAAAATGACTCTCCTAAAACACAAAAACTTACAAAATTAGCACTCTCCCTTTATAATATTACTAGCCACACAATTCGCTGTGAAACAATCTGAAATTTTTATTTTACGCGCCCGTGACAAATTGGGTATATAAAGTGTATAAATGCACTAAAAAAACTACCTACGTTGTGTAAAACTTTTCAGCAATAACCACTTTTAAATTTTTACGGACTCAAACACAGAGGAGACGTGCTTTAAATATAATATGTAGGTATATACCTATTAGTAGGTATATATATATGTAGGTATATACTTATTATATTTTAAAAACCTATAGATATTACGTTTAAGAGTATTAACTAAATGCTTCTTTAGATTTTACAATAGGTATATTTAAAACAACACAGGTTTTATTATAACCCTCGCATTACATTTTATTATTCCTTAGTTCAACAGTAATATCACCTAGATTCTTTCCTACTACCTTGTTTTGCAAAAAAGGCTATTTGGAAGTTTGCCCAACAGTCCGGATGCTACAAAGAAAACATCGAACAATTATGTTCGGCGTACCACAGTACTTACAAATTGTACGAGAAGATTTATGAAGAGCTTATCCTACCCTGTATCCAAGTCTGTTTTATCACCCTCTAAATTGTAACTGAAGCAAGTACTTTCATAGCGAACGAAAAATTGCATAGTATATTATGTAGTCTGGTTATCTTCAAATAGTGCTTGTAGAATACTGTGTGTGGTTAGTAGTATAAATCGGGCATAAGTGGTTTGTTTTTCTAGATGAAGCAAATGTTTATTATGAATAAATAGTTTTTGTAATTAGTGTAAACTTAATTAAATAAGCTTTGTTGATTTTTGATTTGACTGGACGGAAAGCGTAGTAGTTTAAGTTACCTTCTCCTTCCATGGAAGGAAAAGTTGTTCACAAATAGTTTTCTAGATGTCAGAGCGACTGATTTTGCATGTTGTCTGGGATTCTATTCTCAAAAGTTATTTGGTTTTTCTATCAACAAATATTTTGTAGAAGCACGGTATTTGGAATTGTGCCTTGTAGACGGCGATAGGCTCTCCTCATATTATGTGGTATCAGAAATCATAGCTGGCAGAATGTGGATGTAACACACCTTAGCCTATTTATTTAGAAATAGAGGTGTGAGATTATACGTGAATGTCTAAAGTACACCTATTTAAATTACTTAGATACAACCGAACTTTTTTTCAATCAGTTTTTATCGACATAATAACATAATATATATGTTGTATGACTTGGTTTCTGAATAAGTACCTAAACCATTTTTCCTTTTATTACTTATCTGAAAGACACAGTTATGTATAAAGGATTGGAAATTATAACCAAAACCATACCTAACCATATCCATAATTTATCAACTTATTAGTATGCTGGAGTAAATTTAATAACATGCTTAACTGTCAATCTTAACGCCCCGAGTTTAAATCCCTGATGGCATGACATAAGGCATGGCTTGGCTTATGTCAACAAATTTTCAGCCAGTATGGGATCTAAACTTGCTTGATGATCAGCAGTAGGGTCACCTTATGTTAAGTGGGAGATAACGTACTTAAATGTGGAGTGGGTCTGATGCACTTGCTTAGTTTGTCGACGACATACAAGTTGATATTATTAGATTTTGCCCGCGGCTTCGCTCGCGTAAATGTAGGTTAGATGACTGTGTCCATTTAATATCCCTCGGGAACAGTACTTTTTCTGGATAAAAGGTACTCTATGTCCTTTTCTGTACCCCTGACAACGTGTATGCGAAATTTCATGATGATCGGTCGAGTAGTTAAGGCGTGAAAGTATAATAAACAAACAAACTCACATTCGTATTTTTAATATTAGTTAGGCTGTTAAATAAGTGTATTTGTATGTCACCCGGCATTTTATTCTAGTCAGTGACGTTTTTCTTTTCTTTTTTGTTCATATGAGTCGCCAAGGACATTTGCGTGCAGACTGATTAGCTTTCTTTAACGGTAGATAGCGGAATGGATGTTTTCATGACACTGCGACAACAATGTCCAGTAATATAAAGAGTTAAATTAAGTAAACAATAATAATGTCTTTATCTATTGTTTCCAAACACATTAGGTACATTAGAATAACAGACTCGATTGGGCTAGCCCATAGCCATGATTTATTGGGGACCATATGCATGCCGAAGAAGCTTTGGGCTAGCACAAACTGAATCCCAGATGGTGCTAAGCGGAAACGTGGTAGACTGAGGAGTCGATGGCGGGACGAGTTAGCTTTAGGAAAGACTGGTGCAAACTAGCGCATAGCAGGGAAATTTGGAAAACCGAAAGGGAGATCTTTGCCCTGTAGTGGGGCAATACAGGCTGAGATAATAATAATAAATAATAATATGTAGCAATAGTCAATGCACCTGCTGCGACTAGTGCCTTAGTAGGTGACCATCCCATTTTAAAATAAAACCCTCAAAGGGCATTGCCCTGCTGCCTAGAAACATGTACCGACCCGGTCGGTTAAACCTACATATATAACGGGAAAAACCCAGCATTATTATTTACGCAGGCTTACGCCTTTCAGAGTGCCGAGTATTTTCCTAACGTACCTACTAGGGGAATATCCGTGATAAAGAAAGAATAATAACGTTTTATCGATAATTCCTTTACGCCAGCTCATTAAACTCTCATGCCCATATTTATTAGTTGGCATATGAAACTTTAGAATCCTACATCTGCCGCGACCTTTCTAAGATGAACTCCATGTAACGTGAAATGCTAGAAAAATAAATGTAAAAGAGAAACAATAATAACTAATATAAAGGAACAGACTCTCAAGGAATGAATATCATTTAACATCAGATGCGCAGTTCTGGTAGGCTCTACATGCATTAAACAAAAGTAAATAAATGAAATAGGGTCGTTGACTCACAATTTATTATAATCCAATTAACAATTTTTTTAAAATCATCTCTTATTTTAATAATTTGCAAGGATTTATTTGGTAGTAGAGGTAATTGTCAAATGATAAAAGAAAAGCGAGACATCCCTACTACGATCCCTCTTTTTCTTATATATAAATACAATATGAATTACTTTCTTATTTTTATACCATTTGCATAAAAACAAAATTATTTACATCGCTATGTATTTTGTGTGTAAAAAAACAAAACGAAACGTAGGTACAGCTACAGTTTACAGCGTACAAAACGAGTTATTTTCTCTACCAACAGTGCTCGTAAGTGTTTTATCATATTATGAGTGATGTTGAATCGCATCGCTTCTTGTTATAGTAATTAATACCAGACGTTTCGATGCCGCAACAACACGATTATGTAATTGCATGAAAATTATAGTTTGACTAGGACCTTAACGTATAATACCATCAGCCGTCGCCACGGGTGTGCAAATGTGTATATTTAATGTCTATTTCTCGCGAGCGAATATACCTTGAGTACTACAATTTATATACATTTGTAAAATGCCTACTGTAAGTGCAATGTATAGCGCTATTTTGGAGATTATTTATTCAGCGATGAGGAAATGAATGTTGAATAAAATTAACATTGTTAAGAATCACAATCTTTTACCTTACCGTTAGCAAGAGTCTTAACAACTAGCTTTTGCCTGCGGCTTCGCTCGCGAAAAAGTAGGTTAGGTAGGTAATGTTTGTAATAGTACTTTTTTAATAAAATGATAGCCTATGTCACTCGGTGATAACCTATAGCTTTTAGAAATGTTTTTTTTAAATCGGTTGAGTAGGTTTTGTTTTAAATCCTAACAAACAAACATGCAAAGAAACAATAAAACAAAAAATTAAATCTTTCCTCTTTATAAACATTAGTATAGATACAGACTACCTGTCCCCTGCGGACTACCTGTCCACGTTTATAATTACTGCTCCGGTCCTTTGGCTCTTAGCGCGATGTTATATTATTCCTTTGAGCTATTAAATACAAATCCGACTCGTAGTTTCAGGGATTAGCGCATTGAAACAAAAAACAAACTCTTTAGCTTAATTATATTGTAGTATAATAGCTTTTGCCCGCGGCTTCAATTGGGAACAATACTTTATTCTGGATAAAAGCTACACTATGACCTATGACCTTTTCTGTACTCCTGATAACGTGTATGCGAAATTTGGCGCGAAAGCGTAACAAACAAACAAACTAGCTTTTTTTTAAAGGATATCACGCACTATGAACTCAATAATTCCTGTATCGCGGGGGACTTTATAAACATTTAAATAACGGACTCAAAGAACCAAAGAACATCCAGACACCGAACAACCATTTGTGGATCACACAAATTTTGTCCCGTATGGGATTCGAATCTCTTTTTTAAATGACCTCATCCGTTCTAAGATTAATGCCTGTGCCGCAGAAGACTATATAAACGTTCTAACACAATACCCAGGCTTGAACAACTATTTGTGGATTAACCAAGTTTTTGCCCAGTGTTTGGCTTAAGACCCAACATTCGTTGCAGTGGCAGTGACGAGACGATCACTTAAACCACTACGCCATCTATGCAGTCTACATTCTCATTTATAATATTAAGTTATGTTGATACCACGGCCTCACAGAAAACCGGCGTGAAATGGCGCGTGCGTTGTGTTGCGTCGAGTAAGTGAGGGTACCGGAGGCCCAACCTCCCCTCCCCTCCTGAGGGAGGGGAGAGGAGCGAATTTAAAAGGCTGGCAACGCATTTGTGTCTTCTGTAGTGTTGCGGGTGTCCATGGGCGGCGGTAATCGCTTACCATCAGGCGATCCCTCTGCTTGTTTGCCTCGTAAACGACAAAAATTGCTGTTTCTTGTGACTATATAAGCAAGTATTGATACAAGTTTGTGTGATGCAAGAGCCATACTTATAACGCACTAGCTGACCCACCCAACTGCGTCTGCTTCACATAAGAGAATTTTTTCCGTTTTTGCAACATTTTTCATTGATGCTCCGCTCCCATTGATTGTACCGTGATGTTATATAGCCTATAGCCTTCCTCGATAAATGGGCTATCCAACGCGAAAATAATTTTTAATTCGAACCAGTAGTGCCTGAGATTAACGCGTTCAACCAAACAAACAAACTCTTCAGCTTTATAATATTAGTATAGAAGTATATATATTGTTAGTTGCGGAATGCGACGTAAACAAGTAACGTCACGAATCATCCGATCGAGCGTGCTATAAAAGCGCGCTCGGCGCGCAATGACTCACTTTGACATCGAGCGGCGGACGGAACGGACGTGCTGTGTGATCGCTGTTGGGTGTTATCAATTATTTCTTACTTTATTTGTTAATGCATTTCCTGAATAAGTCAATGATTATTTAAAGTTCAAAGTGTGTCTGTTATTATTTTAAGCTGTTTCACATCCGAGTCCTAACAATATATATACGCTCAGTATTATATCATAAATGGTTCATTATGCGTACGTTTGACGAACGTAATTACACGCTGTTTACTTTACACACGGTAATATTGCTCTAGCGGCCATATTAATGTGTGTGCAAATTGAGGACTTTAGTGTGCTGTTAAGCACTTTTTAAATACAGTATAATAATATATTTTGGATAATAATTGGGCTGCCTCGGTGGCGCAGAGGTAGTGTATTCGACTGTTGAGCATGAGATCTCGATTTATGGGCTGAGGGAAGTTTTATTGGCGTTTAGCATCGATCAATTTGATCGATGGCGTTTAGTGTGTAGACATTCTCAGTAGCATCACGGAGTCTGGAACTACGTCCGATAAGCGGCACTAAGTTGCCTTCCTCGTCAGGGATATAGACTCAAGACTTTGTTTGTGAATATCTTTTTAGATTCCGAAAAAACTCTTATACAAGAGCACAACAGCTTTGTCCGTCCGTCTGTTATACAACTTTCAACTCAAGAACCGTAAGAACTAGAGACTCGCGGTCAGCGCCATTTGACTCAGCATAGTCGATATACCCCCGAAAAGACTATTACCTTTGACCTTTGACATTTGACCTCAAGGTCACGTGGTATCACGTGACCTTTGCATATTACTTGAACCATTTTTACAAACTCTAAGATTTACGGCAGTTTATTGCCGTTTCTCACTTGTTGTATTGCTAAGGTTCTACTCGTTTAAAAGTATACTAACAAAACTTTGATAGTCAAGTTGTGTTTTTAGTATTTCATTAGGTATTTGTATAATATATTTACCTCAGAGACTACGAATACTTTTACTACAAATATTAATGACTAGATTTTACCCACGGCTTCGCTCGCGTTAAAATATATTTTATATTGATAAAAAATGTACACTATGTCCTTTCTTGTACCATTGACAACGTGTGTGCGAAATTTCATAATGGTCGGTCAAAGAGTTAACGTGTGAAAGGGTAACAATCAAACTTACATTCGCATTTATAATATTAGTTAGTATGTTGTGCTTTTTATTTAAAGACTACGAGTAATTAGTATTAATTATAATTAGAATTTAACCATTCGCTAACAAAGAAATAGTGTATATTTTAAAGACAGGAATTCATTATGAGAAACTTCGAATTATATCTATAACTAGGTTATACCCGCGGTTTGGTCCACGTCGGCTACAGTTAGCCCACGCCGTCATTTATTCGGATTACGCTATGCACCATAAATTCAGTTCTACTGAACGGAATTACATGAAGCTTAGCTTGGATTTTATGTTAAACTGCAAACTACAACTACATTAAAATACATTCTGTGTATTTTGCGTGAAACTCCAATAAACATACAGTTATAAAGCAATATAAACATAGTTTCGGTTTTAGTATGCCTTAATAATTATATTAATTAATCTGAGTTAGCTTTCAAATATGTGTAATGTACTGACAACTTCGTTACAGTTTTATAATAAGTAGCATAGATTATACATAATTTGACTTAATATCTTTGAACTTGAGTATGTATAATTTATGCTATTACGATAAAATATTATCACAATACTATCGAATCTAACAGACATGTCCGGCCTGAACAAATCACAGCGCCGTCTGCCAGGTCCAATTGTGTATCTAAAGGGGAATGACCATATGCGGTATCGCTTGATAACTAAAATCTAAGCTGTGACACAAGTTCATTATATAGATAATTTTTGTTCATAATTATAATGAACTAGATATTCCCGCGGTTTCACGCGCGTTTCTCGTTACGGCGCCGCTCCCTTGGGTCGTAGCGTGATATTATATAGCCTATAGCCTTCCTCGATAAATAGGCTAGCCAACACTAAAATATTTTTTTAAATCGAACCAGTAGTTCCTGAGATTAGCGCGTTCAAACAAACAAACTCTTCAGCTTTATAATATTAGTATAGATTTATAACGTAATGTGGAGTCTCACATTTGCCGGATAAATAAATGTGAAATATTTGTTTTTTATTTTGTATCATAATTTTCCGTTACAGATTTTTTGTCTGATAGTCATATAGAAAATTAATTAAAATCAGACACATTGATTTTAATTGATTTGTATATGACTATCAGTCGATGGAAAAAATTGAATATTTATTGACAAAAAAACGTTACGTGTACTTACCTGTAGTTATCGATTTTTAATTAAATGTAAGTCACTTAATCTTTTAATTGTTCTCGTGCATATATGTATATTTATATTCTGTAAGCGATAGTTTAATTAGATCTTAATCTTACTGTTATTTAAAGGATAAATAGTAGGATTCTACATCTTGATTTACTAAGTACACGCATATATTTCTCTGAAACCCGACAAATTACATACATGATATTTATTTTTTCTTAAACTACATACTAAAACGAATCTTAAACAGTAGTTTTCGATCGTGGTGTTCTTCTCACCTCCCTGGGGTGGGGGGTGGGGGAGCCTTTGTGAGTGCGACTCCTTAAGGCGTTCCTCACCGCGGCCCATTACTATGGGTCGGTCGTTGTGGTGTTCCGCCCTTGAGGCTGGCCAGCCGGGTGAGTCTCCGTTGGGAGAGGCCTAGCAAGCCGCCTGCGAGAGGACGGTGGTTCGCCGTCTACGTGGGGTAGTGGTGACAACGCCCCGCTCGAGGGAACCGGAATCAATTCCCGAGCGGGGCGTTTTGTGTCTCCTCCTAGTCCATGTTGTGGTTTCCGGATGGGGGAGGGAGGCGATGTTGGTCAGATGGGTGTGAGCTGAGCAATCCGCCCGCTCGAACATCCGCCCGGCCAACCCGCCCACGAAACCCTCTATCGGTTGCCACTTGAGGTCCCGGAAGATGGTGGCGTTACGGAGATACCTGGGCGCGTCGACCGCCCAGCGAAGGCAGGTATTTTCGGCGGACTGCAGGCGTTGTTGCGTCTGCCCTGCTGTCAGGTTGTACCAGGCCGGCCCCGCATATGTGAGGCGCGACCTGATATAAGTTTTATAGATGGCGAGCTTCGCTTGCAGCGGCAATCTTGAGGACAGCAGGGGACGAAGTTTCGCCCGCGCTACCTTGGCGTTCGCGACGGTCGACCGTACATGTTGCACCATCGTCAGGTTCCTGTCGATGGTGACGCCCAGGTACCTGACCGTTGGCGACCAGGGGATTTCCTCCCCCATCAGCTGTAGCGGCGGTGGTTGGACTACCCTTCCAGTCACCATCGCCTGAGTTTTAGACACGTTGCACTTGAGCCTCCACTTCTTCAGCCAGCCCGGAAGCGCTTCAAGTGCTCGGCTCATCTTCAGTGCAGCGTGTCTAGCGTTCCTGGAACTGGACAGGTATGCGGCATCATCGGCGAAAAGCGCCAATTTGACATCACCCACCACCGGGATGTCATCGGTGTAGTGGGAGTACAGGGTGGGGGAGAGGCAGCTCCCCTGTGGGACCCCGGGCTGGATGGACTTCTCCTCTGACGTGGCGTCCTCGACGGCCACGTGGAATGTTCTTCCACGAAGGAAGGAGTCGATGACCGTGACAAGTCGTCGCGGAAGTGATGACGTCGACAGTTTGTGGATGAGGCCGTCATGCCACACCCTGTCGAACGCCTTCTCCATGTCGAGCATCACGGTCACCGTATACCCGCACTTGTTCATCCATGAACAGGGGGCGCGTGGGGTTGGGCACTAACATCTGCCTGCAGAGGCGTGTCAGTGAAGCTTGGTCATCTTCTAGATGAATTAGGTGGTTCTCCCACGAGTCTCCCCTGTGTTCCCACAGGGCGGCCTTGAGCTCGTTGGTAAGACGGTTGTAGGCGGTCTTGTCCCGAGGGTGGCGGGTTCTCTTCCAGGTCCTCATGGCCTCGCGCTTCTCCTCAAGCAGTCTCTGGAGCGGTACGGGTGGGGGTCCCTCCGCTCCGAGTATGGTTAGGGCTTGAGGTGGACCGAAGCGCGGCCTGGATGGACCTGGAGAGATCCTCGGTGGCTGCGTCGACTTCCTCCGGGGTGAAAATGACGGCTGGTCTGTGGAACTTTTCCAACTTGGAGACGTAATCGTTCGAGTTGGTGGTGGTCTTCGGCTTAGGAGGGTTGACCATCGCCGCGGGATCCCTGAACACCAGCAGCACCGGTCGGTGGTCAGATGGTAGGTCTGGCAGGACCTCTTGCGTAGGGGGAGCCCTCAGTCCCCTGTATATGGTGACATCCAGCACGTTGTCACCGTGGCGCCCCGAGGGATCTAGCCTAGTGGGCTCTCGGGGGCCGGCTATCTCGTATTGGTACGTGCTGGCGTCTTGGAAGAGAAGCTCCCCCGCGCGGTCGTTGCTAGCGCAGTTCCATGCTCGGTGTCTGGCATTCAGGTCTCCCGCGATGATGGTGGGTGTAGTAGGATGGAGCAGCCCACGAATCTCGTCCACCCGGAATTTCGTGGGAGCCGCAGATCCTGGAGGGCGATAGGCCGCGTAGAGGCGCATCTCCCGTCCGCCGACTTGGACGTCAATACCGAGGGCGTAAACGGTGTTGAGTCTCTTCGGCTCGACGAGTTGATGCACCACTGACCTCTTCACCAGGACAGCAAGTCTTCGGTAGACCACGCCTGCCGGCGAGACCTCATCTTGCCGGTATACGAAGTACCCCGAGATCTTGAGGGGAACGGAAGTTTTGAGATGGGTCTCGCTTATCAGCATGACGTCGACTTGCTGTTCCTTGAGGAAGAGGCGTACGAGGCCAATCTTCTCTGTCAGCGGCTTAGCCATCGGAAGGGAGGGACTGCAGCATTCCAGTTATGTCAATGTCGCCTGCCCTCACCCGCTGTGCGAACAGCGAGAGTAAGGCGGTGAGTTGACTACGTTCCGCGTCATTGCCGACAGCGGTGGTGGCGGCTGCAGTTTCCGCTGTTTTGGTCGCCGGAGGGAGGCTCGGTCCAGGCTGCTTCTTCCTCCTCCTCCTTTTCGAGAGTTTGGTGGTGGTTGCGTCTTTGTCCGCCGGGATGTTAGCTTTCGCCATTAGCGTGGCCGTCGCGGATTCGGTCACCTGGTTGGGGTGGGTAACCAGCTGTGAGGGGCCGGTCTTGGGAGGTAATCCCGTCCCGCGGCTGCGCGCCTCCCGCTTGTACATGGGGCACGCGGGGCTGCTGGCTATGTGCTGTTCCTTGCATTTGGCGCAGGACGGGAGTTGTTCCCTCGGTCGAGGGCACTCATGTGCGTGGTGTCTGCCACCGCATCGCACGCAGGCCAATGGCCTGTGGCAGTTCTGGGAGCTGTGGCGGAACCCTTGGCAACGGTGGCATTGCGATGGGCCTTTCTTTCCCCTCCAGGCCTCGACGACCACTCCGGGCATGAGAAGCACCTCGTTCACCGCGTACGTGGCCTGTGCGGCGGCTGGTGTCTTCTCCACCTCCGCAAAGAAGATGCACCCCGGTCTGCCCGTTCGGGCCCGGATGTGCTTGGCGTACATGACCGGCACTCCCTTGTCGGTCAAGTCCTTGGTGATCTCCTCTGCGGGGGTGTCGGCGGGGAGGCCACGAATGGCCACCTTCAGTGGCCGTTGGCTAGGCGGTGCGATGGCGTAGTATGGCGCCTTCTCCTGCCCGAGGTCGTCTAGATATGCTTGGATGACCCGGAACTCCTGGTCATCCTTGGGCATAAAACGGAAGCCCTTGCCGTAGGGCCTTCCGTTAGGGGCGTAGCCAATTTTAACAGCCAGCTCTTTGAAGTGGGCCGTCCAGTTCTCTAGACGGTCCACGACGAAGACTGGCTGCTTCTTGGCGGTGCTAGTGACGGTTGCTGGAGTCGGCCTCAGCCTCGGCGCCGGCGTTGGGGCTGCCACCAGCACGGCGGCTGCCGTTCTTGGTCTCGATGGAGCGGCAGGCGGTGGCGCCCTTTGTGTCAGCATCGACTCCGAGGTCGACGGCGCCAGTGTGGGCGATGGTGGTCGGGGGGGCTCGCAGGAGGATGAGAAATCTTCCTGTACGTCCATCCCCCTTTCCAGGTAGACTGCCAGGCTGGTGGGGCGTTCCGGCGTTGCTAGGCCGCCCGCTCGCTTGCCCGGTGGGCTGTTTCCTCCCTCTTCCTCGCGCTCGCGCGCCCTTTTCTTGGGGATGGCGATGCTGGGGGAAGGTTCGATAGTAGTAGTAGTGGTGGTGGTAATGGCGGTGCTAGTAGGTGTCTGTGGCGGCTCTCCCGTGAAGAGATCCGGCCACATGGCCTGCACCGCGTGGAGCTTGGCTAGGTCCTCGTGTGAGACGTCCTCCCTTTTCTTTTCTCCCAGGAGGACGTCCATCACCCGGAAGTAGGCCTCAACCCAGCGCTGCAGTCCCTGCGTTAGGGCACCCTCTTTGCGAAGGGTCTGGAACACCCGGGCATCCCCCTCGTGTCTCCTTCGCTAGAACTGCAGATCCGGATGGACCCCCGATTCCTTGGGCGGCGGTGGTGGCGGTGGTGGTGGTGGTGGTGCTGGCGATGGCGTAGGCGTCATCCTGCGATGTAGGCCGTCACGTGGCGCCTAGACGTGGTGGCTGATGCCAGTCCTCGAGCAGTCAGAGTCGGGGCTTGGCGCTGGTGCCAGACCGACTCCTTCCACTCGACGAGAGCACCACCACGTCGGCTTTCAGGTGACGGCAATCCTCTCACGAAGGTAACCTACGCGGTCGGCACAGTTAAAATTTGTTATGTTAAAAATAACGATCTACTGGGTCGTAGTAGTTACGGCGCCCGTACGTTAACGGTCAGTCGCGCGATGCGTCCGTCCGCCTCGACAGCTGTGGCCGTCTCAGTAGTTTTCATCTTGACACTGTAATATTTATACCGATACTATTTTCCTTAGTCGCTTGGGCATTTCCTTTCTCTTTCTAAATTAATAAATATCATTTTCTAACAATAGACTTACAATTAACAACTAATTATTAGATACAGAGTTGGGCATTGTATTATCATATTGTTAGTTGCGGAATGCGACGTAAACAAGTAACGTCACGAATCATCCGATCGAGAGTGCTATAAAAGCGCGCTCGGCGCGCAATGACTCACTTTGACATCGAGTGGCGGACGGAACGGACGTGCTGTGTGATCGCTGTTGGGTGATATCAATTATTTCTTACTTTATTTGTTAATGTATTTCTTGAATAAGTCAATGATTATTTAAAGGTTAAAGTGCGTCTGTTATTTTTTTAACCTGTTTCACATCCGATTCCTAACAATATAATAGATAATGTAATCACGTGTTATAATATGAAAATTTATGCACGCTACAATTATTTTTATTTTTAAAAAGACATCTCCCGCATTGGGCATAACTCCCGTGTCACGGGCGACTTTACAAACATCTAAACAACGGACACAAAGAACACACAGACTCGGAACAGCCATTCGTGGTTCACACAAATTTTTGCCCCGTGCGGGGATCGAACCCACAACACTCGGCGCGGTGGCAGTGGCGAGGCGACCACTTAAACCACTACGCCATCCGTGCAGACAATTGGCAGAATACCTTGATACAAAACATTGTATTACCTGTATATCACCATTCACCATATCTATATATTAATAAGTGAAGCGAAAACTTTGGATCCCTTTTTACGAAAATTGGGCGGACGGAGGAGTATGAAATTTCGCACACTTATAGTTTATACAGAGAAGAAGTGACGAATGCTAATATTTTTATAAAATATGCATTTGAAATACATTACATTAATGAAAAAACACTACACGCACACATCTATGCATTTGACACACGCAGTCGAAGCGCGTAACTATGGTTACATATACCAATATATAATGACATATACAAACTTGTCGAATTTCGAGCACTAGGCGACCGCTAGTATATAATAATAACATAATATTATCCCTGTATTGAACTGTCCCACTGCTGGGCACGGGCCTTTTCTCACTGTGAGAAGAGTTAGTCCATAGACCACCACGCTGGCCTAGTGCGGGTTGGCAGACTTCACATCTCTTCGAGAACATTATGGAGAACTCTCATACATGCAGGTTTCCTCACGATGTTTTCCTTCATCGTTAAAGAAAACGACAATTAACTATTTAATACGCATATAACTTCGAAAAGTCAGAGATGCGCGCCTTGGGTTCAAACTCGAGATCTCTGCGTGGCAGTCCAACGGTGCCCACTTTTTCTTAAACAAATTCTATTCTATTCTAAGAAATCGATTTTAAAAACGTCTATTCGGTCTAGATTTTAATTTATTGAACCAAATATCCTTACGTTCGCCATAGGACGCTTTGTTTCAATTCTGTAGTGAGATTAATATTACATGGTTTCCGTGTATCGTGCCCCAACGGTGAGCGCTGGCAAGGCGTGTCGAGAGCTAATGGCGGCCAAATCGATTACATATTTACTTCACAGTGTTCGCAACTTGTCCGAGTGTGCAATAGCGGGAACTTTACTCGGAATTAGTAATGTTGTGTAGAACGTTAAGTGTTGATAGCTATCAGTATATTATGTTGATATGTAGTCGTACATATTCGTCGCCTATATATCTGAAGGGGCGGGCATAGGTCTTTACACGCACATTTCGCAAGGTAAGTTCTTGGGATCCAAGTTGACGAACTTCTTGCCATCTACCGTGTATATTGCCAAACCCCGTGCAACCTCACTAACAACTGAGAACCACCAAACAAGCAAAGCCCAAATGGAGAATCCTTAAGACCTAACGGACTCGTACATGTTTCTCCTTTTCTTCGCCTATAATTAACCTATTAGTCGCAGCGAGACACCGGCAGCGGCGCGGCGGCGGTATGAATGCCAGGTTTTCGATTACGTCTTACATTTCAACAATTGACCGTTTAAAGTAATAAATAATAGAACTCTCAAAAATACAAACAAACTAATAGAACTTATAGCAGTAACAGACAACACACAGTTAAAAAATTATGCCTGTTTCTAAACGTAAGCGCCAGAATATCATAAAACAGTTGGTTTAATACCGCAACCCTTATTCTTGATCTTAAACGAACTAGTGCCGTGACGTCAGCTCAACCTTAAAAAGGGTTTGTTCCAAATTCGGGCTCAAGGGACGAACTTGAGTAAGTGCTTACCAGACCATGACCTTGTAATTCATAAGTTTCAAGTTATATTATAAAAGCATTATTTGATTAAGAATGTCTGGTCGTTTCATTATAAGGTTTCTTGAAATTGGTAGGTTTTCGTACCTTGACGGAGATTATTATGAACCGTCACACTCTAAGGATAGAGTACTTTTTTCTTTGGGTAGCTTATGCTTGTGACTTCATACGCGTGGAGATTGGAAGTTAGGAATTTGGAAGAACTTTCTTTGCAAGTAAGAAAAAAAGCTGATCAACACACATAATACTCGACTTTTAGCCGGCGTATCAATATGAAACATACATACATACATAGATTCACGCCTGTTTCCCAGAGGGGTAGGCAGAGACTACGGATTTCCATTTGCTACGATCCTGACACACTTCTCTGGCTTCAATCACTTTCATCACATTCCTCATACACGCCCGTCGGTTCAAGGAGCTTTTAACCTGGCCTTTGTCCAGAACGCCTCCGATCTGATCATATATGAAATGAAAATAAAATGAAACATGAATCAGATTTTAAGTTAGACCTCTAGCAATACAATTGTAAAAACCACATGCATCTTCGTGCAGTAGTTTATGCATAATGCGTATACAAACATTACAGACAAACGAACAAAATTCAAATATGGCTTCTATGGCTCTTACAAAGCCTCTCAAATTATTTTCTTAAATGTCTCTACATCAACCAGTAACAATTTTATTATATGTATAGATTAAACGCACAAAAATAAAGTGAAAATATGTGTTTTTATTTAAGGGTAATATCTAGTTATATTTAAACGATAAGTAACATAGTTTAAAACTTATTCATGACATCGCATTAAAAATTGTGGGAGAATCTACAAGGCAAGAGAAGCAGGGATAGCACCGGTTTACCGATTGATTAGCCGGGCAGTAGTTTTTGTCATCTGTCGACGATCTTAGCTAGAGTAGCTTGTCAGTTAAACCATTAATCAATATCTACTTTATTATTAAGAAAGATTGTTTGTTTGTATGTCTCTAGGCGATAATCACTTGGACTACAGATTTGATTTGAAAATCTTTCAGTGATAGAAATAATTTTTGATTTAATCTTTACAATAAGAAGCTAATTACGATTGACATCACTTATATTATGATTATAAAGAATTGTTGATAGTACAAAATTATTATATTTGATAAACAAATTTACAGAAAAATGAGCTGATTGCCTGCTATATCGACGTGAGCGGACCAGTCTTGTACCAATATACATCTTAAATATGAATCCTATTTATTGCTAACAACATTATTTATTTTAACATGAATTGATAGTAATTTTATACCTCATTAACATGGATTATGATATTTGAACAAGTAACAACGTCGTCATTGAATTTTAATGGACATAAAATTTGTATTTTACAACATATGATTGGGTCGTATAGTCGAGGAAATATAATTATGCAATATACATTATACGCAATTTATATAAATTAATTCACGCTCGGCGCAGTACTATAGTTGATACGGCGAGTGAAGGATACTTACGTGCTATTCTGTTGACAAACTCACATCGAACTCGATTGTCGTCTCGCCAGCCAACCAGCCACTGTAACCAACTGTTATTGCCATGGCTACTATAGAAAAGTCACCCAAATTATACAGCTGACTTGAATGTGAGCTCGGCAGTGAGTGTTAGCGGACAAAATAGCTGGGCGATGTCTTATATATTTGCAAGGTACCTACCAGTATCTACCTTATGGATAGTCCGTCTTCTGATTGCTCAATCCGCACGCTGGTAAAATTGCTGGTACTAGTATAATTTACACTATCACTGAAGATTTATATACATACGCTTTGTTTTGTTAAGACTACTCCTTCCCGCACTAGCCATAATTCCTGTATCGCGGGCGACTTTACAAACAACGGACACAAAGTTAGAACACCCAGACACGAAACAACTATTTGTGGCTCACACAATTTTTTGTCCCGTGTGGGGATGGAATCCACAACACTCCGCACAGCGGTAGTGCCGAGGCGATCACTTAAACCACTACGCCATCCGTTTGTACAACGGTGCTTAATTATATTCAATCTTAAGTCAAGCGCTTTTATTAAGCATCTTAATTAACCGCTAAATCCATTGTAGCGATTCGAGTTCATATTAAAAGCGTTCAGTAAACTACTCGTGCGAACTCTTTGCCTTTACGGCACATTCACGTATGTATATACGCTGAAAACAACATAAGGGACTTCGCATATGAGACGTAGTAGAATTCTGTCGAAGTCTATTTGAACGAAGTCGTAATGCTTTTATACATCGCGGCATCGTGCATCGTGGATAATTCGTAACGTATACGGTACCAGATTTTGCCCGCGGCTTCGCTTGCGTAAATGTAGGTTACGTTAGTAACAGTAGAATACATAGCTTCGAACAACGATGCTATCCTGGTACACCTGGTCGAATACCGCGGTCTCGAGTGGTTCGTCTGCCATATCTGCTGCTATGGCCAGAGTAGCTGTTCCTGTGACTTCGCCGATGTTGTGCTTAAAGCTCTATTTTGTTCTGACGACAGTCTGCTGTTTTAACTGCAATATGATATTCAATACTTTCTTCTAGATAAAAGGTATCCTGTATCCTTTTTTGTTCTCCTGACAACTTGTATTCGTAATTTCATGATAATCGAATAGTTAAGACGTAAAAGCGTAACAAACAAACTCACATTCGCATTTATAATATAAGTTAGGATGATACCACTAAGCCAAAACACATGCGATTGTTCCCACATATACAAACTTGAAAATAGAATGCGCTTTTGTTTCGCCGGCTCCTCGATCTTTTCGTACTGTAGTTTTCTTTATAATATGTATGACAACCTGGTCAGCAAGTCGATTCGTGAAACCATATTGTGTGAATATACCGTTAGCGCTGATGTTTTTACTACACGAGTTATGTTTTATTTCTAGGTAATATACGTAGCTCGTAAAATATGTCTGTGATGTTTAATTCCTAGGGTGCAGACGTCCTAAACTGCACTTATAGCGAAGCGGATAAGTGCCTAGCCCTAGATAGACTAGTGGACAAGCACTTAGGTTTGAAGGTGTCTAATTGTACTTTGTGTCCATTCATTATATGTTCGTTTAGTCCACCGCGACACAACCACCTCAACATAGGGCTCGATACCTAAGGTGTGAAATGTCTATTCCAAATAAGAGGATATAATGTTCTGACTGACATGATGTTATATAAAATACTGTTTCATTACTCCATTAAAAAGTCTACACACTAAGAATAATTCCTGTGTCGCGGGGATTTTGCAAACATTCAAACAACGGGTACAAAGTACATCCAGTCTCGAAACAACTATTTGTAGAACATACAAATTTTTGTCCCGGTGGAGGATCGAACCCACTCGGCGCACTAGCACTAGCTAGGCGACCACTTAAATCACTACGCCATCCATACAGTGTTATAAACCTTTCTTTTTTTTTTTGAATTGTGGCAATGCCTTGACGCATACCTCTCCGCTGAAAAGGGGAGCGGAGAGGTTATGTCGGGCTCACCCGACCGTGTTATAAACCTAGCTCAGCGGAACATACTGTAGTTTGACATAATGTTGATTAATCACTCTACATTTAAAATTCGGATATGACATTGAGGACTTTTAAAAGTAACTCTTTGTTTAATGGAACCTATTACCATCTAGCTAAGTGCGCCATTTAATGGGGCTAAATAATTTCACTTCAAATACAAATATGGCAGCTATTTGATTTATTGTTTTGAAGTACAACGCCATAAATAGAAAAGGCACATCCGTACTAATATTATAAATGCTAATGTGAGTTTGTAACGCTTTCAAACCTTAACTACTCGACCGATAATCATGAAATTTCGAATACATGTTGTTAGGGGAACAGAAAAGGACATAGGGTACCATTCATTCACAAAAAAGTTCATTGGCTAACCTAACCTTCATTTACGCGAGCGAAACCACGGGCAAAATTTTGCAAATCATAAACTACTAGGTCCTTATTTACAAAAGTTGATATTGATTATCTATACATCTATACAAATAAATAAAATTGAAGTGTCTGTTTGTAATGTCAAAATAACAGCTTTTTATCTAATGCATATAAAAGTATATAAGGTACCTATACGAAAATATCTATTTTAAAGTTTTTGTCTGTCTGTCTGTCTGTTTGTTCCGGGTAATCTCCGAAACGGCTGAACCGATTTTGACGGGGCTTTCACTGGCAGATAGCTGATGTTATAAGGAGTAACTTAAGTTACTTTGACTTTATAAAAAATAGGGTTCCGCGAAAACAAACACTTTTTAGTTAAAATCTACGCGGATGAAGTCGCAGGTAACAGCTAGTAAAAAATATATTTGCACTTTATCAACACACGTACAATTATTTGCCTTGTAATCTATACAAATAAAATAGAGCAGAATAGTTTGTTTATTTTATTTGTATGACTGCGCTAATATAATAATAATAATAATATTTTACCACATACACACAACACCATCTAGCCCAAACTAAGCAGAGCTTGTACTATGGGTACTAGACAATGGATAAACATACATATTATATACTTTTTTTTTTGTTAATACATACATATTATACATAGAAACACCCAGACCAAGACAAACATCCATGTTCATGCACACAAATGTTTGACTTGTGCGGGAATCGAACCCGTGACCTCAGGCATGGCAGTCGGTTACACTAACCACTACGCCACCGAGGCCGGCAAATATTTAAAGCTACCGGTCGGATTTTAAAATAAACTTTGCATTTGATAGCTCAATTTTTGAGTAAGGTTATAGGCTATATGATATAACACAACGAGCCATGGGAAGCAAAGCAGTAGCAGTAGTAGTATATGTATGTATATGCAAACTAGGTATCACTAGGTACATATTATAAAACAAAGTTCCCCGCCGTGTCTGTCTGTTCGCGATAAACTCAAAAACTACTAAACGGATTTTCATGCGGTTTTCACTAATAGACAGAGTGATTTATGAGAAAGGTTTGACTGTACAATTTGTTAGGATTTTGTTCTACCCGTGCGAAGCCGCGGCGGGTCGCTAGTTATATATTATTCTAGCTATTGCCCGCGGCTGCGCTCGCGTTAATTTATAATTTGACAATCAATTCGGGTTGTACTCTGCTTGTAATAATATAATTCAATCATGATTCGAAAGACACATGGCGCCATCTATTACCATAAGAACGTTATTGTTGTTTTCCTGGGGAACAGTAATTTTTTTCGGGATGAAAGATAGCCTATGTCCGTTTCTGTACACCTGACAACGCATATAAAAAAATTCAGGATGATCGGTTTAGTGGTTTAGGCGTGAAAAGGTAACAAACAAACAAACTCATTTTCGCTTTTATAATATTAGTTAGGACAGGATTAGGATTAGGATTACAAACCTAACATAGTCATGTCAGTGATTGCTGGGATTGTAATAGTTTTGTAAGTATAAAGAGCAGTATCTGTGTGTAACGATACGTCAGGTGTTCGTGACTGCACACATTCAAAACTGTTTTGCTGCTTGGATTGCTAGTAACAGGAATTTTATCGGCTCACTTGAGCCGCATCGCCTTTAATACATAGAGTTACGCGTGTATATCTCCAAATTATACAAAATGGTGTATTACAGTGGTATTAGCTCAACTATGTCTTAGATTTTACCCAGAAGACAAGCCTTTCCCGTCTACCAAAGTGCCAGTTACCGTATTGCTATTAAGAATTGATTGACGGCAATTTCCATTAACAAGCGGTCGCCTAGTATTCGAAATTCGAGCAGTTTGGCTGTAAGAAATTGGTGATATAATATTATGTCATTATATATTGATATAATTATGTAACCATAGTTACGCGCTTCGACTGCGTGTGTCAAATGCATGGTTGTGTGCATGTAGTGTTTTTTCATTAATTTAATGTATTTCTAATGCATATTTTATAAAAATATTAGGATTCGCCCCTCCTTCTCCATATAAACTTTAACTGTGCCAAATTTTATACTTCTCCGTCTGCGCAATTTTCGTAAAAAGAGGTACATAGTTTTTGCTTCACGTATTAATATTTAGATACCTATTGCACAGATGGCGTAATACTTTAAAGGGTCGCCGCCTCGCTACTGCCACTACGCTGAGTGTTGTGGATTCGACTCTCACACGGGACAAAAATGAATATGATCCGCAAATGGTTTTCCGAGTCTAGGTGTTCTTTGTGTCCTTTGTTGTTGTTTGTAAGGTCCCCCACTACACACGATTTGTTCCTAGTACGGGAGCTGTCTTTTTATCAACTTTTTTCGGGAAACGAAACCAAGACCTCAAGCACACCAGTCGCATAACAAAGTTTACGATCAGTAAATATCGTCATTAAACCGCTGAAGCGACGACAACATCACGTGTGTCTGCTTTAAATCGTAGTCAGTTCTTAATATTTGATTTTATTTTAGGAAAATCAAAAATTAATTATATTGTTGTACCTATTAGCTCCCACTCATGGAAGGCGCTGGCACCTGTGATACAATGTTTCATGAGTACAGGTGTCACCGTTTCGTCATTTTCTACAAAACTGTTTCCACATATTGTATTTTCTTATTGTTATATATGTCGGCGGATGCAGAGGGTGCCTCACGAGTAACACCAGAGTTACCTGATGACGCATCGAGCCCCACTGATGCCACACAACCGCAGCCGTCAACATCACGACTGTCCGGCTACTTGATGGCTAAACAGAAGATGATCAGCAACCTGGCTCTTCAGACATCCCTGCAGTGCCGACACAAATAATCGGTTATATGGATTTGCGTCGACATATACTATTGTAATTTTATTGGATAAATAAATACTTAATTATTATTAAAAAGAAAATAGACTTCTGACTACCTACTCATAACAAGTGTCATTGTAAAATATAAAAAATACTTTATTCTTTAGATGTGATGTCTCACACCTTTAATAGATAATCTTCACTGACACCGTTAAAAACAATTACAAACTTGATGCATAAATAATTATGAGTCTGTATATGTAATGGACGCTCGTGTCACTAAAAGATCCTCAGGCAATGATAGAATACAAAATAAATAATTTCAATAACAGTATTACCGTCAATACTTAAATGCTTCATGTATCTTTGATGTACATACATAAGTGTTACTTTGTGACCTCAATGAATAAATGACTTATGACTTTTTGACTTTGTCACCGACACAGTGGTATGACGATGTACTACTGCCCACTATACATATTTATGTTCCTATATATTATGTTTAGATATAGGTATATGTAGAGGCCACATATATGTAACTGTTAATATTATATCCTTGAACAGATTCAATCGTAGCATCACCAAAAAGTTAGCAACGATTTGACTGCAAGAATGGCGTAGTGGTTTTTTTTAAAGTGAAAACTTCTTTATGCGCCTTGAGCTCTTCTTGGGTGAACAAAAACCATGGAAATACACAAAAAGCATTCACCGTTTCACACCATAGTGCGAAACGACTAATTACCCTTAATAACCTTTAAGAGAGATCAGGAACTAGCATCCGACCCGCCCTTTTTTTCTTGGTTTACAAAGAAGTGTGTATGATCAAGGATTAAAGTTTTCACTTCTATCGGCAGTCCCCAAAGACTGCCCCAATTTTTATGTAGATCTGTGTGTATTGTCGACTATTAGTCTTTTACAACAATTTTTTTATAATAATAATCTTTTATTCAACTTAAATTGGTACAAACGGATACAGAGCTTAGGTTACATCGTAAAGGTAACATATAAGGGGTGCCTGTACTAGGGTAAACCTGTGCCACAGGCATTAAAGGCACATATTGTATAATCCTAATCCTATCCTAACTAAATTATAAAAGCGAAAATGAGTTTTTTTGTTACCTTTCACGCCTAAACCACTGAACCGATCATCCTGAAATTTTGTATATACGTTGTCAGGTGTACAGAAACAGACATAGGCTACCTTTCGTCCCGAAAAAAATTACTGTTCCCGAGGAAAACAACAATAACGTTCTTATGATAATAGATGGCGCCACGTGTCTTTCGAATCATGATTGAATTATATTATTACAAGCAGAGTACAACCCGAATTGATTGTCAAATTCTAAATTAACGTGAGCGAAGGCGCGGGCAAAAGCTAGTACAGATATAAATTCTAAAATTGGTTGCCTCGCCACTGCCACTACCACGTGGTATGGATCAGATTCCCACCCGTACCTACAATTGTTCCATTGTTTCAATGTTTGTAAAGTCCCCCGCGACACAGGAGTTATATCTAGTTTTAAATTTGTATTTTATACAAACTAAACTAAACATAAATTTTACGTTTACATGAGTTACTTTTGGAACTAAATATATAAATTCTGAATTCATCATCATCATCATCAGGCTATAATAGTCCACTGCTGGACATAGCCCTCCCCCAAAGAGTGCCATAGCGCCCTGTCTTCAGCTTGCTGTATCCAGCATCTGCCTGCCTTATTATTAAATTCTGAATTACTACTTTCTAAATAGTTGTAATATAAGTAAAATATATTCACCCCGATGCACCTGCGGCCCTATGAATTTTATACTCCTTTACGGTATTACTTGCAAGTTAAATAACAACGCGATAGTATCGACATTAAATATTAATGACATGTAATAAATGTACTACATAGTCTCATAATAACCTTTGCTGATAATAACCTTTGCTGAGGGCTAATTAGCGAGACTTTGTTAGTACCCTCTTCGTTCCCTAGAAAGACAGCACTATAAATCGAATGCCTCCGTGGCGCAGCGGTGGTGAATGCGATTGCTGAATGTGAGGTCTCAAAGGGTTCGATTCCGGGTCGGACCAACAAAAACGTTACTGAATTTTTCTGCCAAAAAATCTCTATATGAGCTCAGCGTTAGGAAGTTGGCAGTGCTAGACCTCTTTGCCTCGGAAGGCACGTAAAGCCGTTGGTTCTGCCCCTGATCTCTCTTTTCGCAGAAAAATTCTCTCTCCTCCCATCAGATCATGAGAGTTAGGGAACAGAGAGCACTCTTGTGTTTGCGCACATACTCGTGCACTATAATATCTCCTACGTATATCGCCAGTCGCATTAGGATTGGCCGCCCTGACTGAAATTTGGTCGGGAGGATATTATTATTACATCTATGTACTTATAGACGGCCTCGATGGCGTAGTGGTTAGTGTAACCGACTGCCACGCCTAAGGTCGCGGGTTCGATTCCCGCACAAGTCAAACATTTGTGTGCATGAACATGGATGTTTGTCTTGGTCTGGGTGTTTTAATATGTACGTATTTACAAAAAAAGTATATATGTACGTTTATCCATTGTCTAGTATCCATAATACAAGCTCTGCTTAGTTTGGGCTAGATGGTGTTGTGTGTATGTGATAGAATATTATTTTATATATTATTATATTATTATTGCCGGTTTAAGCTGTCGTCAGATATCTTTGGAAGGTTTTAGTAGAGTCATAAACTTAGTCTATAACTTCACGACGAAGAGATTAGACGATGCTAGAACTTCCCTATGCGAACGTCTAACAAGTAACTCCTAAGGCAGTGGTCCGACCGCCGGCGAGAAAACGACTAACTATTGGCGATTTTCTCTCTCAAGAAACGCACAATTAATATGCATTCCGTGTAAACGAAAGAGATGCATATATTAAAAGTTGCTCTCTGACTGTTCACACTGCCGGCGACGACTCGTTTTACTAGTTTTGTCGCTGAGCCAAGAGCTTTCAAAAGTAAACTCGCTCAGCGATACTCGTTCAGCGATGCTCGCTCGCTTGATCATTTCTTTTTATAATCATTTCTAAACAGTGCGGCTTTGAAAGTAGACGTATGGATATCAACAAATCATTGCAACTCTCATTGTTGTCTAGTTCAGACGACGACGATGATGTATTTTACGATAATGTTTGTGTAGTGGCAGCGGCAACTCTGAAAAAACGGAAGAAAAAAGACGATTTTGGATGCAAAATTTGTGGTCGCGTGCGCAGGTTTGCACAGGACTGAGCGACCGCGGGCGAGTGGCGCGAGTAATCGCTCGTCGCACTTGCACACTCGCTTATAGCCCGGCGACAAAACTATCGAAACTACACACTCGTTTCCCGCTGATCGTCAACTCGTTTATAGTTTCTAGTTCTATTCGTTTCTAGTTCATCGTCGATGGTCGGAGCACTGCCTAACACTTGATGATGTTAAGGCAGCTTATAAGGTATACAGTAATGTTTGAATAAGTGTAATATTGACAATTGAATGTCATTTTCTATATAAACAAAAAAAAATAAAATCATTTATTTCAGACGTTACAGTCCATAAATTGTTAGTAATAAGTTAGTAACAATTTTGTGCTTATCTTCTATGTTAGTAATGTTAGTACCTATATAACCCTGATTTCTTTTACTTTATTATACCCAAAGCCACTCCAACCATGTGCCTTTGGATGAGACAGTCTGGTCTCGCAACAATAGTCTTCAGCATACCATTCCGACTGTTACGTAAACGTTGTAATAAGGATGCTGCTTTCTTACGCATAATGGCATGAAAACCATCCGTATGTGCTTCTACAAACATGCTCGACGCACTACAACGCCATATATAGGGTTAAATTAAAAATAATAATAACCCGTGTCTTCTTTACATAATACTTAACAAGTCTTGCTCTACTCTTTCTAAAATATATTTTAATAATTGAAATTAAACAATTTTATATGGATTTTATCGTCTAGTCTCCTCGTGAACATGGCTGCTGAAAAGTAACCAAAACGTCGGGGAAAGTGTGAAATTCAATTTAAATAGCTTAAATTGAAGTAAACAATAACTAGTAAAAATGTTTAACAATAGTAGTTTAATGTTTCAAAATTATGTAATAATGGTGTTTTATAAAAATAAACAACGCGTAAACGTAAGACAATATACTCACCTCGCGGTATCTTTTTTGTTATTGTAATTGGACTCCATTTTCCGCATTTGAACTCCAAGTTGGTCCATTATGTACGCGGTGTCGCGGTGTCTTATTAGGTACGCCTTGTTTTGTGAGTACTCTTTTTTTGCAACCACGTGTACAATGGCAACATATTTTGTATTTATATATGAAACAGTCAAATAATTAATTATGAAAAGTTGTAGAACAAAAGTTGTTATGAAGAGTATAAATAAGGCACTGGTAGAAAGGTTATTATTATTTTTCAATTAACCCTGTGTACTATCTATGAGTTTATGTAATAAGTACCTATGTATGTATATCATTTTATACAATATAGGCGGCAGGTATATGGCCCACCGTAAGCCAAGCGGTTAGTATAAGATTAAGAATATAAGGTTATAATAATAATAATATTCTATCACATACACACAACACCATCTAGCCCAAACTGAGCAGAGCTTATACTATGGGTACTAGACAATAGATAAACATACATATATAATATATATATACTTTTTTTTTGTAAATACATAGAAAATATAAACAAGATAAACATCCATGTCCATGCACACAAATGGTTAGCCTAAGAGTGCCTGCAATTTTACGGATATCATTCGGACATTGCGCTTCTAATAAAGATAGTAATGTACCGATACTAAAATCTTACTCAACACGGGAAAATAACACGTGACATTTAGAATTCATCGATTGCTTACAAGTTGCCTTATACCATTTATGAACGAAACAGTATATATATATATGAGGTATATTTATGTACATAACGACATGTGTTCGTTATGAAAATAGTGACAATGCACCTCAACTCAAATGCTATCCAAAAATCCTAACGAATATTATAAATGGAAATGAAATTTCGCATACACTTTGTCAGGGGTACAAAAAAGGACATAGGGTATCTTACATCCGGAAAAAAGTTACAAAACTAATCTAACTTACATTTACGCAAATGAAGCCGCGGGCAAAATCTTGTATTCATATAATGTATGGCAATTTCATGTCTGTCTTTAAACCTTAAAATAAGTCAAAAAACCTAATTTTTATATTTAATTATTTGTATAACAATGTTATAAATGTATCCTGTCTGTTGTTATAAAACCTAATCTTATAATATGCACAAGTAAGATATAGCTTTAAAATAGTCGGTTTATCTTATGAGTAATTTATAGTTTACATTTTACCTAATAAATGTCACTTATAGATAAGTGACATTATATTAGAATTTAACGGCTTGATTACAAAGTATTATCCGTAAACTTTGAAATTTCATATGATGCAAATATAAACGGTGTAAAGTGCAATTGATAGGAATAGATGTCTGGTCTGGTCGATCTACGCAGTCGTATAAGTAACTTTATTATAAACTGGTCAAAACTCATATTAAGTATTTTATTTGTGATCCTTAACAACTCTTTAGATTAAAGATGAAAATTGGTTCTGAGAACAAACAAAATTTTAACTTAAGTTTTTTTATAGGCAATATTTTCTATGAAAATATCTAGTTAACTGGGTTATAGACTGAAAATTAAAGAAAGTTACTACTTCTAAAATTTCCGCATACGAATTCGCGGACAAAAGCTATGATCAAATTTACAAATTTTGCCTCCTAACTTTGCAAGGCCACACAAATCGACGATATGCCAAAGAATCAGACCCAACAAAATATTAAAAGCTATTATACAAAGGCAGTATACATTTTGAGAGTTTATCAGACATTAAATTGATCCCTTTGACCCTACTTCATCATCCAACGAAAAGGGGAAAATCTATGTACCCATTTACCTTGATGGCTACTATAAACGTATTCAGCGTAATTTAGAAAAACAGCAATATTATACAAATTACATAGACCCTTTGTTGCTGTGTAATGTATGTGTGTGTAACCTTGACACAGCTTTTGTTCAATGTAATCACTTGCTAGGTTTGAGGTTAAAATAATCACGCATATAAATTTTGTGATGAAAATGACTGCGTACGGGCCAGCTTCCACCAAAGCGAGAAGTAGAAAGATAATAAAGAGAGACAATAGAAAGTTCAGTCTTTTTAAACTAAGCATATTATATATTTTTATTTTATGTACCTATTCTAAACATGTAGACATCTCCCTCGCACCAGGATATTTCCTACATCGCGGGGGACTTTACAAATATTCATAGAACGGGCGCAAGGAAACCGAAATTCGAAACAATTATATATGTATGACACATATTTGTTGTGCCTTTATGTGATGGAGGAGAAGAGACTGCCTCAGTGATGCAGCGATAGTGAATGCTCTGCATGAAGTCTCAGGTTCATCAGTTTCAGGAGTTTTTATGTCCTGAAAGTCTTTGTATTACAGTCTCAAACTAAGCTCGGTAGGCTCGTCCTCTATCACGTGGGACCGAAAATTATAATCGGCTAATTATGCGTATAAATGTAATACTTCGCTGCCTGTCCCATCAACGATTGAGGCGTAGAACTATGTATGTACATATGTGGCGAAAAAGAAACTTATTCAAAAGATACTGACTTGAAGTGTATAAGGTAGGTCATATTACTAACTAATGCATGCATGAACGAAAAGCCTCGAGAAAGCCCAGAGGACTGTTAATACGACAGCTAACACACTATAAATTTTCCGGCAGGATATTATGCGGCGTCCACTGTTTAGCACATTAGTAAAGAAGTACAGTACCTATAACACTAAAAAGAAAAATTTTAGAATTGTGTTTGTTTTGATTAAACACATGAGTACGAAACATTTATGACAAACGAAAATAATTTTTAATACTACAAGAAACTTGAAAGTCAACACCAAAACCATTTATTTATTACACAAAGTTACTCTTATGAAAGTTAATAAGTTAGTGAGTTTGCTGAGGTTAGTAGTAGAATTTTATTGATAAATAGAGGACTCGAAGCTTCGGAAAAGAGGTACCTAGTTCACAGCATATTACCGGACACAGTACCTTGCGTTGACTTTCAGTGCCTTAAATCCTGCGCAAAGTTTCAATTCATCCTGCGGGTGATTTACAGGGTCAGTCTACCAATTACTTTAATTAAAGATCGTAACCGAGTTTAGGTAGCATTAAAGTTTTGTCGTCCACAGCTTCAAGGCCTTTTTCAATCATCTATAATAAAAAAATTATCATAATAAAGATAACTTATTTTACTCCCTAGTAGTGAGATTGCATTATGATAAAACTGAAAACCAATAACTTTTAGAACTCCGGGGTCATTTTGACCTTTGAGTTTATAAGAGTTATTTTTATATTTATATTTAATATATTATACGTACGGCTGTACTCCAGTAGAATACCTCCTTAAACATTTTGACATTGAAATATATACTAGTAACAAAAGAATATGCCTAATACCAAAAGGATTTTGGATGATTTATACCGTTTGGCTGTATAAAACTCTGGTTTCATAACAATATGTTGTTTTCACATCTCTGCAAAATAAATTTAAATAATCAAACAACGTAATTAAGCCCGGACTTGGTATTCAGACCGCATTCTGTTGAAATAGGGAATGTTTTAAGTAGGTAAGCTTTTTTAACGTAAGTACAACATCAACGTTATACTTTTGTACACCCAATGTTATCATATGTTTTATTGTCTCGTTGCTTTGTAGCCATATGATTATCAACATTTCTGTTCGAATTGTTTTGAGTTAGGTTATTATTTTATTCAGCTTCATCTCGTAGACCGTGAACCTAGATTTAATCAACGACTTTCTGAATGTGTTTAATGTTATTCGGTTATGTAACCATACGTATTATCACATCCTAGTTTATACTTATCTATATTGTGTTAAGTATTGTCAACAATCGTTGAAAGATGGCGGGCAATACTAGGTACTTTCCTAATCCGATTTGTTTACCGCATGATTGTATTAGTGCGGTTGTCAACAGATTGTATTAATTTGCTTTAGTTATACTATGTATTCTGCAGTTATATTTTAATGTGGTTTACGCGAATGTTACATAAAAAGTATACTTTCATATAACTACACTGCAAAAGATTGAGACGACCACTAAGACTTAGTGTCCCCGAGACCATGGCTGCTAAAAAGCCACCGTAACTTCGGCGAAATATTAAAAAGTTTAATAGTAGTTCAAAAAGTTCTGTTTCCAGAATAAATTGCGATAAAATCCGTATCCAGTAGTTTTATTTTAATGCTAACATTTTGTCAGTGTTATTTCAGGATTTTTATAGATTCGTTTAGCATATTACCTGGTATCTCCAAATTATTTTTACGAAAACTGGCGGACAAAGCGTCCCTTTTTTAGCCGTCGTGCTTCTTCTATAATTACCAATAAACAAGTATTTTAATATATACAGCCACACTAGTAATTTAATATTGAATATATTTGTAAAATATTTTATGAATTAGAATACTTTTACTACTACACAAAACTAATATTAGTTATTAACCTCTGAGTCTTCTTCGAAGAGGTTAATGAAAACAGTATGTGCGTCTGTGTGTCTGTCTAATAGTGACAGTTTGTTAGTGACAGGCATAACTCCGGAACCACTAGACCGATTGACTTGTAACTTGGTGTGCAGACACCTTAGGGTCATATCTCGGTCGAGTTTGAATATAGGCCCTGTGGGTCAAAAGACCCTCGAGATATAGGGGGTCATTTTTTTATTACTTTTATATTTAAGACGAAGAGGTTGAATCCTGGGTTTTTACACCCATCTCGTTACTTTCAAAGCTAGAGAAATTCGAAATCGCAGCTGTGTATCGATAACAAGTATACTGGTTACTTTAACACCTTTAACGAATGCTACCTACATCCAGGTCAATATGCAAGTAATATACATAAAAATAGACAGTAAATAACTAAACAAATTAGTTTCAACCATTTAAATTATAGCTATAGTTAACGTTTTTCTACTAAATCTAAATATTTATAAAGAAAGCTTTATTACAAAACAAGACGAACGAGTCACACATTTAATTATGTAAATGATGTTCACGAACGATTTACAATTATTACTTAAATGGTTAACAGTAAAACTTGAATGAAAATATTGTTCATTCAGAAATATAAATAACTGTGTGAATGATAACGCATGCGCGAAGCAAACCATTGCTTCTGTTCTCGTTAAATATATTTTATTCAACAGTTCTAGCTATCATAGCTCATGGCGACGTTGAACAACCTAGTCTTAGAGACCACTGATATAAAAACGCCAAGATTTATATACAATAGGTATAAGAAACCCTTGTCTACTGAACAATCAATTCACGAAACGTGGCGAAGATTTTGTTTTAAATAAATTAGTAAGTTGAACGCCAAGCGGATAAACTGTGAAAGCCGCAAAGTCTGTTCAGTGGTTCTTGCGTGACGCCAGGTTTAGACATACAAGATTTTGAAAACAATTGTTCAGCTCCTTACAAACTGACAGTAAGAACCTAACACCTCGATGCATTATGATTTCATTATAACTAGTGATCGCACAGTAGGCAAAATTAAATCTGTATTCGTTAAATAAAAATGAAATATTTTTATCGATTTTTACATCTATTGTAAACTTTAACTATGGCAAATATAACACTCCTCCGTGTACGCAATATGCCTGAAAAGGAATACATACTTTTATGATCATGAATTAATATACTGATAACTAGTTTTTGCCCGCGTCGTCGGTCGCTCGGGAACAGTATTATTTTTTGGATAAAAGCTACCCTATGTCGTTGTTTGGGTAGACATTGCTTTGCCCGAATTTTATTTGCCCTAATATCATTTGCCATAATAGTCAACAGCCATAATATTGTATGACGTAATATTCATTTGCCCTACTCTTATTTGCTATATTAGTCACGTGCTAGAAGTTTTTTTTCCCATAAATTCACTTACCATAACATCATTTGTCATAATCATTGTAAGCCCTAATTATCACATGCCCTAATTATCACATGCCATAACATCATTTGTCATAATCATTGTAAGCCCTAATTATCACATGCCCTAATTATCACATGCCATAACATCATTTGTCATAATCATTGTAAGCCCTAATTATCACATGCCCTAATTATCACATGCCATAACATCATTTGTCATAATCATTGTAAGCCCTAATTATCACATGCCCTAATTATCACATGCCATAACATCATTTGCCATCGACATTGGGTGTGTAATGGTTGTTGTATCAGGAGAAACTGGATGCAATCGGGACTTTAGGGCACCCCGACTCGGATAGGTTAGGTTAGAAGGGCGAAGCGAGCGAATAGACCCCGCCATCCCCTTCATGGTTATTTTTTTATAAACAACCCAGAAGTAGTTTGGTTAGGTTAGTATTATGGCATTTAAATATTATGTCTAATAATCATTATGGCGTTTGAATATTATGTCTAATAATTATTATGGCAATTAAAAATATGAAAAACAATACGTATGGCACTCGTATCTTATGGTATCTAAATTTCGGGCAATTAAAAGTATGTCATATGTGTTTTAGGGCAAACAAAACAATCGGGCAAATGAAATTCGGGTAAATGAAATTCGGGAATATGATGATTATGGTATATAATCTTCGGGTAAACAATAGACAACCCGTTGTTTGTACCTCTGATAACGTGTTTGCGAAATTAGGTATATGATAATCAGTCAGTGGAGTAGTTAAGGCGTGAACGCGTAACTAATAAATAAACACGCACGAACATTGATGTTTGTCTTGGTCTGGGTGTTTCTATGTATAATATGTATGTATTTACAAAAAAAAAATGTATATATGTATGTTTATCCATTGTCTAGTACCCATAGTACAAGGTCGGCTTAGTTTGGGCTAGATGGTGTTGTGTGTATGTGGTAGAATATTATTATATTATTATTATTAACTCACATTCGCATTTATAATATTAGTCAGGATGATTACTCCATTATTACTGAAGATTCCTGTACAAGACGGCGACGTATCAATTCATCATGCTGTATCAAATCCTGCAGTTGCATTACTTTACCAGCAGCAATGGCTGAGCACAAGTCGCATGCACGTTGCATGTCATTGCTTGTTTGCTTTGCACATGGCCATGCCCGCAAACTTACATTAAGCTGTCGAGGTATCGTTCGTGTTGTATGCTCAGCGTGACCCCCGTGACACCTATTTGATATGCAAACTGAGATATCAGAAACAGTTTCCGACTGAAGCAAACAGTGTCATATATAAGTTCCGTCCTGTCGGGTTGTAAATAGCGAAAGCTCGTTCTCTCTGGATAGCAGACGTTTGGTTAATTTTGGAACTAATTAACTAATTCATTAAACCTGAGACATAAAGGAGGATTAAAAAAATCGCTACAGATTTTTTTTGTGTAATGTTGGCATCAAACTCGCGGGCATGGAGTGATAGTGATGGACACTTATGCTCAGGCAGTATTCGTGCAAACAAAAATAATAAAGGCCTGTAATGAAGAAGAACCTCAAATAATTGTTCCTTATGTCAATGTGTATGCGAAATGTCATGATGATCGGTGGAGTAGTTAAGGCGTGAAAGCGTAACACACAAACAAACAAAATACTATTCGCATTTATAATATTAGTTAGCACTTAAGTTACTTACTTTTGTAAATTTTATTTAGTTTACTATCAATAATTTTTTGCTATACTTTTACCAATCCCACGATATTTTAACTAGAATGGATTTGCGAGAGCTACCACACTGGCAGTGGTGTCAACCTTTTAACCCCGGTAGCAATGTATTGCACGCCAAAACGCTAAACAACAATCATTAATTCAAATACATTCAAATCACTTGAATATTCGACAAATTGGAATATTTAGTCGATAATCGCATCGCTATCTCACCTATGAAAGTATATCGATACAATCTACTACACAAGTTTCAAAGCTCGGGCGGGTCGCTACTCGGTCTGATATACGATTGTATGTTAATTTTTAATTCTATAATGTGTCATTCACAGTTTATGGCCTACGCAACACTTCGGTATTTCATGTTGATTAATATGTACCATTCACATTGATGTTTATAGGGCCATTGTCCATTAATCTCTGCTGACTTTACTGATTGTTTCCAAATAACTTTCAATTTCTGACCTGATTTCTCTTTCTTCTGTGTATCTCGTCATTCCTTAATGTATCGTACTAGCTGAGCACAATACAATCATATCAGGGGACGCTCGTTGAAATAAACATGAAGTCGTACCAGAGAGCGCCTGAGGCCGTAATAGAAAGCTCTTATGGGAAAAGTGTAGGGTGTGAAATATCACGGAGTGGAACCGACGAGCTTCTCAGAAGAACCGATATTAGTTACAGTGCATTCATACATGTAGTTTAAATGTTTGTTAAAAACTGTAGTAAAATTACCAGCAATCTTGGTTCAAATTACTATTATTCTTGTTTGACTGCCTCCTTAGCCAATGGTTGGTGATGATCTTGAAGGTTGGGTTGCTCTGGATTGAGAAAAGTGCTATCGAGTCTTTGTGTTAGGCAACTCCTTAGTTCTTAGTATTAGCACGGTATCTAAAACTACTGCCAATGGTAGCCCTTTAGATTTAAGTATTAAGCCATGTCTGACAAAATGTTAGCATTAGATTATATATGAATTATTTGATACTAGCTTTTGCCCGCGGCTCCGCTCGCGTTAATTTAGAATATGACAATTAATTCGGGTTGTACTCTTCTTGTAATAATATAATTCAATCATGATTCGAAAGACACGTGGCGCCATCTATTAGCATAAGAACGTTATTGTTGTTTTCCTCGGGAACAGTAAAGTTTTTTCGGGATGAAAGGTAGCCTATGTTCTTTTCTGTACACCTGACAATGTATATGCAAAATTTCAGAATGATCGGTTCAGTGGTTTAGGCGTGAAAAGGTAACAAACAAACAAACTCATTTTCGCTTTTATAATATTAAGTTAGGATATTATAATATTTTATATATTAATTATTTATTGATTTTGACCATGTCTTCGCTCGCGTTAATGTAGGTTTTGTCAATACTCTAAACCTTGGGAACAGTACTTTTTTCTGGATGAAAAGTATCCTGTACACGTTGACAGGGGTACAAAAAAGAAAATTTTTCTATACCCCTGACAACATGTATGCTAAATTTAATGGTGATCAGTATAGTATATCGGTCAGTAGTTAAGGCGTGAAAGCGTAACAAACAAACTTACATTCGAATTTATAATATTAGTTAGGAGTTCTTTGCTAAAATTAACAAAATAATATCAACATTACAGCTAAAATCGAGCAGGTAACTCGTTTAGCTTGCCTGATTTGGACATTCATTTATAGTAAAGCGTTGATTAGGTTAGCAGACACTAACTCAATGTATGTGAATGTGGAACTAATTGAAAGCTTTAGATAATTTATCAAGATTGTAAATGCACCAATGAACTTTGACCATGGCAGCGCACAACTGCTTATTTAATTATACGTGTATATCTTACGATTACGTTGGATATTTTATTGTTGCTAATATTACTTTGGGCCTTGTGGCGCACCCTGGGGGAGGCTTACGTCCAGCAGTGGACTGCAATAGGCTGAAATTATGATGATAATGATGAATATTAGTTTTCTCTTGGCATAAATACAGCAGCGCTTACGAAGACCGAATGTGAGTCATTGGGTTTTTATGTACTTCAGGGAATTCCCAGTATCTTGGATTTCATGTAAGAATATTTTCAGTAACAGTGGTCTCTGGAAATGTGATCAGTAGATGGGAATAGTAATATAGATGTGTGGTTACCCCTTTGGGAACATATCAGAGTCTACATATATAGACCCCAGTAATTATATCTCCGAAGGAATTCCCATGACGTCATATAAAAATATGAATAAAGTTTTTGTTGGTCTCCCTTAAAAGTGCAGGCAACCAAAACCCATCTAAATGCCTGCCATCTTGTTTTATGTAAAATAGAAAGTTTATTGCAATGCAAACTAATATCTAAAAAACACGGTTTTAGTTGTAGGATCATGATAAAGTTTCTATTGCACATAACATTAAACGATTTCTCGCAGAAACGGGTATTGACCCTCGGTATTTGATCACAGAACTAGCAACGCAGCATTTATGGATCTACTACAACGCTATCTTTAATCCATCGAAGAAAACTAGTTATAAGAGGATTATAATGTTTCTCAAGGAATAATACGGAAAATTAATGTAAAATTGTATAGATGATGACTCTAACTATTAAGCTTATTATAATAGTGAAACCATGAGGTAGTAAGGCGCCTGGAATTTCAAAAGGAATGCGATTTTAAAGGTAATTATGTAGATGTAGTAAAATTGATTTTCTCTCCTCTTTATTCTTCTATTTCATTCGCATGTCGTGGATGATCTCATTAAACTATATTGAAGGCATGCTAGTACTAGATTAGTTATAATAAAAATCTATTTTAAATATTGTATTAAACATTCTGGTCAAAGTCATAATCAAAAATCATTTATTCATTTAGGTCACAAAGTAACACTTATGAGCGTCAAAGTTTATAAGTTAGTGAGTTTAGTGAAGTTACTAAATTTACATTTAGGTTAGTTGCTAGGTTCAGGCAAAAGGTTGAGCCTATGAGAAAGTATCTGTAAATCAGACAAGCCGGGCTTATATTAACACATCAGGCTATTTTATGGTCTTATATCAACGCACCGCCACTACGGGTTGGCATCGAGATGTCATTCATAATTCCACGAAGGTGCTATGCAGGCTGGATTAAGCGCTTCGAGTGTTACGGAAGACCATATAATATTGAATGGAATGTAACTGATTTATAAATTACTCACTAGGTCTAAGCAGTATGTATAGTATAATAGTAGTAGCTGCTTACAGACCTAACTTGTAAAATATAAATACTCTAAACTTGTCGATTAAGAAGAATAGCCTTCAGTTTCATGCCTACTCTCATAGGTTTTAGGCCCTTGCGTTGCTAAAAATGGCAATACGTAAATGTAAATTCACATTAACAAGTGTGAGTTTGACGTTCGTAAGGGCTACTTTGTGACTTATATGAATTTTTGATTTTGGTTTTATGCTAAGTATGTCACATAGCACGGCATTTAATTAGTACACGGCGTATCACGCGGCGTGACACGTGGCGTATGGCGTGACGTAGTGTGATCCAGTACGTTATCGTTTATGGTATACGTGCCACCTTGCACTAAGTCCACTAATCGACTTACATAACATCTTATTGTGCATGTGTACCAACTAATCCTTTAATCAAGATGGATTAGCGACTATAATTTGCAAGGTATAACTGTTAGTGTAATTGGTTGACGCTGGTCGCATACCTGCATAATTCATGTCATTAAATACGACGAAGCACATTTATATATACCACTACTTATGCCCTGCGGTTTTACTTACTTTAAATTATCTTTATGTTTCGATCTTTCGGTTCATAGTGTGGTGTTGTGTAGCCTCTTGCAATAAAGGGTTGCTAAAGGCAAAAACAATGTTTCTAATGTTTTAATGACATAATCTGTCATGCTCAGCGGCTTGTTATCGCTCGCTTGCCGGGTCAACTTAAGCCTAATGGTTTGGTATGCGATGATGATAAGGGATCAGATGGTCTGTTTTCATCACCGCGTACTAGATATGATATACTCGGATGGCATAGTGGTTTAAGTGTTCGCCTTACTATTGCGACAGCTCCAACTGTTGTGGGTTCGATCCCCACACGAGACAACAATTTATGTGACCCACATTTAGTTTTTCCGAGTTTGGGTGTTTTTGTGTCCATTATTTGAATGTTTGTGAAGTCCCTCGTGAAACAGAAGTTATTCCTTATGTGGAAGTTAGATTTATAAACAATATAAATAACAAAAGATATGTGTTTGTAATTATCAAGGCATATTAGCCGAGGCTAAGGTCTTATTTCACCCGGTAGGGCTCAGGTGTATGAAACAACGTATATCTTGTATGTCTTCACTTGCGCCATCATATCTTCCCAGCATGGCAGGTTTAAAAGGCGCGAATACAAAAATCGAATATCTAAAAGATCAAAGAAAAATCTATTTGAGGGTAATCCAGTCAAGCCGACCAAATTATGCTAAATCCAACAAGGCCCCAAAATTGATACCAGCTTCTTGTTTCATATTGAAAAGAGCAATTTAGGCTTTCGCCAGCCATTTAGCACCTGTCACAGATTATACTAGTTCTAGCCAAATATCCTGCGGCAACATAGCCTTTATATGTTATATTAGAATCAAAATAATAATCTTATCTAAATATCCAAATTTCTACTAATATTACAAATAAGAAATTTCGTAAAGATATTTGGCAGTTTGTTACTCAATCATGTTTCGACCTTTAAATTGATTTGGATATAACTTGGCACTTAGACAGGTCATGTCCTGGATTAACACACGTTTGGATATTGTTCATCCCAATATGTTATACCGTGGGATGCCTACGGAGAAAGCCGCAGGCAGAATCTGATTTTTTTTTATTTACAAGATACGCTGATAAGAATAATTTCTGTGTCGCTGGGGACTTTACAGACATTCAAACAACTATCAGAAATAACTCAGATCAACTATTAGTAAATCTAACAATTTTTTTGTGGGTGGTCGAAACCTGAAAAGCCAGTGTAGCGGCAGTGGCGAGTGGTGAGTAGACCACTGCAGCATGCATGCAGTCTGATCGATCGTGAAGATATTTAGATGTTTGTTACACAATCACATGTCAACCGGTAAAAGGATTTGAATAAAAATTGGCGCACAAGTAGACCGTGTTCTAGATTAACACATTTACTTTTCCCATGGGATTTACTCGGGCGAAGCCGCCAGTACGATCTACTATGTATACCTACAAATAAAAATCATATTTTCTATGACGTTCTTAAACTAATCGATTCCAATTACAACTAGAAATAACTTCGAATGCGGCGTAAACAAGTACATAAATAAAGATCCCGACCTTTTCTTAATTGTGGAGTATAGTCATAACATTTATAACATAATGAAATGCTCCGACAATAATAAATGTTTGTATAACGAGCCTTCATAAGAGTTACAACATATTTAATTATTAGTTATTTTATAATAAAACAAACATTTGTAATATTTTAATGGGAATTGTTGGCAGATGAAATTATTCTTTTATGAAATACGATATAATGTTATTTTAAATGTCTAGAGGCTGCCTCGTTTTGTTGCATTGTTGGTTTTACCCACGGCCTGTGTCGTCTCGGGTTTCATTCTCAGATCGGTAAAAATAGTTCTGGTTTTTTCGCTAGGAAGTTCTAAATAGCAGCACTCTGCCTGGAAATATGCTGAGTATATTGCAATAGGTTCCTCGCTTATTTTCTGGGATTTAGAAAGGAAGGTTATGAAATTAATTAGTACTGTGATAAGCAGTTCTCCTTTTAAACAGCAAAGACCATTGTTTTCTTTAGCGCCATAATAGTATGAACCCATATCCTACATACCTAACACTGCAGATAGATAACCTTGACTTGTGTTGTGATTCCTTTAACGAAGGAAAGCAAATAAAACAATAACGAGCGAGGCACCCAAATGTATGCTATTCCACGTCACTTCCATATATTTTGTACAAAGTGAAAAAGGGATAACAAAAACACCCGCGTCACGTCCGCGCTATACGCATTATTGGTAAACTTTGCACCTTGTTATTGGTCAACATACTAAGCTTAACCCTACAGCGAAATACAGCGTTGCGTGTGCGCAATACGCTCGCACACTCATTTAACACAACGCGCAACGCTCGAACGCTCGTTTACGCCTTGCCGCTCTCAATTAGCAACCTTATACTTGATAAGTGGTTCCTTGATTAAAATCTATGTGAAAAATATCTGACATGATCTCATTCTATATTTTAATTTGGCTAATAGTTAGTTTAATGTAAAAGTTTGGCAAGCTGTCTTTGGGCAAGCCTCTCAAAGCCTTAATGGATTTTTATACTACCAAGGGTGCATGCGACTGGCCTGATAAGTACCATAGATCATTGTCGCTTGCAATACTATGTGCACCACTCATACTGCAATACTATGTGCACCACTCATACGACTATACCGACAGGACAAATAAATTGAATATAGGATGAAAGGAAAGGATTAGGTGAGGTAAATATGTTAACGTTCGGCATTCTTACCTCCGTGTGAAACGCGTTAATAGGTACTCTTATGTACGCCAGTTTGTTGTCTGGGTGGTACTCCCCTGGCAAGTTTTACCAAATTGTCTTTCAAATGATTAACATCCCTTTAGTTTCAAACGATGCCTCCTTTCACCGTTAAATCATAAGAATACTTTAATCCATGGTAACATTATAAATCTGAAAGTAGTATACTATTATTGTTACGTTTTACAGATAAACCGCAGAACCGAATTTAAAAACCAAATTTACAAATGTACTATGTCACATAACACTTATGAACGTCAAATTAACAGTTTTTATTGAGAATTTACACTTACATTTTATCTGCTGCTTCGTTCAGCAAAGCAAGGGTATAGAACTAATGAGAAAAGCTGGAAAGAAACTAACGGTTACTCTTTTTAATCGCCAAGTTTAAAATAATGTTTTTTTTTACAAATTAGGTTTTTAAGGAGGTGCAACCATTTCACCACTTTTCACTTATTAAACACTCAAGCAATCTTAACTAATATTATAAATGACTATGTGAGTCTGTTTGTTTACACCTTTACGCCTGAACTACTCGATTGATCATCATGAAATTTCGCAAACACATTGTCAGAAGAACATATTAAACATTATTTAAAAGATACCCTTTAATAGTAGTTTATGTTAGAATAGAAGCATCCACTTACGTGAATGTAGAATAAAAACAACGCGAGGCCATATTTTAATCCAAGGTGAAGTCTAGGCTGTTAAGATACGTGACAAATTAATTGCCAAATTTGGATGCCACATTATAACATAGGCTACTTAAACACGATACCAACTAGTAATAAAAGTATTCTCTTCTTCTTAAGTACCTACTTACATTTTAAAAGTGCTGCACGTGTTACTTAAGTTTCCCAGGACGCGAAACATGATAGCTCCCTGCTATAGAAACCCTATAGACGCTTATAATATCTTACACTATATAAGTGTGTCAGTGACAACTAAGTACATATGTAACACAAATATTACATTGATGGTCATTTATTTATATAAACTAGCGGTCGCCTAGTTCTCTAAATTCGACCATAGTTTGCTTATAAGATATTGCTGATATATGTCATTATATATTGATATATGGTTGTGTGCGTGTAGTGTTTTTCATTAATTTAATGTATTTCTAATGCATATTTTACAAAAATATTCGGATTCGCCACTCCTTCTCCATATAAACATTAACTGTGGCAAATTTCATACTCCTCCGTCCGCGCAATTTTCGTAAAAAGGGATACAAAGTTTTTGCTTCACGTATTAATATATAGATATACATGCATTTTGTTTTTTAAATACTTATATAACTCTCGCTGTACTCTAAATCCCTGTATCGCGGTAATCTTTACAAACATTCAAACAACGGATACAAAAAACATTGAGAATAGCTAATTATCGATCCAGCAAATTTTGTTCGGTGTGGGAATCGAACCCAGAACACTTGATACAGTGGCAATAGCAATGGCGATGGCGGTACGACCACGTAAACCAATTGGTTGGCGTACATTTACAGAAATAAACATGAACTTCATAATGTCATATGACAATGCATTGTAAAGTTAAATACGATGTCGTCCAGACCAATTTCAAGTCATGGCGCCAATTTTAACGAACACAAGTTGTCTGCGCAGGCGATATCGCAGTGCACAAGTATGTGCGAAAAAAAGTGCACTCTAATTATGCGATGGAACGAATCTGATATGACCATAGAGGGGTCAATCGCAAGAATTATCGCTATACATTGTTCGAGGTTCCTTCCGAGGCACAAAGGTGTGAAACACCACCAAATACCTAACATCAGGCTGCTACTAAGAAATTTTTGTCCTAAAAATATTTTGCCGGCCAGAACCTGGTATTCGTACCCACGTCCTCGTGATTTGCAGGGGCCACATAACCAACTAGGCAGATTCACGTTTTTAGAATTGAACTGACGGAGCCTGCGTTTGGTGGCGTCCGTCATTCGGCACGAATATTATAATTCCTTTTTATTTTAGTAGAAACGCGACGAATAATATTCCCTGAATGGAAAATTTAATATAACTAGCGGTCGCCTAGTGGTCAAAATTCGACCAAAATTCCTAAGCTTGCTAGTTTGTTTTCTTTTTTCTTTATTACATATAAATAAGGTATACCTTATTTATTGTAATAAAGAAAACTTAGAAAACTATGGTTACCTATATTAGGTAACCATAGTTACAAATAATTGTACGACGTCAGACGAACAATGCCGAAATACTACGAACGCGATTCGACTGCGTGTGTCAAATGCATAGTTGTGTACGTGTAGTGTTTTTTATTAATTTAATGTATTTCTAATGCATATTTTATAAAAATATAAGGATTCGCCCCTCCTTCTCCATATAAATTTTAACTGTGTCAAATTTCATACTCCTCCGCCCGCGCAATTTTCGTAAAAAGCGGTACAAAGTTTTTGCTTTACGTATATGTATAGATAATATTAGCCCCATTTATCAACTATCTCACGAGGACGAGTCTCTTCTCAATGTAAGTATTATTAGGCCAAGCTGGCCTAGTGCGGGTTGGCAGACTTCACACATCTTCGAAAATTTCCAAATTTCCTTACGATGTCTCCTTCGCTTTTAAAACGAGCGATAAAATTAACTATTTAATACTCATATAACTTCGAAAAGTCAGAGGCGCATTCCTTGGGATCGAACTCGAAATCTCGGCATTAAAAATCAACGGTCTTCCACTGCACTATCTCTGTGGCAGCTGATGTCATTTAATTCAGTTAACATTGGATTTTAATACATACAACTAGAAGCTTCCTTTAAAACCAGTTTCTGTGCTCATCTGTTTAATTAACGCATACTTGCATTAATATATTATCTATATTATCACGTGTTATCCAGTGTTAACGTTGTTATTAACATATATCGTATCATGACACAGAAACTCTTGCATGCTTCACATATAAATAACCACAGTTTTGTATGTTTGTGTTAAATAAATATTTATTTTATGTTAATAAATTTCTAATTAGATGTTGCTTTAATTAATACTGCTTAGAATAATGGTGTATTCTGTTGGATGTATCAGTTAAGATTTTGTAATTTTTTATTTTCTTCATTCATCGACTTAATATCTTCAATGGGTTAGATAGTAGCGTTTAACACCTAAAGTTCTTCAGTTATGTTTTAGTTCCCACGTAACAGGGGACGAGATTATGCGATATTGTGCTCATATTTCCAAAATTAAAAAGCCACCACTAAAAAGTTTTTATAAGACACATTAATACTACGTGCGATACGAAAATTTCAAAACAGGAAATATGTATATAAATTGATGCCACTTACCTAAAAAGGTTAATTATCATTTCCTTTTAATAAATATCTACAATAAAAATTGTCACAAAATGTTATGAAACTCTTTAGTAACTCTACCTTTTACTTATTGTGTTGAATATAATTATGCCTAATCCCCAGAAGGGCAAGTGACGGCTACGAATATTTACTAGCTAAAATCTTAGCAAAGCTCTCTTGCTTTATTTAGAGTTGACTTTATTTTTGAAGTGAAAACTTCTTTAGCGGCGTTGTGCACTTTTTTGTGATGGGTAAAAAATTTTAAAATCGCGTCAGGACACTGATCGAAAATTCGTAACACGGAGGGAAAATTGTCAAACTCGCGTCAGGACACGTGACCTGATCGAAAATTCGTAAGACGGAGGGAGAATTGTCATGTTTGTGTACGATAGCGCAATAAATGAATATTGTATTTTACCACATAAATGATAGTACTTTTATACTGATAATTAAAGCAATTCGTGCAAAATTATTCCCTAACCATTCCAAAGTATCAAAAATGCACAACGTTAATATTCAAGTTTTCACTTCTGCCGGCACTCCCGGAGTGCAACCCGTTGTTCTTTTTTAGTAATGTTTCGATAGCTATCTAATATTTGGTAGGTTGTCCTGTTAGAAATATTATTTATTGATTTTTGCGTAGAAAATTGTATTCCATTTAGGTACTTGATCCTTATGTCTTTTTTCCCATTAGCTATTCTTTGAGTTAATTCTTCTTTGGATTTTTAAATTAATTTTGTTGTATCGGCGTTTAATCTGAAAACTCTTAAAACTTGTTTCAGCGTATCCTTAATTGTGCAATAATTGTCTGACTGTCAGTGAGGATTCAAAACATACTATAATATATCGATTTTTATTGGGTTTTGTTTTCCAAGTCTAAATATCTTCACTAGTTTCAGTCAGTGTAAGATTAAGCTGTTAGTTATAGTTACAACCTCGTTCATATCGTGAGATCGGGCGTCACCAGTATCAGCATCACATTATTTTCTTTCACAATATTATTTACTAGTTTTTCCCCGCAGCTTCGCTTGCTTGGGAACAGTATATTTTTCTGTATAACACCCCTATTTTTCCCCTACCTGACCTTATGTTCTTTTCTGTATACCTGACAAATTGTATGCGAAATTTTATTATGATTGGTAAAGTATTTAAGGCGTGAAAGCTTAACAAACAAACTCACTTTCTCATTCATAATATTAGCTAGGATTTATGCACGTGGATTTAGTATAGGGTTCTATTAACCTGACCTTTCTCATGATTGCTCCAATCAGACCAGAGAAAGTTCACCTAGGTCGTCACCTTTCGATAGTCTCATTTGCATTTGCCTCGTATACTTTCTTGCTCAATATTTTTCCAATCATTCTTTCCACATGCCTAAATCTTAGTTTACTTTGGTTAATCGTATATTCTAACGGCCATATTGCTGAATAGATAGGTAAAAGTTAAACATATATTTCGCCAACTTTGGATTTCGATCCCACGTTATAAAATAATAATAATACAATTTATTTATTTCTCACCACATTAAATTTCATGAGCTTAGTCTATGTTTACAAATACAAAAGTTATGAATGTGAGAGACTCGTGCCTAAACTAAGCTTACGCCTGTATCTTTGGACACCAGGTCTCCATTCCTAGTGTGCCATATTATGATTATATAGGTACATTAAAATGTAATGAATTGTTACTAACGAGACCCTATTGTCGTCTAATGGGCACAGTTTCAGTCTCAGTAATGCAACGGACCATTTTTGGCAGAAAACTCTTACAGCACTTCGACCTGATAATAATCGAACCTAACATGCACAGCAGTCATATTCACTACAGCTGCGAAGTCGTGTCTTCATCAAAATAACTTTTTTGACGACATATCGCTTGCTTGTCATTCTCATCTATCCTAAAGGATAAAATGAGACATACCACAGATGTTTCTCAATACTCAAATTCCCATTGCATTTATTTTACAGATTGGTTGATACTGCAACTGAGCTGAGGTTAAGTGATGGAGGTGAGTACAGTTTGATCGTTTAACTTTGTGAACCGTATGCATAATGAAATGACCTTAGAAAGTTATGCAAAACTGATGATTACATAAGAAGAGAATCTTATATAGATAAATACGCAGTCGGTGAATTATCATATGCTGTAGGAAATGGAATTGAACCCGTCATCTGGCTTGTGTTTTTGTATTATTTTATACTTACTTACTTACTTACTTCGCTGGCTCAGCGATCCAAAGTGGATCTTGGCCTCCGACATTAAAGTCCGCCATTCTTTCCTATTTTGTGCCAAATCAGACCAATGGAGCACATTCATCTCTTTCAAGTCTTTAGCTATTTCGTCTTTCCAGCGGTACCTAGGACGACCCACCGGACGACGCTCGGTGGGACGCCCGAGATATGCTCTTTTGGCAGCTCGATCCTCTCCCATGTATTATTTTATACATTTTGGATATTTATGTTGCACGTGAGGAAGCGAAAGTTCATTGTTTTATTGGTAGTTGTTGAGGGGCTGTTGAGAGGTTGAGAGGCTGATTGCTTTGAATGCCCGAGAAACAAGGTATTCTGAGTTGTACTTTTGTTAATACTATATCATTACATCGTTTTACGCTTGTACATCCTGTCGGTTTGCAGAAGAAACTTACACCAAAAATTTGCCAGCATTTGCTCAGGTCTCGCGTAATATAGGACCTGTTTTACCGGGCAAGTTAAACTAAGTATTCTTACGACAAATTTTCTACCAACAAAAGCTTCGGAGTTTGCCGAGCGCTATGATATGTCCTTCTTCAAACAAGGTTTGAAGAAGGACATATCATAGCACACAACTCTCTTTAGAGAGTTCTGCTTTCACGGTAGGCAGCGGCTTTGCTGTGTCCTGGCATTGCTGAAGTCCATGAGCAGCGGTTACCACTTCCCATCACGTAGGCCACTAGCTTGTCTGACACACAAGGCAATAAAAAAAATTTAAAGAACATCTAGTAACTCTCAATGAATCTTCTCCTTATGATTGGCTGCAAACATAAGTGTTAAATTAACACGGGCTCAATGAGCTTATTGAAAAATGTTTAAACTTTCAAATACAAGTACCGAGAATCCACCAAACACGAGTATTAATTAGCAACCAGTTATGCTGATTATCTGAATCGCCCTAGCACTAAATGACCGTTTTAATTTCTAATTATCCCGCGACACAAATATACCACACATAGAAGCCGAACGATTAAAAAACGCGCAGATGTTTTTAATGAACATAACGGCCCTTAGTGAAATGCTTCACAAATATACTACCTACTTACACAACGAACAATTACCGCCAATTTAGATAAACAAGATGGCCCCCTTCTCTGCATGACTTCTCAGGATGGATAGCATCGTTTCTATTAGTGCAAATTGAGTGATGGGAAAATAATACCGCGATAGCGCCTCACCAGCTGATAAATTGTGTTTGTTATTATTATGGGATTGGGTTATGTTGGTGATAGAAAGGTGTGGCCAACTTGCGGCTCCTAAAGTATATCCTGTTAATAAATGTGAAAGTTTGTGAAGCTTTTGGATGTTAGTTACTTGATTGTTCGATAGACAGATTTAAAAGCAAATGTAGGGTCAGATGAACCATGTCCTAGGTTAACATATAGGTCACTTTTGTATCGGTATGCATTTTGTGATAATCACGTGGGCGTAGCCGGTAACAATCTAGGCAGCTAGTCAATAATACGTCAGAATAACCTTTCATTTGTGTTGATAACTTCTTCCTTTTCATAATTTAGTCTAGCCATGCTTTAGGTCCTACGTTTCAGACTACATGCTGCAATAGAGAGCGACCTAACAGAATAATCCAACTCCACTAATGTCTGATCAAAACTGGGACCTCACAACAATATAAGTAACCGAATGATAATTTATATGACAGTACCACGAGTTGGCCAGGATTGTCACACGAAGAAAGGAAAAACATAATTACAATTTTTATAGTACCCGTTTTAAAAACAACTAATCAACACATCTTAAAAATCGAAAGATTGTTTTGTAAGTATCTATTAAATAAAATGAAAAACACTAAACTACTTCAGTAGACTTGTAAATGTGTTTAATATCTATATTATGAAAGATTAATTCGAACGACGCGATAAATTCAAAACGAATGTCGTGCATATGTCGTGAACATTAACCTGTAGTATCGTGAGTGCGACGTTTTCCCAACACGTACATAAAATTATATTCACTCATAAAATAGTGAGTGGGTTCATTTACATTATGACAAATTGTTGAATATCTAGGGAAATGCATTTGACTGTATGGAGTACGCAATTGTTTTAGCAGTCATCACACTTTTGAGAGTTGTGGATTTGATCTAAACATGAAATAAGTATCTATGTGGTCTATGGTAATAGTTGTTTCGAGTCTCGGTATTCTTTATGTCCGTTTTTTGAAATGCCCTTGCGATAAAGCAATTATATCTAGTGCTTAAGTTCTCTTATTTAAAAAACAATTATATATTAAACGAGGTTCAAAGGGTACCTCGCGTAATCGCAATAATTATTCATTACTAAAAATAAAACTATCTCTCATGATCCGATGGGATGGTAATCCAACACGACCGGAAAGAGACCAGGCGCAGGACCAACGGCTTTACATGCTTTTCGAGGCATGGGGTTGTTCAACACCGCTGACTTCTTAATTCCGGGCTGCTATTGAGATCCGACCCGAGTTTCGAACCCGAGGCCTCATGCACAGCAGTCGTATTCACTACCGCTGCGCCACGGAGGCAGATAAGGTTACTTACAAATACTCTATGGAGCCTGGTAACTCTACCCCACACAGGAAGACTGGTTGTTCGGTTGCCGTCTACTTCAGGTTGTTAATACTTCCAAAGTTTCAATCTGTGCGAAAAATGCCACTATGCCCACTTTTGGCAATTCTAAGATCTTTAGCCTTTGTTTAAATAGGACTTAAAAATCACAAGTCTCGACGCACTAGTGAATATAACACCTTAAAATAAGAAAAATAATTGGCACCGATATTGTGAATTAATAACATATAGTAAAACTTACATTATATACATAAGGTGACATAGTTTTGTGCATAAATATTTAGTATATACTTCAATATAGTGTAACATACAATAACGAACAAAATAATGTTATCGAACAAAATACCATGGAGCTGGCTATCAATACGATGCATTGTCAACCAAAAAAATTCAATAGCACTTTAGCTATTGTGCAACATGACCGAGAGGCAAGTTCTTTGGGAATATTTGTTACCAGTAATACTTTAACTGGTGAAGCGAGAGCCCAGTAGTGGACTTGAACAATAACAATACACGAGAGATATCAATCCACTTACAAGTGAAAGCAATGGATAAAGAGTGTATCGATGTTTTGAATTAGAAATATAGGCGTACGATAAGTTTATCGATATATTCGAGTACTTTGCTCAATAGTACAACTCTATGTGTGTCTTCGATTCAAATTATTTGAAGTGTTATTGATTTTTTTGTTCGGTACGAGGGTTTACCATTGATTAACCCCTCGAATTACAAATTATAGGTATACACAGGGTTGTATGTATGTATGCGGCAGTAGCCTAATGAGTAAGTCATCGAGAGGTCGTGGGCTTAAATAACCGTGACACTACCGACGTTAGTCCCCTTCTAACACAACCGTTCTATCTCAGCTTGGTTAACAAGAATACTAGGAATTTGTCATGCAAATGGCTACAGAGCCTACAGAAAAAAATCGTTGTGAAGCAAATCTCTTACTTAGCATAACGATAGACTAACCTCACAAAATAAAGTAGTTGTAGACATGACGCACCTTTAAAACATTTGTCGTGGCTGTTAACACATTGAATGCTATATAGCAGACACAATAGAAAATGTATTGTTCGCGGTCATTCGTGACCGGCATGGCGTGTTAATTATTAGAATGAAGACTTCATATCTACGTTAACATCCAGATCTTTGCTAACATAGCTTAGTTTGTCAAGTCTTTGAATACCAGACATTATTAAAAGTCTCTTGTGTCTGGCCACTAGTGTGCCGCTGTAGTTAAAAAGTTTAAGTGGAACACCACTTGATTTTTTTTACGACTTCTCCCGCACTATGATTAATTCCTGTGTCGCAGGGGACTTCACAAACATCCAGACTTAGAACAATCATTTGTGGATCACAAAAAATTTTGTTCCGTTTGGGATTTGAACAGAACACTTGGCGCAGTGGTAGCGGTGGGGCGACCACTTCAACTAATATGTCATCTGTGCAGCTAAAGTAAGTTTTTGAATACCAGACATAATTTAAAATCTATTATCCCTGTGGCTGCGGCTTAAAAGGTTAAGTGGGACACGACTTGACGCACAACGATGGCCGAACCGTCCAAATCGGTTTGTTCCGCATTCGTCCCTCATGTTTCGTCCCAAACGTAGAAATACGTATTCGTCCCTAAAAATGTTCCTTCTATGCCCAAAATTTAAATAAATATTAATTTCTTAATTTAATTCCTATTTCGTCCGAAATGATGTTACCTTTTCTGTCCCTGTTTTTTTGTATGGACTTTTTGATGTATCGTCAGCCGAAATATATTTTAAAATACCTCGTCGATCTCTCAGCAAAGCTTTGGGCCTATGGTTGCATAACACCTCGAGTCCGACAACGAAAAGATTTAAAATAATAACTATGTTTTGTTTTGCTAACCATTAGCACAAAAATGTAGGACGAAAAAGGAATAATTTAAAATGAAGGGCGTTTGAGGAACATTTTGGAATGTGGGACGTAATGTAGGGGCAAATGCGGAACAAACCTCCAAATCAAATGGTCAGCACATAACTGGACGAGCTTTATGGACCATTAAGGTATATTAGGATATTACTACAATTGCCTGTCGACACGTACGTAATTAGGCAGCACCGACTAGGCAAAGCAATATCCTCTAGCAGGTGCGACTCGCTCATGTTCTGTAATGAAACAGTTCCGAGCTGATTGTACGCAATAGCGTCGACATATTATGATGCCATTCCAGTCTTAGTAACATGCCAATTAACGTTCACGTACATTTAGTGTTACACAGTCAAACAATAAGGATTTATTTTAAAAGAACGTCTTCATATCTTTGAAACTGTGAATGGAGGTGTATCACAATTCCATTTTGAATCCTAACTAATATTGTAAATACGAAAGTGAGTTTGTTTGTTACGCTTACAAGCCTTAACTACTCGACAGATCATCGTGAAATTTCGCATACAGGTTGTCAAGGGCACAAAAGGGGACATAGTTTTTCATCCAGAATAAAAGTACTGTTTCTGAGGTAATTAAATTAACTTATAAAATCTAGATTAACGCAAGCTATGCCGCGGGCAAAATCTAGAATCGTTTAAATCCCAAGAAATAATGACAAGTCACGGCCTTCTGCAGAGCGCATTGCTGTACTCCATGCTGCTGCTACAGTACTGATATTCTCTCAACTGTAAAGCCTAATAGCATTTTATCCAAACCGAGCAGTAAACACAATAAATTTGGTGTTTTATTTCTGCCACTTGATCTTGTGGCATAAGCCTACGTTTTAATGGAATACATATTTCTGCAATTAAGTCTCAGAATCAGGACAGAACTCGTTGGAAAAGTTTACCTTAGACGGCGATATGCTCGCTCTATAGGACATGGGATCATAAATATAGTTAGCATAATGTACTCACATAAGAATAGGTGTTTAACGCTCGTAATACACCTATTCCCTTCAGAGATATAGGCCATATGCATGTTTGTATCATTAGTCATTACACAAATATTTAAAGTACATCATTTTATCACACTTCAATCAAACTTTCTCTTTGCATAACCGAGACAATCTCCACGACTCAAAACCAATTTTTCATAACACTGGAGAAAATTTATTATCAAACATACATCGACACTTATCTAGACATGTATAATGTTATATAATATATAAAACACTGGCCACCGTTATATGAAATATGATGGCGATATTTTGTTCCGGCAAGCACTTAAGTTTCAATGACATTGCATAGCTAGTTCGAGAGTTCACTTGAAACACGTGGCCGGCCCGATGGTATGGGCTATATCGGCTATTGTTGACATTATTGTGGTCACAGTAATCGAATATGTGCGGTGTCGGTTAATGAAGTGATTACTTACGTAATGTATTTGTAAGCCAAGCGATTTCAGGCAAATAGTTAATAAAATACTAGTTGCTGCTTGCTTTGCCAGCGTGAATGCGAGAACGCATATTCAAGGAAGAGAATCTAGAATATGGACGTGTTTCGTCAAAGTCAATTTAACGGTTTACACGTGATTGATTACAAAAAAACGGCTTTAAAAATTTCGCATTTAGCAAGATAAAACAAAATATTTATTATCGTTCGTTTATTGGTGTTGGACTGAATACATCATGCGGAAACCTACATGTCAGAGAGCTTTCGATCATGTTCTTAAAGTCGACATGTGAAATATGGCCTATCTCTGCTCATACTGAGGGAGGGCACATGCTAGACATGTGACTGTTTATTTCACATTAGCACTGTTTATTAAAAGCAAGGTGTTAGTAACTTTTTTGCTAAACAGTTTTTTGGTAAACATAATTGATATAAAACAACAAAATATGCGGGACAACTGATCCCGTTCTGTGTTAGCAGGGCAGCATAACACTAAGTTTCTGCTACTTTAGTTATACAGGATGTGTCGTAAATAGTGGTCCAGAGTAAAGGAGTCGATACACTGTATTCTTATGTATCACATACCGAAATTTAAGGCATTTTCAGTTAAGGGTCTCCTAACGAAAAATAAAAGTTCTTTTTTAAAATTTCTGCACCTTGCTTCACGAATTTGGCTGTCATTTCAACAAATATCAATATTTTTTAAATCTATTTTTTTATTATTACTCTTGAATATGTGTACTATCATATCCAATTCCTTTTCTATGTTTTAAAGTCAAAGGTACTTAAAGAAATTAATCTGTTTCCAATTTCAATACTCATCTTCAGCAAATCATATGACTTTAGGGGCATAAAAAAAATGGTTAAAATTTCGGTATGTGATACATAAGAATACAGTGTATCGACTCCTTTACTCTGGACCACTATTTACGACACACCCTGTATACGAGCAATAGTAAATTGAACTATTAATATGAAAAGACAACGAACTACGACATTATATACCATTTAATCAATCAGTCTATCTTAGTCTGCTGACATAAGACTCTCCTACATTGGACACGCAATTATAAGCGCATTTTCACAAAAAAAAAGATTTTCAAACGATATAATCATCATTTCAGTAAGCACCTACTACATTTCACGGCATCATTTACGCAGATTGCGATCTATGCACCATATTACCGGTTCAACTGAACGGAATTGAGATAAAACGCAAACGCCAAGATAAGACTAATAAATTGTGAGAAACAACCGCATCCCAGTTAATTCAGTGCTTTTTGTGTGTTATAGACAAAGTATAAAATCTATTATATAAGCCGCAAGGCAGTGCGCGCTAGGCCTAAGGAATAGTGTGATTACAGAAAGATGCGGCATGAAAGTGGATATAGTGACAAGAATATAAAAGGGTATGTTAAGCTGGTTTGGGTATATAGAAAGAATGGACAAGAAAAGATTGACTAAGAAAGTTTATGAGGCTAGTGTGAATGGAACAGTCGCAAGAGGCAGACCTAGGTGAACGTTTCTTGCTTCAGATTGGAGAAGTTCTGGACAAAAGTCAGGTTAAGAGCGCCTTAAACCGGCGAGCGTGTATGAGGAATATGATGAAAGTGAATGAAGCCAGTAAAGTGTGTTAGGATCGTAGCAAATGAAAATTCGTAGTCTCTGCCTACCCCTCTGGGAAATTACAGGCGTGAATCTATGTATGTATGTAGAGTAAATCATATTTAGTTTATTTTTGTGTGTATTATATTTCCTTTTAATTATGCAGTTCATCTTTAGGTAATTTGCCAAATTCTGACTGCTATGAGTATTTATTATGTATAAATACAAATACACTGAATAACGTTCATTTCATTTTGAGTTTAATATAAAATGTTTATTAAAGTTTACAATTAGTAAGCCTTTTGTCGTTTTATAATAGCAATAATAAACACGAAATAATTAACCATTTATAATTAACCATTTATCGATATTACCGAAGTATATTCATTAAGATTACACACACTCATTTTATACCATAAAGTACACACCTTTCACGTATTTAAATGTCATTTCAATTATCTCTCAACACCTTTGTTTATAAAGCTCATAAAACCGCGGCACGGAGTTTCTCATCGGCATCGCCTAAAGCCAATTGAGGCACTAAACGGTAATTTAAAGTGCACCTTGAACACCCATGTAAGGAAGCAGATCACCATTTTATTGTGTTTTTAAAGCGACCCAATGATTACTCAATTTCTTTTCCATCAGTAACGTACTGGGTTGACGATGGAGCGATGTGACCTTTTATTTTAACTATTACCGTCGGGTGCGTACTAGTCGGCTTTCATGGGTTTACTTGTATAAATTGTTGTTGAATACTATATACTACTCTAATAGTATATCGCGGATACTATGCCTTTTACATAAACTAAACAGACTAACGAAATAATAATTATTACACAACTATTCATCCAATTACCATCAACTTACGAGTATAAGTAAAAATACATACAGCCTAGCTGAGGAGAAAATATTACCGTAGCCTTATAGAAGTCTAAGGAAACAAATCGCTCGACAGCCAACTTATTTTTTTTACCGACGATTGCTATATTCGCTGAGTCTGCTAGAAGACAACGCAATATGAATCCGAGTATTGGACTGAGATAACCATCTCACCCCGCTTACGACTGCCTGTAGTCACCAATAAGGCTGTTCTAATTATTTGTGGGGTGGTTACCTTATTTGATAATGCACTACTTTCTGTCTTGTTATAATAAATGACACCACACTAAATGTGCTCAACAATAGGAACATAAATTTGTTTGGAATGTTAACGATATATCTACGAGTCGAAGACCAAGATAATTAAGTATAAGTATATGATATTAATACGCGAAGAGAAACTTTTATACCTCTTGTTTAACATATTGCGTGCATGGAGTGTTGAGAGATTCGGTACAGTTAAAGTTTATATGGAGAAAACAAATCTGTTATTGTTGCAATATTTTAAAAATTTTACCAGTGGCTTCCTCCTTTCCTCTCTTCTATCTATTTTGCCGTGCCCCACAGGGTCCATATTTGGTCTTATATATTATTTTTTGTAACTATATGTAATTACATATGGAGAGCAATAAAGCATTGAAATTGAAATTGAAATTAAAAATCTCGTCGTATTTCGACCACTAGGCTACATAATTTAAGTAATTACTTTAAAATACATACATACATCTTCGCACGCCTATACCCTCTGAGGTAGATAGAACACAATTTTTAAACGTCACAAATATACTTGGGTATTTATGCATGTAGTTAGGTGATTTATTTATAAATAACTATAAAACCTTACAGATACCTTATACAAAGAAAGCTTAGACACAGATGTAATGCTTCAAGTCCCAACAAACAAACTTTCCTATTTTATATTAAATAGTAAATGATGTTGTGCCCTTAACAAATGAACCAAACCTGTTGTAAAATCTCGTCGGTATTACAAAGCCATTGAAGAGCTTTGTAACCAACAAGGATTTAACGTTCAAATCTTCTTATGGCACCGTCTAACAATTCGGTTCTGTGTTCAAAGCATCATTATTTAATTTTATACTCGTCGCGTCGGTAAGATATTGCGACGGAATAAAGTCCTCAGTTGTGACATCTTCGAGATAATTATCGTCTCGTTGTAGGGTTTCGAGGAAGCAACGATCAATGGGAAGGCTTTGATGTGATATTTCTGTTATTACCTTTACTTTACTTTATTGCAAGCATAAAAGACATAGAAATGTACTGTATATTTTGATTTATTTAATATTCTGTAACTGATATAGAATTGGATTTCGTATTTCGTCATTTGACGAAATGTCGTTACTTACATTATATAAAGTACGTTGATTAAAGTCTTATTATTTATATACTCGTATATAAAGGTATAGTATTAGGAAGCTATTTGTTATAGGTGAGCATATAATTGCATATACAAATTTACATTTATAATATTGGTTAGGATTGGGATGAATGCGTGATGCCAATGAATGTAAGACCTGACTTTCACACGTTTATAAAAGTAGTATTGATCCAATTAACATACATATATATTCTACGTTTTGTCCCCGAATAAGTAGGCACTGCGTGCATTTCAGATTACATCCATATTCCACCAGATAAGGTCCCATCTAATATACTCGTATAACGATCCTATTCCCACATACTGACCACATTTCCAGACGCTTCACGCCGTGCTAAAATTGATAATCTCTTAAAATCTCCGCTCCGCTCCAGTATGCAATCCTATTGGTTAATATTTCTCCGTTTCTTCGTTCCGCAGCTTCGCTCCGCTTCAATGGAAAGGCAGCCTTAACGGAAAAACCATTAACACTTCATGTACGAATTTTAAGCGAAAATTTACAATTAGTCTTAAACATAATTGCAAACTTATCAAAGACGCAATCCCACAAACTATATCTATATACTTATATATCTATAAGAAGTTGTACAAGGTTTCAAAATCAATATATGCTCGGATGTTTCCATTATTCGCTATTATCTTTTTATTCATAAACTTATGCATGCCCCTCTGTGATGTCTTCCTTCATCAATTCTGCAATAACACAATTATCCAAAGAAAACATCACAAGGCAAGACTGTAAAGTTTGAGAGATTCAATCGACGCGACGTCGCACTGTATACGAAATTCAGATTGCTATATAATTTTATACATACGTACATTTGTACAGTCCAATGCAAATGCTATATGCTATTAGGAAATACTAAGCATAATATTGTCTTCTGTTTACGCGAATGTTATTCATTGAAATTAAACTATTATATACGGATTTTATACAACCTGAGATTTGACAAACCACAGATGCTTGCTAAAGAACACCGATTCCTACCAAGGATGCTTCGCGAGGCTATTGAAATCAAAAAACATCCTAATTTCAATAGAGAAGATGGTTGGAATGTACCACCAGCTTGGGATCCAGTAATTCAAATAGTCAAACCCAAGAAAAAGCAAACCACAGCTAGACTTTATGATACTTTGAGCTCATTCTGCGTAAATAGAAACACCCATGATTAAATTATGTTCGGGTACTTTGAAATAACTACACTGGAACATTGAGACAACTGCTATCTTAGTCTCCCCGTGACCATGGCTGCTGAAAAGCAACCGAAACGTCGGGGAAAGTGTAAACACAAATATAAATAGTATAATAGTACATATATTAATAGTATAAATAGTTTTAATAGTTTCAATAATTTAATTGGCTTAAAAAATAGTAAAGTTTAATAGTAATAGTAGCGTAACAGTTTTCAAAAATTTTGTAATAGTGTTAAATAAACAACGCGATAAAATCCGTATATAGTAGTTTAATTTCAATACTAAGCATAATTCATATGCTTAGTAGGTATTGCCTATTAGAAAACCTCGATAGTACTTTTCCTAACCTTAAATCAAGCTCAAGACTTCACGACAGACTAAACGGAATGTTAGGGCAAGATTAGGCAGTCTGGTTTTTAGGTACTGTTAACAAAATATTGGACATTCTTTTATGCATTTTTTCAATCCCTGTATCATATGGGACTTTACATACATTGAAACAACGAATACAAATACACCTTTAAATTGGTGCAAATATTTGTGCAACACACAATTTTTTTGTGCCGTATGGGATCAAAACCACAGTACTCGGCGCATAAGGAAAGCCGCGGCGACCTAAGCCACTGCGGCATTTTTGGAGTATGTAGTGGTCGCAAAAAGGCGTGAGTCTATCTAATAATTAATGTATGTACAAAGTATGTATTTCATACGTACATACATACTGTCTCGGAAGCGCAGCAATAGTGAATGCTACCCGAGTCGAAAAATATGCTATTGGTTTTTTCTGCATAGATATCCTAAGTAGAAATAGGCAGTCTAGATCAGTGACCGGCTAATGGGCTCACCTTACTGTGACCTTGAACTATGGCTGGCAAAATGTGTGTAAAACATAAGCATATGCTTCCGAGATAGTATGTATTTCATACGTACATACATACTGTCTCGGAAGCACAGCAATAGTGAATGCTACCCAAGTCGAAAAATATGCTATTAGTTTTTTCTGCATAGATATCCTGAGTAGAAATAGGCAGTCTAGATCAGTGACCGGCTAATAGGCTCGCCTTACGTGTGACCTTAAACCATGCTGGCGAAATGTGTGTAAAACATATGCCTATCCCTTCGGGGATACAGGCTTAAAACTATCTATTTATTACCTATAGCTGATGATATCTTTTTGCTTTAATTCACCCCTAAATCTTATCTTTTAGTTTTTCTTTTTGAAATAGAGTTGGTCCTTCGTGACGTCAGCGTCCTCGGCAATTTGTCACATTATGAAGTCGGGTGAGTTATGGGGGTCGTCTCAGATAGTCCTCTGACCCTTCCACAACTGTTGTATTAACATCTCTGCTGTTAAGTAATTTCGAATTTGGAAGTATTTTGATATTGTATTGTTACGGTTTCCAGTGCGGTGTATTCAAATTCTCGATATGATTTATGTTGTCTTAATTAAAATGTTTTACATTGAAATTGAACATATTTAGGTTGTATTTCGGTTACAAATTACTAGTATTATTGTAGTCGTGTCAAGTAAGCTAGAAATTGTGAATGGGTTCACATCGGTATTGCGTGGGAGCGAATCAAAGCTCAATCGATAAGATAAATCTAGATCGTGTGTTCTGAATTCCTCCTATCTGAGCTACTGCCGACTTAATTTATTGCCTGTGCGTAAACTTGATAGGTTAAGGGGTATACAGCAATATCAAGTCGTGAGAGGTGTACCTACCCAATTAAGTTTTAAACTAAACATGTGACTTTCATAATAATGGACGTCGACTATTTTGTTTTTAATAATTGCACTTGTGTTTATAATTTGAACTAAGACGTAGCGCAATATAATGTACTAGATGTGCCCGCGGTTTCACCCGCGTTTATTGTTACTGCGCCGCCCCCGTGGGTCGTAGCGTGATTTTATATAGCCTATAGCCTTCCTCAATAAATAGGCTATCCAACACTAACATAATTTTTCCAAACAAATAAGTAGTTCCTGAGATTAGCGCGTTCAAACAAACAAACAAACTCTTCAGCTTTATAATATTAGTATAGATATGGAAAAAGCTTACGTGAAAAAGATGACTCATTCGAACAATTGCGCTGTAAATGTTTTGCAAGGCCTCTTGTTTAGAGACTCAAAGAAAATCGTTCTAATTGTGCGCAATTGAGTCTTAATTTTGCATCTGCTTTTTCTATAATTATATAATATAACTGGATGTGTAGTAGCACATCCATAGATAGTAATGTATCGCGGCCTCAGAATCAATAATACTTTTGTTAATTAAGCCCTGCAGTTCGCTATCATTAATTACCGAAGCTCTCACAAGTATATCACAGAACAGCAAGTAAGACTTCAACATAAAAGGCCTTCACAGATTTCCTTACAACAAAGATAATGATGTATTAAATAAACAAACTTACCGTTTGAACTAAATTAGAAATCAATTACATTCCAATAAGTTGAAGACTCCGCTTGTTGCTCCTACAAATGGAAAGTGGCGCCCCCTAGCAGGTTAATTTCGATTTAGTTTGTTTAGTCACTCTTTACTCTCTCGATTGTAATGGCCGTCGGCGTTAAAAAACTTGAAACGACGTCCTAGTCATTAAAATGTCATTAAGTACAAAAGTTCGTGAAATAAAAATGTAATACGCGCGACACACGGACGATTAGGTTTGATCTCAGGTGAGATTTTATTTAATTTATCTTGATTACATACATACATTTATTCAAGTATTTAGGAAAAGACAACTCTCGAACTGGAATAATTCTGTGTCCCGAGGGACTTTGTAACCATTCGAACAACGGACACAAAGAACACGCCGATCCGAAACAGATATTTGTGGACCACATAATTTGTTTTTCAAGTAAATCGAACCTACAATACTCGTTCCAGTAGCAGTGACGAGACGACTACGTAAACTACTTCGCCCCTCGTACAGTCTTATAATAAAGTCTCAGATCTTAACTCTGAAGGCAGATGGGTATCACACCGACATTCGCTAACTATGATGTTAGGTTTTACATAATATGCGACAAGCCAATTGCCGTACCGAGCACAGTTCCAGACTTTGTGCAGTTAGTATATTTTGACAGAAAACGCAAATAACCCTTTGCTCGACATAAGATTATCTCAAAGATATATGAAGGTTGCCCATCCACACTATGCCAGCGTAGTGGACTATGTTCTAACCCTTTTTATACAGAGAAGACAACATTGGACATAGTGGGACAATTTATAAATAGGGCTGATATTATAATAAAACTAGCTGTTACCTGCGACTTCGTCCGCGTAGATTTTAACTAAAAAGTGTTTGTCTCCGCGGAACTCTATTTTTTTCTAAAATCAAAGTAGCCTATGTTACTCCTTATAACATCAGCTATCTGCCAGTGAAAGTCCCGTCGAAATGGGTTCAGCCGTTTCGGATATTAGCCAGAACAAACAGACAGACAGACAAAAATTTTAAAAATAGGTGTTTTCGTATAGGTACCTTATATACTTTCATATGTATTAGATAAAAAGCTGTTATTTTGACATTACAAACAGACATTTCAATTTTATTTATTGTATAGATGTATAGATAAATTTGTACACATTATATACTTAATTTAACTATCTCAGCAACATATAAAAGTTCTAACTACCTAGTAATTCGTAGGACCCCACACACACAAACACAAATTCCTTTCTCGTCCACACAAATATGCGGCGTTGAATACTGAGGTGAATACTGAGGTGAATACTGAGGTGAATACTGAGGTGAATACACGGGTGAATACCTGTGCATTGTGCTCTTCAAGTCGACGAAAAGGGAATGCTTCACTCTACCGTGTTGCATTTTTGAAAAACTATGGATTTAAGCATATTGAGATGCAAACAAGATATTATAAGTACATATGTGCATATACATATACATTTCACCTGTTTTGTTTTTCTTAGAAAACTACTTTATTTTTTTTTTGAATAGTTTCTAGTTGCATTTTTCTGAAATTGATAACGTGTGATGATCGAAACTATGAATCTTGCGAGAGAGGTGTGAGTGATTGGTTAATGTTTTGTCAATATCATCCTTTAAATACATGAGCACTGTAGATTTAGAGTTTCTGTATGATTTACCAATAACTTAACATGAAAGGTAGCGCAAAGTATTCAAACTTAATAACCAGCCATCCGTTTGATATAGTCAAGCTCAAATCCATGCACAATTGTTTTAGTGTGGAGAAAACCAGCAATAGGTAGTACGATAGGTTATAGACGTAATGGTTTAAGGGGTAGCCTTGTGCTCCTGGTTTGAATGTTTGTAAACTACCCCGCGACATAGGACTGTGTCATTTTAAATACACCTTTTACCCACAAAACAGGCAATTTTGTAAGTATAGTTTCTTTTTTAAAGAAAATACGAAAAGCAAATAGAAATTATCACACACACACTCACACACACACACACACTCACACACACACACACACACACTCTCACACACACACACACGCTACTTAATAAGAAATGTAATTGTCTAATTGTTTTACTTACTACCACTGCTGTTATTAATTCTAATAATTCAACATGGCACGTGCATCAAAAATAAAAAAATATTTATAGGGGATTGGCATTGTACTCCTAAACACAGGCTATTCAGTAGCCTATCTAGGAGAACAGTACTCTACCCATAACTTATTGTAGATTACGCATACTGTCAACTAAGAGTATAAATGAATACCTGTAACACATAATAGCCTAAGTCAATGTTAACCTACAATCTCATTTCTGTAAATAAATAAATTATTATATTATATTATTTAAAGACAGCAAAAATCACTCAGTTTAGTCGAAGGAATATTTCTTTATGTACAATCCTTAGAATGATCATAACTTTCGCTTAGTCTAAACCTTGTAAATTTTCAGTTAAACCGAGTACTTTATATGTTCAAATTTAACAAAATATAGTATAATTTAATACTGATATTTTCGTTTGGTTAAAACAGCAACAGGTTAACCAAATTTACATGGATTAAATTGTGAAATTTACCGAGCTCTGAATATTTAGATGAATATGTTGGATTAAAACAAATATATGATAATCCTACTTGCTGGTGGCACATATATGTTCACATATCAGCGAAATTGAGCAATCTTTGTTATTGTGATTTATTGATAGATAATCGTTTACATAAGCTTATCATCTCCATGACCCGCCTCGTAAAGATATCGGCTCTGATTATCATGATTATAGGAGAAAACTATGACACGATTATATACCAACCATAAGTTGAAACAACTTTAATACACCGCTCTGGCTTCGGACGGATAGTACAAAACCTTAACAAATTATACACTTAAACCTTCCGCAGAAATCACTCTGCCTATTGTTAGTAGTTTTTGAGTTTATTGCGAAAAGACAGACAGGCGCGGGGGACTTGGTTTTATAAAATTTAGTGGTAGGGATGATTATGTAGTATTCATATACTACACACTGATAGCATAAACTTTCAGTTAGGTATATTATATTGCTGTAAGTCAAAGTAAAATTCATTTGTTCATTTAGGTCACAAAGTAACATTTATGAACGTCAAAGGACTAACATACATGTAAGCACATGTATGTTAGTGACAAAGTAGGTTCAGGCAAAAGATACCTATGAGAAGAAATCTTTTAAATAGCCATTATTTTACGACTCATTTATGTACAAGGTGTTGCAGCAATTACGCCATATATTACAGTCTATATAAAACTAAAAAATATCTTGATGGCTACGACATTCAAACCGAGGAAGACGTCAACCAGAGTCATGAAAACTAACAATAGGTTACACAATAACCTCGTGAAAAGAAAAAGGACATAAGTCTCAAGTGACTACCGTACTTATATCGACAATAAGAAGTAAATAATGTAAAGTATATAATCACGGTAGTTTTATATGTAAAATAATACTAAGTATTAAGTATGTGGCATGAATTATATTCAGCTCTTCCTTATAGAATATTTTAATCTTCAGAGTGTGAGAGAAGGATTGTACATTGTGGAAACCACATAAAGTTTTGCCACATGCGTGGTTCGAACCAAAATGTTATGGGCATTGATCAAGGCTTCCACTTAATCTTGTATCTCTCTTGCAGTCAGTTCGTCTTATATTTTCTACAAAACTTTATACTGAAATATCAAGCGTTACTACTTAGGAGCGAGATAAACCATATATACCTACTAGTAAAAAACCTTGTAACATAAGCCTATATGCTTTATCTTGTAATAGAAAAATCTGAAGTAAGTCAAAGTCACTTATGTGTATTACATTATACAAATATTCCAATAAGTGATACAGACCATACAAATATGAGCGTATTAAGGTATCTAACGTTGTTTGATTACCTAATACCATTCGTTATTTATGCCATTTGGAGCAATAAAATATGTATGTATTTATTTATTTAAACATATTTATTATATCTTTATAGGATATCCTATAACGATATTATAAGTTAAGTATACATAATATAATATAACGAGATAACAAAAATAATTATACAAATTTTACACATTGAATACTTATGCATTTTTCCGCAACTTCTTTGAATTTCGCCAGGCTACAGTAATAAATATCAACGTCATTAACAATTAAATTAATGAGTCGTATAGCGATACTAGATATTTACTAGAAGCCGCGGACAAAACTTTGCCCGCGTAAAACCAATAGTAACAGAAACCGTAATAAAAAGTATCCTATGTGTGAATCTATTTGTGTACCAAACTTTATCTAACTCCGTCTAACAGTTTACACGTGACTCCATAACATAATATGTACGTACAAATCTCCAGACATTTTAACAACACTTTGACATTTTAGTAGAAGGATAGGATAAATACTTAGGAAAAAATATGGAGTACAAAAGCGAAAACTTGAGCAGAACAATAAACTATTGAGGATTTCTACCTGACTTAGTGAAAGTATTCGGTAAGGACTATCTGAGGGCAATGACATACGATCTGCGGTCTTGCCTATACCTATATACATTTTATATATAAAACATCTTTCAACATGAATCCAATATAATAAATATTATTTCGTTAAGTTTATCAACTGCTGTGATTGGCTGACTGAATCACCAACAACCTTCGGTCAAATATACCATAGATGCACGATCGTTGCTCGAAAAACGGCCCCAACAAAACTGTGCATAAATCAGTCGTATGCTAGCGCATACGACTGATTTATGCACAGTTAAATATTATGCACCTGTCCCACTCACTCTTGCGTGCGCTGCCCGTAAGCGAGAGCGAATCGACACCATTACTACGGTGGAGACCGTACCATATACTTAGTAGGCTTGCATATCGCGAGTAACACTCTTAGGACGCTTTACATTGACGCGTTTTAACTAAACTATTACAAAATGTTTCTCAATAGGCGTTCAATGGTTATTCCGGTTTATTTCCTGGATTGCATAATAAATGCAGATACTTATAAGTAAGTAGTACTGGTCAGTGCAACATATTGACGCGGTTTTTGTATGAGAATGTGCATCTATGGTGTATTTGATCGAAGCCAACAACCAATACAGCAGTTGACTTGTTGACCGTCTGTTAACTAATCTTTGTGTTGATCTGCACTTCAGAAACCGAGGGTAAGTCAATATAGCATAAACTTTCAATTATTTAAGATCATTGTTAAGTCCACTATCCGGCACTAAGTGGGATATCTACTAAAGATTGGCGCTTTGCAAATAAAATGGTATCGAAACATAGTTCTAGTTGACATTGAGACAGAAGACAAGGTACCCGTTACGGGGCAATCAATAACTCGACGGTATAAATAGCTTGATGGGTTAAGCGAAGACTTAGCCGAGTGTTAACTTTAACGACATAAGTTTCGTATTACATTTGCAACTAAAGGTTTTATCGTTCGCGCGGTCATTACAAGTTTCCTTAATGATAATACTTACACAACTATTTAACTGTGCTGAAAGCTAGACATAACTATATTGCACGGTTACTTATCAAAATTCCGATGGTCAGAGCCGATCTTCGTTTTATGAAGCTTTATAATAAAGGAGATTCTGAGTTAGCTGTTTGAAAGCGCTTGCGGCTAGCGCTGGCAGTATATTCTATTTTGTGGTTTTGGCAAAGTAGGTGTTAAATTAATATCACTAGCTTCGCAAAGGCTATGTTGTAATTTATGTGACAACTTAACATCAGTGGTCATATGCTTGTTAGCCATTATAGTGATATCTTAAAAATATACATAAAGCTATATTAAAGTCATTATATAAATAAAAAAAAATAAAAATGCATTTATTACCAAAAAAGAATACAATTTGTCGATATCCATCGGCACTAGGCAAAGCCTGTCCTGTGGAAGCCTGTTGCGTTTCACAATGCTCGATTTGTTACTTAAATAGCTCGGTCGACATTATAAGCAACAACCTACTCTTTAATATAATATTTTAAGCTTGTTCGGTTACGTTTCGATTATGTATACAAAAACAAGAGACAGTGTGTTTAAAGTGTTTGTAGTTACAATTATACAAAAACAAAAGTTAAAAAGAAAGGACTATCCTATTTTATAATTATAATACACCATTTAAGCATTATTATATTAAATATATTTATTTATATGTATATACTAAAAATGTTTATATGTATAAGACAAAAAAATAAAAAATAAATAAAGGACTATCCTATTTTATATACTACACTATTTAAGGATTATTATATTAAATATATGTATATGATTATGTGTATAGCAATAATTACATAAATATCAGGACAAATGAACCATAAGACTTTCAGTTGCGTCATATGACAGTGAAAGAAGCCACTCCGTGATTTTAGATTTTGCTTCCTTAATCGTACACCGCTTAATATCACACGAGTTCATAATACTTAACAACATTACGCTATTTAGCTATAAGATAAAACCCGCAACATAAACTAAAGAATAAAAAGTAAATAAAAACGCTAGCCATAATAATTGGATTAAAAATTACTTTTAACGTAATGTCTGATCATATATTTAAACATGAAAATAGTACACGAACCAGGACTTAAAACTATGTCCTCAAGAAACCGCAGTTTGTGACTACAGTCTATACTAATAATATTATAAAGCTGAAGAATTTGTTTGTTTTGTTGAACGCGATAAACTCAAGAACGACTGGTTCGAATTGAAAAATTCTTTTAGTGTTGGATAGCCTATATTATATATATTTATCGAGGAAGGGTATAGACTATTTAACATCACGCTACAACCCACGGGGGCGGCGCAGTAACGGTAAACGCGGGTGAAACCGCGGGCATAGCTAGTAAAAAATATTAATATACTAAATGTTAGAACAGTTTCCTTCTAGTCTAATCCAGCCACATTTTAAGGATTGATTGAATAATGGCGGCAGTTAAAATGCAGACTGGGTTATCGTTCGATCATTGTTTTATTTTTGAATATTTTACAATGCTTAATCACAGCTCTTAAATAGTATGTACAGCATTAAAGTTACACGATGTTAAACATTAAAACGAGCGAATCAATACATATTTCCTTACACATACAATTACAAAATTACTGAGCACTTTCGTTTGAAACTAAAGTCCTTTAACATTAAATTTTAACGTTTCAAACACAAATTTTAATATGCGAAATTTAAATCATTAAATAAAATGAACTTTCTGTATTACTTTTATTTTTGAAGTACCGATACATCTGTTTTATTTATTAAGATCTTTATTAAGAGGAATTCATGATTTTGATTACGTGTATTCATAGTACACATTTTCTATTAACATATTATTATCTTCACTGATTTACAAAATACACGACCTAATTAGACATTAGTTACTGACGATGATTGCATTTAAAACATCCAAGAAATGTTGCTTGAGGGCTAATTAAAAAAATGTATAGGTAACCTGAATTCACAGATAAAAATGTCGATAATTGAACGAAAGCAATGCTGAGCTTGTTTAAAAATGCCACTCCGGCAATTGGAAGGTATAAAAGAGCTCATGCTTTCACATCGTTATATGAACGACTATCTATACGATAACCTATAAAACAGTTAAGATACGAGAAAAATACCGAACAAAAACTATTTTAGATGGCTCCATGAGATTGCTTAAATTCTGAACTACTTGTATAAATGTTAACGGGCGTAAGATATTCGGTTTACATTAAATTGTTCTAAATTTTAGATTACGGCGTCTGCATAGAGAATAGTTGAATAGTTGTCATAATTTGTAAATCTCGAGTCGTATTGCCACCCACATTTGTGTATTAAATTAGGCTACGACTTTTGACATAGACAGATAACAAGATTAAGGTAGCTGTTAGGCACATTAAATTAGTATCTTTGAGATTATAAAAGGTCAAATCCAGGTATGTTGTTGTTTGACCTTAGAAATTGCCTTTGGCAATTATTAGATTTTTGTTCGCTTTATCTCATAAATCCATGTCTACTTATAGTGTTTTTTAAGCTAAGCTGATAAAATTACAAATAAGTATGTGAATGACTAATGGTGAGCGGTCTTGAATGTGGCTTTTGACCGCGTACAATATTTTGCGGCCTATTCAAACTATTTCAAAAATTCTAGAATATTTGAAATAGTTTGAATATGCCTATATGAATAGGCATATAATATTATATGTCTCCATAGACTAGTCTCTTGAGACATATTTTATGTATCAATTATGAGAAAGCAAGAGCAAAAGATGAACTGATTGGAAACAGTCCGGCTTGAGCCGTGGTGATAAAAAGCCTTGGAAATCTATTTAACGTAGAGATATAACTTTAGCATGAACTGTTTCTTAAGTCAGGCTAATCTAGACCCATATTAATTTTTTATTTAAAAAGTTGAGCTACCGACACATTATACTTTAAAATTTTGCACAGCAACAGCTTTTCCAAAACACCAACTGAGCAGTCAACATTAGTCACCTTACTGTATTGTTCAAATAATGCGCTCACGTTCATGAAATGTAATTAGTCGATTAATGGCAGCCAGTTAAATTAAATCCAAGGAACTTGCGTACCTGTCATTTCAACAAATTGTATGTTCATTAAAGCCAAATTAGGAAGTTGATGAATAAACTCCAAGTGCGATACTGAATTCGGCTTTTGAGAAATTTTGATTATTTGCTTGAACTTTGTTTACTAATTTAATACTTCGTCTTAACTCTAATAACTTAAAACTGACTTCTGAGTATCGATTTTAGGCTTCATTGGACTTTTAGAAGCTAGGGTTTCCAGGCCGTTAAACGTGGTTATACGGGTAAACGGTCGAAAAATTTGAGTATATTGTATTTTTGTCCGTGACACAATATTTTCTAAAGGTGTTAATAATTGCATATATATATATATATAATCTCATTTTTAAATAATTTAATTAGATTGTACATAGCCTGAAGTTTTGGCAAGATATACGTGCGATACAATGTTTCAAGAATATCTTTAGAAAAATAGTTTACATCAAGAAGGACTTAAGTTTCTTACTTTTCTAAAGCAATCATCATTTTCATCCGAATCGATTTCATGATCTTATTTAGTTTCTAGAAGCTTGGCATCTCTAAGCAATCTGTACGCTAATTGTTTGATCATGTTTTATGTCAATTAAGAACTAATTAAGTCTTGAGAAGTCGGCCCAGAACCTTCTTAAACCCGTAAAATATTTTAGCATTGTTTTATGCCTTCAAATTATTGCCTTCACAGTTAAATTAAGTCCACTGCTAATCACAGGCCTCTTTCATAAATAGCTAATCGTTGTCAAATACTTAGCTTTTATTGATTGATAACTAGTTGCTATAACCGGGTCTTAGAGATAGCTGGAGGCGACTAATGATCGCATAAGTGATCATTATCGCCTATAAAATCTTTGAAGTGATGTTGTAGGTACTTATCATGTAGTTAAACTTACCTTGGTTGATAACAAAGTAACATTTTTAGAACAATAATTTGCCACGAGGCTTTCTTTTTTTCGGTTATGCTGTTATGATTACATTTGCATCTTACAAATCATCTGTAGTTGAGTCGTAGATCATAAGGTTTAGTAAGTAGCAAATAAAGATCATTTATACCTAAAGTACTAAACGTATGCCATCTACAGAATGCTCGTAGCTTTGGATCCTTTACTTTACATAAATAATTGATTAAATTGTTCGTTACGTGATAAGTTTTATTGAGCGCTATTTATGGTGCTTCACGTCATTTAAGTGAATTATAGTTTACATCATGTTATGGTATCCGGTACAAGAGTATTTTAATTACCAGTATTTTACATTAAGATAAGCCTCAAACTACTAAGCTGTGTAATCCGGGTAAAAATTCATTCAATATTTTTAAGCTGGAATAAAGAGACAGAAAGGTAAACAATATTTTTTTAATAAGTACCTAGAATTTTATTTACCTTTTAAATAATATTTTCTTCTGTTTACGCGAATGTTATTCATTGAAATTAAACTAATATATACGGATTTTATCACGTTGTTTATTTGACATTTTATTATAAAACAACAGTAAACATAACAGTTTTCAAAATTTTGTAATAAAGTGTCAAATAAACAACGCGAATAAATCCGTAAATAGTAGTTTAATTTCAATTCCTTTTAAATATTTTAAACACAATTAATTTATTAGAAATATCCGCTCATTAATAATGGAATTACAATCGTAAAAGTTATCCATAACCTTTATTAATTGTTAACCACTATTTACGGGTAGATCTTTTTATAAAATCATCTACTGTTCTGATTGATGACTCGGCCTAAACAATATTTGTATTTGGTGTATATAATATACGATTCGGCGTTTACTAATATTAGAAAAAATAAATGCCACGTCACGCAATGTTGTTTAGATATAGAATTTATTTGTTATCTATTTCTGTTTGAAATCCTAACTAATAATATCAATGCGAATGTGAGTTTGTTTAAGTGTTTGTTTGTTTGTGACGCTTTCATGCCCTAAGTACTCGACCGATCATCATGAAATTCCGCTTACGTATTGTCAGGTGAACAAAAAAGGACATACGATAGGTATCTTGCATGGAGAAAAATTATGTTACTGTAACCTAATCTAACATTTCCGCAAGCGAAGCCGCGGGCAAAATCTAGTTCTTTTATAAATATAATCAGTTTTCCTTTGCCATCAATAACTGTTTCAACGAGAAAACTAAATACATATATCAAACGTACTAACGTAGATAACGCTAGTTTAGTTACAACAGCTAAGTACCAGAAATAGCAACGTCATTCGAAATGACATTAGTAGCCATTCAAATTGATGTTCACCACTGCAAAACGTCACTTTAAAACCACAGCAGCGTAAACATGACCGAGTGACGTTTGGCATTGTTCTGAACGTCTGGCAATATGGCGTCTTTCTCGGACCGTCGAGTCCGTGTGTCAGAGGCGCTTAAACGCGTTAATGACGTAACAACACAAGTTGGAAATTAAGTGTCAACTATTACGAATGTCCTGGAGGTATTAAAGCCCGGGGAACTTTAATTAGAGCCCTGTATTCAACTGAAAGTACTGTTTTACGAGTCCACCAGTAGCACTTTATCGCTTTCCGATTACCATTGACTATTAACTTGAAGTTACGTCGATCATTCTTGTAAATTTTAATACAATTGATATGAGATTTTGAACTTTGAGCTCACGGTATTAGAATCAAATTGTAATGTACGTGTAAGGGTTTCATAAAAGTAGTTCTGACGGTAGACAGCTTGTGTGAAGATCATGTGTGGTCTGCAATATAGCTACGGAGTATTAAATTTGAATAGAATAGTACCTATTGTAAGGTAGGAACGTTGTGATATTTTGTTACTAATGTAATTGAATGGAGCCGAGTGGATTATGTTATTATAGCAAGATAATCATATCAAATTATTTGTACATTAGTGCATATACATAATACTATAATAATGATTTAGTAACAATTTTGTGTAATAGGCTAAATTTGATTAAGTTGGTGTAATGGTTTTATCTATCACGAAAAAGCTATTAAACTTATTTAAACTAACGGACACTAGCCATAAGGACTCATAAGTCCACTAGCTGACTATTTATTAAGACGAATCGTGGTAACAGCAAACGTAACATAACAACCAAATAACATTGAGTTGTGTATGCCTACGCATTAAATTTAAAAAAACGGATTGCAGTCTGGGAGTGCCGGCAGAAGTGAAAACTTGAATATTAATGTTGTGCATTTTTGATATTTTAGAATGGTTAGGGAATAATTTTGCACTAATTGCTTTAATTATCAGTATAAAAGTACTATCTTTTATGTGGTAAAATACAATATTCATTTATTGCGCTATCGTACACAAACATGACAAGTCTCCCTTCGTCTTACGAATTTTCGATCAGCTCAGGTGTCCTGACGCGAGTTTATCATTTTTTACCCATCACAAAAAGTGCACAACGCCCCTAAAGAAGTTTTCACTTCAATAAATACTAAACGACATGAAATAAGACATTGTAATAACAATTTAGAAATATATTAATCTGGGCATGTAGATAGTACGATCAACAAAAGATTAAGCAAAAAGAGTGTATAATCTAATCTCTGTTTAAGGCATATTTGAAGGGCAGACATTCGGGAGATAGCCCTGATTAGAAATACTCTAAATTGGCATATATGCAAGAGTGAATATTAGACGTGAGTAAATAAAGCAAGAAACATAATTATAGCAGGATCGCAGCTTGGCAGCAGATCAGCAGTCGACTTCGGGGGTATATATATCGACAACATCGATTGTTTGCCAAGGCCGATGGTCATCGTTGAATCTATCAATTAAATTAAAACCTGTTTGATTATAAAAGTCAAACAACTGAACTATATTATTTTGTTTAACTGTAATGTTCAAATTGTATTTTAATCGCATGAATAACTCTTATCTGATGATTGAACCAGACCCTAATGGTAAAAATGATAGTAAAACTATCTGCACATATTGAACATACATACATACATAGATTCACGCCTGTTTCCCAGAGGGGTAGGCAGAGACTACGGATTTCCATTTGCTACGATCCTGACACACTTCTCTGGCTTCATTCACTTTCATCACATTCCTCATACACGCCCGTCGGTTCAAGGAGTTCTTAACCTGGCCTTTGTCCAGAACGCCTCCGATCTGATCGAAAAACGTTCGCCTAGGTTTCCCTCTTGCGACTGTTCCATTCACACTAGCCTTATAAACTTTCTTAGTCAGCCTTTCCTCGTCCATTCTTTCTACATGTCCAAACCAGCTTAACATACCCTTTTCTATTCTTGTAACTATATCCACTTTCACATATTGAATAAATTGAATTTTGCACATATTGAAATGTAATTATTGTATACATTGTGTAACACCACACACTGTATTTGATTATTATTCGTTTCACTCTGGACTCCATGCACTATAGATATCGATAAAATTAAAACTCTCCGCTTCGTATTATTTTTACTATCTACTAGTATTACATTGTAGCGGTTTGATGAATTGATTGACTTTTAATTAACGTTCAGATGAAAGCTCCTATAGCAAGCTGAAATAAATCGCAGGTGGCACAGACAGTGTTGTACTGGAATAGTTCATTCTAATCGATTAGGGCCTACGTATAGTAGGTTGTACTAAGTGGTGTACTGAATTCAACACTAAATAAATAGCTTTGGTATACAAAATTATATAGCAAATCAATTCTAAATCATAAAAAAGACAGATACGTAGCCTTACGGCTATATCCCCGAAGGGGTGTAAGCAGAGTATTACATCTACATTTCGCCAGCTACCTATTCTATACAGGTTCCATGTAAAATAAGGTAGGCATATTGTCATCAACTGGACACAGTTGCACAGTCCAAGAATTACTTCACCGAAAAAACTGAGAACACTCGCATGTTTTCATAAGTCACTAAATACCGAAACGGCAAACCAATTCGTGATCGCAGCGTTCTGCTATAAACCAAGCATTGCTAGACTTCGTGCAGCTACCAAAAGTTTCTTGCCAGAATAACCCAATAATACTACACGACACGACAATCAAACACATAAACGCAACTTATGCGAAGGGTTCAGAGGCAGTTGGAGCAACAACGATAAGTATTATTAGTATCTTTCTCTTGAGAAAACAGAACGTATTATTTATCGATGACCCTTAGAGATAATTTATCAAAGTAGCCGCCATTTTACTGCTATTTTATCGAAGATACTGGATGATATTTTCACGAAGCTGTTGTGTTTGGAAAGTCGTTCGGTACCTCATTGAATAGCTGGTTAGCATATTGTAGGCTAGGATAACCATGGTTATAGATTTTCAAGGGACTTATTATCGCTGTGTATAATGTATAAATAACTAGATTTTGCCTGCGGGTTCGTTCGCGCAAATCTAGGTTAGGTTAGATAATAACAGTACTTTTTTCTGGATGATAGCTACCATAATGTCCTTTTCTGTACCCCTGATAACATGTATGTGAAATGTGTAAATTTTATGACGATCGGTGGAGTAGTCAAGTTCTAAAAACGTAACAAACAAACTCACATTCGCATTTATAACATTAGTTAGGTTGTTATAATTAATATGTAATGATTACCTCATTGGTCTATTGTTCATGCTTGTAGCCGACCTTAAGTCCCAGGTTTAATTACAGGCAAAGCGCCAATGGTGTATTCGCAAATTTTCTAAGTGTTATTGGTTTTTCTGTTTTTCAATAGCAGCACGGAATGTTCAAAGGTTTTTGTAGAGATCTTTAGACACACTTATGTTAAAGTATACCTAGCTATATCTGGTTGATTTAAACCGTTCATATAAAAAATGCCATGTCTGTTTTAACCCTTAGAGGAAAGCCCTCTTCAATACTATTCGCTGATCTCAGTCTTCTACTATAACAATGTTACAGAAAGGTGTCTCGACCTACACCGATGATAAACTTTAGACCTTAACCTTGTTTTAGTGCACTTTTGCGGATGCATTATACAATCATGCCCCGCTCATATGTAAATACACAGGATGTACCAGCCGGGAAAACCTCATTTCACTTTACCGGCCATGTCGAATCACATTTACATCGTTGGATTAACGATAAAACACAGAAATAATAAGAGGATAACAAACAATAAAATGAAACCTGTTTTATGTCATACAAATGTTCAAATTTTTGTTCAATATTTTATTAAAAATAAGACTTTTGGAAGACATGTTAATTCTCTTTTATGATATCTGGAACAGGTTGTGACATTTTTATGATTTAAACGGACTGTTGAAGGTTTAAGGGATTAAACGGAAATGAATAGGGAATTTCGAATTGAAATAAAAGGATATTCTGATAAGTTATCTATTAGTTGAATCAAACGCGACCGCATTATAAAAAAGTACTTTGAGAGATCTGTATCAGTGTGGTTATACAAAATACATTTTTGTCACAAAGTAACCACTGACAGCTTTTGCTCGATATTTTTGAGATGATAATTTGCAATCTCGCATTTACGTTTTAATGTAAGTGACTGCGAAAAGTTTTACTTTAATATTTAATTTAACTTCTCACTCTAATCAGAAATATTTTACTTTACGTAGTCACAAAAAACACACAGAGAGCTGAATTAAATAAGTAACTCTAAATGGAAATATGCCTAGCCTAGATAAATGTGTTGCAAATTTTGCCAGTTTTATTTAAAGCATTCATTTCATTTTGTACCTTATACTGTTATTCAGTGAGTAATTGGCTTTTTCCTACCCGAAAACTCTACGATCGTGAGGTCTTAGTGGTATGCATACTCCACATTCTCGAAACACAATTATATTTGTACATTTCACAATGTATGTAGGTACCACAACATTAGAAAAATATCGTACAAATAATACTATTCCCAAGATGTATAAAGCATGGTATCCGTTGGAATTCAACTAAACTTAATAGCTCTATCGGATATAACTGTGACCGTCGGGTCGACCGTGTTTGATTATTAGCATTAAAATGTGTACTATGCCTTCTATTCCCATACACACGCCATAGGTGATGGTGTTATCTCCCATTGCGTTATACCGTTCTGAATTATTGGTAGACCTCACTTCATTCTATTGACGTCTGATAACAACTATCTTTACGGAATTCCTTTTAATTTAGCCGAGCGCAGTCGCTTCTTAATTGATATTGAATAGGGCTTTATCACTGAGATAGTATGATGAACTTAAGTATAAAGTTGTTGATGTGTAGACGAATAAACTTGTAGATTAGTTTATGAGCTTTCGTGTTTTATTTTCTTGTTTTTAGGCTTGTGTGTTAGTTTTGGCTTAAATGTTTTTGATGCTTATCGTTTTGATAGCGCGGTCGTTTGATTTTAAATGTATTACAAATATGGTACCTATATGAATATATACATAAAGTATCAATGCATTTTGTGGCTATTGCTTTGCGTCTTTTAGTAGATTTCTTATTATTTTGGGACAATGATCATAAAATCTGTAACAGCCGTATCAATCGGGTGTTTGACAAAATCTTTTTTATTATTTTAGTAAAAATTAATGTTAGCCAAGGCTAAAATACAAAAAACAATCTAAATCTTGAACTATGGCATGAAAAAGACGATGCCCTTCAAATTTAGTACGAGGAATGCTGTCAAATGATAGAAATAAATACACAAAAGATATTATTTTGTGGCGTAACTGAAATTTAAGTACAGATGTGAGAAGGAGATAGCGTGATACGCTACTCCAGCACTTTTCTCATGTTCTATAAATATTAAATGCTGCTCCATTAGGTAACCTACTTTGATACCATTTTCATATTAATCACATTTTTTGAAGTGGTACTTACTGTTGCGTATAAAATGAGGTGCATAATCAAACGTCACCTATATTCTTCAAAGTAACTTTCTCAACCTTCCACGTCCTACTTGTCGTGTTAGTGAGAGCATGACAAGTATCATGGATGGTGGAATAGTTACTAATAATATGTCATCATAATACCACTATCAAACTTCAGACAAAGATGATAATAAAGTATTCCTCCTCTTCGTTAGTTAGTTCCAAACGTAAGTTAGAGAGTTTCGTTTCAATTATAGTGATTTTGTCATCCAATAAACAACTGCCTGAACAATGTCGTCAAGCCTAAAGTCAAGACGAACGAAAACCAAAGTAATTACTTTAAGTATGGACTCAAAAGGCACAACAGGCGTGCGTCGTAATGTAAAAATTAACTTATCTGTGTCCGCAGCTGCAAAATTCTGGCATGATTACAATATCATCAGAAGGGCCCTCGTTCACGCCACGGAATTTTGTGTAAAACCATTATAAGACTTAAGTCGCATTAGAATAATTTTACTTAACGCCAACAAGAAAAAAATATTTTTTTACGACATTAGGTTCATTAAAATAAGTAATAAAAGTAAAAAGCCCGAATGTAATCAAGCTTGTATTCAATTTAACCGTGGTTCCGTAATCATATAAATTGAAAAAGAAAACTGTGTGATCGCTATCATTTTTCATGCAAATTCCTTTTATAAGTGCAGTATGGAGATGCTGAGGCTATAAAATATTAATATGATGTTTATTATATCTTATAAAACCTCTATCTTTTAATGTGAATAGCAATTAACAATCGTAAATATAAATTAACGCGTGTTCACAGGAGGGGTATTAAAACTGATACTAAAAGTTGTAAAACAGTATCTATATTATATTCTAAAGTGGTAATTATGGTGGGCCAATCTATGGTGGAGGCATAATTGTGGAGGGAGAATCGCTACCGAAACTTGAGATATCGTTCAAACCCGGGGTAGCTGAAATGGGGTAGCCAGCTTAATGGTTTTCTTATATTATATTCGATTACGTGCAAAACTAATGTCTTCATAAGCATCGCTTTATCTTGCCTGGAAGAGCATTCTTAACACAATAGAGAGGTTGTAAGGACCCGATAACTTCCTAAAAAGGCTTTTACCAGATTGCAAACGTGCACCTGATATTTCTATATTGCAAATTACTTTGCAACTATAGAAATATCAGATAAAATATAAAATACAGAATACATAGACACTTAGGCACGAAAAAAATATTTCTATTTATCTTTAAAAAGATGATGTGCCATTCGGTTTACAAAATATGAGTATCATTATTAATATCTGCAAACTAAGCTAGAATGGTCGTGTCGGGAATGAGTTCGCGTCAGCCTTGCAATAAGTGGGATTCAAAGCCACGATCCCTCAATCACAATTCCAATGCCATTGGACTACCGCCATATTTGTAGGTCCAACAAATTTGTTCCTTGTAATATCGAATTATTAACACTCGGACTGGCATTCCATTAAAAATAGGGCTATACAGCAGTCACTTTGAAAGTTTCGTAGAAATAAATAAATATTAAATTATGATATTAAGATTAAAGTTACATTTCAAACTGCGCATTATCGTTGGTACCTGAATATGAAACTATTTTAATCGTAATTATTGGCTGAAGTCAGCATTTCAAATGGTTTTTTAATTAATTACAATGTCACATTATTTAGTACAATTGAAAATAGTCCTAGCAGTATATGAGTTAGAGTGCATTATTGATAAAACTTTTCTAGTTCGCTCATTATGTACCTATAAATCATTAAAACTAAACTAATACTGGGTTCCACAAACTCTTATTATCTGATATTTTAATGTAAGGCTTTTGTAATTAAATCTGTGTCAATATTATTAAAGTAAAATCATTATACAAATCCTTAAAAAATATTAAACATTACTATTTTGAAATGATTGCTTCGTTTATCCATTTATACAAACTAGCCCTCACATAGTCTGCCGATCTTGAAGTGCCGGTTCTATTCCCTAATCGTGCAATAAGTTAATACTATAGAAATTCCCGGTAGGAACAAGCAGTTGCTCTGGCATATAAGTTGAACCTAGATTTGACTGGCAGTAGGTGTAGGTGTTCTACACTTTTTGCTAATCTTGCGGGATAAGCATGCCTTGTACCAATTTCGTCTATCTAAATGCTCGCATATAAATAATTTTATTCCCAAACTCACCAATCGATTCGATTGAGCTCCCGTTATATAATATATATATGCAGGATGCAAGGTCTACTTACACTGGTCATAGTTACGACTCCATGCCAACCAAGTCGGTTTATCTAATATTATTATAAGAATATTTGCTAAAGGAATAATGCTAGCTATATAATTAATTATATTCATTAGGAGGATCCTCCACACAGTAAAAATAAATAAGACCACAAATTGAGATGATTCGATGGTTCGATGTGCCCTTTAAATAGGGTTGCCAGGGTCCGGGCAAATGGGAATGTATGTGCGACTAGCTAGGAAATAAATATATTTAGTGAGCATTAGAAAAAATGTCTGCGCAAAAGGTTAAGAGTGGATAAACAGTCGAAAAATATTCGTCTAATTCTTACGTATTTTAGCTAGATGCTTTACTCAATTTTAACAGCAATTATTTAAGTAAATAGTTTCGTAAATTTTCTTCTTCTAAGAAGCACAGAAAATATAATTAATTAGAGTAAAAGCAACTAAGAGAAAAACAACAGTATTTTTTATCTGTTTTACATTTTAATATATTGTAAATGAAGTCACAGTTTATTTTATTTTTATAATTATTATGTTGTAGATTCAGTCACAATTTAGTAATGTTACACCTTTATGGTATGAATGATACCATAAAGGCTCTCTGTCTCGCTCCCGGCCTTGGTTCAGTCTATGGTCCGGAGTGAGAGGTCGTGGAACGCCGTCGCCTCCTTCTGTGAGGAAGTTATTTCTAAGGAGGTGGCGGAGCGGGAGAGGAAGCGCTTAAACTCTCTCTCCAAACACAGAACCGAGTGCCGGAGAGCGCAAGACGACCTCCAGTCACCCTGAGGTTTTACCTGGGGGTGGTGGGCTTTGTGGGCCTGCCCGCCACCCGTTCAGCGACAGGTCCGAGAGGCGGGGTGCGTGTTCCTACACGCGCCTCTGTGTCGTGTATCCGTCCCCCTTAAAGGGGACAGTAGGGTTAAGTGACCAAAGTGTAGGTCCTTTCGTGTAGTAGCCTGCCGTTTCATATGGCGAGCCGAAACCTCGGGGGGGTCGCGATTGCATGTAAAAATGATTCCCCGGGGACATTGGCTACGTCGAGGAACACCGTGGTAGATTTAGTCGGTATTACCGGGGTATCTTTCCCCCAGTGAGCCCGACATAACCTCTCCGTCGCCCCGCGGAGAGGTATGCATCCATGCGTCAAAGCATTCGCCCAAGTAAAAAAAAAGGCTGTAAGCAGTTATGTTTGCACTTTAAAATACATCTTGGTAACAACTGCAGCGAATTCCGTAAGTAGTGAATATGCTCAACATAAAAATTATTGATTTATTAGTAGTAGGTAAGTACCAGTTTCAGTGCTTTAAGACCTTGAGTGTATTTCAAATCTCATTATTATGATGTGTTTACCATTCGCGGATGAAGCCGCCGGCTGCAGCTAACACTGTATTATATTAAATCCATTATACAAACCTTTTACTGAGTTTACACCTGCAACTCACAGTACATAAAAACTCAAACTTATGTGAGATATTATTTTACATGCCATAAAACACAGTTTACAGTTATCTGCGTATTAAATTAATTTATAACGCAAACACATTTTTAATGAAGAATCCATTTGAAGAGTACATTTTGAAGTCCGGTGTCGTAAACAAAATAATATTATAATTTAAAAGCAGTCCCGTTTTTACACGGAGTTGTGAATTTAAAATTCATTATTTAACTGTTAAATTAACAAGTTATGAACACGATAAATGAAGTAGCTACTTGGATGGCGCAGCATTGGACATTGCCATAACACTGAGTGTTTGCGGTTCGATTCCCAGCACAGGACATCATTTGTGTTGGATCACACAAAAACCAAACAGTTTCAAGTCTGGATCTCGATTCCTTCTATCCGTAGTTTCTATGTTTATAAGGTGTGCTGAAATACAAAAAAAACATTACTAGAGCAGGAATTGTCTTTTTTATAAGAAAGAATTTTATTGTTATGTATGATGCCAATGGAAACGCCTTAATGAAATAGTATTTGTTATTGTTCCTTTTAAAATATTAATTATAAATGTCTTGTAAAAGATGTTTCTTGTTGAAGACAATAGCAAATATTAACATAATAAATAAATGTATAACAAATTAGACCATTATTGAAATATTTTTAAAATAAAAATGTACCTATCGTTTATTAAGTTCTATGTCATTTGCGTTTAATTTGACTACACATAAGTGAGGCTTTGACTCTTATGTACCACTGATTGAGGTAAATTGACATTACTTTCCTAATAATATCTACTACAGTCAACCCTAGGACTAACACGGGTATACATAATTATTACTTTCCATCAACAGAGTCCCCTACAATTAAATCTAAAGTATCGACACTTATCATCACTTATTGTAATTAAAAATTAATTATGATCCAGGGTGAGTTTCTTGATACTTAAATTGTGTGCTTTACTGGGATCCTGTTCTATTAACCTATCTTTATGATGAGCCGTACAGTCATTATTAGGGCCAAGATCATAATTATGATAAAAATGATACGTTGCCGTCTTATTTGAAGTTATTATACATAAAGAAAGCTTTCTTCTACTTCTATGTAATGTTTGTGGAATGTGTTACCTAGGTTATGTTTTTTCTTATTCTATTGATCTATTTTTTTTTTCTTTTTAAAAGACAACTCCCGTTCTGGGAATATTTCCGGCGTCGCGGAGGACTTTACAAACATTCAAACAACGGATACAAAAACACCCAGACTCAGAACAATCGTTTGTTGAGCACATACATTTTTGTCCCGTGTGGGGATTGAACCCACAACACTCGGAGCGGTAGCAGTGGCGAGGTGACCACTTAAACCACTACGCCATCCGTGCAGTCATTATAATTGGTATGTCACTTGATGTTAGGCTATATTGGAGTCAGGCTATTCTCAATAGCAGCCCGAAGTTAGGCAATCAGAGGTGTTGCATACTCCCGTGGTTCGGCAAGCTCAAAAGCCGGTGCTCATGCGCCTAATCTCCCTCCGGTTGTGTCGGATTTCGGTTCCATTGAATTATGAGAGTTAGAGAATAGAGAGTGCGCTGTGTTTGCGCATATACTTGTGAACTATAATGTCTACTGCGCAGATAGCCAGTGTCTGTGAAGATACCAAAAAAGAATCGGTTTGAAGGGCATTAATATTAGTGAGTTGTTCACCTAACAGTTCCTAGATCGTTGAATAGGAAACGACAAGTACGTCAGTCTTACAACACTGTCTAACTCCATAGTCATCTAGTCTGTGGTCTAATGTACCATGATTACCCTGCTCGATACGAAGATTGATCACATTATTATCTCATTACGTATGCAATAGCGTCTACTGTTACGAAATATAGCGATATAACCTCATCAATAGCTGACAACACTAGGGCACTAGGAAATTTATCCGTAGAGTGTAGAGAATTGCATGCAATTTCGTTGCACAATTCAATTCTTACTGTCGGATCTATTCGTTCTATGTTCATAACCGCATATGAAAAGTTTTGAGGTGCCAGGTTTCGTCTGTTTGTTTATTTTCTTCAAATTGACAAACATTTTTGTTCGCAGTTCTATTGCTTGAATATTCGTTACTATGTAATATGGTGTATGTGTCGCCGGAGGCCCAATCACCCTCTTGCCCGCTCATTCTCCTTCCCACTTTCTTTGCTAAGGGTCGGCAACGCACAAGTGATGCCTCTGGTGTTGCAGGCGTCCACAGGCTAGGGAGACTATAGTATAAAAAAAATTACTCTACTTTTACTAAGAATTTCTTGAGGAACCCAAAATGCACAGCAGTCGCTTTCACTACCGTTGCACCATCGAGATAGTCAACGTTTAAACAATTAGCTTATAACGTTATAGAAACGTTATAGACTCATAAAGCATTTACCTACTATAATTGGACGTACTTTCTGAAAAACGTTCCAACCCACACTCGGGACAAAATCGAGTTATTATTAGCAAATTAGTCACGGGATTACTATTTACTAGCTGGAAAAATTTGGTAGCTCTACTATCACTCTAAATATGAAATCATGACTTAGTAGCCCAAACCCACATGTATGAAGAAGCAATACAGGATTGAACTTCAATCACGATTATCTCAAAATGTTAACTTTGTGGGTTGGAACGTTTTTCAGAAAGTACTTCCAATTGATTTATTGGATATTCTATCTAAACACAGAAAGCTATTCTAAAATAAATTCTTGATAGAAATACGTATTCGAATAATTGAAAGATTGCGCTCGCAGGAAGTGCAACAAGTCTGCCGTCAAGTCGATCCACGTAATCCGATTTCTTCGATTTACTTACAAGTTACGTCGCACGGAGACTAGCTAACACTCTGTTTTCCTTCCATTCAGATCAGATGGAATCGCATTAAAGTTTAAATAATTGACTTTGGAACTCCATTGTCTAGATAATGCGTTTTGGTGAAGGCCGCGATTCTCCCAGAGCTTCGGTAACCGCAACAATTACTGAACGTCCAAATCAGTCAGACCAATTTACATAAACGAAGATTGAATTCTATCTAGTCAGTTCTTGTGATAATGTATTTTGTGATTAAATGAAATAATTGTGTGAATAAATTGTTAGAGCAATCACATGTGTAATCGGTTTACGTAAAATGTTAAATATTATAATCTCTTTATTTTGAAACTTTAACCTAATGTTTCAACAAAACTGGTTTATTCATGGTTACACAAAGCACGGAATATTGACTGTGTGCCGTACTAAAGCTAAAACTAAAAATAATAATTAATAATAATGATTTCAGATTCACGGACAGCGCTAAGCGCAGCCAGCTCTACACAGTACACACACAGTCCTTTCTGGATAGAAAAGCTACCCAATGTCCTTTTCCGTACCCCTGATAATGTGTATGCGAAATTTCGTAATGATTGGTTGGGTAGTTAAGGCGTGAAAGCGTAACAAACAAACTCACATTCGCAATCATAATATTAGAATTCAAACAGAATAAGTGCGTATATATACTTATATTATATTCAATAAATACACATATTCATATTCAGTTACAAAGCGTCACAATCCAAATATATATCATAAAAATATTTTATCGCACGTTATAAAATCGCTCTCAACAACATGTGCGATTTTTCATTCTTTAATATCTGCAATTCCATTTATGTAAAGAAGATCTGGGTAGACATTCAAACATTGACACACTCTCTTACACAAATGCTTATTTTTCACTTAAAGTTCAATTCTGCAAATTATATTATATAAATAAAATTGAACTTTAAAGTAACGTTGTTTAAGTAATTACGTACGTTAGTGGGCAAGGAAATAAGACTCGTATGATAAGCATACTCGAAAATGTAATGAAAGGGTATAAATAAAAAAGATAATTATGTCAAGATTGTGGTGAGTTGCCTGGCGCCCCTTCGTATAATTAAACGGGAGTCCATGTCTCATATCTAACTACATGCATAAATTCTATCCTATAATATCTCGAAAGTGTAGCCGGCAGACCTATATAACATGCTATTAGGTCATACATTATAGGCAAGAATATTGCCGTATGAAGATGATCTCAGCCAAACGACGACCACAGCTGGACATAGGCCTCCCCCAAGGTTTTCCACACAGACGGGTCTCGGGCCACCCACATACTACATAATATATTGCCGTATACCAGGCATAATTCCAGATTCCGTGGTACTATTGAGAAACTGAGCCTGACCTGGAAAACCAAGCCTTATGCACATCAGTCGTACCAACTGTCTTACCTACAAAAAAAGAAAACAACGGGTTGCACTCCGGGAGTGCCGGCAGAAGAGAAAACTTGAATATTAATGTTGTATATTTTTGATATTTTGGAATGGTTAGGCAATAATTTTGCACGAATTGCTTTAATTATCAGTATAAAAGTACTATCATTTATGTGGTAAAATACAATATTCATTTATTGCGCTATCATAAACAAACATGACATTTCTCCCTCCGTCTTACGAATTTTCGATCAGGTCACGTGTCCTGACGCAAGTTTGACAATTCTCCCTCTGTCTTACGTATTTTCGATCAGGTCACGTGTCCTGACGAGAGTTTAATATTTTTTACCCATCACAAAAAAGTGCACAACGCCGCTAAAGAAGTTTTCACTTCAAAAATTGTAAATTTATACAATAAAGCAGCTTTTCTGATCAAATCTAAGCGTCATTCATTTTCTTCATTTAAATTAAGAGTTATATAACTTTAAAATTATGATTTACTGCCGTTAGTTGTGTTTCCATTTCCACATCACCGTTTAGTTATAAATAGCTGTAATAAAAGAGGAATATGATTTATGTGTTACATCCCGCCAATAGATGAGGTTCACGCGGAAGAAATAACCATTATCATTAATTACTTATTTAAATATTTTTAAATATTAGATTTGGTTCTTTGAGTGGTAGCTAGCAAACAGTACCTAAGCCTACCATGAAACGTAAATGCCAAAGTTTCGGGCCGACATTTAGATATTTTTATTTAATAAAGACTTATCATCAGACGAACCGTGTGATTGGTGGAAAATGTGTGATATGCCACCAATCACACTGACCACCCGATAATAAGTACCAGTCTATAATCTTCAATACAAGGAGTTTCATTCGATCGATATGGAAGGAATGGCAGCAATAGACCTTTGAAACGTACTTTGGTGTACGGACGAAACTCAGACACAGTGTTACAGGCTATGTTCCTTTTTCACCGGTTTCGTGAATAGGGTGGTACCATCAACAACGGCAATTGGTAACAACGCGTTTTTCCTCTAAATCACATTAAAAATGTTGACAGAATAAAAACATGTTTGGGATACACTCAATATAAAGTGAAGGAGGGTACAAAAAATACTTGTTTTTTGACATGGAATTTTAAATATTCATCTATGTAGAAGTAATTTCCAGAAGCCCAGTTATTAAACGTGCTGACCTTCCATTAGTACGTTTCTAATACCGAGAGATCCACTTGAACAGGCTGAAAGCCACCTGTCTCACAGGAAACAAGCACTGCCCGACGACAAATAAAAACATTCCACTAAATAAATAAAAACCCGAAATTTGTGTATGGTTGATAGATCACACTCTTGACGGGAAACGTCTGAGTGCCCGAGTCATAATTAATTTTTAATAAGCGATGATGGGTCTTGATACTTCAGAATTTAATTATAAAGGCCCCGGCAGAAGGCCCCACATTATAATTATACGGTATTTGGTTTCGAGGGCGAGCACGGGTCCGAGATTCTGCCCATTGATAAGTGGATACACACAGGCCTGGTATCTTGTTCATTGCAGGTTGGATTTCATTTATTAATGGGTCAGTCAGCAAGGGTCTTAACATTATGAAGTTTTGCGGATTTAGGTGGTTTATCCCGTGATATGTTATCTCGGTATGACGGCAGTTTCTATTCCAGAATTTGTTTGAGACCGCCTCTGGGATAACAGGAGTTTAGAACGTAATTTTGGTATGTTGCTATCAAATACATATTATTATATTAAAACTAAACTTAACGAAGTAAGGTTTAACGCACACAGGTAAATGGCTAATATAGAAATTTGCTGACAGCAAAAGCCAGTATCATTTGACTGCACAGATGGCGTAGTGGTTTAAGTGGTTGCCTCGGTATTGCCGCCGCGTCGAGTATCGTGGGTTCAATCTTTCAACAAAAATTAGTGTGATCAACAAATTGTTGCTTCGAGACTAGGTGTTCTTTATGTCCGTTGTATGAATTATTGTAAAGGAATTCGTGACATAGGAATTATTCCTAGTGCGGGAGTTATATCTTTTTAATAGAGCATAAAAGAAAGAATATCGTCATTTTACTCGATCCGGCAATTGAACCTGTTAGGTGATGATAGGCTGTTTCTTTCGGCGATAGGATGTTCACGTTATCGTACTTCAGATAGAAGTTTAACAATAAAGTTTATAATTTGTGTAAGATGTTTTTTTATACTGTTATAGACTTGCGAGAAATCCAATAACTCTTTTTTGGCCGGACTCAGGATTCGAACCCTTGACCACACAGCAGTCGCATAAACTACCACTGCTCCTCTGAGACAGTCAACATTCTAATTAATAACAACAAAGTAAGTAATCATAAAAATATGTCTAAGCTTGAACTGTCCATTTTGATTACAACATAATCTGATATAAGGTATAACTGCAATAAATTATCATACTAATGTTCTGAACAGGTGTTAATTAGCTTACGCAAAAGCTCATACATAACTTGTTTGTTAAACCATAAATCACAACTAAAGCGTTCTTTCTTAACCAGAAATAATGGTATTTGCATTCATCCATATTCAGTGTATGCCCTAAATCCTAGTGCATTTGCATTTAGTTCAGTGTTTACGTGTGTTTACGTTAAGTAATTTAACTTTGAAATTAATTTTCAACAATATTTAATATTTGCAACAAAGCGTAGACTAAAATTACCGCAGGCGAATAAATTTTGTTTGATGAAGGATTTCATTTTGATAGTACTTGTTGAAGATAGATGTTTGCATTACACCTAGATTTGGCCAGCTATAGTTTTAGGTGTCAAGTAATAGATGGCTAGTTTACTGCTGACTACCAGGCACAGTACCTGACTTTGTAGTCCTACTAAGAATTTTTTACAGAAAAACCCAATCAGAATCAGAATTATTTTTTTGTCAAACATAGGTTTACACATAAAGATCTTGGATACAAAATATTAAGTGTGCTATGCTTTGCCAATATGGACATACAAATTAGTAACATAAAAAATAATTAATTTGTTATATCCAAAATTACAAAAATAAAATAAACTTTGATCAAACCTTAGACCACAAGTATAGTAATCGCATATAGTACCGCTGCGCTATCGAGACGGTCTTACTAAAATTAACTACGGTTGTTCCCATTATATTAAAAGTTGTAGTCTACTTATTAAGCTTTTAAGTTACATATATCCATACTGAACTACATATACCAAAATCTGTTCGGCTATTCAGAAGGGTAAATTTATTAATTACTTTCATAGCGGTATATCGGTGGTTCTTTACATAGTGGTAGATTGCACAACGTTCATCCTCTATTAGAAAAGAAAGAAAGAAAACATACTTTATTTCTAAAAACACGATCTAATACCCTAAAACAATACCTGGTGAAATGTGGGTGTTATTATATACTTCTGCGTGCCCCTCAAGCGATATACGCATTAGACTATGACATAGGTACATTATTTATAAGAAAGAAAATATTTGGAAGAAAGAAAGCAAATACTATCTGTATTTCAAAACGCTTCCGACCCAAACTCTGCAACACCCGCAGTGAAATCGTCGATTCATTAATTTATTTAAATTAATTACCTCGGCTTATATAAATCAACTTTATTAACTAATTAGATGGTGATGCATATTAAAAAGCGATTACACATTATTAATATATGAAATTAAAAATAAATTCTGTTGAATTTTATTGGCGTGAACGCAAACTATACTTAATTAAGTAGCTTCATACTTTCGTCAAGTGTTGCTAAATGAAGTTCAGAACTATTTGTATGTAAACCGTTTCAGATAATATTGCATATTAATTGTTGTATCATAGGTGGCAAAAGTGGCTTTATAAAATGCTGCGGGCATTTTTACTTGCGGGTTTGCAAAATATAGCGATATCAGAATTTAAAATTTAAACTTATACTAAGAATGTCAGTAGATAACAGGTGTTATCTAAATTTGCTAAGCTTGCGGCGACAGTGATGCGTGCAGTTGCAATAGCGATTATGACGTAGCTCTAGGAACTGGTTTATTTTTGACGTCTTCCTAAAAATATACTAAGGCGGGTCAATAAGATCGCGAATTTCCCGCTCCTTTACTGAAAGGACTTTCACTTCTCCTGTCAACAGGCATCTGTCAGTTGACGCCTGTAAAAATTTGAACAAGCTCCGTCATTTAGTTGGTGTTTTACAACCATTGATAGCAGACTACCGCGTGATTTGAGGAGAAAATGGAAAAAAAGTTAATTTCGTGTGCTCATTAGGCATTATTTTTTACGGGGAAAAACATTACTCAAACCAAGGCTAAGCTTGATTAATACTATGGGAACTCTGCACCATCAATTTCAATGGTAATAATGTGGTTTATTGAATTTCGTTGTGACCTTACAACCACGGAAGATGCCGAACGTTCTGGACGCCCAGTTGAGGTCTCTAAACACGAAACAATTGGAAAAATTCAAAATATGGTGTCGACCGAACGGAAATTTAAAGTGCGACAGATTGTGGAAGCCTTAGGCATCTCACAAGGCTAAGTGGTTTCAATGTTGAATGATCACTTAGGTATGAGAAATCTTTCCGCAAGATGGGTGACGCGTTGGCTTACAATAGACCACAAACACAATGGTGTGACAGCTTTTCAGGAGTGTTTGACGTTGTTCAACCGCAATATAGACGAATTTTTGTACCGTTTCGTAAACGTAGACGAAACGTGGATTCATCACAACACGCCAGAAACGAAACAGTGGGTTTTTAGGAGTGAATCGGCGACGAAGCAGGCCAAGGTAGGTTTGTCAGCCAATAAAACCATAGCGACCGTTTTTTGGGATACATGCGGTATAATCCAATCCACATTGACTACCTTCAAAAGGGTAAAACAATCACTGGCGAATATTATGCCAACTTATTTAGTCGGTTTCATGAGGATTTGAAAATAAACGACAGCATTTGGCCAAGTAAAGCCAGGCACCAAGACAATGCAAGGGTGCACACGTGCAGTTTCCACGTCAAAAATCCATAAATTAGGCTACGAATTGCTCCCTAATCCGCCCTATTCTCCAGATATAGCCCCGAGTGACTACTAATTATCTCACAAACAAATACCTATTTTGGTGACCACGACAAATTTTATTTTTTGGAAGGGATAAAAAAATTGGAAAACCTTTGGACAAAGTGTATAAAGCTCAAAGGAGACTATCTTGAAAAATAAAATATGTTTTTATCCAAAAATTATTTTATTAAATGAAACACAGGTGTGTTTCATTTAATAAGTCACGGATTTATTGACCCACCCTCATATTTCATTCATAAATTTTAATGTCCACAGTCTAAATATTGTTTAGTTTAGCGTATAAAATGGTCGCGATGGCAACGTTCAATAAAACATGAATTTATGTTATTCTGTATACCTATGTGTAGTTTACTAAAACTACGTTGTCTGTTTATCTACCTCTTCACCGACAATACCTACTGTATTTTAACGCTTAACACTACTCTTAAGGACATCAAATGATAAACATATTTTAGTAATAATAAATTCAAATATGAGCTTTCTAATTTTAAAATACCTCTACTCTCTCAACATAGCCAGACATTTTGAGTAGATAACCGATTGATTATAACCGAAATAAAGTGCCTAAACCGTAAAAGTAATTTAAATTCAATGTAAACGTAATTATTGCGTAAAATTAAGAACATATTTAATAGAGATTGCTTAATTGTCATCGTAAAGCCGTGTTACAAATCTAAAGACGGAAACCACGCATCTTCAAACGTGACGAAAGCCCACGAAGTAAAAGCCCACGAAGTAACGGGGCACACTAATCCATCCAAATAATATTTGAAATTAATTTGTCTAATTCACTTACTGTCCATTATTCTATAATTAAAACGGCCATGATGGATGTCAATGTTGGATTAACTTCGGCCGTTCAATATCAATATTATTCATTGGTTCTGTTAATACCCAGATTTATTGGTAATAAATAGTTTTATTTACATACCCCATCCGTTATTTTGATAGCATTTAATGTGTCAGCGGTTCGTCAAAAATTTCTATTTGATGTTTTCAAATGCGACATTTCTGTCGTTTTAGTAGAGTTACTTTTGTAGGGTATTATTAATGGTCTATTAAAAAATGTTGCTATTTCTTATGATTCTGTTCCAAATTATGCTCTATTTGATTATTGATAGCCACCTGTAATCAACATTTTACAAAACTTTAAGGTACGTGGTATATGTAATTTTCTTTATCTTTACTTTTCGGTTATATCTCCTCTCACTTTAGACTCCAAAATATAATGCAAATTCTTATATAAAATCAGCCAAATATGTATAGGTACCCCTACATAAAATAAAGAGTAATTACTGGTTTAAATGGTCGTCTCGACATTGTCACTGCGCCGAGTGTTGTGGATTGTATCCCCACATGGAACAAAATGTGTGATCTACAAATAGTTGTACCGAGTGTGACCAAAAGACTGCCCGTCTTGTGAAATACACAAATAAAATGTCAAAATATGTATTTTTTTATCATAAAAGAATAAATAAAATGAATAAACTTGAAATAGCCCATTTAATAAGTATTTTTTTGTTTTACAGTGGACATTCGTCAGAAAGGTGAGTGACCACAACGGGCTGCAATATTTTCTGCGGCGTACTGATAACATATCTGTCTATGGACGTCCAGAACGCCCGCATCTGGCTGCCAGCTACAACAGGTAGGACCTACCGTGCTACTAATCTTAGTCTAATATTATCTGATGAGAATAATTATTTTAAGACTAATGTACATTGTACATCTTTGTAATGATTAAAAAACTGCCTCTGTGGCGCAGCGGTAGTGAATGCGACTGCTGTGCATGAGGTCTCGGGTTCGAATCCCGACAAAAAGTTATTGGGTTTTCTGTTTTAAAATAAACAAAGCGACAAAATCCGTATAGAGTAGTTTAATTTTAAATTAATTTCAACAAAAGAAGTTATACAAATATTTATATACCCATTCAAAGCCTTTAATGTTATAATTAAAACAGTAAATCTGTTTTACAATGAAAAATATTAATTTGTCAGTGCTTAATTTATTTTATACAGCCGGTTATTTCAGTGTCGTAATTTTACTGGGCTTGTATTTTGATATAATTATTTTTATTATTAGTTATGTTTGTCATTAAAACCACAAACAAAGTAGGTAATATAAAATGTATTTTAATTTTCAATAGCCGTGGGAGAGCCACGCTTTGGCACGAATGGGCCGGCTCGACCGGAGTGATACCACGTCCTCACAGAAAACCGGCGTGAAATAGCGCTTGCGTTGTCTTTCGTTGAGTGAGTGAGGGTACCGGAGACCCAACCGTTGCCTCTCCTCGGGGGCAATTTTAAAGGCTGGCAACGCACTATGAGGCGATCCGTCTGCTCGTTTGCCTCCTATACCATAAAAAAAACTTTACATTTCGCGTGTGCTAGTTAGGGTAGGGTGGTCTAAGATGGCGCACTTTTGAAAAGAAACGATATAAAATGAAAACTAAAGTTATTAAAGAAATCAACTTTATTTATTTTAACACTTCAGCTATTTGCCTATAATTTACTAATAACACTTTTAAATATTATGATAATCTTTGGAGTTATTTAAGTATAAATACATAATGAGAAACTCGCCATCTGACACACTTGGTTGTGTAAGATGGCGCGGTGCGATTGATAAGATGGCGCACGTAATTAATTACCACTTAAGTCACATTTATATGCGTCAATACCAGAATAAGCTGAACAATTCTCATGCCACCAGGTGTTGCATGTGGAGCACTTTATCCAATCTTCTTGTATTGGCTCTTTGTAGATTTCGCGGCATCCACCACATTTCCAAATCTTTCTTTTTACTTCAGCTTTATACGGAGAGCTATTTATAACTTCTGATTTTTTATGTTTACGGTTTGACACTTTTCTTGCAATAGCTTTAGGGAATGGACTAACATCAACAATTTTTGAGCATCCAGGAGTCGCATTATATATTCCAGAACATCCAGTCTTGCCTTCCGAAGAGCTCTCTTCATTTGTCAAAATCGGTGGAGTTCGCTATTGCTGCTTTACTAACTCGATCGGATCGGTTTCTGTGGCATCTTTATCTGCATCCGGTACTGTCACTGACCCATCATCATTCGGAAGTTCTTGGTCCGTCACCACACTGGCGATAAAGTCAGCATCAGTGAAAACATCTGGATTGTAAGGCCATATACCGGTGGTTTTGAAACTTTTAGCCGCACATGCAACAGTAGCGGCTTTACAGGGCTGAAAATTGGAGTCATTTGAAACACTGTTATGGCTCTGCCATTCTGGTGACTTCTCATCCATTTTCGCACTCATTGGCATAGTATTTTTTTAATACAGTGTGAAATTCTCTGTCTAGTGGCTGTAGTTTATGGCTGCTGTGGGGTGGCAAAGTTAAAGCAATAATATTACTGTCTCTAAAAAAAGCAGTGGCTTTGATGGTGCAGTGGGAAACGTGGTTGTACAAAGAAAAGACCTTAGATGTTTAGGGGTCATTTCAAAAAACATTTCATCTAGACATTTTAAATAGTCACACAGTTCGTGTTCTACATCTTCTGAAAAAGTAACGTCATACCTGCCCATCTTTGTTGCAACTGAGTTTTTTTACAGTTTTCTCCTTAATGTTGACTCCGGCATTCCGAGAGATTCAGCCAGTGATCTTTTACTTTCTCTATTATTTATGCGCTTTCGAGCTTCCTCTATCAGCGATTGTGGATATAGCTTTCGGTTTGACGTTCTTTGTCTTCGGGACATCTAAACGTTAATAAAAAAATGCATCATCAATAAATTATTGTCCTAAACTATCAAAACAAACTATTTAAAAATTTTTGCGTGTAAGATGGCGCGCGCCGTTTTATACACCTCCTTAATGCGCCATCTTACAATTTTCGATTCACTAGAGAAATTATTGCGCTAGCGCCATCTCTTCATAGATATCGACAATTTTTTGCTCGGCTGTCATGGCGAAGCCTGAGTTTGTTTATAATATGGATCCAAATACTTATAAACCGTAAATTTTTAAGTAGTTATCAATTCAAAATAGATAAAAATAACACCAAAACAAGTTAAAATGTTTGAACTTACCTTGCAAACCTAGTTTTTATCAGAACTCAATTAAATTCGGGGACCGTAAACCGACGACACGAACGATCAAACCATGACTAAAGTTAGCTACTTATCTTGTTTCAATTTTGAGTAACGACGTATGCGCCGTCTTATCGTTCGCGCCATCTTACACCAACCTACCCTATAGCGGCCAGATTTCGCGTATTACATATCGCACTCTTAATAAAACACTAACTTAACTCAAAATTTGGAAGAAAGGCAATTTGTACTCTAATGCGTGACTATAATTTTAATATTATATTTGTGTTAAGTAATTGCAACAGAGTTTAAATTTGTTTAATCCAAAAATCTCAGATAGGCCTCTGTTTTATTAAGAGTGCGATATGTTCTGGGTCCCACGTAATAGGTGCCGTGTCTATTACTTTCTACCTGTATTGCTTGAATAACGAAACCTACCAGAAGTCTTAGGATCGGGTAAGCGTTAACGCAAAATTATGTGACAGAACCAACGAGACAAAACAAAAAAGGGAATTTGAAAAATCCTTACTTATATTAGGTACTAATATTATAAAGCTGAAGAGTTTGTTTGCTTGTTTGTTTGAACGCGCTAATCTCAGGAATTACTAGTTCGATTACAAAAAATCTTTTAGTTTTGGATAGCCTATTTATCGAGGAAGGCTATAGGCTATATAACATCACGCTACGATTCACGGGGGCGGCGCAGTAACGATAAGCGCGGGTGAAACCGCGGAAACATCTAGTTAGGTATAAATGCAAATGTGAGTTCTTTTGTTTGTTTGCTATGCTTTTACGTTGTAACTACTTGACCGATCATCATGAAATTTCGAATCGACATTGTGAGGGGTACAAAAAATGACAAAGGCAGCTAGTATTATCATTACATCACTACATAATATAAAACAAGTCCCCCGCCGCGTCTGTCTGTCTGTTTGCGATAAACTCAAAAAGTACTGAACAAATTTTCATGTGGTTTTCACCAATAGACAGAGTAATTTTTGAGGAAGGTTTAGATATATAATTTATTAAAGTTACTATCCGTACGAATCCGGAGCGGGTCGCTAGTTATATAATAAATATGAAGCATTATAAAGATGTTTGAATATTCGTTACTAAATCACTCATAAACTGTTGAACGGATTTGCACACAGATAGACCATATTTACTATGACTGGATTAGCACATAGGATTTTCATCCCATTCTACATTCCTGTGAGATCCACGCAGGCAAAGCCTTAGGCAGGAACTGTAGGAAAATAAACAATCGAATCGAAATCGTCAGCTATTTTAAATTGCCAACAGGCGCAATTGGATAAACTTATATAAAAATAAAAAGGACTTTAAGAAAGTTATATATAAAAGTTTATCGTTGCATCGGCGTTTTATCGCGTAGCCATTCTTCTGAAGTTCACAGTTCAGTTTTCAACACGAACGAGTTCGTAATGTAAAAATGAAATAACAGAATAGCTTAACGTTCCAAAATTCTAAACTTTCGTCTAGGAAGAAGCATTTATAATGTTTACCTTTTTTAGGCTTGACGTTTCGACCAGGTTACACCGGCCGTGGTCACAAGCAGACTCCTCTTTGTGTAACCTGGTCGAAACGTCAAGCCTAAAAAAGGTAAACATGCATGATCGCGTTAATACCCGTTACATATTTGTAATATTAGTATAGATTTGCGACCGTACAATACCGCGGACACCGTAACACTGCTTATGGCCTACCGCAAAATCTCAATACACATACCTACACATAATTATGATGAATGACATGCGATATAATTTTACTTTATATAGGTGTGTGTATTCACTGTGATAAAACATTGGATCACCTTCAATCCACATCACTGACAACGTCTTGTAGGGAAACTCCAGAATCAGTTCTAAGGCATTTATTTTCCTTTAATAATTTGTAACATAATTAGAATTTATATTAATAGTTTACACTTTACATAGTTATACAATATGCATACCTTATTTAATTCAATGCAATATCCGCTACTTTAATACATTTTACTTCACAACCTTATCCGATCACCATTCAATGCACGACTGCCCGTTATCGTTCCGCGCGTTAGTTTTTTACTATCAAGCGTAGTGGGGCAGTCGAGCAAAAACAGTGTTGCCAACAGAAAATAACGGGTACAATTAAACATATTCAAATAATGCTTATACATCGCTACACTTTCTAATTATTTTATAGAAATATTTAATATTCAACCTATAATCGCTAACAGTCTAAACCGAGGTACAAGTTAGCCCGTTTTGAGAAATGTCGTTGTTTAAAATTGGTTGACAGCTTTCTCATTATCCATAGTTAGCTCATTTTAAAAGTCCAAAGGTATTTATTAATATGAAAGGATCTGAAAATGACTATCGGTTAAAGTGCAAAATTATGTACATACTAATCAATCAGGCGGTCAGATTCAGTAGGATTACAAAAACAAGAAAAGCGCTTTTTAAAATAACTCAACTTAATCAGAGAATCAATTCATTCGCGGTTATTTGAAGAAGTATATTACGTAATATTGATATTGGAAACCTTAAAATATTTACCGTCAGAATCTCGACACGTTTCTAAATCGTTAACGTAGATAACTTGGATAATGTTTCAATTAGATTCGCCATTACCTGGTAATTAAATGTAACTCAAGTGGCTGGTAATTGGCACTCCCATAATATTTAACCGGTTTACTTGGAGAATTAAGTAATTATGTGTAAAGTGTTACTTCGTTCATTATGTTAACTTCTGTGAAGTTCTGTGACGTGTAGCGAATATGTGCTTGTGTTCATCAATCGTGTAATGTATAATTAATCATGGGCTTAATGGCTATGATTAATTAACAGAATCTATTAATCAAATTTATTTACTTAAAAACGTAAGATTGTTAATTCTGTGTTGCTAGGCACTTTATAAATATTGAAACGGACATAGAACAGGCAGACTAAGTATTCACAGATCACACAATATTTGTGGTCGGCAAATGAAAATGCTACGCTCAGCACACTAACAATGGCGATATGACTACTTAAACCACTGCACCATCACCATCTAAAAAAGAAAGTACGCGCGAGTCTCCGAAGTATTAGCCAGAGGTATATCATCTACACACTTTGCCAGTTTTAGGTATATAATAGAGAAAGATATACAGGGTGTGTCGTAAATAGTGGTCCAGAGTAAAGGAGTCGATACACTGTATTCTTATGTATCGCATACCGAATTTTAAGCATTTTCAGTTAAGGGTCTCCTAACAAAAAATAAAAGTTCTTTTTTAAAATTTCTGCACCTTGCTTCACGAATTTGGCTGTCATTTCAACAAATATCAATATTTTTTAATTCTGTTTTTTTATTATTACTCTTGAATATGTGTACTATCATATCCAAACCCTTTTTTATGTTTTAAAGTCAAAGGTACTTAAAGAAATTAATCTGTTTCCAATTTCAATACTCATCTTCAGCAAATCATATGACTTTAGGGGCATAAAAAAATGGTTAAAATTTCGGTATGTGATACATAAGAATACAGTGTATCGACTCCTTTACTCTGGACCACTATTTACGACACACCCTGTATATATATATATCGCGCGAAGAACAGACAACCGCTGGGGTAAGCGTGTTCTTGAGTGGAGACCGCGACTCGGCAAACGTAGTGTAGGACGCCCTCCGACCAGGTGGGATGACGATCTGCGAAAGAATGCAGGCAGATGCTGGATGCGGCAAGCTGAAGACAGAGCGCTATGGCGCTCTTTGGGGGAGGGCTATGTCCAGCAGTGGACTATTATACCCTGATGATGATGATGATGATGATGATATATATATAAGTTTGTTGCAGCCACGGGAGCTATCATAGAAAACTTGTTAAATTCTCGTTCTCTTACATTTAATAATTTGTTATTTATTTGCATAAAAAAAGATCGTAAACTAGTATAAGTGATCCAACTATTTTTTTTTAAGTTTATTCCCACATTAGGTATTTATCCTGTGTCGCAGGGGACTCTACAAACATTCTGTTTGAATGTTTGTACATATAGACACACATAAGATCCAGACTTGGAACAAGCATTTGTGGATCACACAAAGTTTTGTCCCGTGTGGGATTCGAACCCACATTCGGCGCAGTGGCAGTGCCGAGGCGACCACTTCAACCACTACGCCATCCGTGGAGTCAATCCTGATAGTAAGGTGATAAACCGAACTTAATATTTAATAGTAAATATATTACAATTCGAAATTATGTGTGTATTTATTGACAATTATCGCCTGCTCCGTGCCTCGGAGAGCACGTTAAGCCGTCGCGTCGGTCCCGGCTGCCATGAACAGCTATAGCAGTCGTTATTGGGAAGTCAGTGCCCTCTAATATCCTGACACTGGTCTAGCCTTAGGGTATCGTTAGCCTTCGGGTTGTGGAGGTCAGATGGCAGTCGCTCCGTGTAAAAACTGATATCCAGTCAAATCCGGTTAGACTAGAAAGCTGACCCCAAGTGACTTGGGAATAATAAAGGCTAGGGAGAAGAAGAAGAAGTAAATATATTACAATACCAGTACATCCTGGTATTGTTACGTATGTAATTGTGTACGTGTGCAACTATTAAAGGAACGAAATGGGATTATTACTATGTCAATGTTCGGATCGCTCACACACTGAACAAAATGCAATAACTTTTATTATTATGCCAGTTTCTTGGGTTCGTCTACTGGGTAGACAGTTCCTAAAATAGTGATCCTGTATCCCGGGATTTTTTACAAACATGCAATTAGCGGATGCAATATACATCCAGACTAAAAGCAACCATACATCAGTTCTGCGGGTCACGCAGATATTTGTAAGGTGTGGGTTTCAAACTCGCTCCTTTTTTTAATAATACGTCATCCGCATGAGAATAACTGTGTCACGGGGGACTTTACAAAGATTCAAACAACGGAAACAAAGAACAATTAGACTCGAAGCAACTATTTGTGCATCACACAAATTTATGTGAGGTGTATGTTACGAATCGAACCCGCAACACTCGGCGTAGTAGCAGTGGCGAGGCGAGCATTTCAACCACTACGCCATCTGTGCAGTTTCTCCGACATCTTTTGTTATTGTAATAATATTAACTAACCATCAATAAGTTTATTTCTCCCCGTGACCATGACTGCTGAAAAGTAGTTGAAACGTCGGGCAAAGTATAAATAGTACTTAGATAATATTAAAATTGTCAATGTGAAATTAAATGAACCTCGATAAAACCCGTATAAAGTAGTTTAATTTCAATATGTTCGCGACAATAATATAATATATTCAATGGTTAACCAATTACAAAAATAAATTAAACAATGATTCAATTTTCATAGAGATTAATTTATTTCATTAATGTGGATTTTGACGTTCCAATGATTTTGTAAAGGAAATGAATAACGGTGCAACATAAACACAATTAATTTATTAACTGAATACCAAACAAAAAGATAAACGAGTATTTTAATTAAAATGTAAACAATCAAAGATACACAGTAATTAATTGTATAACCTCCTGCTATTTAATTTGTATTTGTATTGATCCCGGCTCAGCGCACTATCCGTTTTGGAAGCCAATTACGAAATTATACATCAAACAAAAAAACGAAAGAATCCGGTTTTTATTAATTACTTTGGAGTAACTCTCATCAATACCGCGAGAGATCACCGCATTAATCTTTGTCGTAGTTAAGTAACATTGTTTAGGTAAATTTATAGATGGAGATCTATTAACTCAGAGTCAAAAGCTATGGTTCGGAGATCATGCCAAACCATCAGGCCGCTTTTTTATATACATCTACGATAGTCAATGTACTTTTAAGACGCTGCAGCCTGCACCTTATAATGTAGTATCTAAAAAGAATAATTTGCAGCCGTAGCGTCATAGGCGAATTTATCTGAACTAGTGCTCGCCGTGATTCATTAAAATATATTCATACTTAGACTATTTATTATAAATTTTACTATTCTGTACATATGAAGTTATTAACTGTAGTAAATCTCAATCACTCCTCCGTGCGCGCAATACGCTAAAAAATGGGACCATGTTTTGTTCTTAATGTATTTACATGTAGATTTCATACCGATGTAGCACAAAGGAATCCTATGACCAGACGGTAATTTTAAACGATGTATTTGCTTTTGAAATGGAGTCACACTACAGCGCAAAATACAAGGCTCTCGTATTCGAATGCTGCTTTCTACGTTTTTAATAATAGATATTATTAATTGATAAAACATTGATATGTCTGGTTTTGACAGTGTTGATAACTCTTTTAAATTATTACACCAGTAGATATTCGAGTCGATATTTACAATTAACGCTTTGCGGACTATTGAGACATTTTGTAAATACTTATTTATCTGTGAGGCAGATGACGGCAGCTACCTTTGTCGTCGCTAATCCATTGTACAGGCAGCCTGTTGAATAGTCTAAACGACTACATGAACAATACTGATGAAATGCTATCGAATCTCATATTTAGAACTAGAGCATGGAAGAACACGCTAGCATCCTGCAAGAGACACCTAGATGTCACGTTCTATATTTCCATATCTTGAATACAGTCGAAGCATATCAGTGATATCACATGTGATACAAATATGAGACTTCTGAAGTCAATATTGGACTGCCTTGGTGGTACAGCTGTAGTGAAAGCGACTGTTGTACACGAGGTCTCGGGTTCGATTTCCGTAATCACAAAATTGAGAATTCTTGACAGAAAACCCGTACCAGTACGCAGTCTATAGCCATCGATCTTGACTCCATGCTGCTACTGAGATTGCCGGTAGAAAATATGGTGTGATACCTTCCCTACATACTGCCGTACATATCAGAGTGAGACTATCCATAGACATACTGGAAATGACTGCCAGCTGCACTCGACGCCGTCCGTGACCGTCATATGATTATTACTTTCGTGTCTAGTACAAGCGTAGCAGTATTTCGTGCTCTCTAAGGACATTAACCTAGAAACGTCTATATGAGCCAATGTTTGGCAGTGAATGCCTACCGAGGGACATCTTAATTTGATTAGGCTAATATTAGGTTACCTGGGTCCCGACTAATCAAATCATGGAAGTCAGGCGTCTGTCGTCCCGGTAAATATTGACGATCAAAGGAAATTACAGTAAATGCTGACCTTTTTGGCAAACCCCGTTGTAGAATCTAACGAATAGTTCTGGGTGACATATGTTTTGTAAAAGAAATTAATTAAATTACGCTTGTTTCCTTAGTTAATTAATTACGAAATAAACGATAAAGGAAAACATCACGCGGGAACCTACATATGTATGTACCTACATGCCAGCGAGTTCTCCATAATTTTCTCGAAGTTATGTAAAGTCTGCCAACCCGGATATAAAAGGATTAGGCCATAGTCCACCACGCTGGCCTAGTAGGCCAGTGTGGTGGACTATGGCCTAATCCTTCTCACGATGAGAAGAGGCCTGTACCCGGCAGTGGGACAGTTTAATACAGGGCTGATATTAGGTATATTATTACATAATATTGTCTTCTGTTTACGCGAATGTTATTCATTGAAATTAAACTACTATATACGGATTTTATCGCGTTGTTTATTTGACACTGTTACAAAATTTTTTGAAAAACTGTTACACTACTATAATCACTATTAAACTTTACAATTTTTTTTAAAGCTATTTAAATTATTGAAACTATTAAAACTATTTATACTATTACTATACTATTATACTATTTAGATTTATTTTTACACTTTCCCCGACGTTTCGGTTGCTTTTCAGCAGCCATGGTCACGGGGAGACTCTAAATTTGTAAAGTTTAATAGTGATTATAGTAGTGTAACAGTTTTTCAAAAAATTTTGTAACAGTGTCAAATAAACAACGCGATAAAATTCGTATATAGTAGTTTAATTTCAATATTATTACATGTTTTGTTTGCCCTTCTCTTTGATTGCTAGCTGATCCAAAAACTTATGCTTAGTTATGATTACTTTCGATATAGCAATAATTCCATGTCTTGCAAAATATTTATTTAAATTCTATACTATTAAGATTTTGTTTAGGTTATTATGGGTCTGGAATAGGTAGAAAACTTAGAATTAAATTAAAAAGAAAAATCCCGACTGTCTCGTCGGACTTTTGGCATAAGATTGTTTATGTTTGTAGCAATAAGACTGCTGGCGAAACGAAGGTGGCTGCTACTAAACCATTGAGGAAAGAACCCGGCAGTCATTGTTAATATTAGTGCATAAAGGATATAAGGATACAAACAATAATAATATACCTCCAATCCAACCATGTAAGTCCATAGTAACAAATCAAATCTTCCGAATCCAGTTCAGTTAGTGGGTATTCATTTATCTATTCACCTGAATCCATTAATCAGACTCATTTGTGGATGGCCACCACTTCGCAGCCAATTACCGACCTTAGTCGAATCGTCGACGCAATTTTCCTGTCCTTTATATTGACGACATCGTTAATTATATTATTCATATCTTGTAATAAGTATCTATTGTCCAATGTCGCTCTCATTTTTAGTTTTAAGTATATTGACGAAGTGTGTATTTCTGTTATATTTTCTTCTGTTTTGATACTTATGACATATGCAAAGGTTAGGTAACCTTTACATGTGTCTTAAGCGATGAGCAATTATCGATAAAAAACGAAAAATTCGAGTTTTCAAATGAATCGAAATATTCGAAACTTTAATGAATATTCGAATGCATTATTACATTTTGATATTGATTGATTATTCAATTATGCACTTCGCCAACACTAACGAGGTCATTATATTATTCACGCAGTGTAGTGTGTGGAGTAGTGGAGTATCAGGAAGGCGACCTATATTAGCACCCGTGCAGTCACCAAAGGGATCTAGTTGAAAACCAACCCCAGGCTTCCATAGACTGGCATATGCTCAACTTAGATCCCATTTGGCAAAATGTATTTATTTTATATTATATTTTCCCTGTTAATGTTGTTTTTGAATAAATCCTTACTAATATTATAAATACGAATGTGGAATGTTTGTTTGTTTGTTACGCTTTCACGCCTTAACAACGCAATGAATCATCGTAAAATTTGGCATACATGTTTTTAGGGGTACCTATAGAAAAGGTTGTGGAGGAACAGGGTCTGATGTCCCTCCAACACAAAGGGAGGATCCTCCGACCACGCTGGTTGATCGTGCCTGGCGGGCCGCGGCCCGACGCTTGATGTCGGGAGCTTGTATATATACTTAGTCGCTGTGTAAAATCCACTTGTGCGATGCAGAATAGGATGACGTCTGTTAAATGTAGGCTGAACTTCTTGGTCTGTACAGAGTCGCCACAAGGATATACTGCAAGGTACCCTTTCATCAAAAGGCATAGATGGTACACAACTATAATTAAATACCTAAAAAATTGCTTACAACTAAGTGAGTTTTTTAGGTACCTACTTCATCGCCATCTTGTTTGCAAAGCACAATGGCTCGTGACAGTCGTGACATGTTTGCTATAGAGCGCCTGTCAATTTTCAATTTGTAGTAGATTAAGTTATTGAGAAGGGGGTTATGCATTTAGCGTGATTTTTCTTACAGTAAATATGTGTGGACGTGTGGACGGATGACGGTGACGAGCTATCTTTAGAGTGTCGTGCGGGAAAAATGCGTACGGGACGCTGGTTGCTGCAGCTGGGTTCGAGGGATCGGCAATCTGTGACATCAAGCCGTAGCAAAACATCTTTACTGTCTATATTAGTGTAACAAATGCTCGCTATGTCACGCACGATACATCTATAACACGACAAAGTTCCGTTTGTTATATCAAGAAATGAGCCATTTTAGCTACAGACAGCTAAATAAACTTACCAAGGTGATTTTTGGTCGTTATGCCTGGCTCCAGCCAATACAGTCTAACATAAACCCTCCGCTACCCAGCGGAGTGACATGTATAAGGCGCATACTATACGTATAAAAAATACAATAGTTGTTAATGTGTGCTACTATATCAATGTGTACGACAAAATGGACATGTGATCACTCTCTATTCATTAAATTATTGAGTTGAAGCGAAACACTGGTGGCTAGACAACAGATTTTTTAATTAGGTATGTCTAAGATTTGACAGATTAAGTATCGCAAGAATTAATTGTTCGTAGTGAAACGACTCGTTTCTTAATATAGTATCGGATCAAAATATTTGTTTTGTTTCAAGAAAATGTTGAACGGATCGCTTCGTACACGCACATGTGCCGTGTTTGTGACGCCCGAGGTTACGGCCCGTGACTTGTCACACCGATGTTGACCCACGCTTAGGTGTTTTAATAGCCACCGTTAAAATTATTTATGCGATCAAATTTCACCAATCAGTCGATTAAACATGCATGAGTCAATACAAAAATATTTACAATACCGATAAAACATTAATTGTTGGACCTCCCGCAGATTCCCTCGGGCAATCAAACACAAAATTAAAGATACATCAATTCTGAGCTTTCTAGAACATAATTTGTGAACATGAACGATTTCGGAATGGAAAATTGCTGTCTGTCATATAAACAAATTTTCTATATAAGCTTCTTGTTTGAGTGTTGTTTAATCAACAATACGCAACAATAAAAATCAACGTCGAATATCTCCACGGAGATAATGCAGTCGCCGCCCGCCGCCGTGACCAAAACCGGTCGAAAGGTATCATCGTATCATTTCTTAAATAAGTATACAAAGATTTAACTGACAGTCGTTCGTCTACAAAATATTTGGCAGTAGCACGATGGATACGGCACTGGACTTGAGGCTATTTTGTTGTGGGTTCGATATCCAGCTATTGCACAACATACTTGAAACTAACCCTAACACAAGCATCTAGCTTAGCTGATAATTACGTAGAGACACTTTATAATATACATACATATCTTCTATTTATTTATTATTTCGACATACTACAAATAATATTCAATTTATAAATAGAATGATGTATGTTTTAAAATACATGCCAGGGATAAAGCTTGTGTTCTATTGAATTAACTCAATAGGTTTAATGCAAACCTTGACTTCCGTAGAACTGTACCCACATTTAACCCCTCATACACGGATCATGCACGTAGATTTATAAGCAACAACGATCATTGTCAACACCCAGATTAATAACAACTATTTGCGGATAAAACAAATCTTTATCCCACGTGAGGATCAAACCCAATACTCGGTTTACTGGCGAGGTAACCACTTAAAACACTTCGTAATTCGTGCAGGCATATTTAAACCTATTCATGACCGAGCTCCCGTATCACCCCTCCACCTCTAAGCTGGTTAGCATGTTCGCCAATAAATGGCCATTTTAGGGTATTTGTATGAACATTATACCAATATTGGCGCTTTCAAATGGCATTTTAACTTTCAAATAAAAGATCGTCAGAAGTAGGATTACCAATAGAAACTTGAAAAGTTCGGACAAAATCTTATTTTTTTTTTATTATTACCTTTGTCTTTATTTACAACCAAGTTAAGGAGGACATAGCGAGGTCATCGTTTAAATTTAGCTGTCATATATAATACTATGTATGAAAAAAAAGAAGCAGCGATAGCTCAGTGGGAGATCGTTGAACTGCCGCGCAAAGGTCTCAAGACCTTTGACTTTTCGAAGTTATGTGCGTAGTAAATAGTTAATTATCGCTCGTTTTAACGGTGAAGGTATACGTTATAAAGAAACCTGCATGACTAAGAGTTCTCTACAATGTTCTCGAAGATGTTAGAAGTCTGCCAACTTGCACTGAGCCAGCGTGGTAGACTACTCTTACCCTTTTCAAACTGAGAAGATGATGCCGAACAGTGGGACAGTTTATGTACAGCATTGATATTATTATTATATATAATTATAAACTTCTAATACAGATAGTTTGTATCAGAAGATTAGTAATAAAATCAGTTCTATAAATGCAGAACAGCTTGTATATTTACTTCGTAATATGCCAAAATATAGAATGTGCTATGCCCCGTTAATACTTTCACACACAGCCCTTACCAATTGAAGTTAACATGCTCAAATATTCAGATGCATGGTAAACCTAGTTTGAAGGGAAGCTCGTCTGTCAAGTAGGCAGTCTTTAAAAATATTTACCGTGTCGGAGTTCTGTCAACAAATTAGTGCCCTGCGTGGTCGCAGCGTGAACACAATTTTAATGATGGACGCAGCGCGGTAAACTTCTCGTGTCACTCATCAAGCCGAGGTTTTGTCGACCTCCAAATAGATTGTTATCAATTAAGTCTGCATAATTTATTTATAGGTTTAGTTGTTAATGATCTACGTACGTTGAGTGCAAGGATGATGTTTTTGTGGTATGGTTATATGGTTTACTCGCCATTAATTTTGTTTTGATTGTATGCAAGTTTAATTGGCAGACAGGGTTAGGGTCGACCCTAACCCTGTCTGTATTACCTGCCTGTATTTCTGTTTACATGTGTGTATATGTGTGTGCTGACACATACTTAATATAGTAATATAAATACTCTCGTGATGATAAATAAACAAGCATTGTGAACACGTAATCGTAGTTTTCTCTACATATTCTATAGTAAATAAGATGTAAGCGTTTCAAATCCGGTAGTAGGGTTTATTGTGAAATTACAGAAAAAGGATGCACGATATAATGACGTAAACGCTATTTAAACGCAGCTATGCGAGGGAGATAGCGAGACATCTCCACTACAATCCCACTTTTTCTTATATTCGAATTTAAATATTAATTAATTAGTAATTAATTTAAATATTAATATAATTATTTAGCAACTAAATGTAACTGACACAAAAATAATTATTTTGATTGGTATTTGCTCTTGTGTGTAAAATAATATAAAAACTAAATATAGGCAACTGTTGGTGTGGTTGTTCTTTGTGTCCGTTGTTTGAATGTTTGGGGACTTTACCCTCGCGACACAGGATTTATTCCTAGTGCAGGAGTTGACTTAAAAAAAGGCAATTACCTTATTGGGTTTTCTTCTAAGTATTATTCTAGGTTGCTCTTAATGATTTTGTGACTTTTTCCGGTTTATTCCGCATTCGCCCCTCATGTTTCGTCCCGAATGTAAAAATCCGCATTCGCCCCAAAAATTGTTCCTCATATGCACCGAAATTAAAATAAATATTAATTTATAAATTATGTTCCTTTTCTGCCCCTGTTTTTTTCTGTATAGAATTTTTGTTGTACCGTCTGCCGACTAATATTTTACACTACCTCGTTGTTCTCGCGGCAAAACTTTAGGCTTATGATTGCATGACATCACGAGCCCAACAATAATAAGATTTTATATAATTTTAACCATGTTTTGGTTTTGCTAACCATAATGTACAAAAATGTAGGACGAAAAAGGAATAATTAAAAAAGAGGAGCGAATGGGGAACATTTTGGAACGTGGGACGTAATGTAGGGGCGAATGCGGAACAAACCCTTTTTCCCTATATAATACAAAACAAAACCTTTTTTTATAAACGCTAAGGGCGCAGGTGGCTCTTGGTAGGTAAAATTCTGACGTCAAATATTTTCCATAGCAATATTGACAACATTTTCCATAACGAAATGTGGGATGTTGGAGCCAGCGAGCTACAGATTATTAATTTGCATATTGAAACACAACTGTTTTCATTTACTTACCAGAAATTAAATTCTATGTCGGAATGTCTCTCAAAATAATCCAAATTATTAAATAACCCCAGTTAAAGGCCGTCTTGTTGATACAGCTGTTGCAAACGTAACTACTGGTCTTGTGATCTCAGGTTCAATGCCTGAGTGGAAAACATTTATTTCGAAATAATAATTAGGTAATAGAATCAATTGTAATAAGAAGGTATTCAAAACAAAAATCTACAGTTTTTGTCGTATATTCTTAATTTTGCTGAAGTATTTTATTATTGGACGGAGTTTAAGGATTTGTTTTATTTTCACAACTAAGTAGCTGAACCAATTTTGATAAAATTTGCTACTTTAAAATACGCGAGATCGCAAGTAACAGTTGATTTATTATAAACCGCGGGGAACGCATGTATGGATAAAAGTTTTTTATTAATCTAGTTCATGATCTACATATGTGCGTGCTAATTTACATCCAAATGAAATAACTTCTTGAACGTCTAGGGAAAATACGTAAAAAATAATTAAAAATTAATTGTGCAAACAATACATAAACAGACAAATGTATGTGCGCTTGACACTTGACTCATTAACGAGTCAAGTGTGCAGCGGACATAAGTTTGTCGTATTTTTTCTTTTTTTTTGATGACTAATTTTTGCGGACAGGCGTATGTCCGCTCGACAGTTGACGGGATAAATGCGTGATTGAGTAATAAACATTAAATCCTCCAAATAATCTTTACGACAAAATATAATAGTTATTAGTGGGTGTAGTCAATTATTGAAATAATTTAAATACATTTCTTGATTTTCTTGTTAATAGACATTACTCCCGCACTAAGTTACAAATATACTATTTTATACAAAAGTACAATAATAATAATAATAATATTCTACCACATACACACAACACCATCTAGCCCAAACTAAGCAGAGCTTGTACTATGGGTACTAGACAATGGATAAACATACATATATACTTTTTTTTTTTTGTAAATACATACATATTATACATAGAAACACCCAGACCAAGACAAACACCCATGTTCATGCACACAAATGTTTGACTTGTGCGGGAATTGAACCCGCGACCTCAGGCGTGGCAGTCGGTTACACTAACCACTACGCCATCGAGTCGACCACAATAGTACAAACATTCAAATAATGGACAAAAAAAACATCCAGTCTCGGAACACGTATTTGTAGATCACACATTTTATGTCCCGTATGGAGATCACACTAGGCGACCACCTAGACAGCGGCACTGAATACGACTGCTATGCATGACGTCTTCCATTTGATTCCGGGGTTGGTCAAAGTGGTTTGTTTGAGCTGTTAATAAATTCTTGGCATCAGTACGGACTCTGGAACTGTGCCCAGTCGAAAGCAAAAGGCTGAATGTTATAACAAGGCGCCTAAAACCAAAGCTGGCGATACATGGTTGTAATATGCGTCTATCTACCCATTTATAATCATCATTTACCTGCACTACACCTTTCTGTAAAGTGTTAATAAGTAATTAATTAAAACCAATAAGCTACAGTCAACTGCTGATGGCAAATAAATAATTAATGAAGGAAAACAAGTAATTAAAGTGAATAATTGCTTGTTAGTAGGCGTTCGAACGTGTATTAAATATTTATTATAATCTTTTAAAAATGTCCGCATCTTTTACAACGGTGCCTTATTACCTATTGTATATTAGCTACATTGAAAATCCAACATTTATTGAGTAGTTGAAATAAAAATGAATGAAAGAGTTACGTTGCTTGTCTATTTATCTTTTAACTTCTTGAGCGTCAAGGCGAAATACGGAAAAAAAATTTATTGTGCAAACAATACACAAACGGACAAACGTATGTCCGTTCGACATTTGACTCATTAACGAGTCAAGTGTCGAGCGGACATATGTTTGTCTGTTCTTTATTTTTTTTAGTGACTCATTTTTTGCGGACAAACGTATGACCGCTCGACAGTTGACGGGTTAAATGTACAGAGTGCCTAGTGTGAGTTTGTTTTACATTAACGCGATCGACACGTTTCCGACGTTCGGCGCTCCGATTACCCCGCTCCAAGCTCTTAACCAATCAGAGAGCCAAATACGGTAAACGTTTCGAACGCGTTAACATACAATCAATTTGTACTAGGCACCCAGAAGAGGTAAACAAACTTCTTTTATATGATACTAGATTTTGCTCGAGACTGCGCGCGTATATTGATAGATAGATCGACCGCATACTGGTTTTAAAAGTATCCTATTAATGCATGCGATACTTCTTACTAGGTTTATAAGTAACTTGTTAAGTCAGCGGCTTTGCTTACACAGATCCTGCAAGATGGTATACCGGAATAAAACGTATAATTTATATTAATTTAGGACTTGGTATACCTACATCTCTATGTATACCAAGTTTTGTCTATATTCGTTTAACAGTTTATGAATGATTGATATCAACTATATACACATATATGTAGGTATTTATCAATAGTACGATTTCTGGACGTAATATGTCTTATGTCCTTTTTGTACCCCTGACAAAGTGTTTGCAAAATTTCATGATGATTGGTCGAGTATTTAAGGCGTAAAAGCGTAAAAACAAACAGACAAGTTCATATTCGCATTTAAAATATTATTGAAGTAAGTTATCCTACAAATATTTTAGGATCAGTAAAAGTTGCAACAGACACATAAAATAGAAATACACAGCAGAAAAGTTTATGTCACCATAACTATTCGCAATACTTGCACCGGGGGCGTCCACACTTTCAACTTAGTTCGGACACTTTACGTGACACCTCTCGCACAACTTTTCTTGCAGGCTGTCCATAAGTCTAATAGGGTCTTATTTATACGAACACTTTTTACTAGTCTAAATTATCGTATCAATAAATACAATATTTTAGTTTGGAAACAAATTTTATTTTGGTTGCGGATGAATATCCTTTGAAAAACCTCAGTTTCTTCATGTTATACATAATTAGTTGAATCAATAAAGTGTTTGGAGCGCTTTACTCACCTGTGATGGGAGAGAAGGAATAGGGTGGCAATAAAGCGGTTAGTTAAGATGTGATCAGAAGAGAACAGATAATAATCAAAATAACCTTCCAGCTGGAAAAATATAGACATATGTTTGAATTCTTTTAATACAGCAATCAAGTACTCAGATCCGATCAAATAAACATTTGTAAATTATACACTTATACAAAAGTGTCTGCTTTACTCCTTGGGTTCCGGGTCTTAAAGAGCTGAGCCGGGTCGCTAGGACCCTGCTCGGCTTCGTGAATTATATTATATAATTATATTATATAATTAAGTAATTTTGTGCAGCGCGTACTTTATATATTTAGTAAATCTCCTAAAGTATTTATATAAATGTCATAATATTGTCTTCTGTTTACGCGAATGTTATTCATTGAAATTAAACTACTATATACGGATTTTATCGCGTTGTTTATTTTACACTTTATTACAAAATTTTGAAAAACTGTTACATTACTATAATTTTATAAACTACTAATTTTTAAGCTAATTAAATTATTGAAACTATTAAAACTATTTATACTATTACTATACTATTATACTGTTTATATTTATGTTTACACTTTCCCCGACGTTTCGGTTGCTTTTCAGCAGCCATGGTCACGGGGAGACTAAGATGGTAGTTGTTGTAATAAAGTGTCAAATAAACAACGCGATAAAATCCGTATATAGTAGTTTAATTTCAATAAATGTCATAAGTTAAATATGCAAGGTGACTAACATAATATTTAACTTGACAAGGATTAAGTAATATGCTATCGGTGAAAGTAGCTTCTCAAATAACCCATTATTCTCTTATAAGAACTATTAAGATAAAACTGGTTACCGTTTAATTACAGACATGTGACATCACGGACTGTTCAGTAAACTTTTGTAACACCTATGATTCTTTAAAACAACTTGTAGTTGATCTCATGTTAGCGTAGTGTAAGTCAAGTTTTTTGGCGACTCATTTACAATACCTCGACTTTCTGTACTACTTATATACTTTTACTGAAAAAGAATAATGGTAGTAAAAAACAACGGGTTGCACTCCGGGAGTGCCGGCAGAAGTGAAAACTTGAATATTAACGTTGTGCATTTTTGATATTTTGGAATGGTTAGGGAATAATTTTGCACGAATTGCTTTAATTATTATCAGTATAAAAGTACTATCATTTATGTGGTAAAAGACAATATTCATTTATTGCGCTATCTTACACAAACATGACAATTCTCCCTCCGTCTTACGAATTTTCGATCAGGTCACGTGTCCTGACGCGAGTTTAACATTTTTTACCCATCACAAAAAAGTGCACAACGCCGCTAAAGAAGTTTTCACTTCAAAAACCGTTGCATAGTTTAGAAGAAATACGCATACAAATAGAGGCGGATAGCGTCTTTGTTTTATACTATTTAGAGAGACAACCGATTAAGTACAACGCATGTATTAGTAAGACACCTAGTCAAACGACTGCACGCTTATAGTCATATTATCGACTCGACGATCGACCAATTACTTCGCCATATTTTATGCACATGTGAAGCGAGAAAATTACTAAGTGCTGCCAACATAATAATACAGGCGTACCAACAATATTAGTGACAAGTCGAACAGTACGAAATTACCGCGTTTTGTGGCACAACATCTCGGTATCGATTATCGGCATTACGTCGCAGCAACTCGATAATATATTGCAGGTCAGCCTCCTAGCATTAACCTATCAGTTTGGAGGATCGAGATAACGCTATATCGAAAGCTATGCGAGGGATGTGTACCGAAAGCGATCAATTCACGTCCTTGGATCGATTAGGTTGTTGCTTGTTTTTGGCGTTCTGAGTTATAAATTGATTAGAGAAGACATCTGTCAAATTACCTACATTATGTTAGGGAGAAGAGTAAGTAAAAAGAAAGCACAACTTCCATAATTTAAGCTGTTTTATCATTACAATCACACATACATAATAAGTTATTTACACGTATAAAAGCTTAAACATTTTTTGCTATTGGCAGGACGATAAATGCTTAGATATTTCTAGTTTATAATTATTTCTGCCGCGAATTTGACAGACTACAAAACATATATACTAATACTAATTAATACTTTGTATATTTTATCTTATTCACGTTTCAAATAGCTAATTATATGAGCTGACTCACCGAAATATTACCAAGTAAGTTTGACTAGTCTTGAGTAGTATGTCTTTTGCTATAGTTTTAGTTAGCAAACGATACGACATGTCAAGTTCAATAACTTGTTCATCTCATTATAGAATCAATAAAATTTGAAGATATATTTGTGTAATATTAAAGGAGAAATAAAAGCTTCGCTGAAGTAGGAAGGCAGACCTTATATAGTAGTTTATTACAGCTCATACACGCTACGTAATTTGAATGGGGTGTGTAAGAGATATTTATGACTCTATTTTATGTTCCACTCAGTCTATTTGTTACATTGTAATGTTTTAGCGTTAGCCATTGACAATATTGATGATGACGACTCTATAACGACTCTATTTACAATGATTTGTCGCAATGATAATGATGAAGTGAATTTCAAAGTGTTTTTAAGAAGTCGACAGCACGTGCTCAATACATAACTATGTATACCTATACTGTTCAAGTGCATTGAAATCTATGGGTAAACTTATATATAAGGACTTCTTTCTCACTGTGAGTTTGTAGTTTTGTACCTTATGGAATTATCACTATAGCTTAAAGCATTGTTATTGCGAAGATTGAAACATTGCGTTACCGAGTACGTAGCTTTGTTTTATTCACATCCATGCGATAGTAATGTTTGATCTTAACGGCAAGATGTGGCGGCATTTTAGTTTCATGTTCGGTGTACGGTATATTCAGCTGGCTTTGCATTCGGCCGTAACCTTGACAAATCTTTTACCGATACATTTAATTACCATATAAATCAGTTCTGGTCTCGCGTATTCGTGTCAGTTTGGTTTGATTAACGTGTAATGTCTTTTTTCGGTGAAACCCATATTCAGCTCTATTTGTGATTCCCCGTTTTTACATGGTTATAATTTTCTTCTTTTTAGTACTATTTGAGCTTGACTTAGTCACAGCTAGACTTCATGATACTTTGAGCTCATTCTGCGTAAATAGAAACACCCATGATTAAATTATGTTCGGGTATTTTGAAATAACTACACTGGAACATTGGGACAACTACCATCTTAGTCTCCCCGTGACCATGGCTGCTGAAAAGCAACCGAAACGTCGGGGAAAGTGTTAACATAAATATAAATAAAGTCAAAGTCAAAGTGTTTATTGCGAACTAAGTGTAGATACATAAGGTGTTTAGTAAAATTATAGTGCTTAGAACTTAGTGCCTTTTACAAGCATTGCTATATTATTATAATAAACGAATATTTAAAAATTATTTTCTATTAACAATTATAATTAATATTACTTAGTACTTACATCTAAACCATATAATATTATAAGTTTATACAACTCTGTTATTTTATTATTAGTAAAGTTTAATAGTAATAGTAGTGTAACAGTTTCTCAAAATTTTGTAATAAAGTGTCAAATAAACAACGCGATAAAATCCGTATATAGTAGTTTAATTTCATTGACTTAGTCATATAATAAAAAGTCATAAAATTATTTATTTTATATTTCATATCTACAGTTAAGTTATTCTTATTACACGCCTTGTAATAACTTAAAACAATCAAAAGACAATACAAGTACATACTAAATATAGAACTGTAGTATGAATGATAATCCAATTTATCATTGTTAAATAGTTGCGATAGCAATGACAAACGGTCCATTGTGTGTACAATCATAAACGAATTAACTGTCCATAATGTCAATAACGATTAAATTATGATTAAATATTGATAAATCTTAACAAGTTGAACGGTTTCGATACAAAGACTAAGTGAATACACGAGGCAATATGAAAATTGGCTTTAGGCCACGACTTCAGACGGCAAGTTCACAATGTTCCGGAACACAATTGGCAAAACGGAACACTTATGGAAATCGCTTCGGTGTCTGTCTGTCACGGGCGATTCCTTCCGGGACTATTTGACGTGGAATACTGAAATTTCGCACACGAATAAGAAACGGCAGCAAAATAAGGTGTGAATTATTTATTTATATGGGTTTTTGGGTTTAAAATGAATAGAAGATGTAACTGAGTTATTGGTGCCGTGATGTTAATTTGCGTGTGATACCGTGAGTACTGGTCGAGAGAACAGATTAGGGATTATTGTCAGAAAATTCTAAGTAGTGGCACGGAGTTTGGTAAAGTGCCTGATAAACGATGAAAAGATTGCTTCCTATTATATAAGTTTTAAAAGGCATAGCTGGGGAAATGGTTGGAATTGGTTTTATAGTTGTAAGATATTTAAAGAATAGAAAAGAAAAAGGGATAATATTAAAGTAACAAAAATAGTTATTAGTACTTCTTCGTAAAGGCATATGGTGTAAGCAAATTCGACGGACAATTTGTTTAATGTAGAGTATTAAATTATATATACATATATTACATATATACATGTTATAATTGCCTGCTCCGTGCCTCGGAGGGCACGTTAAGCCGTCAGTCCCGGCTGCCATGAACATCTATGGCAGTCGTTATTGGAAAGTCAGTGCCCTCTAATATCCCGACACTAGTCTAGCCTTAGGGTATCGTTAGTCTTCGGGTTGCGGAGATCAGATGGCAGTCGCATATAAAAACTGATATCCAGTCAAATCCGGTTAGACTAGAAAGCCGACCCCAAGTGACTTGGGAATAATAAAGGTTCGGGAGAAGAAGAAAATTTGTCTCTAAAACAAATATATTACGGAAAATTGTATTAAGTACGTGGTTGCTCTTCTAAGATCCCGGTACTATATTATGTGCCTGTACATAAGTTTATTATCAGTCAAGACTCTAGATTCTTGACTCAAGACTCTAGATTCTCGACTCAAGACTCGAGATTCTCGACTCAAGACTTGAGATTCTCGAATCAAGACTCGAGATTCTCGACTCAATACTCGTGAATGTCGACTCCAAACTCGAGATTCTTGATTCAAGACTCGAGAAGCTCAACACAAGCCTCGAGAATGTCTGATGTAATCGGATCAATTCACTAATCGGTTAATCTATTTAGTATCAAGGTACAACAGTCTCGATCAATTACTTAATTATGATGTGGTATATTGATTTAGCCGCTTGATCACTCGGACGAGTGCACAAGTGTTTGTAATCTGTCAATATTCATTATTAAATACTCAGCTACGGACGTATTAACTCTAACATAATACAAATATAACAGATGAATTCATGTGATTGACCACAAATAAACGCATCTATGCGTTTCAAATGGATTGAAATTAGAAATTCAATACTTGCCCGTAGTATTTAAATTATAACGTTGATATGGACATTTGTTGCCATGTACTAACGCCCTGTTACCGGTAAATTAGAAAGATTGTGTGATGATCCACTGTTACTATTTAATTGCTTGGTTATCATTTCAAGCAAGAGTTAAAGGTCTTTCTCGAAGTGATACTCGTATACGACTCATAGTTAAAAGAATAAATATTAAAATAAATTACTTGTTATAGTTTTATCACCGCAACGCTTATTGCATTTGATTGCGTTCCGTTTGGTTTGATAACTTTTGATTATCATATTTTCTTTTCAGTATATTTTACTTGTAGATGATTATGAGTGATTGTGGATAATACATGCTGACCTGTACACGAAATGGCACATCAGTATTACACATTGAATACTATGTAGGTAACTCAAAAGATGTCTCAACTACCGCGTATCTCCAATTATGAAACCCTGAATTAAATAATACTATGAAATACACACTTATTGTAATCAAGAGCTATGAAGACCTTACACATGAATATCTTCTACAGTGTTTACTGGCATTTGTACACTGTCGACAATCGACACAGTACAGCATCAAATCTCGAGTCTTGACACGTACAGGATTCCAAAAAAATGCATTATATTATAGACATGCCCGTAATATAACTCGTAATATAACATAGCTCTAATCATAAGGCATACCTTGAGCTAAAGATAACCTGTATGTGCTAGTCTAGGTCATCAATAATTAATTAGCTACTAATCCAGTCAGCCTTAGGAAGCAACAATACAAATACCTATCTAAACATAAACTAGGTAGATATATAATATGGACAATTTAGATAAATGTCTTTCTAAATTCAATAAAACTTAGATTATTCTGTTTTCATGTTGCATAATTATATTTTATCTAGTACTAGCGACCCGCCCCGGATAGTACAAAACCTCAATAGATTATACACCTAAATCTTCCTCATTAACCACTCTGTCTATTGGTGAAAACCGCATGAAAATCCGTTCGGAAGTTTTTGACTTTATCGCGAACAGACAGACAGACGCAGGGGGGGACTTTGTTTTATGATATGTAGTGATTTGTATAAAATAGTGGCAGTAGATCAGCGCCTATGAATGTTACTGCTGATCATGAAGTTTTGGATTAGACTCCTAGGCCACACAAAGGATTATTATTATTAAAATATTAGTAACAGCAAGGAGTCTGAAACTGTACTCGGTAGACAGCAACGCTCGCCATCTGTTTCACCTGGGATTTAAAACCATAGCAGGCGATTTGTATACATAATACAGCTTTACCTACTCCTTTGGGGATATAGGCAAGATACATGTATGTAGGTGATATTCTTGTCCGCTTCATTGATCGACTGCTGTTCTAGTTGATTCTGCCCGTCATGTCTTAGATCGACAATGGCTTACCCATTCATCATCTCAGCCAAAGGACGTCCACTGCTGGACATAGGCCTACCCCAAGGTTTTTCACACAGACCGGTCTTGGGCCACCTACATCCAATCGCTTCCCGCGACACTTACTAGGTCGTCGGTCCACCTTGTGGGGAGGCTACACCTGCTGCGTCTGTCTTCCGGTGCGTGGCCACACCAGAACCTTTCTGCCTCAACGGGGGTTCTGCGCGCTATCTATATACATTTCTCGTTATGAATTCACCTGCCTGTCTGCATAACCAGGTGCTATCACATAAACAATGCCATAGAAAACATTTAAATGATAATCCAGGTCAAATAAAGCCTATCAGCCACAAATCCAGGCAACCGTATAAAGCAACAAATACGCATCCAAACATCAACTGTAGATAAATATGAAATATGAATGTGTTGTAAATAAATGTGTTTCTATATTTATTTAAGCCACGATCAATCTATATTCCCGATACAGAATTCTGTTGATTTTACGGAAAATCAATACGGCGTGTAAACTTTATAGGAAAGGTTTTATTCACGTGTGATTCGGGTCTGGGATTTTCCGGTTTTTAGAACCGCACCGGGTTTACTCTAGAAAAAAATATTGACTGCGTTAGCCTAAAAGTATTAAATGGAACAAATACTGCATTCGTTAGCTGCGGACTGTACTTCCAAAACAACGGGTATACTGCAGAATAATTACTGTAAATTAATTGTTTTACGAAAGTATTGGTTCTCTGCAGTAGCTTTTATGCATTTAGTTTTCAACTTTTAAGAATATATTAAAGTTTACCTCGAAAGTGCAACGAAGTAAAACATTTTCTTTGTCGTAGTCGAGAAAAGAAAAAGTGTGTAATGGTTTTTAAAATATTTTAACTTTTGCTGCTTTGTCAAGAGCGAATTTATTTATTTACATTGATATTAGTGTTACATCGCTTAAGAGTTAGGGTCCGTAAATTTTTTTGGAGATTAGGGTAGTTTAACAATAAATGGTAGAATTGCAGAAGTTTATCCAAATCTACCAAACCTGTTTAGGTTTATACCAAAATCGTTGATAAAAATAGTTTCCAACACACACTTTGATTGTAGAATGACTTAAAAGCAACAAAAAAATAACAGGCAGGTTGTTTGCTTGTGTACGGACAAATCACCCGTACATCGCGGTGTCAGCATTATGCCGATACCTGCTATTTGTTTACTTTAGACATAATTATATATAATCAATTTAGTACGGAACAAGCATCGTACTCATTCGGTTAACCTAGCAAGTGTGTCATTGACCGTAATACATATCATATAATATAGTATTAAATAGTACTATATTTTAACATTACTTTGGTAGAGATAATAAAAGTTATAACAAGTTAATTTATCTCTATCATTTCATCATCCTTGGTGTATGGACCATTCATCATATTTGTCCGTACAGCTTGTGTGCCTAGTAGGCGAGTGGTATAAAAGCTAGTCTGAACATATTTTTGTATTATATCCTTACTAATATTATCAATGCGAATGTGAGTTTGTTTGTTACACTTTTAAGCCTCAACTGCTTAACAGATCATTATGAAATTTCGCACATCATCGTCAGGGAAACAGAAAAGGACATAGAGTACCTTTAATCCACAAAAAAGTATTGTTACTTATCTAACCTAACCTATTTTTTTTTGCCTACTCGAATGCATTGTCGCGTACCCCGCACGCTGTCGCTAAGGGTTATGTCGGACTCACCCGGGGAAAGATGACGACATCCAGGTCCTATTGACGAAACCTACCACGGTTTTCCTTATCACAATCTATGGCTGAGGCGCAGGGATCGCTCGCGCATTCATCTTGCAGAATCTAAGCTAACGTATATTTACGCGAGCCAAGCTGCGGACAAAATCTAGCACAAAATACTATTAAGTAATAATTTTGAGTAAACAAAGGCAGAACACGGGATTAAGCATAATTTCAATTTAGTTATGGAATCAGTGCGAGTTGCTACCCTAGCGCGTAAATTAGTTCTCGCCAAAGAGACAAATGAACGTAGGTGTTTCACACCGGACTCGCTATCTAACTCGGCGCTATTTAAAGCTATTACACGGTACGCAACCAGGTAATGTGATTTTAATTCGTTATGCACACACACACACACAAATTAATACATACACGTATTTACATACATGTAGGAGGGATGACATACATATATTTACACACACGTCTGTGGATGTGAATAGAAACCAAATTAATGTGGTGTTTGCAGAATTTGAGCTATGATCTTGTTTTAAGGAAGGATCACTTTGTGGAGGTATGATTTCTGATGATTCTATAATTCAAATGATTGCACGTTCCTTCGGTCAGACGAAGACTGCAGCTTTAAATTTTGTTGGGAAAAACCTTTCACGATTCGAATTTAGATAGAAAGATTGACAGAAATCGGCTTACAGGACCTCACGACTGAGTACCTCAACAATACAAACAAACGCAACCTTATATTGTGTTCCTGCGGTGAGTAGAGTTTCAGGGTCTTTGAAAAGCCAGTGTGATCTATGTTGCTTGGCGCTGGCAAAGACGCAACTGCCACCTTGAAGAGTTGGTAACGCGCTAGTGGGGTTGCAAACCCCCTAGACGACAAGCTACGGCAACCACTCATCACCTAAACCTAACTTTTAGATAGGTATTTAAAGGTATCTTTTTTTTGTGTTTAAAAATAATGTGAACTGTTGACCTTATCAAGTTTGCGAACACAACAAACAATGTCACACAAATAAATAAAACCTTATTTTAGAATAGGTGCTACGGGATTAAACATTAAATATCAAAATTCACGCGAGACACAACTTCTAAATAACCATTGTTAAAAACGGCCATTTCATAAAATTACAAATAGAATAATTATTATTTGCTTTCGTAGCTGGCTGTATAGTATATGCATAAAGCATATACTATACAGCCAATTTATTAAAAAACAATACATATATTGTATAACTGATGTTAATGTAAGAAGTATCGTCATATTACTAAACATAATAAGCCATATTTTTTAATACTCGTAGCGTTTGACTAATCCGTTCATAACTTATCATCAACCAATCAGCCCGTTGCAGTCTAATGCTGGACATAGGCCTTATATTTGGCGCCTAAACATCTGATCTTCTACCTAATAGGCAGTTGTAAATCCCAACGACTACAGGGCTCTGGAGGCGACCGACAGGACATGACTGCTACAGCACAAAAAAAAAATTTAAAACTCTTTGAAGTTATTATAACATCTCTAGAGAACAATTGCAGTGTACTAGAAGTACTAGAACCAGTTTGCAAAACTACTAAAACTAATCAGAGCCTTTTAAATATGTACAATATACCTACTCGCATCGCTTAAAGTTGCCAGAACGAATTGTTTGATGTAAATACCAGTTCCTCGCCACGCAAAACCCAAGAGAAAACGTCTGGCTATAAATCCAGAGTTTCACCAACTGAGCTAATAAAGTTATTCATCAAAGAGTGAAATGAGTCAAAATAACAAAAGAATGTTGAAACTGTGGATTCTATGAACGCAATCTTACGACTTAAACAACGTGAAACTTCTCGAACAAAGTTGTTGTTTGCAGGGAACCTATTCGTAGGACGTAATAATGCGCTTCGGGTATGACCTCCGAAACTTGCTGAATTGTTAATAGAACATTTAAACTTTGTGAATCGATCGCGGATGGCTGCTAAGTATTGAGTTTTAGTTCATAAACAACGCCTCCGTGAACATTGTGATGTGTGAGCTTTATATATACTGAGTGATGCAACGTCCTTCCTGGTCATTAGTGTCGTGGGTGGCTTCTGTTTGAATATAGCGATGAACGGTTAATTTTCTATACTTTTAAAAGCGTTGGTGGTGCAATATATGTGGTAACACGGCAGATTTAAGCAAATGGCATTCTGCCGACTAGCGGCAGAATGTAATAAAATCTAATAACACTTACTCGGTAATCAGATACGCATTAGCACGGTCAGCTGCAAGCATTAGAAACATTTCAATAAAACCAGTATTGCTTATAAGCTGTACTATTGATGGGCACGGGCCTTTTCTCAATACAAGAAGAGTTAAGTTAGGTTAATAGTAAGAAGATTTGGAAAAGACATAGGTACATGACTTTTCCAAATTTAAATCCTTTTTGACAGGTACATGTTATAAGATTTAGAAACGCAGTTTATAATTTCAAAATACTGATTGATGGCTCACGACTCCTAATTAGAAATTGGTTAATAAGCTTCTGCGCCAATAGACAAAGATGTTGCGTACAAATGTTTGCATGTTAAGTATAAACAAAGACTAGAAAGACTAAAGAGTACGCCTCGTTTTCCTGGCGGAGGTTCAAAAGTGGATAATTCCCACATTTTTACGAGCAGCTCCTGCTAAATGATGATTGAGCGAAGTAAAGAAGGGTTTGTTTAATGTCAGCTCTGAAAAGAATATAATACCACGAGATCTTTTAGATAGACGGTAAACAAAGAGTTCAGAAAATATAGCGACTTAAGAATATGATCGCTCTGATATCTGTGCTATTATATAATGTTCAGAAAGCTGTGACTATTTATTAAAGATATACAATTATATTTTTTGAAGACTCAAATATAGCCATGTTTGTAAAACCTTTTTTATTTTCATAGGTAGTTTGTTTCTTTAGATTGTTTTTATATTAGATTAATAATTGTGATTGGTAATTTTACTGTTGTACTTGAATGAATTTTATCTACTTTATCTTTAAAACACTACTCTTGCTACTAGGAGTAAATCCTGTGTCGTGGGAATCTTTAGCAACGGACACAAAGAACATCCAAACTTGGACTAACTATTTGTGAATCACACAATTTTTAGTCCCGTGTAGTGATCTAGTGTTATGGACACTCGGCACAGTGGTAAAACACTACGCTATCCGTCAAACAACATAAAAATAAATACTAACTCAGACCAACTTATTAAGGTAATCCTTAGAATTTTTCGTTTGGTATAGATAAGGCTGTAATTAGAGACGCGAAAACTTTCTTGCGACCGCGCACTCCACGCAGTGGCCGCATGTTAGCCGCGTACTAGCATTCGTTCATTAAAAAATTTGCGCTAGTTCAGACATGACAGGAAACGTGCGGTTTCAGATCCGCGCGGAAACCGCGTGGATCTTATTTGTATGAGTATTTCGCAATCGTTCAGACATAACCGCGCGATTAAAAAAGCCGCGCGGTTACCGCCACTCAATCGCTAGAAAATAGAATCGTGCGCGGCCCGCGCGATTGTGTTACTATGGAGTCTTTCCTCAGCGTTCAGTTGCTTTGCGGGCACCGCGCGGTTAGCACGTCACAGCAAGTGAGCTCGCTATGGATCGCTTCGACACCGAGTTATTTATTGATGAAGTGGAGAAAAGACATGCAATATGGGATCTTCAGAGCTTGAAATATCTTCCCTGGTCAGCCCAATTAGTTCATCAAAAGATTTTATTGACATTCTCAAATAGTTGAAAATTTTCCATTGGACATTCTTAATTTGGGATATAATGTTACGAACTGACCATGTACTAGTCGGTCACTTAATATTGGATGTACCCAATACTGCCTTTCTTACACATAGTTCTTCTTCGACTTCCATTTTCAAACTGACGCTCCGCATTTGTAAATCGCTTAATAATCGCCGGCGTCTGAACGCCATCACAATTTTTGCGGTTTCAAACCGCACGATTTGTTAACGCGCGGTTCTCGCGTGTCTGAACTAACACTTTAACTCTATTAACTAGGCCACAACATTCAAATTCTTCCCAACAACGAAACCGCGCGGCGGCCGCGTGTAGGCCGCGCAATCGGTTGCCGCTGACGCGCGTCCGTCGCGACGATGATGTGCCCGCGCATCGTTTAGTCGCAGTCAGTCACTTGACAAATTCACAACTTATGCATGATTTGTATTTTTTATTACGATGGATGATTTAAATATCATACATACATAGTTTCACGCCTGTTTCCCAGAGGGGTAGGCATTCAAACGTCGATAGCTTTTCTGCCATCATGCGCAAGAGATGTACCTCTTTGCTGCGCCGCGTACACGCCAGCCTCAACATCATCCAGAAAACGCTGACTGACCGGTGGGACTCTCCGATCCTGGAACGCTGGATACGACTGCACGCAGTCAAGTAGATGGCTTCTTTGGATCGGACAGTCTGAACCGGTCAGGTATTAGATGTATGTACCTACTACTAACACTAGATGTAAGTTAACTGTTACTAACCTACTATGGAATTTTATTCTGAAAATAAATTATTATTATTATTATTATTAATAATAATAATGAAATATTGAAATATCTCGACAAAGAACAAAAGGAACTGCGTTAACTCAGGTCGCAATGGTAGCATGAATGGATTCTTTGATAAATGATCTTTAACTTTAAATGTAGTAGCTAAAGAGCTTATTTTACTACAACAGTCGATCCTTAAAACACGTTCGCGGTGGCCAAGAGGTAGGTGTGCGCCCTCCACGCGGCTGCCGCGCGGCTTCACGGCGTCCCATATAAACGGGCCCTAATACGATATTAGACAACGGATCTTAATTGCATTGTTAATTATTTAAAGACACAAACAATTAAACATACTACTCAATATGCATTAAGCAGACGTTTAATTAATTTTAAAACATGCCTTCATACATATGAACGAATATTTTGAATATTAAAATGTTGACCAATCGTTGCAGTAAGCGTTTAGATCAGACAAAGTTAGTTAGACTGCTTGCACTGTAAGGGTTCGATCCCACTGGCATCTATCGGATGTGCGCGTTTGTCTAATGTTTAACCAGAGTCGACGTTGAATGCATGCGGCTTTCGCGTCGTCATGGTTTCTTCTTGTAGAAGTTTGCGGGGTCTCGGGGTAACCAAGCCAGGCGGTGGCATCATCGCCGCCTGTTTGTACGGGTGGGTTACTGAGATTAACCAATAGGCCCGTGTGGGTCTGTTGGTCAATCCGGGTCGTCAGATCCGGTGGGTGGCGCGGCTAGCGAGGTCTGACCCGCACGGTCGAATCCCCGCGGGCGAACAACATACCAGCGGCGCTCGGGTCCTGTTCAATGAGTCCATCCTGTGCTTGTTAAGGACGAGTTTCCAGGAAAAGACTGCCCAGAGAGCGCCTGTCTGCCAGCGTTAGGGAGGGCCTTGAGCGTCGCATCTACGCGACGCGTGTTGCGAGCGCCGACGTTAGCGCTGCACGCTTGCGTGTTCCTCAAACATTCGACCAGAGTGTCTAGTGCGAGTTTGTTTTACGTTAACGCGATCGACACGTTTATGACGTTCGCCACTTCAATTGGCCCGCTCCAGAAAGCCAAATGCGATGGACGTTACGATCGCGTTAATGTAAAAACAACTCGCTCTAGGCATCGAGAAACGTTAGTAGAACACGTACGCTCGCTCGAACAAAGCCTAGTGGGATCTTATCCTAATCTATGTTGGAAACAATCTACATAGTTGAGTTGTCTCGTATAGAACGTAGCACTAATTAACTCAGTAGCGTAAATACCTTTAGTAGACACTTGATGTTTACCAAAGATCAAACACTCACGCGGGCTCTCATCGATTTAATCAATGGATCATTACCGATTGGTTTCAAATTAGTTTCGCGTTTACTAATTCTTACGTTTGTTTTCGTTTAAAAGACAATTTCCTCTTTAAAACAATGCCTATCACGCAGTGAATATTACCTAATAGTCAGTAGAACAAAGTACAAATAGAACTTTAAGATATGTAGAACAAATATCTATATATGATTTATCATAGAGTTACGCCAGTATAACTGCGAAGGTATAGGCAGTAGTGTTTTTACACCTACATTTGACAAGCTATATTTAAGTCTCAAGTAATACAGTCGAGACATCCACTGACCACATTACCGGGCCTTTTTGTTGTTACCGATAGCTACCTCCAATAAAAACTGGAAATCGGAATGGAAAACATCACTTTACCCGATGCGGCAATCGCATGCGGGACTTCACGATTACACGTAAAGACAACTGGCAACTAATACGGTGCTACCAATAAGGCAGTTTTATCAGTATCACTGAATTAAACCAATTTCTGCTCCGTAAGGCAGATAAACTTGCAATTCTTCATGCTTTGCTCGAAAATTCGTTGCTCAAACGACTGCATAATTCGCATAACAAAACAGATAGGTATTAATCCATATCTCAAATATTAAAGAGAAAGGATTTTCCAGATGATAAGTTAACGTCAAACCCGTAAAGTGACCAGCGCTATTATATATTACACCTCATTGCCATAAACGTCTTTCGGTAGCTCCACACCACTTTATTACTCAATGTCGCCTTTTATTTTATTCATAGCCTATTTTATAGGCCCTCTCAATAACCACGTTGAGCCTGTAATTCACGTCCGCGGTGACAGATGGCGCTAACTGTCGCCATTTCCAAGTCATTTCACATTACTACAGTTGGGTTTTCCACCATTCGAGTTCAGTAATAAAATTTTTTGGTATAAGCGCCATGGGCTATTTTTGGACTGAGTGTTGAGGGAATGGTCATTTTTTAAATAGGTAATTGTTATTTTAAGTCATATTGGTTCAGTGGTGTAATAAGTTAAAGTGCTCCATCCATTGTGTGGTCTCAAGTTCGATTCTAAAATAAGGTATTACTTATATAAAGTTTGAACGTTTTAAGCCTTATAAACGGAGATTTTTTTTTATACGACTAAGGTGGCAAACAAGCATACGGCCCACCTGATGGTAAATGGTCGCCGTAGCCTATGGACGCATGCAATACCAGAGGCATCACTTGCGCAACTTTTAGGAAAAAAGGAAGTGGGAAGGAGAAGGAGCGGCAAGGGGGCAAGAGGGTGATTGGGCCTCCGGCACTCCCACTCACCAAACGAAACACAACAGTAGGAACACTGCTATTTCACGTCGATATTCTGTGAGAGGGTGTAGTACTTCCCCGGTCGAACCGGCCCATTCGTGCTGAAATCAGCGAGGTTCTATTACTCAGAAACTTTTTTTGATGACATATCAGATGTAAACATTTCTGTTGAATATTTTGTTACATACCACGTCTCACGCGAAACTGTAGGCAGAGGTGTAGGTACTGCATTCACAATGCGTCAAGTACAGTTTTAGGTTAATTAATCTAAACCTATACTAATATTATAAAGATGAATTTGATGATTTTTTGTAAGCTTATTTGTAAGGATTTAACTCGAGAACTACTTAATCGTTTTTGAAAACTCTTTCACAATTATTTATATAATACTAGCTTTTGCGCGCGGCTCCGCTCGCGTGGTACCTACATCAATAAAAAGTAGCCTATGTCCTTCCCCAGGTTTTAAACTATATCTGTGCCAAATTTCATCTAAATCTGTTGAGTGGTTTAGCCGTGAAAAGGTAACAGACAGACAGACAGACAGATAGTCAGACAGAGTTACTTTCGAATTTATAATATTAGTAAAGATTATAGTAAGGAGGTAAGGACAAGTAACGATTAGGTATATTTAAAAATAAAGTAGTGTTACTAACATAGATAACCTAACCTAGTTTTAAGTGAGCGAAGCCGCGGGCAAAATCTAGCGAATACATACATACATGATCTCACAGCTATAACCCCAAAACATCTTAAGCTAAATAGATATATGTTTTTCTAAATAGAGAATGTGGAGATTAAGCAGTAACTAAAAAAATGTTTTAGTTACTGTTAATTAATTAATCTCCACATATATAGAATAACATGGTGAACTAGCTAAATGATTTTCGCTAAACCAAATTCAATTTCGTGGTTTCACTACTGGAAATATGAAATTAATTAGCACCTTGTTTGTTTTATTGTAGGAACTAATTGCGACGCCTGTTTTTGATAGTAAATTTAACAATTAATATCTAATTAGATTAAACAGGTGCGTATGCATTATATATTCTTAATATATAATATAATAATATCAGCCCTGTATTAAATCGTCTCACTGCTGGGTACGGGCCTCTTCTCTCTGTGAGAAGGGTAAGGCCATAGTCCACCACGCTGGTCTAGTGCGGGTTGGCAGACTTCACATATTTTCGAGAACATTATGGAGAACTCTCAGACATGCAGGTTTCCTCACGATGTTTTCCTTCGCCGTTATAGCGAGCGATAATTAATACGCACATACCTAACTTCGAAAAGTCAGAGTTGCGCATTTTGGGCTCGGACTTGAATCCTTTGTGTGGCAGGTCAACGGTCTCCCACCAGGCTATCGCTGCTATAGACTAGTTTATATCTTTATATATACTAGCAGTCGCCTAGTGCTCGAAGTTTGCCTGTAAGATATTGCTGATGTACATATATGTCATTATATATTGATATATGTAACCATAGTTACGCGCTTCGACTGCGTGTGTGAAATGCATGGTTGTGTGCGTGTAGTGCTTTTTCATTAATTTAATGTATTTCTAATGCATATTTTATATCAATAATAGGATTCGTCACTTCTTCTCTGTATAAACTATAAGTGTGCGAAATTTCATATTCCTCCGTCCGCCCAATTTTCGTAAAAAGGGGATCCAAAGTTTTCGCTTCACGTATCCATATATAGATAATTCTTCTGTATGTGTGTATGTCATTGAACTCCTCCTAAACGGCTGGACCGATTTTGATGAAATTTTTTGTGTGTGTTCAAGTGGATTCGAGAATGGTTTAGATTTGGATATTTTTTTCGTGTATAGAGGACAAAGTCTGTCGGGACAGCTAGTTGTTTATATAAAGTGAAAGTCCTTGAAGATGTATGACCGTTACTCTGGTACTCAATCATGTGTAACCCGTTGATCGGATTTGGATGCAACTTGGCACATGAATAACTTCGCTCTTTTGCAGTGCAGTTCCGCTCAGTGCGGTCTTACCTTACCAATATACCAATATCAATAACCAATACCAATCTCACTATTGCGTGGAAAAATTAAAAACTGTTTTATTATTTCATTTTTTATTTAAGGATACGTTTACGATTACGGATATGAATAATGCTTGTGTCTCGAGGGACTTTACGAACATTCAAACACTGGACACAATCACACTCAAACTCGGAACAACTTTTGTGGATCAAACAATTTTTGAAGTGAAGACTTCTTTAGGCGCGTTGAGCACTTCTTGGGTGAACAAAAATCATGGAACTCGCGTCATCGTCACGCTTCCACGCTTTATAATTTTTTTTTTAGAATATTAACAATATCTCAGAAATGGTGCGATCTACGCAAAAAATAACGAAATTTTGACCCCCTGAATAATCCTCAAGAGAGTATCAGGAACTCGCATCCGACCCACCTCTCTTTTTTTTTTGTTTACAAAGAAGTGTTTATGATCAAGGATTAAAGTTTTCACTTCTATCGACAATCCTCAAACACTGCCCTAATTTTTTTGTCTCGTGTGTGGGTCGCAGCAACAACATTCAGCGCAGTACCAGTAGTGAGACGACCACTTAAACCAATATACCATCTGTGCACCCATATTAATCAAATACTATTAATGTATCTTATTTGCACCACTTTTCCTATAAGTGTAACAAAACCGTAAATTGATTGAATAATAAAACTAAAATTACTTCCAAATACACCATTGGTACACAGACCATTGCATAATACAAGAATTGTCGCTGCAGTATCTTTAAATCGATCATGCCTAATCGAGAGGATAATGTGCCGCAGCCGTCTGCTTACTAAAGGCATGTCCCACGATCTATAGTCCAGCATTCGACCGTGTTACCACGATTAATAGCACCGACTAGTTCGGCCACATCTCAATTTGTCAGTAGATCTACGCTGTCAGTTGTAATGATCTGTTTTGAGTAACTCGATTTTATTTCAATCGAATCAAAGTTGCTCCGATTGAAGTTATATTTTTATTAAGAAATTAGTTTGTATAATTTTGATCATAAATACGTAGTTTTATGCTTATATCCTTAAGGTGTGAACAATCGTGTATAACACACACTTTTCACCAGCTATGGTTTTTAGATCCACATAATAGGGGGAGCTTTTTGACGTCTATAAGGCACAATCGAAGACTACATGTTTCTACTTAACAGGAAAACCCAACAACACTTTGCTTGACCCAAAAATCAAACCAAAAATATTCACATCAGTTTCATTTACTACCACTGCTCTACCGAATAACAATAGATTATATAATAGTAGATTAGTGTGTTACTGCTACTGGCTATTTTCTAACAAATAAACACGTTGTACCGGACATCGAAACTGGATCTTCACGATTATCTGCAAACTTATGCAACAGCATTGATGGGTTTATTGAAAATCTAATGGGACAATAGTGTTCGCCTTATCTCGTGGTTAATAATTCAAAGTGTTTGAATTTTGAAGCTACCGTAAGGTCTGTGAGAGTTTAAGTTATATGGAGGCTAGACTTCAAATGTGTACTCGCTTATTGATTAGAACTGGGATTGAGTGATTTACGATGCATCCTAACTAATATTATCGAGACTGCATGGATGGATGACGTAGTGATTTAAGTGATCGCGTCGCCACGTCGACCGCGCCGAGTGTTGTGAGTACGAATCCCACACAGGATAAAAAAATGTGTCATCCACAAATGTGTCATCCACAAATGGTTGTACCGAGTCTGAATGTTCTTTGTGTCAAGGGATTGCAAGTTTCTAAAGTCCCCGGCTATACAGGTATTATTCGTAGAGTGGGAGATGTTTAAAAAAATTTTGCAAATGTGAGTTTGTTAATTTAGTAGGCTTTCACAAGCCTTAACTATTCGACCGATCGTCATAAAATTTTGCTTGCACGTTAGGGGTATCAGAAAAGGACATAGGGTACCGCTTATCAAGAAAAATACTGAATCCCGAACAAGCAAAATCTAGTAACGGATAAGTTTGCTTTTCCCTATAAGACTGCTCAAAGAACTAACTCCTTAAACCAAAACACAAAAAAATTGACTTTTGTTAGATGCAGGACTCGTACTTAGTAACGACGCGACCACGACAGCCTAAATTTTGCTAACGCTTTGGCCATCGAAACATTCCAACAACAATGCAGAAAAACTAGCGAATTTCATAGTCTTCCTTATAACTGTCAGGCAGTATTAACCTTAGACATGTCCTTTTAAACAAAAACCACAAGTGCTCCACATGGGAGAAAAAAGGAAAACAAAACGATGAGAGCGCACAATAAAAATAAAATAGTAAGTAGGGTTGTCACCAAAACTATAACAAAATAGTAACGTAGTATATTTAATTTTTATTATAGAACTTTATTTTGGTCAATTGTGTTACAAAATGTGTACCAAAACGCGGTCGTTAAGGGTTGTAAGTTTAATAATATTGTTATACTAGTTGACCCGCGCAACTTCGTCTGCTTCACATAAGAGAATTTTGCCCGATTTTGCAACATTTTTTATTGATTCCCCTCTCATAATGGTCGTAGCGTGATGTAATATAGCCTATAGCCTTCCTCGATAAATGAGCTATCCAACAATAAAATAATTTTTCAATTCGAACTAGTAGTTTCTCAGATTATCGCGTTCAACCAAACAATCAAGCAAACTCTTCAGCTTTATAATATTAGTATAGATTGTGAAGTTAAAATACATGTAATGTTTTAGAATGTATAAATAACTAGCTTTTGCCCGCGGCTTCGCTCGCGTTAATTTAGAATTTGACAATCAATTCGGGTTGTACTCTGCTTGTAATAATATAATTCAATCATGATTTGAAAGACACGTGGCGCCATCTATTATCATAAGATCGTTATTGTTGTTTTCCTGGGGAACAGTAATTTCTTTCAGGATGAAAGGTAGCCTATGTCCGTTTCTGTACACCTGACAACGTATTTGCAAAATTTCAGGATGATCGGTTCAGTGGTTTAGGCGTGAAAAGGTAACAAACAAACAAAGAAACAAACTCATTTTCGCTTTTACAATATTAAGTTAGGAGTTAGGATGTTATAAATGTGAAATTTTGTAAATATGATTTGATGTTCGTTACTCAATCACGAGTCAATTATTGGACGTATTTTGCTGGAACTTGGTACATAGACAATTTCTTGGATTGTTTACATTTTATTCCATTATGCCTTCCTGTGGGATTCACGCGGTCTGCTGGTGAAGCTGCGGACTGAAACTAGTCAGCAATAAAAATGTGGTACTAGTTGGTTTAAGTACATATTATAGTAGGTATATATAAGACTAGATGTTCCCGCGGTTTCACCCGCGTTTATCGTTACTGCGCCGCCCCCGTGGGTCGTAGCGTGATGTTATATAGCCTATAGCCTTCCTCGATAAATAGGCTATCCAACACTAAAAGAATTTTTCAAATCGAACCAGTAGTAATCACGCAGAATAAACCAGGAGAAACATCGTTTGTACTATGTCTGTAAAGGGTAATTATTTTGCTGCGATGTTATTTTAAAACTGCTATATCTCCTAAGATATTCATTGAAATCGAATGATGCAAAGGGCAATTTCGTTTTAAATTAAATACTTGTGATGAATAACGTATTTATTTGGATAAGGATTAATATCATGTTTATAAAAATACCTTCGCAAATAATGCATTATTTTAGAACAAATTTCGTTAGAATAAAAATGGTTATAGTGAGCCAACCTTAAAAGATAGACATATGCTGTCGCGGACTTTTTTTTAGAACTTTTAAAGGGGAACAATTCTGTCATACATGATTTTTGCGAAACTTTTACTGTTTACGCAGCGCACGCAGCGGAAGCTCTCAAAAGGAAAAAATACTCTCCGATTTTGAAACATTCTTCATTGGTGCTCCGCTCCTATTGATCTTAGCGTGATGATATATAGCCTATAGCCTTCCTCGATAAATAGGCTATCTAACACTGAAAGAATTTTTCAAATCGGACCAGTAGTTCCTGAGATTAGCGCGTTCAAGTAAACAAACAAACAAACAAACAAACTCTTCAGCTTTATAATATTAGTATAGATTTAACCTGATACCGGTAAAAAATTATAATGGAAATATTTTTGTAAAATAATAAGAAAAATGGTGTGCTAATGCAATCTGATCATGAGGTCTGGAGCGAAGTAAATATTTGGTTTTTTGTTAGGACTTTTTTTATAGACGGCATGAAGATTTCACGCTGCCTATAACACAACACTCTTCTTCTCGTAGTAGACTGCAAACCATATTACCATATTTTTAAAGAAATAAAAGAAATGGAGTGGAGATCCGGTACATAATTATGCAGTGAGTGTATTTATATTTAGTGGTTCTTAATAGGATTCTAGACGGGAACACCTTAGTTCTCTTATGGTTTGTTCACATAGAGACAACACAACACTAATTTGCGCGATTTTGTTTCGGTATGTGTATTGCGGTCGATCATAATATTGTATCTTTCGGCAAGTAATTTCAAAATTTTTCCTTCCAATGAGAAGACGTGCGTGGCACCATACGTGGCGGGTAGGGCACTGCGAGATTTCAAATGCGTATAATGTTGTCACAGGACGTGAAATCTGTTGCTTGGCATTCTCTTCGTCGAAGCCCACTTCAGGCGAATCGGTAATTGGACTGTAACATCGTGCTGTAACTACAAATTCAGTATTTATACTTGTGAAACAAACGGGACTAGATAGAAAGGTTGTTGTATTTCAAGGAATTGTTTAATGGATCGCTTCGAACACGTACCTTTGCCACACGTGTTGACATGGTCTGAGGTCACAACCAGGAACTTGAGACATAGAAGTAGACTTAATTTTACGGGAAAATTATACCTACATAACCATTAAATATACATATAGGTATGATGTGCGATACAGTCTATTCTTATTCTTTAGAACATGCATTTATAATGCTATATAACAAGAAGTATAAACGTCAATTTTCTTTTCTCGAAACCTCCGTTTCGAACCTTCTCGAGTCTCTACACAGTAAGGCTTACATGGAGACATATTTGTAGGTCCAATAACCAGAGACCCTTTGGAGAGCTTTAATATGAATAAGGCATGAGTAATAAATTCAAGTTATGGGGTTGGGTATTTAATGAAAACTATTAAAATAGACGTATATCTTCAATATCTATTATTTATATCATGTTTTGAATACGATAGTATTTAACTAAAAATGGACTAATATACATATGTATTACACCAACCAAAGTCACTCCCCATTAAAATTTAATCTAAATATAAGTATTTACAAGTCCATACTATCCAAATTATTAAAAGAGTATTTACAGCTTATTGAAAATTATGTATGATTAGTTGTCCCCTGAGGTTTCATCCACGCTCATGGTTCCTGCTCTAGTTCCGTGGCTCGTTGCGTGACGTCATATAGCCTATTTTACTTCTGGATAACGTAGCTTTCTAATAGTGATCGGCCTAGTAGATTTTGAGTTTATTCATTACAAACAAAAATACAGACATCCTAATCCTAACTAATATTATAAAAGCGAAAATGAGTTTGTTTGTTACCTTTTCACGCCTAAACCACTGAACCGATAATCCTGAAATTTTGCATATACGTCGTCAAGTGTACAGGACCGGACATAGGCTACCTTTCATCCTGAAAAGAATTACTGTTCCCGAGGCAAACAACAATAACGTGATGATGGCGCCACGTGTCTTTCGAATCATAATTGAATTATATTATTAGAAGTAGAGTACAACCCGAATTGATTGTCAAATTTTAAATTAACGCGAGCGAAGCCGCGGGCAAAAGCTAGTAAATAATAAGAAGAAAAGATTTATATTCTAAATCTTTCCTCCTAATAATCTATATATTAATACGTGAAGCGAAAACTTTGGATCCCTTTTTACGAAAATTGGGACGACGGAGGAGTATGAAACTTCGCACACTTATAGTTTATACAGAGAAGAAGTGACGAATGCTAATATTTATATAAAATATGCATTAGAAATACATTAAATTAATGAAAAAACACTACACGCACACAACCATGCATTTGACACACGCAGTCGAATCGCGTAACTATGGTTACATATATCAATATATAATGACATAATTATATCAGCAATATCTTACAGACAAACATTGGTCGAATTTCTAACACTAGGCGACCGCTAGTATTAGTAGATATGGAAGATAGGTATAGATTACGTGATTTGACAGACGTTGACATACACAAATTTAATTTTCTAATTGTCGTTGCAGCACTTTTCTTATTCTTACCTTAAAAGCGTATTCGGACTATAACGAACTTTTAATTCACACACAGCATAACCCCTCAAATGACCAACAAAATACTACATATAAAAAACGTTACAAAAACAAAAACCATTAAAGCCACTAAAACAGGTGTCAACCCTGACAGTAAATAAGTAGGTCCACGACCGCTCTATAGGTGGTCATCATGTAAAAAATTAATGAACCGTGTTCTTTACCGTGCCTTACGCCGTCGACTCCCCAAAACTAATGGAGAATGAACTTTACTTTCCACTTTTTGCTCCGACTATATCGTTTTAATTCATTTATTTCCCAGCTATGTTTCCTTTACATATTGTGTTTACAAACTCGGAGGAAATATTTCGAAGTTCGTTATGAGTTTTTGTTGCCGAAATTAGGGTAACACTATTTTGAATGCTGGCAATTTTATTTAATTGAGCTACATTTTGGATGTTGGTAACTCTACCTACAGGATTTTGCAACTTACATGCCTACCAGTGTAGGTACGCCTGTATATTCAAGTAAGGCTAGACAGCAGACTAGAAGCTATGTTACAATATCTATGTCACAGACTTAGACATCCTTTGCCACCTACCGAACGTTTGCAGACAGCCACTGAAATTCTCAGCAATTTCTTAACCGAATAACCTAGTATTATTTTGCCATATCCAGGAAGTAAAATAGAATATACAGAAGCTATTATTTTAGTCAGGAGTCAGACTTGCATATACAAGCTTTTGTTTGTACAAATCCCTTGAGTGTATGTGTCTCACAGAAACACACAGAGATTTTAGCCCTGAGAGATTCTTCACTTATTAAAATATTACAAATATTCTTGAGTTCAGAATCTTGTTAAAAATATCTTGACGACTATTCTAAGTATCCAGTTGCAACTTAACCTGGACCTACAGAGCTTCGACTCTATTCAATCACCACGCAATAAATATAAAATATCAATACAATCATATCAGCCCTGTTTAAAAAGTGACCCACTGATTGGCACGGGCCTCGTCTCAATCTGGCAAGGGTCCAACACACTGACGAATGTTGATTGGCAAACTTCTGGCAACATGAAAACAAAGAAAATTTTATATAACGTAGTGCAGTCCTCTTAAATGAATAGTTATAACTTATAACTGATATCGCCACACAAAAAATATGCAATGTAATTTTTCCAAAAAATGTATGGGCTCTATTGCCATGTCTCTATGTTTTTCTTTTTTTCATAAATTAATTATTAAAAGAGACATGAGCCTTCAAAAACCTCAAATGGTTGTTCCGAGTTTGTGTTCGTTGTATGAATATTTGTAACGTTCACAGCGACGTATTTAAACAAAATAAAAATAGAGTCTTTTTAAACTATTCTATAGAACTTACATTTAAAATACTATAAGAGAAATCAAAAACAAAAACAAAAGAAAAACGTTAGTGTAAAACAAATTGGATTATAGTGCCTCACACAAATTTTTGCCCTGTATCGGAATTGAACCCATCGCAATGCAGTGTCAAAGCGACTACTTAAACAATCATAAGTGTCACAGTTTGTGTAATACATATGTCGAGTTATCTCTAACGCCGGCAATTCACGCACACACATTTACATAATCGTCCGAAAACACTTCAATAGTCAACCAAATGTACGCCCTAAGTGTGCGTAGGTAGTGATTGGCAAACAGAATAATCCCATTACCGCGAAGGCTTTATATACAAAGCATGAACAACATTTATTTTCCTACTTTCTAACGTAATGGCTATCGTAATCGCTATTGCATAGAAAACCTGTATACATATTGCGTTGAAACTTCATAATAATCATAAACTAATATTATAAATGCGAATGTAAGTTTGTTTGTTACGCCTTCACGCCTTAACTACTCGACCGATTATCGTGAAATTTCGCGTACACGTTATCAGAGGTACAGAAAAGAACATAGGGTACCTTTCATTCAGAAAAAATTAAACTGTTCCTCACCAAAGCGCGGCCAAAAGCTAGTAAATAATATACAGTAGTCTGTAGAGTCTTAGAATACCAGACATAATTGAAAATCTATTATACCTAGCCACCAGTGTGCCTGCGACTCAATAGGTTAACTAGTTTCTGCCCGCAATGTATAAAGGAACGTATACTCAGTTAAAACGTAATTTTTTTTTTATTTTTTTTTTATTTAGAGGCTTTTACCTTATAAAGGTATGTCAGCCTCATCGTACCCTAAATTCAATTATAATTTTCCTTATGTTCAACAATACGGTTGTCCTATTACTATGAGGGAGAGGCAGACAGTGCTGCAGATACCACGTCATAAACACAGCTTGCTGCCGGCGATAAAGGTTCTGACAATATCTTTATAAAAACCCCAACGACATATTTATTTATGTTAAATTTTTTCATCACACCCTCTCCTTTTGGTTCTTCTCACATTTCATCAGTAGGTGTTGGACATCGTGTATCTTGCCACATACTTCACAATTAGGTGAACTTTCTTTTTAATCTATTTGTTAATCCAGTACATGATACAACGGTGTTCCGAGTGTTTCATCCAAATCCATTCAACAATTACGTATGAGTAACAAAAATTCAAAAATCTTCCCAAACTTTCACATTTATAATATTGGTAAGATTAGAACAGCTACTGACTATCTTCAAACAAATTAAAGAACTCTACTAGCTCTCAACGTCTCTTAAAGACGCCAGACGCCCTTAAGCTTTTGTCATACGTCATCTACAGGCGCTGTGTCAACGAGGCGATAGCAAGAGCTCTTGTTCTTAGAAAAGTGGTGTTAACACCGCCTTTTAAGCTGTATAACAAAAGGACCAACAAAACGTCAATATTTTTAACTAGGTTTACTCTCGTGTCTCAAGAAAGTTTACACTTTTGTAGCTCTAGCAATGCGTGTACTTTGCTCCAATCGGGAATCTAACCCGAGACCTCATGCACAACAGTCGCAATTATTACCACAGGACCTGTACATTTTTTAGCTCTGGCAATACGTGCCATTTTTATTTTGCCTGACTAGGACATAGCAGGACCAGTGACCGCATACACATCAGTCACATTCTCTACAGCTGCGCCACTGAGGTATTGTTCTAACAAATATATTTACAGACAAATTTAATGCTATATTGTAATATTAAAAACTTTTAATTTTGGTTTTTTCTACCAAGATACTCTCAGTAAAACACGGAATCTGAAAATGTAATAATATAATAATAAGATGCTATTAGAGTATTCAGGGCAGACGCCGTTTTTCATCCATAGTTACCAATATACTGGTCCACAAAATACCCATACCCATAGCCCATATATTAGAATCCATACGTCGCAATAGTCCTACGCCTGCTACGGCTAGTGCCGCTGTAGGTGTTCCATCTCACCTTAAACTTTTACTCTCGAAAGGCCTCTTCACGTTGAACCTATGTCTCCGTGTAAGCCTCCCAAAGGGCCAGGTATTGTTCCAATATAATAATACTAGTTTTCACACCCGGCTTCGCTCGCATAAATGTAGGGTAGGTTAGGTTAGGTTTGCAACAGTTCTTTTTTCTGGATGAAAGGTACCCTATGTCCTATTCTGTACCCCTGACAACGTGTATACAAAATTTCATGTTTATCGGTTGAGTAGTTAAGGCTTGAAAGCGTAACAAACAAACAAACAAACTCATTTTCGCATTTATAATATTAGTAAGGATGTTAGAAAATACTTGTGATTAGAGAAACATAATAATAATATTCTATCACATACACGCAACACCATCTAGCCCAAACTAAGCAGAGCTTGTACTATGGGTAGGTACTAGACAATGGATAAACATACATATATACTTTTATTTTTTGTAAATACATACATATTATATATAGAAACACGCAGACCAAGACAAACATCCATGTTAATGCACACAAATGTTTGACTTGTGCGGAAATCGAACCCGCGACCTCAGGCGTGGCAGTCGGTTACACTAACCACTACGCCAACGAGGCCGACAATAGGTTGGCCAAGATATTCCAAGCAGTGGCACAGAAAACTGGAACTGCGCCAGGTAGTCGGCAATAGGGTGGATACTATTACGTAATAGGTACCTCAAACCATAGCTAGCAAAATGGCTATGAGACCATGTTTGTAAATTTAAAACAAAAATAAATAAGTAATAATGCAATTGGAACACAAATTATAATGTTTTCACGCGAAATACATGCAATAATTAAATGATTTATGTCCCTTGGTTCGTGGAATAAACGGGTTTATTAACGTTAATAATATAACGCTGATATAAATTTTGCAGCCCTAACGAAGCAATTATAAAACCATTTAAACAATTTAACGACTGGTTGGTTCTAAATCTATGTTAGTATTAAAAACTTGAATGGACATGTAAGTTAAGTTACTCTATTATTTTCTTATGACCATTACTAAAAAGGGGTACACGTGATTAATGATTTTTTACAATACAGCCTAGTGGGAGACCGATCTTATCTTATCTTATGTAGGGGCCAGTCAGTGCAGACTGGCGACACTTCGACCCAGTGGGATCTTTTGTGTCGACACTCTCCCAATAACGACTGCCATAGATGTTCATTGCAGCAGGGACCGACGGCTTAACGTGCTCTCCGAGGCACGGAGCAGGCGATAATTGTCAATCAATACGCACATAATTTCGGAAAGTCATCATATAACTTCCGAAAGTCAGAGGTGTGCGACGTGGGTTTGAACCCGAGACCCTCTGCATTGCAGTCTGTTGGTCTCCCCACTGAGCTATCGCTGCTCGTGGGAGACCGATAGACCTCCACGCAAAGGTCAATCAAGGTATCCTTAAATTTTCGAAGTTATTGCGTACCTATTAATTATAACTTGCTTTAAACGGTGAAGAAAGACATCGTGAGGTAACCTACATATCTGAAAGTTCTCCATAATGTTCTCGAACATATGGGAAGTAAAGGGGCACATGCCCATCAGTGGGACAGGTTATACCTATATGTACAAGGCCGGTGTTATATATATCTTTATATTTTCTATGTGTTCTATTTTTGTCTATATTTAATTTGTGTCTTTGGCTCCAAATAAATGAAACTTTCTTTTTTGTAATATTAAAATTGGTTCGGCTAATTACAGCAGAGGTCCAATTCTCCTAATCGAAATATTAAACAATAAAGCGTTAATTAATCTTAGATTTATTGAGATCACAGAACCCATAGAGATACTTAATTTTAGCACAGGTATTTTTTTATAGCATAGTATAATATCTATATAATAGAATAATAACATATACTATAAAAATACCTACAATTCCTTTTATTATTAGAATACATGTGTATATTAGTTACCTTGATAGTGAAGCCATTTTTTATATTGTTTCTTTTACTTTAAATTGTTAGGTCCTTCGGATAAGCCTGACGGTTTATGGATAGGTTTTAAATAGTAATTCAAAGATTATATATAAAATTCATTCTAATAACAATGATGCAGGCCAAGCTATTTAAGTATAAAGTCAGAACATTTCCTCATGATATAATTTAGCCTATGTTATAAAACTGAGTCGGAATTGTATATATATTATACCAGCTTTTCCGCGCGGCTCCGCAATAAAAAGTAGCCTATGTCCTTCCCCAGGTTTTAAACTATATCTGTACCACATTTCATCTAAATCGGTTGAGTGGTTTAGACGTGAAAAGGTAACAGACAGACAGATAGACAGACAGAGTTACTTTCGAATTTATAATATTAGTAAGGAAGTAAAGATTAGTTGTAGTCAGTTCGCTACAAGAAAACACAAATAGTCTCGCTTTCTGATTTCTGATCTATTGATTGATTTAAATTATTAATTATTATTGAAATTGTGGTCTTATATTGTGTTATATCGCCAATTTGATAATTCTTAATAATATATGTACGTATTTAGAATTTTGTGTAGTTTATAATAATTATTAATTGTATTATTGTTTGCTTGTAACAAATATTTTCAACTCAATCTAAGAAATAAATAACTTATCACATACATGTTACAGTTATGGAGTAGTAGAGCCTCGCTGATTTCAGCATGAAGGGCCGGCTCGACCGGGGAAGAACAACCCTCTCACAAAATATCGACGTGGAATAGCAGTAGTCCTACTGTTGTGTTTCGTTCCCGGAGTGAAAGTACCGTATGCCCAATCACCCCCTTGCCCCCATCCCACTCCCTTTCCTTCCCACGTCCTTTCCTAAAGGGTCCACAACGCGCAAGTGATGCCTCTGGTGTTGCAGGCGTCCATAGGCTACGGTGACCACTTACCATCAGGTGGGCCGTATGCATGTTTGCCACCTTAGTTGTATAAAAAAAAAAAGTTACACTGTGAAATATTCAGCTGTGCTAAAATTACGTAAGTTTAGCAGCTCTAGGTTTTTTACAAAGGGCCATAAATACCACAAATGGTATTCTCCTAAACCAAATGTGGACTTAAATTGTATTTGACCTTTATTATACCGGTCTAGACCTCTATTTTAAATATATTTATTACGAAAGTTGGCCTTCAGAATAGACAGCCTTAATCTCAATCCTAGTAAATTATATGATATTAACGTATCTCAGTCTCAATACATTAATTCAAAAGTGGCATTAATAAAAATAGTACCAGCGTTACTCATAGTTTAGTTATAACTTTATTATGCTACTAGATTATGCCCGCGGCTTCGCTCACATTAATCTAGATATTGTCAATACTTTTTTCTGCATGAAAAGTACCCTATGGCCTTCTTTATACCCCTGATAACGTGTATTCGAAACTTCATGATGATCGGTCGAATACCTAAGGCGTATAAGCGTAATAAACAAACTCACAATCGCATTTATAATATTAGTTAGGTTACGGACTATTATAAAGTTTCAACGGGAGTTGTAATACCTAGATGTTTTCTATGCAATAGCGATTATGATGGCCACTAGATGAACACATAGGATAGGATTCACGCATGCGAAGTCACGGCCAGAAACTATTATGGGGGGAAACTATTAGCCTCGCTGATTTCAGCATGAATGGGCCGGCTCGACCTGGGAAGGACTCCCTCTCACAGAATATCGACGTGAAATAGCAGTATTCCTATTGTTGTGTTTCGTTCGGTGACTGAGAGTGCCGGGGGCCTAATTACCCGCTTTCCCCTTTCCTGCTCGGCAACGCGCAAGTGATGCCTCTGGTGTTGCAGGCGTCCATAGGCTACAGTGACCACTTACAATCAGGTGGGCCGTATGCTTGCTTGCCAACATCTTAGTATAAAAAAAACAACAGGTTGCACTCCGGGAGTACCAGCAGAAGTGAAAACTTGAATATTAACGTTGTGTATTTTTGATATTTTGGAATGGTTAGGGAATAATTTTGCACGAATTACTTTAATTATAAGTATAAAAGTACTATCATTTATGTGGTAAAATACAATATTCATTTATTGCGCTATCGTACACAAACATGACAATTCTTCCTCCGTCTTACGAACTTTCGATCAGGTCACGTGTCCTGACGCGAGTTTAACATATTTTACCTATCACAAAAAAAGTGCACAACGCCGCTAAAGAAGTTTTCACTTCAAAAGTATTATTTACTAGCTTTTGCTTCTGGCTTCGCTAGGGTAACAATACGTTTTTCCTAGTTCAAAATGTTTCCTAAATCTATTTTGTTGTATGCGAAATTTCATGATGATTAGTCGAGTAGTTAAGACATAAAAGCGTAACAAACAAACAAACTCACATTCGCATTTACAATATTAGTTAGGGTCTTAGCTATAAGTTACTTAAGTTAGTGACAGACTCATTATTTTCATAAAGCTAAAAGGCATATTTCGATAAAATGTATTCCACTAATGAGGTTAGATGTTTTAGAGATGGATATTATATTATCTCTTTACGTGGTAAATCTCAGTAATAAGAATTTGTATATATCGAAGAACAAATAGCGGGCTTTTGAACAAGCAGTTTTATATTCATTTTACAATGTTTATTCGAATTATTAGATCGGATTATTCGTTATAGCGATTATTCGATTATATATTCGAATTATTCGATTATTCGGCTTATGTGAACGTATTCGATAATCTATACTAATATAAAGCTGAAAAGTTTGTTTGGTTGAACGCGCTAATACTAAACGAACGAATACGAAGTACTGGTTCGAATTGAAAAATTATTTTAGTGTTGGATAGCCTTTTTATCGAGGAAGGCTATAGGCTATATAACATCATGCTACAACCCACGGGGGCGACGCAGTAACTATAAACGCGAGTGAAACCGCGGGCACATCTGGTATAACGCTTTTTGTCATTCTAGTGCATTATTTCCTGATTAACCTATTGAGTTGCATCGACACACCGGTGGCCACACAGAATAGATTTTTATGTCAGGTATTCCAAGACATGACAGTTTAATAATGTATTAGTGATGCGTAAAAATGTATCGTTGAATATCAACATCGGATCCCATATAACGGCAATAAATTATCACCAGATTTTCGACAGGCTCGTAAATGTTAAAGAACGGAAAAAGAAAATATTATTCATTTAGTAAATCATTGACAATGCATGATCGTTATGATTCCCAAATCATTCCATTTGTTTTTCTATAACAATTGCGTATCGTTAATTTATTATTAACGATTCATTTATCAACAAAACTATTGCGTAGGTGATGTAAGGTTAAATATATGAAACCATCAATCATGAAACACTTTAGCTAATAATATAAATACAACATAAATATTTATGATTTAATAACCACTTTTACTATAAACTAGCTGTTACCCGCGACTTCGTCCGCGTGGAATCTAACTAAGAAGTATTCTTTTTTCGCGGAACCGTGATATTTTTCTAAAATAGATGAAGCCTAAGTTACTTCTTATAACATCAGTTATCTGCCAGTGGAAAACCCGTCAAAATCAGTTCAGCTGTTTCAGAGATTAACCGGAACATAAAGACTGGGAGACTGATACAAATTTTTAAAATTGGTTTTTCGCTGTGAGTATCGTACCTATATACTTTTATATGCATTTAGTAAAAAGCTGTTAATTTGACATTACAAACAGACACATCAATTTTATTTATTTGTATAGATAATATAACATTATTTTTACCGTAACTGTGCCTTTTTTACTAAAAGTACACCCTGCTGTAACTACTTTTGCAACCTTTTATTTTTTACAATGCAAACCTGGAATGATTGTAATAATTGCACTTATTATCGATAGGCAAGAACGTTGATGACTTTCCCTAATTAACAAGTATGTTTGTCATGTTGCAGTAATGTGACGAATACATGAGTTTACGATATTTAAATAACTTTGGCGATTCATTGCAGGTACGGGTACGTATTTGCGATGGATACAGCTGCTTATTTGTATCCATTTAAATATTACATGTGACGTCATTCACATCTCTATACCAAGTAGGTACAGTCGGCTAAAATTGTAGTCTACCACCCTACGGTTGAGGTTGATTTGAACGTCATGAAACAATAAGGTCTATTTCCCCTTGCAATAATAATATGACAGTGACCATTGCTTTCTTTATCATGTATTATATTTCTGTCATGTCATGTGGCATGTGTCAAGTTAGAAATGTCAACTATAACGATAATTAGATCTCACAGAAACTTTTGTCAAAACTGGTAGACCACTTTCTTGGCCGACTGTACCTACTGTATGCTTTTTCTTAGCACTTAAGCAATATTATTAACAACTTTTATTAAAATAGTTTAGTAACTTACTCGTATAATACATGTACTGCCAATTTTATTTTTCAAATATGGAATAGCTAAGTAGATAACAACATTTTATTTTTCTAAAAATATAAACAGATTGGATTAATTTTCATAACTAAACAAAGCCAGTAATACTCTCTAATAACGTAGCATGCGCGTACGCAGTACTAGTTGACACTAATTACATAAACACTTTCGTTTCGCTAAAAAGGGACAGAGAACACTACCATAAACTTTCGAAATTATATTTATTACTAGCTTTTTGCCCGCGGCTTCGCTCGCGTAAAAGTAGGTTAGGTTATGTTAGTAACAGTACCTATTAAATGTAAAATATAGTCTATGTTACTTGCCAATAATATAGCTTTCCAATGGTGAAAGAATTTTTAAAATCGGTTTAGCAGTTTCTGAGTTAAATCATTACAAACAAACAAACATACAAAAAAACAAATCTTTCCTTTTTATAATATTAGTATAGACAAGTATAGATAAGCTGCTCCCGCGAATTCATTCGCGCTGATAAGGAGATACTCTATATAATTTTTCGTGTTCTCTCAAACCCCGGTGACGCTATATAGCGTCGTCACGTTTGCAATATATCTATACTTATAATAAAACTGTAGAGAGGTCAATTCTGTACATTGAATATATATTCAAAATTAATATTGGAGGATGAATGGTGATCGATACTGATGACAAAAATGCAATCAGTAAATTTTTTGTCTGTCTGTCTGTCTGTCTGTCTGTCTGTCTGTATGTGCACGCATGGGTCAAAAACTACTGAAGGGATTTTAACCAAACTTGGTACGATTGTAGTCCATACTCCTGGGCAGGTTATAGGCTATATAACACATAAGACACATAGGAGCTGAGCAGTGACGATAAATTTGAAGCAAGTCGGACGAAAATGCGCTTTCGAGCTCTTATCCTCGCATACGTTGATCATACACCAAAAGTATGTATTACAAAGATGATGGTCTTCAAAAGATCTACAAAAAAGTCTTTAATAGTATATATCTGTCTTTTATAAATTAGCCATAATAACGTGTTTAATCGTTAGGCATTTCTTCAAAGTGTATTAAAATACATAAATATATTGTATTTCACATAGATATATCTTTATCAAACTCCCATATTCAAAAAGTACACTTTAATATTAATATTATAAAAAAATATATAGGAATCGGTTTATAAACACACAAGATATAGATGAAATAAAACTTCCAAATCTCGCCGCGCCAGTATGGGTACGGCTATACGGTTGATTGTTGTTTAACGCGCGAAACGGCCATCCGCTGCATTTATAAAAAGGCGGGGGCGCTCACGCGCCGACTTCACTCACATTTTGTTTGTTTGGTTGAACGCGGTAATCTAAGGAACTACGGATAAAAATTAGAAAAATATTTCAGTGTTGGATAGCCCATTTATAGAGGAAGGCTATAGGCTATATAACATCACGCTACGACCAATAGGAGCGGAGCATAAATGAAAAATATTGCAAAAACTAGGAAAATTCTCTTATGTGAAGCAGACGAAGTTGCGCGGGTCAGCTAGTTTGAAATATTATCAGAAGTCGTTGAGCGATTTTGGCGCAGTTAATTAATATACATTCAAATGGGTAATGTGTCTAACTATTAATCCAACATCCGACATTTAACGTACAATAACTAATTAAATTTGGATTATTGTTTTTTTTGTTTTGGTACGTACCTACTGACCTCTGGTTTAGTATTGGCCGGATTTTTCTTTTTACCGTTTCTAGCTACCGCGCGCTGGCTTAGTACTTTCTGGATTTTCTTTGTGTCCTTACCATAACACGCGGCGAGACAAGCATTAAATAATTTTATTGTTAATTTTACATAGTTCTGCCTTTAGCACATAATAGGAGGCGAGCTTATTGCCGTTTACCGGGCACAGTTCCAGACTATGAGCTGATACTAAGAATATTTTGACAGAAAAACTTAATGACACTGTCCCGATCCGAATCGAACCCTCATGCACACTTCCACTGCGCCACCATGGAGGATTATAAAGGTACTAGCTTAATGCATATTTTGATTGGTATCAAGTATCGAGACGCTCATAGCCAGTTGCACTCACTGATCGGTAAACGATTAGCGAGGTTAAGCAACGGTAGGTGCGGTCAGTCTATAGATGGATGACCGCTTAGTAGTATTTAATTTGAGCGTCTCCGTGCTTCGGAGGGCACTTAAAAAGTCGGTCCCGGTTGTTGTCAAATTGACAGCAGTCGTTAAGCCATGTCAGAGCCCTACGGGCGGCTTGAACAACTCTTGACAATAGGTTGGCCACTTACCACACGAAAAGGAAGGAAAGGAAAGACCATAATCAACGCCTGCAGTCAGATTATACTTTCAACACCAATGGCGACGCTCCGCTTAACGATTATTCCTGACAAGTAGTTAATGCCCATATAATTGCTGCAAATACGAGCATAGCAAGGCCAAGGAAATATCAACCGGTGTGGCCACTAGGCTTATTAACTGGTTTACAGTAATTCAACGCGATAATCGACCATCAACGAGATAAAAAAATAAAAAAATATCGATCTTATCTTATGTGGGGGCTAGTCAGTGCAGACCGGCGACACTTCCACGCAGTGGGATCTTTTGTGTCGGTTCCAAGATTTATCCTTTAGCTATCTCCTTATGAATGTACTGCATCAGCCGCAGCGTACACTTCAGAGGGAGAAGCCTGAAGCCTTTAGGGTTTGGATATGCCAATCCCATCAGATCCATCCTCAATCCAGTCAACGCGTCACATTCATACAGTAGGTGCGATATGGACTCGTCCTGTTCACAACAGGCTCTGCAAAATATATCGATACACATTACAAGTATACCCGAACTTTGACTTGCCTGACACATTATAGTATTAGCTACTGGGTCCAATTGTAAATGTAATATATCTCCAACACACAAATTTTTTTAACAACATTGTTCTTGCTGTTTATGGGATGCTATATTATAGGTACTCGCGTATACAAGAATGATATATATGAGTATATACAGGTAAAATAAAGACGGCCTCAACGGTATGGCGATAGTAAATGGGACCGCTATCCTTAATAAGGTCTTAGATTTGATACCTTCTTTTTTACGTGGGGGAATGCTTCGACGCATACCTCTCCGCGTGGCGACGTAGAGGTTATGTCGGGCTCACCGGGGTAAAGATACCCCGGTAATACTGACTAAACCTACCACGGTGTTCCTCGACATAACCATAGACAGCGGGGCCGCGCGAATCGCTTTCACGATATGCAATCGCGACTCCGCCGAGGTTTCGGCCCGACCGAGGTTTCTTTGTTATGTAATGGCCTGCCGTTTCACAAAACGGCAGGCCACTACATAAAAAAGACCCTCTACTGTCCTATTGTGAGGAGACGAAGACACGACACAGAGGCGCGCGTGGGAACATGCTGGTGCTGATCGGGTGGCGAGCAGGCCCACGGAGCCCACCACCCCAAGGTCAAAACTCAGGGTGGCTGGAGGTCATCTCGCATTAGATTTGATACCTAGGTCAAGGAAAGGGACTTCGGTTTTTATGTTAAAAAAATCTCAGTAGCAGCACGGAGTTTGAAACTGTGCCCGATAAGCAGAATATGCTCGCCCTTTATTACCCCTTCGGAGATTTAGACGTGAGTCTACGTAAGTAAATAAATAAAGATTTTATTTTACATGTGGTATGCCTTAAAAATGTGTGACATGCGATGGATTGGCTACTAGTTACTGTAACCTAATATTAGACATTTTAAATCGCTCACTAAATAGACGGCCTGGATATCGTAATAATACTCGTATATATTAAGGTTCATGACAGCCGGCTTGGGCGGTTTTATTTGAACATGTAGGTTTCTAGACTCATTTCAGAAGACGTGCTATTGAGTCCCATATTAAAAAGTGATCTACGGGCTGCCAAGTTGTCACGAATAGATTGATTGCACGTATGGCATAGTTTAAGTGGTACGAGTATGACCTACAAATGGTTGTTCCAAATCTGGATATTCTTTGTATATATCGTTTGAATGTCCATAAAATCCCACATGATACAGGAATTATACCTAGTAAAGTAGTATTGCTGTTAATCTGTAATGGAATTAAAAAGAATTTATTTACCTTCAAAGTTCACTTCTACTTGTACTATACATTAGGAACCCTAATGTTTAGCTACCCAAATATCTGAGTATTCCGCGGAATGCGGATGGCTATACTCATCTGCTAACGCGTCTGGAAGGCGCGTATCCCGCCGAATGCATGTACTTGTCTAGTGCATCCGAGTATCGTAAGTATTTTTTGTTTAACCCGGCTCTCCTATATACCGTCTGGCTTTGGCATTAAGCTCGACACAATCAGATCGGACCACTGAGTTAGAAACACTAAGAACTGGCCATACCTACAAAACTAGCATATATATCGGAAAAATATAGCAACTTATAGGATTGAACTCCAGACCAACTTCGGGCCTGTCTTTTAGCTACAGTCAGTTAATTTTTGACATATTTTTTATAGAATATGTGACAAAAATTACCTACTGCCCGTAGTCAAAACGACTTGTTTCTTAATATAGCAACCGGGCCTTACACAGCTGATATAGTTTCACAGACAAAATCACTATACGTCAAAATAGTACGAATGGTCAGTAATTGTGATGCGATGAAGCCACCACTACCGATTTCATTGCGCAGATGTGATCGGATGCGGTCGACTACCGCGGCATGCTCCCGTATCCGTTCGCTTCCAGCCGCGTCGACGCGCTTCGCCAGGTGTGAATCATATATTATGAGACACGTAAGGTATCTACTCGGACTGAAGATCGATTTGAAACATTTTCGATAGTTTCTCATGCTGAAAATGGCCTTGTAAAGTAAATTACTAGTATGTGCACTATCCGTTTGATCTGCATCTGACACAACACGTAATAGTTACTGTCTAAAAGCAAATAATACAAACTTGGGAGACACCTTCTCAGGCCGTCAAAGTAGAGACCTCAACATCGCCTCGGCTACTATGAGGGCGGTGTGGAGGCCACTGCTCTTAGATCACACGACTGCTTACCATCAGGTGGAGTGTGGTCATTTTGACGAGCACGATATACAAAAAAAAAAAACAAAAAAAAAAAAAAAAGAGGTGTATTCCGTTTGTGATCTCCCGTCCGCCAGCCATTGAGTCGGAGTGACGCCCTCTGTCGTGCCGGGGTGTCACCCCGGAGTCGTCGTCCGCAGGCATTTCTCGCCTGTGTTGGACACTGCTGCCCACCATTCAAGACAGCGAGTTGGCACACCGTGGTAGGTTTAGTCGGTAGTACCCGGGAAGTTCCATCTTTTACCGGGTGAGCCCGACATAACCTCTCCGCTCCCATTTTCAGCGGGAAGGTATGCGTAAATGCATTCCCAAGTTAAAAAAAGGTGTATTCCGTTTAGGCATATCAAAATAATAGACGACAAAAGAATGACTAGGAAAATATGAGTACAAAATTGTAAATGAGACAACTAAAATAACAAAAGACCTAGGGGAACATTCATTGACCAGATTGATATCATTTTGGTAAAATGTGGTTAGTTAGAGAAGCGTGTAGTTTCCACACTTTACTTTGCGGTTGGGCTATCGTGCATCAGGTTAAAAGTACCCTGAACTGACGTGCATAATCTAATATATAAAATTCTCGTGTCACGGGGTTCGAACTTGAACTCCTCCGAAACGGCTCGACCGATTTTTGTGATCCTTAGCGTGATTGTCGGCCAGGGTGGAGAAACGGCCAACATCTATTTTTCATCCCCCTAAATGTTAAGGGTAGTCCACCCCAAAATTTTATTTTTTATTTTTTAGGCAAAATTTTTTGTTTTTATTTTTTTATGACACAGCATACAAAAATACATAGAACCCTAAATTTTCACCCCTCTACGATCAACCCTTATATTTTATTTGTTAATTAAAAACTTTAATTTTTTGGCAAAATTTTTTTTTAATTTTTTGATGACTTACAATAAAAAATCTCATATTACTCTCAATTTTTCACCCCTCTACGATCAACTCCTATTTTTTATTTGTTAATTATAAACTTTAATTTTTTGGCAAAATTTTTTTTTAAATTTTTTGATGACTTACAATAAAAAATCTCATATTACTTTCAATTTTTCACCCCTCTACGATCAACTCCTATTTTTTATTTGTTAATTATAAACTTTAATTTTGCCAATTAATATAATAAAATATCCTAATCCTAACTAACCTTGTTTGTTTGTTACCTTTTCACGCCTAAACCACTGAACCGATCATCCTGAAATTTGGCATATACGTTATCAGGAGTACAGAAACAGACATAGGCTACCTTTCATCCCGAAAAAAATTACTGTTCCCGAGGAAAACATCAATAACGTTCTTATGATAATAGATGGCGCTACGTGTCTTTCGAATCATGATTGAATTATATTATTACAAGCAGAGTACAACTCGAAATGATTGTCAAATTCTAAATTACCGCGAGCGAAGCCGCGGGCAAAAGCTAGTTAATCTATAAAGATGAACTAGAGTCGTAGCAAGGCAGAAATCCGTAGTTTCTGTTTACCTATGTACATGTACGTATAAAAATGGCAAATGTAATTTAACAAGTAATATTTTTGTGCTTGCTGCTATTTTTGAATTTCTGAAACAAAGCTACCTTAAAAAGATATTCAAACGCTAGTGGTATGTTTAAGGTTGCAGCACCGAGGATGTAGTAGTTTAAAACGAAATATTTAACATTAGTTTCTTCTCGCTGCTTTGCACGCTTGAATCCCACGGGAACGCACACCGTGGTGAAAATATCCTATGTGTTCCAGTAATATGTATGCCAAGTTTTGTCTGTATCCGTTTAAAGGTTTACACTGTATTAAGTAACTAATATCCATACTTCCGATTATCTTTACAATCTTTCAAATTAATAATATTAGTAAGATTCTATTCAGTTAAATCCATTAATTCAAATAAGTGGAACCACTCAGAAAAGTGATAATCTGCAGGTCTACAAATCTTTGAGTACCTACCGCTTGAATAGAACCGCATCACTGTTTAGGTACTTGTAAACGATATTTACTGATTTCTAAAATAAGTATGTTAGAGACTTCGTCTATGCTTCTTTTCTGTTTTCCTATAAAATAATTTAATAACGGTTTGCTTTATACATAATATTTACATATGACTGCACGAATGGCGTAGTCGCCACTGGCCGCTACGCGGAGTGTTGTGGGTTCGACCCCCCACGGGACAAAAAATTGTGTAAACCATAAATAGTTGTTCTGAGTCTGTGTGATCTTGGTGTCCGTTGTTTGAATGTTTGTAAAGTCCCCGCGACACAGGCAATATTCAGATATTTTCTATTTTAAGGAGCTAGCATGCTCTGACTATGTACGTAAGATAGAATATAAGGAACCATTATAAGTCCATTAGAAAAATAATATATCATTAGTTATTTTAGATAGAGCAATATTTTATAAGGTAACGTTCTCTAACATTTAATAAAAAAGAGAAAAATGAGATTTGGCTTTAAACTTAAAATTGTTATTCGTTAGCAGCAAAGCGACATACAAAAAATTAAAATTCCTGTTTCGTAATATCTTATTTGACTTAGTTATTCTAACTTAATATTTTTAATTCATCTCTGGGCGTAGGGTTTATTTGTTTTTAGTTACATAACACTTTAATACAAAGAAGGATATATTCTAATAATACATAAAAGTACAAAAAATAAGTTATTGCGTATCTCTAGCTTCTTCTTGTCTATACGCGGTATTTTTATAGAAATCTATATCGATGTTAGAGCATAGAAAGTACTTTTCATACTCTTAGATTACGATGAAATTTAATTAACTTGTTAATAGAGTGTGTTCGAGTCGATATTGTAATAAGCTTTGAAACCGCAACTAATATATTGTGAATTGGATATTTTATTCAACTACGGGGTTAATTTTTATTTATTGAAGTAGACTGTAATCCAATTGTAAGACATAAACACAAATATATTTTACAATAATTATGAGTTACATTTATTTCTTTAATTATTTTAACATACTAAAATTTACACTATCATTTGTTGTCCTGTATCTGTATTGTATTGCCATATACAATGATCTTATTAATAAGTAGAACTTACTAAATCCACTAAACTAAAAGCAATACATGTAAGCAATTATTTAAATATCATCAATAACACACAACATATGCTTTAAACCATATTTCTCAAAAAATATACACAGAACACGCTCTCGTCAAGGGCCATTAACTGGACGATTTGTTTATTTTCTTAATTAACATTAACGTATCCGCTTTTCTGAGCTTTTTATTTGACTTTTTAACTTTAACAGCGTTATTACATGTCCTCATTAACATCTGCTTTTTGAACGTTTAAAAGAATGTTTTAATCGAAATAATTGGTGTTCGATACCCATCGGTAAATGAACTCAGTCATAAAAATGTTTCCAATAATATAACGTGTGAATTCTGTACTAAAGTTTGTTCTCAACAAACTTTAATTAAGTTAAAACTCCGAGGAATTTACCTTATTACCGAAAGACTGGGTAAGGGTTACCAGCGTCGAAATAAGGTTGCCAGCAAAGGATTTTAAAACTTCAATTATTTGATGGTTATCGAGAGGAAAAGGTTTTTTGTATATTTTTCCCCTTTTGTATAAACTTTTGTGCGGGAGAACTTAACGTTATCTTTCATCTCACAACACATTTGTTTTCAAATTTAATAAACGTTGTACTTTTTTTAAAATATAATCTATTTGGTGCTTGCAGGTAGGTATGTTTCTCTGCACTTTGCTATTGGAAGCTAAACTTAATGCTAGAAGTTATGGTGCGTATTCGTCTTAGCTTTAAATTAATGGCTGGGATGCTACGCGAACACAAGTAACGACCGGTTTCTTGTCTTGTTACTTAAACATAGGTAACAATCAGTTACAGGCTAGCTTGTAACAGATTATTAGACAACAGTAGACTAGTCTACTGTTGTTTTACCAGCAGTACTTATGAAGAATTTCTGTAACTTCTTATGCGCACAAGTACATAAGATGAACTTTGCATGATTCGGGAATCAAATTTATGCTACAAGGGCAACGAGGCGATACCTTAAAATATTGCTTGTAAATCTTGGTAAGCCTTGATTCAACAAATATTCTTGTAATTATAATATACGTCATTTCTACATATATTTTTTTTTAAATTCAACCTAAACTTAGCATGTAAACAGAGTTTGAGTTTGTTGGCAGCCATCTTCCTATAATTATGTTCTACGCCCTTGCTTCGCTTATGTAAATGTATGTATGCCTTACTTTCTTTTTCATATGCATTTCATATTTTCTCATTATTTACGAGCATACATTAGATAAGATAAGATAAGTTAATATTTATTCGCATAAACGTGTGTTTACAAACCAGTTCGAGCATGTAGAATGTAACACAGTAGTTAAGTTCATACATGTTTGTCATATTTTGCAAATATTGTCTAACAAATTAAAATAATATAACTTCTAAGTATATAAACATTTTTATGGAATATCTTTGTTTAAATTATACTTATCATTATTATAGCTAAGTACATAGTCAAATGCTGTAGGGGTAGATAAAGATATATTATTATCCAGATGTCATCGAATATAGTTTTGGGTTTCACATCAGCCAGCTAGCCAGCCAGCGAGCCTGTTAATGTCTATCGGTAACATTACCAAACTTCATGCGACTATCGAAAACATTCTAAAAAGATTAACTCATTACTACTTTGCACTATCCGGGGTGTCAAAACCGAAACCTCACGTTCACGGAAACAAAATCCCAAACTTATGCCACGAGACAAACAAGACAGTATTTATAATAATAATCGTTTTTACCTATATTACAACAGCCATAGCCTAGCGGGACACTATTAGACTGCCACGCAGTTGTCATGATTTCGATTCTACGCCATGATGCACCTCTGACATGAGGGTATAAAACAGCTAACTATTGCTCGCTTGAACGGTGAAGAAAAATATTGTGAGGTAACCTATATGTCTGAGAGTTCTTCGTGACGTTGTCAACGAAGTGTGAGGTCTGCTAAACCGCGCTGGGCCAGCGTGGTGCAATGTGACCTTCCCGTGGGCCCGTGCCATACAGCGCTCATATTATTGTTATATTACTATAAATATGTAGGTACCTTAGATTAGCTTTCATTGTTTCGTAATTGCTTATGTTAATAATTTAAAACGAATCAAATTATGTTATACTAGATTTTGCTCGCAGCTTCGCTCTCGTGAATGGAGATTTAGTCAAAATAAATTTCAATCCTACGTAACTGTGATGTCCACTAATTTTACCTTGGGTATTAAATAAAATACCAAATAATTCAGTAAGTAGGTACACAGTTCAGCGGCGTGTCTGCTCACTACGAGTGACAGGTCGAGAGTGTGCAGGTGGCGCCACCGTTGATCTATGTACTACATTTAATTGTATATCTGTATAAATCACAGTAACATTAGATTTTTCTAGATAAAAGATACCCTATGTCCTTTTTTGTACCCGTGGCAGCGTGTATGCGAAACTTATGATCGGTCGAGTAGTTAAGTCGTGAGAGCGTAACAAACAAACTCACATTCACATTTATAATATTAGTTAGGATGATCTATCTATACAACCTTCAACTTTAAAGATTATAACCCATTTATATTTTCAAGTGTTATCATATCAAATAAATATAATTAATTAGCCTAATATATTAAGCTGCCATAATTATATATTTATAATAAATGTATAATTATGACAGCCCTGTGACTTATTGAAGTAGGCGTTCGTACTTTGTAAATTTGAAATGTGCTTAATAATCCGATCTTACCCGAATTACAAAGTAAAGAAAAGTACCTCGCTAATAATATTTCTTGGAGGGTAAGCTGAGACTAACTAAAATACCTGTATTTAATGAAATTAGCCCCGATTATAACCCCAGTGTAGATTAGAAGATTTAACACTTCTCCGAAAACATTATGAAGATGTTTCCGATATTACAATTTTGTTACGATGTTTTCCTTTATCATTAACTAGCTTTTGCCCGCGGCTTCGCTCGCGTAAAAGTAATTTAGGTTATGTTAGTAACAGTACTTTTTGTTTTTAATTAAATACAGTCCATGTTACTCGGTGATAATATAGCTTAGTAACGGTGAAAGAATTTTTTTAAAATCGGTTTTTTCGTTTTTGAGTAAAATCCTTACAAACAAACGTAAATTCTAATCTTTATAATATAAGCATAGATAATTTACTTACTGGATGAATAACTAATTTAGAAAAAGAAACTTGTATAACGTGACATCAAATTCTAAACTTTTAAATGGCAGTCTAATATTATTTATACTAGACAAACATTGTTAGATGTTATGTTATCAAAATTATTATAATAATATGTTATGTGAATTCATACCTGAACCTACGATCTAAAAAGATGTCTATTACACATATTTGATAGCATGAATGGCGTAGTGTTTAAGTGGTCGCTTCGCCACTGCCGAGTGTTGTGGGTTTGAATCCCACACGGGAAAAAAGAAAAAAATATTGTGTGATCCACAAATGGTTGTTCCGAGTCTGGGTGTTGTGTGAATGTTTGTAAAGTCCTCCGCGACACAGGAATTATCCCTAGTGCGGTAGTTGTCTCTTCACTATCAACAATAACACCCATGTAAGGTTTTAATCTATTTCCCTCAATTCTTAATTTAAAAAATAGTAGAATAATAAAGCACTGGCAACACTATCGATACGAGATAAAAATAACGAACATTGGCATTTGGAGGTATTCTTGTTTTCGAGCTCAGGTCGATAACAACCAAGAGAATAGTGTTATAGTACAAGAAAACTGTAAGTAAGGTAGATTACCAAAGTTCTGTATTTGTACAAATTGAAAGTAAAATAAAGATATTGTGAAAAGCAGAAATATCCTGACGTAGTTTTATTATACCTGAAATTGTCTTACACCCATATAACGCCAGCTATGTTATTTTTAATTACCACATAATAGGGGTTGATTTTATGGCTTGATTTATAGACTGCATGCATCTTGGGTTAAGACAGGAATCTCGCTGCCCTCGCTGCGGAATACACATTGTTTATTTTTGTCTAGAAATCCTCCTAATCAACGATTAAGTAGACTTGCGTATTATCGCCACTCGATAGCCTTGGTGGTAGTGCAGCCATAGCGAATGCAACTGTTGTAGATTAGGTCTCGGGTTCGAGACCCGGGTCGGGTAGTGTTTATGGGAATTTTCTATCAAGAAATTGTGTCGCCACTAGACAGCCTTGGTGGCGATATAGCGTTAGTATATACGACTGCTGTGCATTAGGTCTCTGGTTTTATATCCGGGTCGGGCAGTATAATTAAATTTTTCTGTCAAGAAATTGTGCCCAGTAGACGACAGACTCACCCACTATTAACATCATCCTCTTGCCCTGGTCCCAATTTATTTGGGGTCGGCGCAGTATGTCCTTTGCTTCCAAACTTCTCTGTCACCGGTCATCTGATAATTTCCCCACTTCCCTTTCATATCCATCCACACACAGTCCATCCATCTTTTCCTTGGCCTTCCTTTCACTTTTCGTCCCTCTACCCTCATATTCATCACTTGCTTACCTACATACGTATCATCTCTTCGCATAACATGTCCATACCAAGCCAAACTATTTCCTTTCAACTTCTCGTCTATGGGCACCACTGTCAGACTACCTCTTACGTGTTCATTCCTAATTCTGTCCATTCTCGTCACTCGACACATCCATTACCATGGGATTTAAAACAATAGTTAGTGAAATGTAGGTGTTTATTAATATACCGCTGCCTACCCCTCCATATGTATACAGCGTGTAACAGACAGGTCTGGTCATATTTTATGACCGTGATGCATATCTGATAAATAACCTATGTGGCCTATTCCCATATAAAAAAAAACATTAAATATTATTAAAATTTTTAACATTTTATTTATTTTTTATTAAAACTTAACTTCTATCACTGTCCAAATAGAGTCTGGTCATTTTTAGATTCACAGTGATCAGCCGAGTCAGCTGTTTCTGTTGTTTAAGTATCGACCAAATGTGATGGTGAAAAATCGATAAAAAGAAAATGTTGTACCTTAGTAAAAATAATGTATAAGAATTTGTTTGTCGCGGTTTTTTCATTGTACAGGGGCTATAATATGTGATACTTATATATGACCACACCGTTTTGTTACACGCTGTATATATATATGTATGTATATGTAGGACGACGGACCAACCAGGTAGTTTAAAAGAAAATACAGGGAAACAATATAATATTATTTGAGGGACACAAAAGAATAAAATCGCTATTTAAATATAAAAGGGCAATAGTACCTTTCAGAATATCGAGGAAAAGTACTTTTGTTTGTGATCCAGACCCCATTAGTGGTTGGAGGTAGCCGTCGTATTTGTCAATAATAATTCGGTACATTTTATCTCAGATTTGAGACCCTTATCATACTTTGTGGACTTCTATTGGCATGTCTTCCTTACTTAAGCTGTTTTTTTACCGAATTAGTGATCCTAACTAGACGTTTTCTGAAAATTGCTGAAATAAGCTTAAATGGAAGCTCTTAAACTAAAAGTCAAAGGTTCAAAGTTTTAACCGACTCCACAGATTGCATTTCTAAAAACACTAGTATTTAGCAACCTAAAACGCTAGTATTTTTAAACAAAATGTTATTTATCGCTCGTGTTGTTTAAAATATCGCGAGAAAATTTGTCTGTCTGAAAGCTTTACAAAATCTTGACCAAAAGCGTAACGTTTAAAGTGCCGGCGGCCCTATCACCCTTTGTCCCTCTTCCCGCTCCTTCTTTTTTCCACTTCCTTTTTCTCTTCTTCCTTTCCTAAAGGGTCGGCAACGCGCAAGTTTGGCCTCTGGCGTTGCAGACGTCCATAGGCTACGGTGACCATTTACCATCAGGTGGGCCACCGGTGCTTGTTTGCCACATTACTTGTATAAAAAAAAATGTTCTAAATCTTACTAGGTACAGTACAGTATGGTAGAATGTAGCCTAGACCTTGTTAATCTTAGCCAAGGCCGGTTTAATGGCAATGGAACAGTTTATGGGTATGATATATTAATACAATTTTGGTGTTCATAAATTGTACGGCCTTACATTTTTTCAACCACGCAATTAGAAATCTAAATATCTGAAATCCTAGCGAATATTAAATGTGAGTGTGAGTTTGTTTGTGACGTTTGCACGCCTTAACTACACGACCGATCGTCATGAAATTTCGCATACACGTTTTCAGGGAAACAGAAAAGGAAATAGGATACCATTCATTCAGAAAAATGTTTGGTTACTAATCTTTGGATTTAAGATAAGGCTTTTTTTTTCGTGGGGGAATGCCTTGACATATATCCCTCCGCGGGGTAGGCGGAAGGGTTATGTCGGACTCACCGGGACAAAGATGTCCCGGTAATATCGACTAAACCTACCAGGGTGTTTGCCGAAATAACCAGATTCGGCGGGGACGCGCGAATCACTCTCACATGCAATCGCAACCCCACCGAGGTTTCGGCCCGCCACATGAAACGGCAGGCCACTTCACGATACTACCCTACCCTTTTTTCACTTAACTAATTTTATCCCACTGTTCTCTTGTGGAGGGACCAAGATGAAAAGACACAGGAGCGCGCGTGGGAACACGCACGCCGCCTGTCGGACTTGGTGCTAATCCGGTGACGGTCAGGCCCATGAAGCCCACCACCCCTAGGTAAAACCTCATGGTGGCCGGAGGTCGTTTCGCGCCCTCTGGCGCCCGGTTCTGTGGTTGGGGGGAGGGTATAAGCGTTGCCTCTCCCGCTCCGCCGCCTCCTTGATGGAAATTACTTCCTTACAGAAGAAGGCGACGGCGTTCCACGACCTCTCACTCCGGGCCATGGACTGAACTACGGCCGGGAGCGAAAGGGCAGCCATTCCGAATGCCACGAACAACTCACGGCGCTGCGAAGCCCAGGAGGGCAATCCGCCACACCGCCACACCACACACACCCACACACACAGCGCCGTGTCTACAACAAGGGTTTTTTTTTTTGGCACCCAAAAAAAATGCTTGATGCACTATCCGCCGGCTAAGGTTGGGTAAGCCTTTTTTTTTGGTACTCAGGAAAAATGCTTGATGCACTATCCGCCGGCTAAGGGACGGCACCGGCGGGGCGTGTGGGACTCCCCATTCTGGTATACCCACTAAAAAACCTGGGGTGTTCCCTCTCTCACCCAATGGAGGGACCTGTTGGGAGCTCTTAAAAGAATTTGAGTCATCCATAGCAGGCCCCCCCGTGTGGGTGCGGGCCGGGTCAAACGGACCCGACCACCTCTCGTCCCCAGGGGAGAGCCTCACCGCTCTCCCCTTTCGACATTGGAAGGCGCGCGGGAACACCGCACGCGCTCTTTCGGGGTTCTTAATTTGTGGGTGGCAGGCCCCCCTGAGGTTGGGTAAGCCTAACCTAACCTATATATATTTACGCGAGTGAAGCCGCGGCCAAAATCTAATTATTTATAAATGCGAAAGTTTATTTGTTGGTTTGTCATGTTTTTACGCAATAACGGAGCAACGAATTTTTATATACAGATGGTAATCATATAGAGATCAATGACACGTTTTATCTTGGGAAGATTTATCTTGCTTCTTCATCAACTAATCTATTCATAAACATGCCTTACGAGTCAAGATATAATTTAGATTATTGCATAGCGCAGCTTAAACTTTCACAAATTCGTAAAAGAATAAATAAATGTCTAGCAAGGACAGTCTTCAACTAAATAAATACAGACAAAATAGTTGCTAGTATTAAAATTGTATTATTTTGTAGATACGAAAAAGTTAATTAAAAAGCTAATTACAAACTACATAACGAGAGAATTTCATCAATGTGCAAATATTTAGTATGCTCTCTATTTATAAAAATATTTTATTACTGTCTGTGTTTTATGCTGTTTAGAAATATAATATTTTATATACGGCAATTATTATTTTACACTCTCATTCCAAAAAAGTAAAATCTTTCTTAATTTAAAGTACGATTAGATTTTATTTTGCTCTTGCTAATTTGAAATGTTTCATGTCAAAAATAGTTAGTTACAATCTTAGTACCTAGGTATAGTAAAATGTTTTATTATTATTGAAATAAGGACTAAAATTTGTTATTTTATATTTATTACAAGCGTGTATAATTAATTAATTATATTAGATATACATACATAATACATTTTTTATAAATGAATTTGTTTTAGATGGTTTCGTTCTGTATAACAAATAACTATGGATCGCTAGCCCATGACTTGTGGTGGTACCTAATAAACTAGTTATCTATAGTTTATCAATCTACAGACAGAAAAATTACCATGTTACGTAATTTTTTTTTTACTTGGCGCAATGCCGTGACAATTACCTCTCCGCGGGGCGACGGAGAGGTTATGTCGGACTCACCGAGGGAAAGATATCCCGGGAATACTGACTAAACCTACCGCGGTGTTCCTCGACATAACCGGGGTCGGCAGGGCCGCACGAATCACTTTCACATGTAATCGCGACCCCATCGACGCTATGTCAACCTTTATTTTTTGTAGGTACGTGGGGAAACGCACCTGACGCATACACCCTCGCCACAAGAGAAGGCGAGAGAGTTATGTCCGGCTCTCCCGTACTTCGGGCCTACGGACCAAAACCCCACGGTATGCCTACTCGCTGCCTTGTATAGTGGATGGGCCGCTAGAAAAGAGATTATATCAGCGATACGCTGTGTCAACCTTTTTTTTTTTTTCGGTACCCAGGAAAAATGCTTGATGCACTATCCGCCGGCTAGGGGACGGCACCGGCGGGGCGTGTGGGACTCCCCATACTGGTATACCCACCAAAAAACCTGGGGTGTTCCCTCTCTCACCCAATGGAGGACGCTATGTCAACCTGAGGCAGCTCGTCTGTCACGTGGCATATATTTACTCTGATATTTACAATCCTGTATTTCCGGGTTCAAAACTTGCTTACAGGTGGAATGAAATTATGAGAGTATGCCTGGTGTTCTGCAAGAAGAAGTATGCGAGAGAATCTACGGTGCCGTATTAGTTATTAATTATTTGTATAAATTATTATTATTAGTAATGTTTTTGTATTTAATCTATGTTATTATCGTTATCAGTTTGTAATCTATGTTAATTATTGTAATTGGTTTATTTAACCGTTGTAATCCTAATCCTAATCCTATCCTAACTAATATTATAAAAGCGCAAATGAATTTCTTTGTTTGTTTGTTACCTTTTCATGTCTAAACCACTGAACCGATCATCCTGAAATTTTGCATATACGATGTCAGGAGTACAGAAACGGACATAGGCTAGCTTTCATCGCAAAAAAAATTAGTGTTCCCGAGGAAAACAACAATAAGCTTCTTATGATAAAAATGGCGCCACGTGTCTTTCGAAACATGATTGGATTATATTATTACAAGCAGAGTATAACCCGAATTGATTGTCAAATTCTAAATTAATACGAGCGAAGCCGCGGGCAGAAGCTAGTTAACAATAAATAAATAAATAAAATAAATTGTGTCGGACAAAGTCAAATTGGATTTTTCAGTAGGTAAGTAACATTGTCTCGGTTGACAATAGACACGTCTCTTATTACATAAGATCTATACGTTACTCAGTTGCAGTACATATCGAGTCATACATATATACAGACATAAGGTATATAATATTATATTGAAACTGGAGTCCCTGGATCTTTGAACTTTCGAAAGACGAACTTCATCCCTCGAATGGGCCGATGCACTAAAACGGAGCTCTAATCTCTCAAGCCTGAAATAGGTTTATTCTTTAGTAGAGTTTGACCACGGCTTCGCTTACGGTAATGTAAATTTCGTCAAAAAATGATCTCTAGGGATCAGTGTGTGTGCCTATATCCTTTTCTATACCCCTTGTCTGACAAAGTTTATGTAAAATTTCATGATGATCGGTTAAGTGGTTAAGGCGAGAAAGCGTAACAAACAAACCCGCATTCGCATTCTTTTTTTAAAAGAATTTTCTTGACTCCTCTATACATCCTCCTCCAGAATTAATGTGTCGCAGAGGATTGTACAAACATTCAAACAACGGACACAAGAACACCCAGACTCCAAACAACTATTTGTGGATGACACAATTTTTTTTTCTGTATGGCGGTCGAACCTGCATCTCTCGACGTAGTGGCAACGACGAGGTTACCACTTAAATTATTACGCCATCACTGCAGCCAAGTTGCGAAGCATCCGAATACCTTAGAGCAGTTCTATTGAACGTTTCGAATAGCCAACTGGAATGGTGTAAACTTTATAGTAGGTACCTTCGGTTTGGCTTGTTTGTCTAATGCGCCATTAAAATGCGATCAGTGCAACTTATGTTCTACGTTATTGCACACGAACGATGTAGTATTTGTTTATAAGTTGTTCCGACAGTAACTTCGTATAACTTCGCATTTAGAATTCAAGTAAAAGTACTTTACTTTAAACTGTTGAATCGCGGCACACCGGTGGCCAAATTCAATAGATTTTATTTTTTATTTTTTTTTATTGACTAATGTTTACAATATTAATACTATGGCTTAGACCACTCGCTAAACCACGAGGGTTTTTATGCGAGTGGGAGAATTCATATGTTATATAAATTAAAATTACAATTTATACTCTAATAATAATTTCACAATGGCAGTACGAATCTGTCAATGTTATACAACAAATATCTTTTTAGCGTGGTTTTATACGGCTGCTTTTTAACATATTTATTTACTATATCGTCAGGTAAACTATTAAAGATCTTAGGAAGTATGTATCGACATATTTTAGTTCCATACAAGTTATTAAACTTTGGCAAAACATATTTCTTTGAATTTGGCAACTGTCCTTAATTACTGTTGTGGCTATGCAAACGAAGTTGGTCCGTGTTTACAAGTTCTTCTTTCATTACGGCTATTTTAAGTCTGGTATTCTAAGACTTGGCAGATTAAGCAAGCATCGATAGCTTAGTGGTAGTCCGTTAGACTGCCAGTAAGAAGTCTTGATTTCGATGCCAAAACATGCACTGACTGACCGTTTGTCTTTTCTTTTTCTGATTTTTCGATGTTATGTTCGTATTTAATGGTTAATGTTCGCTCGCTTCAACAGTGTTGGAAAATATCGTGAGAAAAGTCCTACATTATGTTTTGAAATTTGTGTGTGAGTTATTTGCTAACCTGGGTCAGCGTGGTTGACAATTTATACATTAATCCTGTGCTGCGCGGATCTACAAACATGCAATTAACGGCCAAAAAGTAGACCCAGAGCCATCATTTGTGTATCATACAAAATTAGTTATTCCATATGGGATTCGAACTCACAGCGCAATGCTGTCTGGAATCTGCAAAAAAGCTGCCGACATGTGGCTGTTTTGTCTCTATCAATCCGTTGGGTATGTATATGAGTATGTCAATAAAGTAATCCATTTCACTTCAGGTTCTAATAATACGTATGGCGTATAAGCCAATATTGTTGCAAATCAAAATACATGTATCAGTCAATAACACTTATTAGTTATTACCTGTAGAAACCAAGTAAAATGACATACTCGCCTAAAGCGTCCAAGCACGTTCGTTGTCTATTATTACTTTGGCAGAACGAGGCACTTTTTGCACCGAGCCACGATTTCATTAGTTCGCCTGTTATACCTCCCGAAGCACTAATCGAAAATCTTTAATCAAGCTTGTACTAACGTGTCTAGCAGATCGGCTGGGTTGTTTCAGAAACATTTCTGAATCGACACAATAGGGTTTGTTTTCGAGTTGTATAATCAACTTATTAATTAGTAGTCAATGCATAGCATGTTTTGTGAAGCCTAATATTTAGTTTCTTGTTCGTAACCTGCGTGGCAAATAAAATCTCCAAAGCTTTATCTCAATCGGCTGAATGTTGTAACTATGCATACGTTACAAACACAGACAATAGACATTTAATTTATACAAGTTGGCAAGTTGATCATAGTCATCATTTTTGGTAAATAAACAGAACCAGTATATTCACTAAAAATTAATAAATATCGTGTTATAAGTGAGCAAATGATTTTATATCCATGTATTAGAGTATGTTTATTCGCAATAGCTGTTTGGATATGTTTTCCGATGGGAAACAATTTAATTACGCGGTATTTAAAACGATTGACAAAATTTTGAAGGTAAGGTAAGGAAGTGTATACCGTAACGGTACCTTTTAATAGCCGATACCGAACAAGTAGTTCCGACTAGTAAGATCTCTACAACATAATTGTTTGTTTACTCGTGTTTCTTGAATGCTTTTTAAGTTCCCCGCATCAGGCCGATGTAGGCCGCAATTTTGTTTCCAAAAAATATAATGTGAATAAATAGAGGTATAAGGCCATGATGGAGCTTTGCTCAGAAGTGCCAGCGGCATAATGTGTGGCCACCCGAATACTGTGTGCATGCAAGAGTGCTTCTATAACAAGTAAAAAAACACCAAATATCAAATTCCGACATTTTCCACACTGTTCGTTTCCAAGAACCGTCTGTGACAGACAGGCGAACGAATACAACAAAGAAAGACATCTCCGTTTTTTGTAAATTACAGAGCTTTAAGAAATACAAGTTTTAATCAGGATTTTCTCTTTGTTTTGAAAGTCGGTCATCGTTTTAAAGTTAATACTGTTCCGACGACACCCCATGGTATGGCGAGTCGTCAGCCAGTCTGACAGTACAATGGTGACCCTCAGTTAACTTTTATGAGCAAGGATTAAGCAGTGAACCGTTTGTATTTAACAAAAGCTTAAGTGGGTGACGATCTGTTTGATAATGAAAGGAGTGATGCTTATCTGGTAGTAAGGTATAGATGGTACTATAACGGAATGGTACTTTTATTTGATTATTTAGAAGTCTATCGTTGTTGGTCGCGGTACATACTCTTTGCTTATATTTGCGGTCGAACGTCTGGACAAAGTGATATGGAAGACTACTATATGATTTAGTACATAATAAACAACGAACTGTTGTTGGGCGTTCCTTATGACCTTTGTTTCAATGCTTGTAAATTATAAACAAATTATTTATAGGCTCCATACCAGCTATAATCAAACTCTGTTCAAAGGGTTATATGTAAAAACGTAATAAATTGACATTACTACTTTTGCAAATTTTTTAATATTGGTATGTAATATGAATATAATATACCTAATATGGATAAATCTATCCACACATTAGACATAAAGTCTAATTCCCACAAACCGCATCGCGTAATTTAATAACAAAATTAACGCGTGATAATATAATTAGAACGCGTTATTTTGTGTCACATCAAATTCCTTACGAACGAACGAGTCAAACCACAAATTGCCACAGAAAATGAAATAAAGCCATTATTGTCAATTAGTCGTGTTATCGAAATAGCTTCAATGTATTAAACAATGAAGGCCGGTGGTAATATAATATGCTTTAATAGTGTATGATTATTATTAGTATCACCTTTGATATGACGCTAATTGGCCACTTAGTTGCGTGGGAGGTGGAAATTGAACCGGCCTATATATTACATTTTTAAGGTTTCCTCATGTGCTTAAAAGTACCGAAAAGCGGGGGCAGTAGCAAAAAGCGTTTGCTCCGTTTATGCGTAAGACACTTTTGTTTGTTATCTTTTGCCGCATGTGCAGCGTTGGAGAATCCTTTGCTATTTTAAAGCGAAACCTCCTGCATTGATATAATAAATCCTGTGTCGCTGGGATTTTTGCAAATACTCAAACAACGGACGCTAAAAACACCCAGAGTATTTGTGGATCATATTTTTTGTCCCGTGTGGGAATCGAATCCATAACACTCAGTGTAGTGGCAACAACGGAGCGACCACTTTAACCTCTACGCCATCCGTGCAGTCAAAGAAAGATGACAAGTGTACCAACTGCTTTTCTACTGTGTACTGCCAAAGCCGCCGAACTCTAGATGTCATACTACAAAAAATCGTTTGCAAAATAAACTTGCGTCCAGTGAGTGAGTGAATGAGTTTCCAAGCCTCTTAAGGAGCTGCTGTATTGTCAAAGGGCAATTACTCGTCTTTGTAACTTACGCTAGCTATGCAGTGCCGCCTTTTGCTCCTGCAAAAAAGTGACGCTGCGTTGCATCTGAATAATGCGCGAGGGCTTTGGCAAGCGTCGCATAGTTTCCAGTAACTGCTCACTTTCAAACGGGCCGTATTTGCCACATTTGTTAGAAGAAAAATGCAATAAGGTCTTTATTAGCTTTCGTATAATGCCTGGCTAATTAAAGTAGAGCTTCCAAACGGTCACGTTGCATGAAGTATGTACAGTATCAGTACGAAATTGTTACGTAAATCGATATTATGGAATTCGTACGAGCCTGCTTTTGTATATTGATGTATGTATGTGTGTTCATTGTCAGAATATTATTTAGACTTTAGATCGAAATAATGTATCATTAGAAACGCGACATTTTTCTCTTTTATTTTTTTTATAAATGCAACTCCTGCTCTAGGAATAATTCCTTTGTCTGGGAGGGGACTGTACAAACATTCAAACACCGGATGCGAAAAACAACCAGATTCATAACAACCATTTGTGGATAACAGAATTGTTTTTCCTGTGTGGTGATCGAACCCACAACACTCGGCGCGGCGGTAGTGGTGAGGCAACCACTTAAACCACTACACCATTTAAAAACATATTGATAATGTCACAATATGTACATATAGTTGCCACGATACATAACTTTTTTGGACTACTAATACATAATCAACCAACAATTAATGCCCAAATATTCTATTCGAATGACATAGACATTCGAAAGATTCGAATATAAATGATAATAATTAATCGCACAACACTAATGAACTTTATTTGTCCGCGCTTGCTATCAGATGCGTTTAATTGTTTTATATGCGGGTCTCCACATACACAGGCAATCAGTCGCTAATGGGACATTAAATAATCTCCACCGCTATACGCCTCGTAACATCGTGAACAAATCGGTTAGCACTCCGTTTAAAACTTCACCAACCTACCTATAAGTTTCTTGAAGCCGGAATAGTCAGCTTAGCAATATGACATCGCAATCTTATGATGATAGAATTTTTTTTACAAATACTGAACAAAAACATGATATGATATCACAAATTAGGGTCTACAGCAGTAACTTTAAGTACCGTGTAAGTAAATTTCGATTCTAATGCACTACTAATGTAGTACTAGTGTTGAAATTTGCTTACGCCCGAGTTTTAAGCTAGTCTCTTTTTTATTAGGAGTGCTTCTAGGTGAACTATGACTTAACACTTCTTATTTTGAAAGTATGCCCGTGTCTAGTAGTAGCACGTACTAAAATAATAAGTATTAATAAAATACCTATTAATGTAATGCGCTATTGTTACGCAAGGTATAATAATGATTGTTTATAAACAGCAGATACCATTTTTATCGACTGCCTTACATAAATGCAATGCCCATTTTGCGAAAATGCGCGATCGTATGGTGTCATGCCCAATAATTTCTTATACCCGGATTCTACACCCGGATTGACAACAGAAATAAATTTGTGTTAGGAAATTTCTAGATTTTCGAACTCCGTAAGTCTGAAAATGTAATTGTCGCCCCCTATAACGAGGTTCCTAAACGTATATCTGGCTAAACGTTGATATAATACCTCTATCTCTACTCCTTAGGCAATATACAAGCGTAAATCTATATTTTGATATAATGACAATCTAAAACCATGGATACGTTTTTCCACATTGCTATCAGCTCGTATACCTTTACATAATTAAACAAGCATGCCAGGACCAGGTAGTAAAGATTACAGTAATGCCTAATCATGGCTCCCTCCAACTTCGAATACACCATTATCATTACGCTCGTCAGGAGAATTAGTAATCGTAATAAGCTGAAAAAGTACCCGTCGTGATCTCCCCTTACCTTGGATAATCCCTAAATCGTCTTGCACGACGCCCATGGGACGAGGTAGGGAGGTTTTTAGCTCAAGACAGAGCATGGATGAATAAATACAATTTAGGTTTAGCAAATTTATTGATGACCCTCATGGTTCAAAGCAAGTAGCTAAGCTGAGATTATGCTAGTAGTAGCCTATGTATATAAAAGCAAATTTCGATTCCAGAATCTTACAAAATTCGAAGCCTATATTTTGTACATAGGCTTCGAATTATATATGTAGGCGGCAAACTATATATGTATGTTATATGTATATAAGTAAGTTCCCAAAGACTTACTTAGTACCTTTTACCTTATCGACAAACAACTAGACTAGTTAGATCATCCTAAATTACCTCTGTTCGTGTCCAATACTAGATACTGGAAAGACAAGTAGTGTTATTAAAAAAAAAGTTAATTGAGCCGGATTTTTTATTAATATAGCAGTTTCCTGGCAATGTCGATAATTCTAGGTAGTCTTTATCAATTCATTGCATTTAATTGGAAGCGGCGATGTGGCTGAAACAGACTGGCCATGTAGCAAATTATATGTGACGGTTTTCAGTGATGACATTTTAAACCATAATTATAGTGAAAGGTTTTATATTAATTAACAGACTAAATACGCATTGACGTATATCTACACAACAAGCCACGGGCCTTTTGGTTAAAATTTTTGGTAACAAACTCCTAACTTTGCACTTAAAACATTGCATTTTCTGCTTTGCACCATTCATCGTGTTTCCTTGAGCAAAATAAAAGGAACAAAACATTAGCAAAAGTATTTTCCTGATTTACATATAGCGGTTGATTTTACATTACATTTCCGGATGGGCATTTCGAACACATTTTAGCATTCATGAACGCGGGAAAACCAATATACATAAATGTCAGAAAATACTACATACATTTATTTATTTTTAAACCAGCTAGCCGAATACATTTACTTTACAAATTGTGTTAAAGTAATAGGTAATACGTATTATATTAGAATGGAAAATATAAACATTATTGTATAAATAGCTTCTACGGTAATAACACTGACTTTCGAAGAAATGGTTAACAAGCTTGAATACATTACTTTACCGATGAACAAAATTAAAATTCTTTACTACTAAAAATGTTCAAAAGCCTATATTTTTTTTATTTGGTTCTTTTCTAACACAAATTCTTATTTACAACGCAATTATGTTCGCAATATCCATATATTATAATTGAAAGAGATTTAAATAAGTCATAAGAACGCGAACTATCAGAATTATTTAACGAAATTTCTCTATTCTCGAACGTACACTCCCGGCATGCAGGTCAACGAGTTTGGTAAACTAGCTGTATACATAGTTTCCGTAGTCTAGTTGCGATACCAACAACGGGGTACAGACTCGTCACATTTGACAGCTTGCAACAAAATGGCGACGACGTGAAATTGAAAAAGCTTTCCGGACAACGGAGTTAGTTTCTATTGAAATTTTACATACCATGCCTAGTTTTAGAATAATTTAAATTTGTACTACAGCATATCGATTTTTGATATAGATTATTGACTTTGAATTGACGCTATTCGACATGAACCGATTAAGATTACATAACCAAATTCTAAATCACTTTCGAGGCCACCGGACGATCGACTATTGATGTACCGATAATAATCTATAGATGATTTAATGGTATCGATCTTTATCTCTTGCGTCCATCGTTAGCTACTGTTTTTTGGCGCTGATTCGATCTAAATCGTATCTGTGCAACGAGGTGTCGATGTCATCGATCGACAAAGACCGAGTCATAAGCCGTCCTTACATCGATTCGATTTAAACTGTATTATAAGTTTATTAACAGAACTTTATAGGTGAATGGCTTAACAAGAATATTCCTAGAATCTACAACCTGAATTGCTAGTAATATTAGAAATGTTTGAGTTAATATGAACTATGTATTAGAGCAGACATCTCAATTAGATTGTTTGTGGTGCGATAGGGTGCGAAAATATAGAAATATTTAAGTTTAAAAAAGATACTATCAACATGATCGATTTGTAAATCTATAACTAGCTACATGCCTATATTGCTCAAGAACATAACGGATAAAAATAATACTCTGACTTGAAACAGCAATGAGCTTATGACAAGGTTTGTCTGTCACGAGCGAACGAATTCAATACATACCATCTGTGCAGTCAAATTATTTGTGTTCATATTGTAAATTAACTGTTTAATAATATGCAACCATTCTGTTCCGAGCACCCTCCGTTTGGTTCAACACGATATTATCGACCAATAGTCAGTACAATAAAATTCCACTGCGGCACTAGAGCCTTGGTTTTATGATAAAACTTTTTTCTATTACATAAGTTGTTACATTAAAACGAAGAGTTTCGTCCATAATGCCTGACAATAACTATTTCACTCAGTGCGGCCCGCGGGCCAGGTGACGCGAATTATTTATTCAGATCCGGGAATCCAATAAAACCTGCTGTCTCCAACATTAAGTTACCTTTATAAAAGCATAAATTGGTAAAATAGCTTCGTAAAGCTGTCCCGGTCTCATTTCATCAGTTTATCTTAGCCAGCTGTCCCATATTCCCAATAGAAATTCCCGAAGCGAACATTTCAGAAACACTTCATTCATTACCCGCCACCCTCTTTTGTCTTATTGGGGGAGACAACGAGCTAGGGAATAAAGAAGAGACATTAATGTTAATAGCTTAAATGGAAAGAAAATTATCATTGTCAACCTTTTGTTGTCTTCGATTGATATAATACCAATATTTTGGTTTTATTGGCGTTTAACCGCCGTGCGTGTAATGGCTACTGCATAAAGTGCTATGAATTCGATTTTATTTAGTTTATATCATTTTGTTTCAATATTTATCTGAGTGTACAGGCAATTCACTGGCGCAGAGTAATCTTTTAACATAACTAAAGAGTTAAGAGTTTCACTATTCAGTTACAGAATAGATAAGATAAGGCAAATGCAGATAGTTTAGCAAAGGATTAACATCATTAATCCCTAAAGTCCACTACTTTAGGTATAGTAGGTAGATATAGATTGATAACCACAACCTAAGTTTACACTTTATTCTAAACGCTCTTGCTTTATTCTTCAACCTTTCTTTAATACACCAATTCACCCGTAATCTATACATTGAAACATTAATCACATAAATAATCCAGCAAATGTGATCTGAAAAGTCTGGAATATTCGGTGCATTGATAGTGCTATTAGACGCTATTGTCTCAGTGACTATAAATTTGAATTTAAGTACACATTGATGTTCTCTAGTGCACAGTTTATTCTAGACACGCGTGCGCCTTTGCCCTTGTGGGTTTTAACTGTCTCGAAAATGTAATAGAAATAGAAATCTGATTAGAAATAGAAAATGGTCACAGTATGAAATGCAGAATTAGTATATGAATAAAGTCTTCAGACTATACAAAAAAGTTCGATTTTATCTCAATATTTAATAAACCTTACGGCCTGTTTTATTGTATATAGGTACAGAAATATTCAAACCTAAAAGAGATACGTCTTCAAGTAAATTCTTGTATTATGAACGGATTGTACAGTCTACTCGTCACTGCTTAAATGTTAGATTTTACTCTAACCAGATAAATACCAGTTTTTTCATAGAGAAGCCGTAATCTCATGCCTAAGAGATGCTCACGATAAATATTTAGATTATCTCGGTATTATCATAGATGAATATGATAGTAAAAATCGACTTGTTGGATGGGTTTTATTGTTACCAAGGCAATTATATTTCACCACATCCGATATTTAACCACAAATCAGTTACTCATCCTCACACATTAACATGTGTTATTCCTATAATTTAAACATCCTAAAACTCGCCAAATAACACATAGATTTTTGGCCGCCCAGTGTCCCTTTTGGTATGTCAAACAGGACAATCATAGAATTATTGACCCTTAATCTCCCACACACCTGGGCGAGTTCTATTCATAGTAAAACCCTTTTATATTTTCGTCCAAATTAATACATTATTTCCAATATCGCTGGGTAATATCAACGTATTTACTTAACCGAGCCATATTACCACAAATAATATATTTTTTGTGTAGGGTTGTCAGTGATCCGAAATTTTTGATAAGTCGATTTGGTCCTTAGATAATATACCGAATTGATAGTAATTGTGATATCGATATACCTCGAATACCAGTTTTTTATTTCATTTACCTAGTACAATTTCTTAAGCATATTTCTAAAAACGTAAAGTGGGCTATCGCCGCATTTGTATTTTAAACTCATTTGCTTAATTTTAGGTTAGGTAGTTTATAAGTCCTAAAGTTCTAGGTATTTATATTAGATTTTAAAAATTCTATTTTTCTCTCTGTCTGTAGTAATAAATTTTTCTTTCTTTCAAATTTCCTCAATCAAAAATATATTTATTAAATTGTATGACACTACCAATACAAACAGTAGGATTTATACTATACTAGATTTTGGGCGCGGCTTCGCTCGCATGAATGTAGGTTATGTGTAGGTTGTCAGATTTCTATCCCTGGACAACATTACATTTTTCCTGAATAAAAGGAACCCTATGCCCTTTTAAAAAGGTATCCCTAACAATGTGTATGCGAAATATATTGATGATTTGTCGAGTATTTTAGGCGTAAAAACGTAACAAAGTCATATTCGCATTTATAATATTAGTAAGGATACACAGTAAAAAGAGATCAGTCAGCAGCGATAGCTCAGTGGGGAGACCAACAAACTGCAATTCAGAGGGTCTCGGGTTCGAACCCACGTCGCGCACCTCTGAATTTCGGTCGTCGGAAGTTATAGACTTTTCGAAATTATTTTCGTATTGATTGACAATTATCGCCTGCTCCGTACCTCGGAGAGCATGGTAAGCCGTCGGTCCCGGCTGCCATGAACAGATGATGGCAGTCGTTATTGGGAAGTCAGTGCGCTCTAATATCCTGACACCGGTCTAACTTTAGGGTATTGTTAGCCTTCGGGTTGCGGAGGACAGATGGCAGTCGCTCCGTGTAAAAACTGATATCCAGTCAAATCCGGTTAGCCTAGAAAGCCGACCCGAAGTGACTTGGGAATAATAAAAGGCTAAGGAGAAGATACAGTAAAAAGAGAGTAGCTCTGTGTCGCCAGATACGAAACAAACATTCAAGCTTAGCAAAATGATTTCTGAATCATTGATATTAAACCGTGTTTTACAGTTCTTATCGCAGTTCACGGTTATAAACATTTGCCATGACGGCTCCACGCGATCGTGACTGTTGAAACGTATCCAAAACTGTGAGGGTATTGTAAATATAAAAAGTCCTAAGCCAAATAAACCACATCAAAAATTGTATATACCTAGTAGTTTTATTTTAATGTGTAACTTTCGCGTAAGGCAATACGAAAGGTATTTCTGAATCACATGTTTTGTGTTCTGGGACAACAGATATGCTCAGCTTATTGAAAAAGTGACCATATAGGTAAATCTACTGCTTGATATTGACTGCGCGGATAGCGTAGCAGTGTACGTGGTGGCTTTGCCATTGGCACTACGCCGAGAGTTGCGGGTTAGATCCTCACACGTGACAAACATTTTTGTTATTCACAAATAGCTGTTCCAAGCCAGGGTATATTTTGTAATTATTCCTAATGCAGGAATTGCAAGGGACTTTTTAAATAAAATATAATCGAAATCGATATAGGTGCAAAAGCTACTGCCTGGGACTTCATCCTAACTTTATTATTAATATTATAAAAGCGAATGTGAGTTGGTTTGTTTTTTTTTTCTTTATTTATTTAGGGGCCAATATGTCCATCAAGCTTACATTCATAAAACGTAGTTGTACTACAGTAAGTGAAGCCGCGGTCAAAAGCTAGTAATTTATATATGATAGCCATAGGGCTACAAATAGTGAACAGCATAAAATAATAATTTGTAGATGAATTATATCGTATTAGTAATGTCGTTGAATTATAAAATAATACCACATATATAGATGTGGTATTATTTTATAACTACAACGACATTACTAATACGATATAATTCATCTACAAATTAATATTTTATGCTGTTCACTATTTGTAAGTTGATGAAGCAATTACAGGTTTTCTTTCACATTTTAATCCGACACTCAGTGACCTTAAAAGCCACGCTTACATCTGTTAATGATATAATAATTATTTATAATATATTAATGTTCTGTTAAGTAATGAGACCACACGAATCAGGCTTTAATGTGTTGTATATAGATTGATGTAAAAGATGTAATTTAAATCTTTCTTTCTGATTTGCTAAAGTTCTAGTCAAGTAATTTTCCACCTCATATGAAGCCTATCTTAATCATTCAGTAGGTATCACTTATATTCGTGTACCTTTACGCTAGAACTGAAATTTTTATGTGAGCTTACGTAGTATTTGTCAGATTTTTATATCCTTGATTAGGATTAACTATCGCCAAATTAGTAGTAGTAGTGAAAAGGACTTATAAACCTGTGGACTTAAGAAGATATATGTTTGCTTTTTTTTAATAACTGGTACAATACGCCTTCATTAAGTGTACAAATATTCATGTATCATAACACTATTCCTGTTTGTCAATCGAAACCATCGCGATAACGCATAGCGCGTCTATCAATACAATCAATCTCATATACTTATCGTCTACCGCAGCCTCACCTGCCTATTAACATTATTAATGATAGATTTTACAATCAAAACTATCTACATTCAAAATACTCTGTTGACTTTCAATCCGTCGAAAATACAAACAAACTCGCGTCCTAATTTGCAACAATAGCCAGAACCCTTTTAATCAACTCTACTAAAAGCTTCAGCAAATAGACCATGACTAAAGCAATCCTCTAAAGACCTAGACTGTTCACCTGAATACCAAATGAGTCGTGTCTCCCTCAAAAAGAACCACGGGGACTCGTCCTAAATACTTAGCCTTTTACAGGATGACTAGACTTTTATTTGTGTAGTCCGTTGTGCTCGACCACTGGCCGATGAAAAGGAACAATCCAACAAAACTGGTTCGTGAAAATTGACCGATTTTTAATTGGCCACGGTCGACGGTGTTACTGCTTGGACTGTGATCGTGGAGTCTACACTTTTACCTTTTATTTTTGAGAACTAGTTCAGGTACTACGATAGGTAGAGTAACCTTTTATGTCTTTTGCTTTTGTGTATTTCGTTGGATAAATGGGAATGGAAAAGAGTTTTGACGTTTCAGAAGCTTTGGTTTGGATCATACAGCTATCACTGTAATCTCACAATCGGAAATAAAAGGAGAGACGTCGTATTTATTCTCCCTGTAAAATGCAAGATTTAAACGAAACGTTCAAATTCACTAGCTATCCACAACTTAAATATTTCGGCGTCGCCCTATTTTTAAGCTCTAAGCTATATTTTTACCCGCGATACCTACCTGAAAAATAGTTACAGCGTATTTGTTATTCCTGGCATAGTCTATCTGTCTGCCAAGTTTTATTCATATTTAATTAACTGTTTATTCGTGATTGACAAACAAACATCTGTACATCCAAAAGTCTTTCTAAACTTTATTATATTTAAAGATACATTTTGAGAAATATTTCATAATAAAAGAACAGTCAACATTTTCATACAAATCAGTTTAATCGTTTTGCCGTAAAAAATGTTAAATCTTACAGAATATAGCATGGATAAGACTCTATCTTTTTTTACCAAGAATATTTGCGAAATTAAACACGTGTTATTTCCAACCTAAAATAAAGATAAATATTCTATTAAAATGTACCTATTTTCTTAAAATATAACAGGCAAATGTTATCATAACTTCTCAAAGCAGCAAAATTGACGCATAAAGCGATCCCAATAAACCTGAACCGCCTAGATGCTTTCAAGGATTACCTAGAAAGAAACCGTCAGGCTAATTAAACCTCCTCCATTCACCACACAATGTTCGATAGTAAAAAAATTACCAAGAAAACCGCGCATTGGAGAAAAGCCCGCCATTTACATTATGGAAACATGGCTACGACTTAGCCGGTGCATAATAATTATAGGAATTTTCGTTTCGATCGATGGATCTTATTTTTATGGATTCGCAGACGCTTTCACGCTTGTAAAGGTCTATATTAATGTATTACAAGGTCCTATAGACCAAATTTCGGTCATGGCGGCCAATGTTTCAGGACTCTAGGTATCTGCGCAGGTGATATTATAGTGCATAAGTGTCTTCGCAAACAAGTACACTTTATATCCTCTCATAGTTTGACATCGTCCAATAGGACGACAAACCGATACTCAATAACTTTTTGGTGGCCCGGCCCAGGGTTAGTGCCCTAACCCTTATGCACGGCAATCACATTTATTACTTCTGCGACACCGATGCAATAAAATACATATGCATAATTGAATATCGCAGATAGTATTAAATATACTAAAAATAGGTTAATTTTAACAGACATATTTTACTTGGTACAAATTTATTTTTGTGAAGTATTTAATAAAAGTCTAGTTGTACTAGCGACACAGTATACGCTATGCTAAATCCATGTGCACTTACCGATCGTAAAGTGCCAGGTTTATCCCCCACGGCCTAAAAATATGACATTAGGCTTTTCTTTTAGGATTTTTTATAACTAGCGCAGTCTTTAACTGTGTATAAAAATGGATTATGTGAATAAAAACCGCTTCAGTTGCTATTTTAATAATAAAATTTCGACAATATTTATTAGAATCAATATAGCTATTAATAAATATATTTACTTGCCGAAACGGAAACACCATGATAGGTCATCCATCCAAAAAAAATGAGACCGAAAGAAGAACTCACAGAAAGATCCTACATAAATACTTACCCTAATTGTATTAAAATGAAATCAACCATCTAACAATATATATAATTAACCAGCTTATACCTGCGGTATTAACTTAGGTACATACTCGTATTTCGGGATGAATTAATGTAGCCTATAAGCTATCTGTATACAAAAAGCAAGTCTACCCGTTGTATCATTGCTGCATGAATTTACCATCCAAACTAACAAACACACTTACCCATATATAATACATATTAGTAAGGATAACATATTCCAACATTATTAACAAGCTAATACAACAGTTCGCACCCACACAAGTGTATATTCTAATCACGCTGCTGTATACTTAATGAAACACCTGAATAATTTCACACAACACCGTGAGGGACCTGAGTAATCTCATCGATACACAATATTGTAATTGCGAGTATACCGCATGTCCTTGTGCGAGTAACAACATCTGATTAGGGTGACTATGTGCGGAAGTAACGTTAGCACCTTTAATTGTATTATTTGTGACATTTTCTGAGATACAGTTTCAACTAGTTCAGAAGGTACCGAACTTTATTGTTAAAAAACCTAGGTAAGCTAAATAAATATACAAACGCAATTCTAAAAAAATCATCTTAGTTTTAAGGGTTTACGTACATGCATGCTCTTTATATTTGTATTATAAGGTTAATTTTTGGTAAAATAAAAATTTTGAATTTGAATTTTAAGAGGAAACACTAAGGGCGAGAGAATTGAAAGTTTGTGTTGGATAGCCTATTTATCGAGGTTATAGAATATAACATCACGCTACGACTCACGGGGGCGGCGCAGTAACGATAAACGCGGGTGCAACCGCGGGAACATCTAGTATTTTATAACAGCGAGAGATCTTATTAATATTTTTGTAACACCCAATAAGTATTTTTATGTCAATGTTGATAAAGATGTAAAACAGGGCATGGCTGTTCACACAGATACTACAGCCGCTACTGAGAAGTTTCTGAGAGGAAAACAAGTCTTAAAAATTATAAGACGTGTTCTTTCGTATTAAATATCTGCCGCACTATGAACTTTGTAGGGTTACACACATAGAAAAATCAGATATAAAATCACCCCGACCGGCGCGGCGACCCGATACACTTATTTGTGTATAACATTATCGATATATCATTCTTCTTAATATCCTTTTGTTTATAACATGTAACAACTCCTTCACAAGTAATAACCGATGTAGGTATCTCGAGGTAGGTACTTTAAAACATTAAGTACCGGATAAAGACCACCGAATCTCTGAACAACCATCTCTAATAATGCTAAGTAATGGGGTCTTACTCGCGACAAAGTATTTAAAAGGTAATAAATACCTATTAATTGCCCGACGTTTCAACCATATTTAGATAGCACAAATTCTTGTTATTAGACCCTAGAACAATTTACTAAATCCTACCGCATCCGTATAATTAAGATTATTGTGGTTATAACACATCTAGTTACGCGAGTATCAACAACATTTGATTAGGGTGACAATGAGCCGCAGCGACAAAAGACAATTCTCGTTTCCGAACGATAAATAACTGGCGGCATAAATACGTTGGCGCGCCTTGTTCGGAACTCACGCAGCATGACATGACGACGCGAGACGGTGACGCGACAAGGCAACATTTATCCTCTAATACTCGACTTATTATTAACATTTTAGATTGAATAGATGGTATAGTTGTTTAGCAGTCCCGCCTCGCCACTGCCGCCGCGTTGAGTGTTGTGGATTCGATCCCCACACGGGACAAAAATTTGTGTGTTTCATAAGTAGTTGTTGCAACTCTGGGAGTTTTAAATATCAAATGTCTGAATGTTTGTAGAGTACCCTACGTCACAGGAATTAATCCTAGTGCCTTATATAACATGACTTATAAAAAATATATTTACCAAGTTATCTTATATAGATAGCTCAGTGGGGAGACCAACACACTGCAATGCAGAGGGTCTCGGGTTCGAACCCACGTCGCGCACCTCTGACTTTCGGAAGTTATATGACTTTTCGAAATTATATAAATAATAATAACAATTATTATCGCCTGCTGCGTGCCTCGGAGAGCACGTTAAGCCGTCGGTCCCGGCTGCCATGAACATCTATGGCTGTCGTTATTAGGAAGTCAGTGCCCTCTAATATCCTGACGCTAGTCTAGCTTTAGGGTTTCGTTAGCCTTCGGGTTGCGGAGGTCAGATGGCAGTCGCTCCGTGTAAAAACTGATATCCAGTCAAATCCAGTTAGACTAGAAAGCCGATCCCAAGTAACTTGGGAATAATACAGGCTAAAGAGAAGAAGATCTTATATAGATATAAAAAATACCTTTATTGTATATACTTACAGCTAATTGTTATCTAATTCGTTAAATTATGTACATGTCTTGTATTATGCCTGAATAGGTGCTTAATGTGTAAAACTACTTAATATGTATATCTATAACTTTTATATATCATAGTATACATATATAACATAATACTTGGTGTCAACATATCGAGTGAAGTCCAGTCCGCGGAACTGGACTAAATTAGCTTCGTAAAAGCTTGGCGTGCTCAACAGAACAAGACAGTATTTCACGCCGGCCCAGCGCCTACTACTTTATAAGGCGCAGGTTCGGCCTCACATGGAATACTGTTCTCATCTTTGGACAGGGGCACCCCAGTACCAGCTTCTCCCTTTGGACCGCATTCAACGGAGAGCGACTCGAATTGTCGACTGCCAGGTTGTTTCAAATCAACTAGACCCCCTTTGACGGTGCGTAGAGATGTGGCCTCACTGTGCATCTTCTATCGCTTTTACTATGGGGAGTGCTCCAAGGAATTGTTCAGACTGATACCTGCCGCCACATTTCGCCATCGTCCTACGCGAGAGAATTTCCATCCCCATCATTTAAATGGTTGGCAGTCCACATATGTGCGTTTTTCCAGAAATTTGCGGTATTGCCGGACCAATATGATCTACAAACCTTCAAGAAAAGAGCGTAGGTTCTTCTTTTTAAAAGGTCGGCAACGCACTTGTAACTTCTCTGGTGTTGCTGGTGTGGTGTGTTATCAGGCGATCCGTCTGCTCGTTTGCCTAGTATCCCATAAAAAAAGAAATCAATACTAGCTTTTTTCCGCGGCTTTCATCGGGACTGGATACCCTTGACAACATAATATATGCGAAGTTTTATGATGATGCTTTCGCATTTTAAACATTATTTGCTATAAGATTAAAAAATGCGAATGTGTAAAATAGTTAGGGCGTGAAATAGTAACAAACAAAGAAACTCACATTCGCATTTCTTTATATTATTTAGGGCACACGTTAAGGGTATCTTCTCAGCGTAGGCAAGGCAAGGATATAGTACTAACACACACACGGCGCAATATAGGCTGAACGATTGCCTCGGCCACAGTACGGTTTACGTACACTTAGGTATACTAATGTACTTTAGCTGATTACGCAATTTAGTCGATTATTTTCCGTCGTAATAATTAATTTGATTCAGTGTGCACTTTAACTACCTAACGAACGTACCTATGTGAGAATCACTCTATTTCAAATTATATTGTGTTTACGTAACTGGTGAATAATAAACTTTGTTATACTACGAGCAGAGTTATCTCTTACCAGAACACTCACAACTACATAACTTAAAAACTATTAGTAGTGTACAGTTTACTACACTGTACAAGCAGTAGTAGTAAATGCAAATACCACGGAGGCAAATACTATGCAAGAGATCCTGGGTACAATTCCCGGTTTGAGTCTCCGTATTGCTATTGAGAACCAACCCGAATATCAAACACAGAACCATAAAAACCAGCAGTAATTGTATACAACGTAATACAACGAGGTTTTCTATAAAAATTCCTACACGACCACTACACATGATACTAATAGATAATTCATTAGTTTTGTCATTTAGCAATTTGTTTTATTAACACATGTTGTGGTAAAGTCACATAATATTCTATATGTAATACGAGCGACCCGGCGTCGCTCGGGTAAAACAAAACTTAAACAAAGTATATACCTAAACCTTCCTCATTAATCACTCTGCCTATTAGCAAAAACCGCATGAAAATCCGTTAAGTAGTTTTGGAGGTTATCGCGTACAGACGAGGCGGGGAGCTTTGTTTTATAATATGTAGTGATAATAGATTTTAAGGTCAGAGCTTTATCTTGAATATAACCTGTCCAGGTGCAATACTGGTGACTCAGGTATACGATCCAGGTTAGGAGGCTCATTCGTTGCCAAACGGTCTTAAAGATGCCTCGCGATGAGGCAAAACACGTGTCGACGCATATTTTGTGTTCGAAGCCTTTTTCAATTGCAATCGTTGGGGTGGACAATCCGAGGGTGCGTGGTAGGTTCCTTTCTTCCGAATAATTTTGTTACGATCTGAGTATCCATTTTCAAGCTTTCGATGCCACACTGCTAGTCCCATCAGCCATAGTAGTAACTCACTCAAACTCCTCTCTCTCTCTTTTATCACTGGTTTTACCACGAGTATTCATAGAAACATCTACCTACATACATACATAGTTTCACACCTTTTTCCCAGAGGGGTAGGCAGAGACTACGGATTTCCACCTATTAACTAATTAAGGGGTAACGGCCGTACGGCCAAACACAATCGGTTTTCAATTGTATAGCATTTCGACAACTGACTGGCTAAGAAATCTTGAACGGATAAATATAGTCGAGATCGTCAATATATTTTCAATATATTATCAAAATATATAATACTAGCTTTTGCCCGCGGCTTCGCTCGCGTTAATTTAGAATTTGACAATCAATTTGTGTTGTACTCTGCTCGTAATAAAATAATTCAATCATGATTCGAAAGACACGTGGCGCCATCTATTATCATAAGAACGTTAATGTTGTTTTCCTCGGGAACAGTAATTTTTTCGGGATGAAAGGTAGCCTATGTCCGTTTTTGTACACCTGACAACGTATATACAAAATTTCAGGATGATCGGTTCAGTGGTTTAGGCGTGAAAAGGTAACAAACAAACAAACAAACTCATTTTCGCTTTTATAATATTATAGTTAGGGTTAGAATTAGAGAAATTTAGATAGAAAGATGACATTTAATGATTTTTATGTCTACATGTTAACATACTTAAGTGTACCACTATTCTGTCTATTTAATTCACCAAGTTGCCTTACATCCCTTCTGAAGGATATTAGCATAGCCAATCGTATTCGCCTTTCCTTATGGTAGGCAGGAATATGGCTGTATATTCAAATGCTATTGCCTAAGTACATACATACAACATAGTCTCAGGCCTGTATCCCTGAAGATGTAGGATGAGTCGTATTATACCCATATTCCACCAACATTACATTTCAACATAACCATAGTTATAGGTCCCAGGTAAGAGGTCCGAGCCTATTGTAACACACACACACACACACACACACACACCCTCACCCTCTCACACACACATACACACACGACACACATTCACACACCCACAGACATACTTACATATATATATACACTTATTTACTCAACAAAAATTATATACCTAAGTATATATATTATATTTATTAACCATTTGTTTAAAATATTGTGCAACTTGTGCAATTATATTATTATTGTAACGTGAAGAGCGGGGTCTCCTAACACAGGTAATGTTTACTTAAAAGGAGTACCCCAACTACTGATTATAAAATAGCTTATAAGAAAAGATAATAAAAAAAATTTAATTGTCTTATACGGGGCACAATTCCAGAATCTGTACTGCCACTAAGATTCTAGACAGAAAAACCTACACATATTTTGCCTAACCCGAAAATCGAATCTGAGACCTTATGAACAGCAATAGATTCGTTACCTCCGCACCACCGGGTACCGTAAATACAGCCTTGTTCACGTGCGGCACCTTACACCTTACAATCCGTTATTAAGCGATAATTACACTAGTTCAAGCGTAAAAGGCAATAAAAAAGTCAGTAACGTTAAAATTACATCATGCTTTATAAAACTCTACCGAAATATATTCATTTTTGTCAGATTACACGTGTAAATAAACAATGGTTTTAAATTGAACTACATTTTTAGGTGTTAGCACAGTTTTAGTTAGCATCGGTTTTATTTTTATCCGCACACATCGAATCAAATAGAGCTGCACGAAATAAAATTAAAGGAACTTTTTTTTGCGGGCTTTATTGCAGGTCATGCATGAATAAACATTCAAACTTATGGTCAACTAAGGCAATTGTGCTTATGGGGGCATTATATACATGGCTTTAATGCATCCACGCATGACCCTCAATAAAATCCGTTAAACTAGTTTCTTCCTGATATTAAAGTATAGCAGCGATAGCCTAGTTGGAAACTGTTGGACTTCCACGCAAAGGTCTCGAGTTCGATCCGACTCAGAGATGCGTGCGTTACGCACTTGTGACTTTTGCAAGCTATATGCGTATTAATTAGTTTATTATCGCTTGCTTTAACGACGAAGGAAAACATCGTAAGGAAACCTGCATAATTGAGCATTCTACATAATGTTCGCAAATATAGGTATGTGAAGTCGCCGAACCCGCATTGTACATTATGGACTAACGCTTCTTTCATTCACTCTCCTACAATTAAAAAGAAAATGTGACAATCCTTACTAATATTATAAATGCGAAAATGAGTTTGTTTGTTTGTTACGCTTTCACGCCTTAACTACACAAGCGATCAACATGAAATTTTGCATACACGTTGTCAGGGGTACAGTATAGGACAAAAGGTACCTTTCATCCAGAAAAAAAGAACTGTTGCAAACCTAACCTAACCTAAGCTACATTTACACGAGCGAAGCCGCGGGTGAAAACTAGTATAATATAATAATAAAAACATTTATTTCGGACATAGTCCATATGAGTTAGTAACAATTTTCTTACAAACTATGTTAGTAAAAAGAAATAATGAAATAAATTAAGTACCTATACCTACATTACAGTTTTCCCGTAACGCCCGACCCAGCCTAGCAGTGACACAGTATAGTTATATATTATTATAAAAGTATAAGCGTATACAATAAATATACAATATCTAGCTAAACAAATAATTATTTCGCAATTAATACCTCGCTTGGTACTTATTCAATTGCTTCATGTTTAAACAGGACCTGCAGGCTGATTACTTAGTTACAATTGAAACGCTAAGGGCTCTCAAAAGGTTTCTCACGGAGTCTTTCTATCTATAAAGTTCGTTACGACCTTTGTTATTCCATTTAATTACTTAAAAATATCCTTTAAACGCCGCTCCAATTTTATTTGATAATGGATAGATAACGAAGTGATTTTTTTTTCAATTTGTTTAAAATCCCGCCAACATTACTAAGCACTTGATCACGTTCCACTACTTTAAAAAACGAAGTACTTTAATTAAATCTGACAGTTGACCATTTACGGCCATCTTGCAATACTCGCATTCTTATAGCTTTTTAAATTTACGATCGGACCTCGAAGGGCCATTAGCCGCGTAGTTTAGACGTTCCGTCCTTTTGACACGCCCTTCACCTAACACCTTTCGAAACTACTCAATGAAACACACATTTGTTGAAATAAAAATAAAACTATCCATAGTAATTTTAGAACAGAATTCATTCGATAAATTCTTGGAATACGCATGGCAAATTAATAACGTACAAGCTATGCAAATAAGTTGAATACCAAACGCGTATAAGACAGGTTTCTACAAAGTCAAAATAAAGCCTGTTACATACTCAGCTGGACCACAAATCTATTAAAATAATAGCTGTCTCATTCAATCCTCGTAGCTCCTCATCCTGTAATGACTCAGTTGAACAGGCCGCACTTGAAAGCCGGACAGTCCAAAACCGTCTGTGCGCCGAGCCGCACGCGTGCACCGTAGCGAGTTTCCGAACTCGCGATTTACGAAATTCGAACGTGTTGTTCGAATGATACAAAATATTTTCGTTGTGCTATTTCGGCGTGAATCTGGACAATTTAGTTCGCAGTGTGGATGTGATTGAATAAAATTGAGATTAAACATTTTTGTTATCGTTCGAATTCAGGTGCAGAGTATTTTAATTTAAGTTGTGTGGATTATTTTTGTGGTTTACCTTGGCTCGTGTCAATTGTGCTACTATAAATATATCTGTAAGTACCTTATTGACTTAACTTTTATTATAAAAAACGGTAGTAATGGGTACACACTTATTTATCTGTGTAGCTTTTAGTGAATTTTCTTCTATGTTTCGGCATATTTTATAGGATAGCACGAATTATTGTAGGATTATTATATTTTATAAAATATTTATAGACGATGTGGATATTTATTTTTCGATGTAAGTAGCTTTTGCGGTTACAGTGCAAATGTATAAATGAGTAGGTACTTTAGGGATTTTATACTAACGAAATAATACCTATATTGTCAAACCTACATAGATAGGTCTGATAAAATATAATATTAATATATTATCGTAGATGGCATAGTTTGATAGACATTTTTCTTTTATTTATTCTTCCTTGCCCTGCACGCCTTAATTATATACCTAAATCGCGGTTTCCCAGACTGGACTGTCAAATACTGTGTGAAACACAATTTTTTGTCCCGCGTGGGGTTAAAACTCATAAAACTCGGCATATTTATTAGCGGATAATTAATGAAAAATGTGGCAAAACCGGGCAAATTTATTTCTTTTGAGAGCTTTCGTAACGAGCACTGCGTAAACGGTTAAAGTTACACAAAAATCATGTATGACGGCGTTGTTCCTCTTAAAAAGTTCTAAGAAAAGTCCGTAATGGCATATGTCTATCTTTTAAAGTTGACTCACTATAACCTTTTTTGGTAATCAAATTTATTCTAAAATAAAGTAGTCTAAAATTTGTGAAGGTGTATTATAAACATGGTATTAATTCTTATCCAAATAAATACGTTATTCATCACAAGTATTTAATTTAGAAAAAAAATTCCCTATCATAATTTGATTTCAATAAATATCTTAGGAGTATCTCTCTCTTTCTCTTGTAGTGAAGTCTTATGTTACGCAGACGAAGATGTGTGGGTCAGCTAGCACATTTTATAAAGTGGCAATGCTGCCAGTCTTCTGGGCACACCAGTCGACTGTGATGCGGAAGTATTCTATGACGCCTATTAGAGGGTTTTAGTCTTCTTCTTCTTTTTATTTCTGTTTTATAATATTCTAGGTATAAGTTTGTTTTAAAGAATTGTGTTTATATGTAGGTACATAGTTGATAATATAACATATGTTCCCGCGGTTTCACCTGCGTTTATCGTTACTGCGCCGCCCCCGTGGGTCGTAGCGTGATGTTATATAGCCTATAGCCTTCCTCGATAAATAGGCTATCCAACATTAAAATAATTTTTCAAATCGGACCAGTAGTTCCTGAGATTAGCTCGTTCAAACAAACAAACTCTTCAGCTTTATAATATTAGTATAGATTAGTTTAATTTTATAAAGTTAATTTATACAATAAAACTAATATTTCACTATAACATTACAACAAAAAAAAATACATTCTAGAACCGTTTGACACCTGTATTTATAAGTCTATTTGGTTTCGCAACCGATAAAACAATTTACCGGCTATAAATAATATTTGTATCGCCTCGCAGCCTCATCACTCACCGGTTTTCTTAAACATATTGACACAAAACAGAAGCGTCGATAAATAAAATATAAGAACCAATAAAGTTCATCTAGGGTTGCTATTACCGTCCTTTTTGGATAAACCGACAATTTACGGTTTTTAAGGTCATTCGCGTTCCATGCTAATATTTAAATGAAGTTCATGTGTTTATTTATGCATATTTAGGGTCTTTTTGTTTTTTATTCATACCAGTGCTAACATATTGAAAAAACATCAAAGTTAATTATGCGGAACGAGTGTTGAAGCCGTATTTTACCGGTTTTATATTTCGTGAACGTATTATTTTGAAAGCCGTTAGTTTGCGTAAATATCATATCACACAACATATTATATAAAGACATTATTGTTATAATTTAGTTTTATTGCTTTTTATCTTAATAGATATGCCTCGCAGTTTCATCCACGTTTTAGCCGCGTTCCTTGTGATCTTAGAGATACGTTATAATCCGTTTCAACGGACGAGTTATCTAATGCAAAATGTTGTTTATAGATGTAGTAGTTTCTGAGATTAACGCGCAAAATATGCGAACACATAAAAGGTATGATAATTTAATGTAAATGAAGCATGGAAGAATATATAAGAATATATAAGAGTAAGTAGTACCAAAGTTTAGAATATAAAAATACTAGATTTTGCTCCCGGCATCGCTCGCTCACATGTAGGTTATCTTATCTTATCTTATGTGTGGGGGCCAGTCAGTGCAGACCGGCGACACTTCGACCCAGTGGGATCTTTTGTGTCGGCCCCAAGATTTAACCCTTAGCTATCTCCTTATGAATGTACTGCATAAGCCGCAGTGTACAATTCAGAGGGAGAAGCCTGAAGTCTTCAGGGCTTGGATATGCCACCCCCATCAGACCCGTCCTCAGTCCAGCCAACGCGTCGCATTCACACAATAGGTGCGATACGGACTCGTCCTGTTCACCACAGGCCCTGCAGATCAAATTGTGTGCCAATCTCAATCTGCACAGGAAGTCGTTGGTGCCAAAATGGCCAGTGAACGCTCCTGTGAGCAGGCGCATTTGGCTCTTGCTATATCCAGAGAATTTCCGGGTGAAGCCTGTGGCTCCGTTTGCAATGAACTTCTTGGAGTGTTCCAGACCCCTAAGGGCCATCCACTCCAACCTGTGTTTGTCATTGCCATGTGCATTCAAAGCTGCCTTGACGGTGCTCTCAGAGAGTCCCACGAATGGCTTGGGGCCCACAAACAGCTGCTCCGAGCCCACATGTAGGTTAAGTTAGTAACATAATTGTTCTGGATAAAAGATATCCTATGTCCTTTTACGTTCTCCTGACAACATGTATACGAAATTTCATGATGATCAGTCGAGCAGTTAAGGCGTGAAAGCGTAACAAACAAACAAACTCACATTCACATCTATACTCCTATAGTAATATTATAAAGGTGAAGAGTTTGTTTCTTTAGTTGAACGCGCTAATCTCAGGAACTACTGATTCCAATTGAAAAATTTTATTATATTAAATTATTTAGTATTGGATAGCTTATTTATGGCGAAAGAATTTTTAAAATTGTTTAAGTAATTTTAGAGTTAATCTAAAACTACTCAAACGATTTTAATTTTTTTTTTGTAAGAACTAACAATCAATGTACAAACAAAAAAATCTAATCTTTATAATATTAATATAGACAACGTGTATGCGAATTTTCATGATCATTGGTCGAGTAATTCAGGTGTGAAAGTGTAACAAACAAATAAATAAACTCAAATTCGCAATTATATTATTAGTTGGGATATCCTAACTAATATTATAAATGCGAAAATATAATATAATCTGAAAATAGCAAAATCGACAAGAAAATATATAATGTATAATTAGGTATAACTTGTATTACTTAAAATTCGCATATACTCGGATACTCGTATATTAAAGCCCATACTTTTCTATTACAAGCTTTAGATAAGTGTTTCGCAGAAATTGAAATGAATAGCCATAATCTGTAATACTTACAGAAAATCGTAACATTGGGCTTTGAAATGAAGCACTTTGATATGAATACAATAGCAAGCTTTTGAATTACCGCTTTTGATCTGTAATATCGGAGGTCTAAAATTACCAACACAATTATTCCTTTTAACATGAACGTTATATATAGATTCACTTCTATTATTCTTTTAAGGTTAGGCAGAGCTGTATATATATTCTACTAAAAATATATATGATATAATAATATCTATTGCAGTGCTGTGCTAAGCATTTTAGAATAGGGCTGGCCTGATACACATTTTAACACAAAATAATTTTTTTTAAAGATATCTCGCGCCCTAGTAATAAATAATCTGTCGCGATGAACCTTACAAATATTCAAATAAGGGACACAAAGAACACCCAGACTTGGAACAACCCTTTGTGGATCAAACAAATTGTCACGTCTGGGGATCGAACCCACAACACTCGGCGCGGCGGCACTCGTTAAACCTCTCCGCAGTGCTGTCAAAATTACATACATAACAACCGTTAATAACCATCTTTTAATAACCTTTTATAATATAACATGGACTACCTTTTCGTACATTAATAAAAAAGTAGCCTATAGATGTCCTTTCCCAAGATTTTAACTTTTTTTGTACTAAATTTCCTCTAAATCGGTTAAATGGTTTAGCCTTAAAGAGGTAACAGACAAACAGAAAGAGTTACCTTCGAATTTATAATTTTAAAGTTAGGATTGAGTATTTTAGTAAAATAAGCCGAGCTTGTTGGTTTATATGAAGGTTATATAGGAAATTGTAGAGTGTGTGAAGTTTATATGAAGGTTATAAGGAAAAGTGTAAACACAAATATAAATGGTATAATAGTATAGTAATAGTATAAATAGTTTTAATAGTTTCAATAATTTAATTAGCTTAAAAATGAGTAAAGTTTAACAGTAATAGTAGTGTAACAGTTTTCAAAATTTTGTAATAAAGTGTCAAATAAACAACGCGATAAAATACGTATATAGTAGTTTAATTTCAAAGGTTATAACCGTTATTGAATATACTTTCAGACATCGTGCTTCTATTGATTCGATTCCCGCACAAGTCAAACATTTGTGTGCATGAACATGGATGTTTGTCTTGGTCTGGGTGTTTCTATGTATAATATGTATGTATTTACAAAAAAAAAGTATATATGTATGTTTATCCATTGTCTAGTACCCATAGTACAAGCTTTGCTTAGTTTGGGCTAGATGGTGTTGTGTGTATGTGGTAGAATATTATATTATTATTATTATTGAGAATAATTTCACACTTTACGCAACTTGAAAATCACAATCATCTGTTGATATGAATGCAAACTTGCGTGACCAGCGAGTCATACATTATGCCTATTTATAATTATCAAGGTTAATATGTGACTTAGTTATAGGAATTGAAGCTACATCATAATTAACTTCATTTTATAAATGCGAATGTGAGTTTGTTTATTTGTTACGCTTTAACTACTCGACCGATCATCGTGAAATTTCGCATATAAGTTGGCAGGGGTACCGATAGAATTCTATCGGGAAAAAAGAATATCCTCCATCCCCATTCTACCATTGGACGTCCAGACAATAATGCCAGTGCCACTGGTGGATATACCACATTAACGCACGAAACGCTTTGCTTCCACTTTTTTGCGTACCGCAAAGGAGTTGAACTCACTACCTAAGTCTGTGTTTCCCGATGAATACAATCTGGGTGTCTTCAAGTCGCTAGTGAATAGATATCTTTTAGACAAGCGTGCTCCATCGTTGAATGCATCGTCACTTAACGTCAAACGCAAGCCTATAAACATAAAAAAAAATAATGTTCCCAAGCGAAGCCACGGAGTATATCTAGAATGAAATAAGTACGAACTAGAGCATACAATTCGGGACTTTTTGAAGCGTCTGAGTTAGAATGAAATAAGTACGAACTAGAGCATACAATTCGGGACTTTTTGAAGCGCTTGTGTCCGTAGTTCTGAAGTTTGAAGCTTCAAGCTACGAGAGGCCAAGTTGTTTTAGCAAAGCCTAGCTGAAAGTCAAAAATCATAAATTCATTTAGGTCCTTCAGTAACACTTATACATGTATAAGATAAAGTTTATTACAGATAGAGTTTATTGAAGTAACTGAATTTACATTTATGTTAATTGCTAAGTTCAGGTAAAGGGATGGTCTTATGCGAACATATCTAGAAAATATTTAATGCAATTTCTTAAAATGGTCATCCTATCCTAACTTCCTAACTAATATTATAAAAGCGAAAATGAGTTTGTTTGTTTGTTACGTTTTCACGCCTAAACCACTAAACCGATCATCCTGAAATTTTGCATAATATACGTTGACAGGTGTACAGAAACAAACATATGCTACCTTCCATCCTGAAAAAATTACTGTTCCCGAGAAAAACAATAATAACGTTCTTATGATAATAGATGGCGCCACGTGTCTTTCGAATTATGATTGAATTATATTATTACAAGCAGAGTACAACCCGAATTTATTGTCAAATTCTAAATTAATGCGAGCGAAGCCGCGGGCAAAAGCTAGTAACATAATATTTTATTAAAGAAATGTGATGAAAGTGAATAAAGCCAGAGAAGTGTGTCAGGATCGTAGCAAATGGAAATCCGTAGTCTCCGACTACCCCTCCAAGAAACAGGCGTGAATCTATGTATGTATAATATTTTCAAATGTAGAATATGTTTAGATAACGCGTTTCTTGTTATTAACGAATATTTAAGTCTGTATACATTAAATAATAAGCATTAAAAAAATAAAAAAGGAATCCCGCGCTTAATAAACAAAATCGTTTGTTTTCCTAAATTTTGAAAATCGAAATTCAGATTCTGTTTTCAACAACACCGGTTTTATTAACAATCATAAAATCTTTCAAAAACCGTATTGCACGATAAACGTCTCTCAAAAGCTCTTATAAAATATCCTATGTCTGTCTAGGCTTTCAAGATATTTCAGTAACTTTACTAAAATTTTGTAAAATTGTTGTAATACGACTGTCTGTGCTTTTATTGTCTGTCTGTCGCCTTATCTATCGTCATGAAACATATAAAATAACCTTGACACAAACTTATTTCAGTGACATCACTAGACGCTTATAATAACATAAAGTACGTGTATTAAAATGTATGATAAAGTAAAATATGTAAGTTGCTTTTATATTTACGGCCTCGATGGCGTAGTGGTTGGTATAACCGACTGCCACTCTTGAGGTCGCGGGTTCGATTCCCGCACAAGTGAAACATTTGTGTGCATGAACATGCATGTTTGTCTTGGTCTGGGTGTTTCTATGTATACAAAAAAAGAAGTATATCATTATTTATGTTTATCTATTTTATAGTATCCATAGTAAAAGCTCTGCTTAGTTTGGGCTAGATGGTGTTGTGTATTTGTGCCAGAATATTATTATATTTTTACATACCTATGTATATGTTTAGCTATACATACACATATTTACGTTCGGATATCTTTGAAGGGTATGTAAAGGTGTATTAATAAGATGCTCCCCTTTTTTGAAAGTGCAAGTCGCAGTAGCGACTAGAATTATTAGTCTTATATACTAATATTATAAAGGGGAAAGACTTGCATTTTTGTTTGTAATCAATAAACACAAAAACTACGGGTCCGATTTAATAAATTCACATTACGCGTATAGAGAGCTACTTTATCCAGAAGTAAAATAGAATCTTCTAGAAAAGAAATCTAAATAACATCACGCTACAATCCACGGGAGTGGTGTAGAAATAAATGGTTGCAAACGCCCGGGATAGCTTGTTTTAAACAACAAAAATTAAAAACCTTTTTGTAAACACAGTGATAGAATTTGTTGCAAAACGAAGGAGCTATTAACATTTGAAGTTTGAGTCTGTGTAGGAATGGTTAAGTTATGTATTTATTTGACACACCTGCACTTAAATAACGGTTACGTCATGACGTAGTGTAATGCGTTCTTTTTCTGTCATTAGACAATAACCCTGCCAGATTTAGAAGGCTTCTATTATTATTTAAAATACTTTGTATCGACATCGATTACGAAATGTTTAAAAAGAAAATGGTCTACTAATATACTCACACTTCACCATAAATATGTTATAGGCGAATAATAGGAGGCCAGCGCATTGCTTTATACCTGACACAATTCTAGATTCTGTCTAAAAATCTTAATGAAGTTTTGCTCGACGATGAATCAAATTCAATATCTCACATGTAATATAAGTGCAATGTTATACCAAACTAAAAAAACAGGCTTGTTACAGTATTATATTGATCCATCCATCAATACTTTAATTGTTTGGTACTTGTCGGTATAGTAACTTACATATTCCTCGATCTATTGCGAAACACCTTCACAACTTATTACATTCACTATTGCTTTCAATGTATCTGTATGTAAACTTTCTGCTTGTCTTTATATTCCTTCTATACTATTGGAAATCAAAGCATAATTTACAATATTATATAATACATACTAATATCAGTAATATCTGGCCGAGGATATCCACCAACAGAGTTATTTAGTTGTCCAATGATGAGGCTTTTGCCTAGCAGTGGGACATATAAAAAAATATATCAGTTCAGCTGCCTAAGCCAAAGACGCTCCCAAGGACGTTGACAGATAACAGTAATTACCTGCTAATCAAACCAATAGCCGGTATTTATCCTAGTCTTAACACGCATGATAGTTTTAGAGTGATAACAGTTTGAGTTTACTCTGTAGCTAGCTTTGCCTAAACTGAATATATAACAAATGCAAAACTAGGTACCTATGTGTTTGTTTAACAGAGACTAACTACTAATCCGCTAAATCTTACATATATAAATTCACGCCCATTTCCCGAAGGGATTGACAGAGCTACGGATTTTCACTTGCTACGATCCAAGCACGTCTTACTTGCTGCATTCAGTCGCATTATTCATGCACGCTCGACGGTTTACTACGCCGTACTTTTAATCGAGTCTTTCTCCAGAATCCAGTTAGAAAATATATGAGACTAACCAATTTTTATACTATACTTTAAGTTTAAATGTTTGAAGTATAATAATATATGCAGGGCTACTTAAAACTAAATAAAAAGTAGTAGTTATAGGCTTTCATCGGCTGTTGTTAATGCGTAAGTGACTCTACAGGTTGCAGGTGCTGGATTTTTACGCCTAGCTTAAGCTGAACCGATTTTTGTAATTTAATGTAGTCGTAGTTGAAACTCTGTGAAAGGATTCGTGGACTACGTATTGTTATTGTTTCGGAACGATACATTAAAATGGTAACTGCTTATACCCAGGCTGTTATCAGTTACAATTACCTATCTCTGTCATTTGACTGTTAGTTCTAGTATACATTTGTATATTATAAAATAGCGAGATATCGTACACCCAAACGAATTCAACAGTCACAGCTAAAATCTATTCTTCGTGAAATATCATGTTAATATTAAATATTAAAAAGTGGTATCCATTATAATCTAATCAATGACTCTACAAATACAACGTCCCTCCAGCCAGCTAACCCTAACAGTAGCAAGAGAAAAAGGTTGGCAAAAACTGAGTTACTCTATTATTACTCTATTGTTGGAGGTCAGAGGCTTGCCACAAAAAAAGCAAATTAAAATTCGTATCATACCTCCCGTTTACACGAGCCAACCTAAAAATAATTTAACTGGAATGAGTCTGTAATATTAACTAAGTATTATTGTTCGTATTATCAATGATAATACAATTATTGTTTTAAATATGAGGTCTATTTCTAAAGTTTTCTGGAGCGAAAGCATACCTAGCGTTACACCCACATATCGTTATTATTGTTTTAAGTAGGTGAAACAGGCGATAGACTCTGTTGTTTATTGAGCACATTTATAAACACTGTCCTGTCCAAAGGTGCCTAACAATCTCCTCCAATTCGAATCCAGTACTCACGACCGACCACATACTCTGAGGTACCTATAATGGCCTTATTATATCTTAGCATGTGGATAGGATATTCAAAAAAAATATTAAAGACATAAAACAAGTGTGTATGAATCATTTGGAAGAAAACCCTGACACATGATATGCATTTTGAAACTTCGAACGCGTTTAAAGAATGTGTTGAGTGTGGAAGAAACAAAGTTAGGATCTTATCAAAATAAAAAACAGAGGCTCTGCCCCTTTACCCTTCCTAAAATAGGCGTCGCTCTTTGTACATTTATGTATAATAGAGTTATCTTATAACAGAATTAAACTTTAATATTTAACTTGCTTTATATCTGCATATTTAACTTGGCAATTAAGATAATTATTATTGAGAATTATTCGTTGCATCCTTGTTGTCTCTAAGATTTAACATTTTGGCTTCACATTTTCCCACAGGCTGTGGTGTTGGCTTTTAACAATTCTTTATATAAAATTTAAACAAAATTCTAATTTGGTGAGTTAAGTTTATTTCTTTCTGTCAGCGTGCTGTGTTATAAATGTATGTAGGTATTCAACAAATGGCACAGATTTTCACCATTCACAGATAAAGTTTTATCTTTTATTCTGTGAACGTTATCACGACCAGAGCGGGCCGCCATTCAGCCGCCGATGACCGCCCGCGCCCGCGCGACAACTTTGAATTTTCCACTTTTATTATTTTTATCAAACTTAGCGAGGCCACTTGCTTTAAATATTTTTCATATTTTCTACCACAGTTAATTATACTGTTTTCAAACATATTTTTTACGAAGTTCATTCATTTCTATAAAATTTATTCATGAAAGTGAAATTTTTTTTTTAATGAGCTTTTTTCATCCGATGAAAACCCATTTTGAGTGTTTTCGCAGCGAGTTGATATTTACTACAGCAAAAAGTTTGAAAGAGCAATCTAGAGACCGTTAAGCCACGAAACTGGCGCAAATCTGGCCATTTAGGTCATAAATGACTTCCCAGTCAATATTATAATGATATATGTTTGTTACTCTTTCGCAACTCACGCCCCAAAAACTGTCGAGAGTTTCATGAAAATTGAACTTCGTATGGCTTACGACGTGAATTAACATATAAAAACTTTTTATCCGGGAAACTTCACGAACAGAATAGTAACAAGAATAAAATATTTGCGTAATTTGCTCTCGTGGATGCGTACTTTTTGTGAAGTCACAAAACATTTTGTGTTTGGTTAAAGACTTTAATTCTTATAAGAAATTGCGAGTGTCACTGGCATTACATTAAGAAGTATTAAAGATTACTTAAATAAGATTTATCAGCATACAAAGCGCGATTATATCGCAATACTAGCACGCCGAAATTTGTGGTAATGATCCCTAATTAGACCAAATAAAAATGGTGTTGAATCAAATTAAAGTTCAACTTAAGTCCATATTTTTATGCTTATGAAGGGCCTGCAAGACAACATATCTTAGACAAGCTTGAACGCGACGATGACCTTCGACATTATGAAACTATTATTTATGAAATCGTTTATTATTTTAAACATAATTAACACGATTGGTAAACGCACACATAACGCGTATTTCTCGGTTAAGTAAAAACAAACTATGGATTCCCTCTTGTTACGACACCAACATACCTTTTTATTACATTAATTTTATCGTGTTTATGTATTCTTAACAGTTTAGGAAACCCTGACCGGTCTTTTCTCTAGAACACCTCTGGTCTGGTCAGAAGGCTTTTAGATAGGCCTTATCCTTCCGCCTGTCTCAGTCAGTCGGTGAATGTGTTATTGGCCATTGCCATATACCTAAATTATCTTAGTAGTTTTTTCAATACTTGAATAAATATATTATATTTCGGTAATGCTTCTATGACAATTGTTATATTACCTATCATAAAAGCGTAACCAATTAATAATAAATCATTTCTTTATTATATTTAATTGTCTTGGTCTGTGTGTTTCTATGTATAAAAAAGTATATAGGTATGTATGTTTATCATTTGTCTAGTATCCATAGTACAAGCTCTGCTTAGTTTGGTCTAGATGGTGTTTGTTGTGTATATGTGATAGAATATTATTATATTATATGATTATTATTACAACAATTTTTATGTAACTTAGAAACTACATAACGCTACTTTGGATAATATCTTGTTACTATGTGCTCCTTATATCGCGTAGAAGATATAGGCTAGACCCAGATGTCGGCAACCCGCGGCTCGCGAGCCGCATGCGTCACTTTTACTTCTGGGCTGCGGCTCTTTCAAGAACTTAGTGCAGGCACGGAATATTATTTATTATCCTGCTTTATAAGTCTGATACCAAATTTTTTTTTATTAACTGTTAGTTAATCTAAGACTTATTTGACAAAGGCAAGCTCGGGAGTGTTCTTTTAATACTAATTATTGCCGTAATTATGTCTTCTGCTAAAGCAAAGCCTAAGTTTAAAAAATGGATCTTTGAATAGATTTCAATTGTGTATTATCTATATTTGGCTCTTTTGGACGACAAGGTTGCCGATCACTAAGCTAACCAATACAAGATATGCAACAATTTGATACACTGCTATTTGGTCGTCTGGTGACGTGCCCATGAGACTAACAGCGAACATGTTAACCACGTTTCTCCAACTTTAGTTTTAGGTCTAATACGGTGAGCTTATCGCCTTCTGGGCCGACTCCACATTCCATGCTGTTGAGAATTTCTTGACAAGAAACCTCAATAGCACATAGCTTAACCCGGGAATCAAATCCGAGACCATGAGCACAGCAGTCGCATTGGTTACCGCTGCGCCACCGGGGCGTATTTACGTATGTTATCTCGTCTAGTACATCGTAAACTTAGTTATGATAACTTAAAACTTTCATATTCCAATTTTATTCGTAAGCGAGCCGTTTCATGTACTTGTAGTGGCTGTGCTGACACATCAAATTGTATAGTGTGAAGTTCTTATAACTTGTCACGCCAGTCGTTCCGTACCGCGCACTACCGACACACGCGACATACGCGATATTTGTATTACTGTAACTACTTAACGACCAGGTGGGATGACGATCTGCTAAAGACTGCAGGCAGATGCTGGATGCGGCAAGCTGAAGTCAGGGCGCTATGGCGCTCTTTCGGGGAGGGCTATGTCCAGCAGTGGACTATTATAGCCTGATGATGATGTTGAACTACTTAACGTAATATATACATTTTCGGTCAATCGGCCTTGTGACTTTAATTTATCTCCCAGCACACAACCCTGGACACTTGAACACGCATAAATAACATACAGCCAGCCACCAAATACTATTAAATTAATTCACATAATAAAAAGGCGGGGCATAACTTTATTGTGCATAACGTTAAGTTGTGTTCAAAACATTTAGTTTAATCTACGTTTTGTTGTACAAGTTGTAATAGTATTCGTTGGAATTCTTCGTATGCGTAGTATTCACATTTTATATGCATAATCAAACTAGTATATTAAACTAGATTTTGCCCGCGGCTTCGCTCGCGTAAATGAAGGTTAGGTTAGGTTAGATTAGTAACAGTCTATGTCCTTTTCTGTTTCTCTGACAACGTGTATGCGAAATTTCATGATAATCAGTCGAGTAGTTAATGAGTGAAATCGTAACAAACAATCTGACATTTTGCATTTATAATATTAGTTAAGATTAGGATGTTAAGATCTGAAGTCTTGTGAAGGTGTTTGCATTACTAAATCACGCGTCAACTGTTGAACGGATTTAGATGAAACTTGGTATACAGATAGATCAGGTACTGGATTAACTTTTTTTTTTCTCTTTTAATAAAATGTCACTTTTTTTTCTGCGTGGTGGAATGCCTTGACGCACACCTTTCCGCGAGGCGACGGAGAGGTTATGTCGGGCTCACCGGGGGAAACATACCCCGGTAATACCGACTAAACCTACCACGGTGTTCCTCGATATAACCATAGATGGCGAGGCCGCGCGAATCACTTTCACATGCAATCGCGACCTCGCCATGGTTTCGGCTCGCCGTGTGAAACGGCAGGCCACTACCCAAAACATCGTTCCTCAACCGTCCCCCTAGGGGGGGGACAAGACACAATACAGAGGCGCACGTGGGAACACGCACGCTGCCTCTCGGACCTGGTGCTGATCGGGTGGCGAGCAGGCCCACGCAGACCACCACCCCCAGGTCAAAACTCAGGGTGGCTGGAGGTCGTCTCGCGATGACACTAAGTTAACCTTTGCTACTCTTAGTTAATTCCAAATGACAGCTATCGTCTGCTTACAGATTTGTAATCTGTGGAAAATGTATTGGGTAGTATATTTGTTAAGTTTAGTGTTAAGTACTCAATGTATCCTCCTAATATACTACTGTTTGTTTTCCCATGTTCAATAAATAAATAAACTCATAGCGTTCAACTTTTTATCTTTTCCGTTAGAATCGCGCGCGTGAAGCCACAAGCAAAACTTAGTATTAGAATATGTTACAGTAATTTGTATATTTTGTTATTTCAATGTTGTTATTGAATGATTGGTTCTTTTTGCTTTATTGGTAGCCATTGATTTATTCGAAATAAAAAAAAATGGTTCTGAAGGAGTACGCAAGGGCATACTACCTAAATAATGCCAGCTATGTTTAAGTCTCACATACTACGCAGTAGCTAACCGAAAACATAATTACTCTGTCTGATCCGACAGTCAAACTTTAGACCCATGGCTACAAACAGGCATCATATACCAAGGGACCTACAAAGCACTAATATACTCATTAATTTATCAGTCGTTCAAAATTTAATTGTGTAATAAACGGAATGGTAATATTCGTAGTTCTACATTTATGTACAATATGGGAGCACAAACATTTAAACGAGTTTCATTTAATTTTAAACTTAATTCGCGTAGTTATGCTTATACGGATCTACGTTATTCCGTTTTACGATTATAAAGTTAATTGTTTTGCCACAATATGGATCCGAATAGTCCAGTAAGTTTAACGAACGAAGTATTCGCCTTAAAGCCAGTTAATAGATAGTTAGATACATCGTTATAATTTTTGGTTAGGTTAGTAATAGTTCTTTTTCTGAATGAAAGGTCTATGTCCCTATGTCCCTTTCAGTTGATCGGTCGAGTAATAAGCGCGTGAAAGCGTAACAAACAAACTTGTTCTCATTCGCATTTATAATATTAGTTAAGATTAAAATTAATATAATATAATAATATAATATATTCTACCACATACACACAACACCATCTAGCCCAAACTAAGCAAAGCTTGTACTATGGGTACTAGACAATGGATAAACATACATATATACTTTTTTTTTTTTGTAAATACATACATATTATACATAGAAACACCCACACCAAGACAAACACCCATGTTCATGCACACAAATGTTTGACTTGTGCGGGAATCGAACCCACGACCTCATGCGTGGCAGTCGGGTACACCAACCACTACGCCATCCAGAAAGACTGCTCCTACACCAGGTATAATTCCTGTGTCGCGGGACTTTACATACATTCATACAACGGACTCAAAGTGTACCCAGACTGGGAACTACCATTTCTGGATCACACATATTTTGTCTCGCGTGGGGATCGGACTAACAACACGCGCAGAGACAGTGGCGACGCGACCACATCGCTGTGCAGCATCTGTGCAGTCAAAATTAGTCGCCTATATTCCCGAAGGGGTTGGCAGAGTTGTTGCTCTTTCACCTCGCCACCTTTACATAGGCAGCGGTAACTGATTACTATTAACCCTCAACTGTCGAGAGGACATACACTGTCCGCAAAAATGAGCCATCAAAAAAAAAACTACAAATGTATGTCCGCTGTACATTTGACTCGTAAATGAGTCAAGTGTCGAGCGCACATACATTTGTCCATTTGTGTAATGTTTGCACAATGAATTTTTAATTATTTTTTACGTATTTCCCCTAGACGTTCAAGAAGTTAAGCAAACCGTGTACTTGTATGTCACTTATGTAGTTTACAGTAGGAAATGGCTTGGTTGTATATCCTTGCAATTGCTTCTGTGATGCCAAGAAAATACGGCAGATTTTCTATACAATTTGTGTTCAAAGTTTGTTTCGTCTTCCCAGCTTCGTTGCTTTGATTTGTCTTTTAACTTTTACTATTACAAAAACTAAATATTTGTCATAATTTTAAACAACAGAGCTAATTACAATCTCACGAGTGCGTAAGTCTTATTACGTTTGTAACCGTACAACTGAAATATCGAATTCGGATTTGTCATTAAAAACATTGATTAAATAAAATGTATTAAAAACGAAATGCTCGTTATTTTAAACTTTAATTCAAAACGGCGACTTCTTAAAATATGTAAATAAGGACCTAATACTGGGAGTTTACACTAATTCTGCAACATTCTTAATTCCAGACAAAGGACCCACTACCTTACCAGTTCTATCTATTGCATTATCCCTGATTGAAACGCAGTGAGTAGCTTGTGGCCTGTCCACCGCTGGAGATTAGTTAATGGCTCCGAATATTGCTTTAATGTAGGCAAATTACAAGCTCACCGCTCTCCGTTATCTATCCGTGGATACATACCAACACACGGACTAATGGCGACCACAGCTATTCTCTTTATACGGGTATTAGTGCTTCGGTTTTAGCAAGATAAGCTAGATTGCAAGCAGTTGCGATGGTAGAAATCTAAATTTAAGACAGCATTAAAAGAAAATTAATTGCTGCCCTGTTTATTACGTGTCACATTACTGGGCACACTGTATACAGAGTACCGATTAAATCACATGCAGTATTAAAAGGGACTTTTAATACTGCATGTGATTACAATTAATAATTATTATTGAATTAGACTACTGTCATTGTTAGAAATCAGAAAAAATTTACCTTAATGTTTCGGTAAAAGTTTCCAATTCATTAATTAGTTTTCCAATATGCAATCAATCCTAATAATGCGCGGGCGACGAACCTCACCGATCATAGCTTGTGTGCAGCTAATTCCGATTCGTATATCAAGAAACGATATGATGTGAGTTATCTACTGACAGTTAATTTTTGATACATATTCTATGTAAAATGTCCGTAGCTAAACGACTTGTTTTCTAAATATAGGTATCGAGCCTAAAAGACCGCATGCAAGGAGGCATGCCTACTATTGGTTACTGAACACGGTTCCAAATCACGTACTGCTACTGGCAGTTCATAAGCTGTCTCATTACTAGGCGCTATAGTACTGAATGCAACTGTTGGGAATTAACCACTAGGCACAGACCTCTTACCATTGTCGAAAGTTTTAGATTTATTGGACTACCACGCCCAGAATTCACACATCTTCGAGAAAAATAAATTAACACTGTCTCCTAAAGATTTCCACATTGTTTCCTTTGCCGTTAAATAATATTTTTTTATAACTTCATTTTCATTATGAAGATACATATTTCTAAACGCAGTTAATAATTTCTTATTTTTCGAAACAACTTACGCATTATACACTATTTCTGTGTTGCGAGAACAATATAAACATTAAAACAACGAAGATAAAAAGCACCCAAACTTGGCGCAACTGTTTGAGTATTACACATTTTTTTGTCCCGTGTGGGGTTCGAACCCAGATATAAGTAAACCAGGCCATCCATGCAGTAATTATGTTTATATGTGAATAACAGTAATTAGGCTTTACTTTTTTACTCAGTCGTTTCCGGACAAACTCGTTGTTATTGTTGTAGAGAGTCATTATCAACAATTTATTAAAAACGGCTCACCTATCATATTTAGGTATTTGCTGTATCAGCATTTTTGGGATTCAAACTTTCATTTTAAAAGTGTTTATCTATTGAAATTGAAGTACTTTATACGGGATTTTAGTTGAATTACGTAAATAGTAGGTATAATTGCAAGGTGTATAATATTTTAAATGTTCTGTGTTAAATATTCAAAATGTTTTAGTTAGTTTAGTAACTACAAAATACATATAAGTAATACTTAATAAGCAATTCTAGTCACTCCTAAACATTTATATCCTTTGTGGTTTTCTCTAATGTACATAACTTCTTTGGTAACGATGCTAAATGTAGTAAATGCCAATGCTATGCATGACGTCTCTGGTTCAGCATGCATGGCATGTTTCTGGATTTTTTGTGTAGTGATTCTCATTAGCAACAACAAACTCTGAAATTGTGCCTAGTGGACTTAGATGGCCTCGACTTCTGTGGGACTTTAAACCAAAGCTGATGAAATGTGAGAGTAATACACTTCAGCCTAGCCCATAAATGGTATAAGTGTTATACAAATTGTGTTTTATATTTAACAATAGTATGTGTTACCTCATGGCTTGTTCTTCGGTTGTCTGTTGCAAATACAACTTCTATAAGACATGAAGTTTTAATTTTAACTAAAAGCCTCGTTGTTATATTACTCAAACGCCTGAATATTTTGATACAAAGACGGCACGCATTACTTATTTAATTCAACAAAAAGCAGGACCTGCAAGCTGTTTCCTCGCGAATCGTAAACCTCGCAGAATTTGGGTTACTTACTTACTTCCCTTGATCAATGGCGTGTCGTCGTCCTGATGACTGCAATATTATTCGTGACCAAGAGTGCGAGATGTGCGTGAAAGTTGTCAATGCCTTTGATATATACAGGATACCCATTTAACTAACTGCTATATTGAAAGAGTTGAATTAGACCACAATGAACGATGGAGGATATCAGCTTAAAAAGGCCCCTTAATTTTTATCGAAACACTAGCTGACCCGACTAACGTTGTTCTGCTATATAAATTCATTCGATAAGGACACCCTAATCACGTAGCGGTACTTTACGAGCTCATACTCATACCTACCAAATATATATAAACAATTCATAAAAATGGGTCGAGCCGTTTCGGAGTAGTGCGACCACAAGCACCGTCACACGAGATTTTTGTAAATATATAGATTAATTAATTGTCCAATACGTGAACAAAGATTCTTGTTGATCATACGATAGCTCACGGGCGATCTTTTGACAGGTGACGAGGCGAGGCAAAGTAAGGTTTCAGCGGCAAGGAGGCGATTACTATTAACATCTACCGAGCACAGTTCCAGATTCCGTGCTGCTACTGAGAATTCTTACTAATAAAACATTATCCGAGCTAGGAATTGAACCCTAGATCTCATTCACAGCAATCTAGTCTTTATAGGATCTGTTATCTAAAAGTTTTAGAATCAGGCTACTGTCCAGATAATATTTACTTGCCACTTTTAGCAGAAGTCAATATTATATATGTATATAGATTTTACCTATGTACATATATCATCATCATCATCATCTCAGCCGAAAGATGTCCACTGCTGGCCATAGGCCTGCTCCAAGGTTTTCCACATATTCCGGTCTTGAGCCACCCTCATCCACATATATAGTCAAATATAAACAAATACTAAATAAAGCCATTATATTTATTATCATAAAATAACATCTCAGTAATGCTGGTATTACTTTGTCACCATTCGTGGCATCCTTTTGTGCCTAATTATGACATCTGCGGTTTAGTACTTATCGCTTCTTGTACGTCGGCTAATTAATGGAAAAATAAGCCGGCTTATTCCCAAGAGAATACGAGACAACTGAGAAAATAAAAATGTTCGGTATTTCGTTATTTCGTATAATAATTCTATTAGGTACCTATTTATAAGCGGGTAATGGTCGATATAATTGTCCTCAAATAAGTTAATTTGGTCAATCAATGAAACGATATACAGGATTGATTGAAAAATAAGTATAGCCTCTTAACCGTGATTTATTTATTGCTTACTTAATAACTTTAACTACCACTTTTCGTAATTCATTATTATATTTTTTATACAACTATACATATATTGAAGATGGATGGTCTAATAATAATATTCTATCACATACACACAACACCATCTAGCCCAAACTAAGCAGAGCTTGTACTATGGGTAGGTACTAAACAATGGATAAACATACATATATACTTTTTCTTTGTAAATACATACATACCTATTATATATGGAAACACCCAGACCAGGACAAACATCCATGTTCATGCACACAAATGTTTGACTTGTGCGGGAATCGAACCCGCGACCTCAGGCGTGGCAGTCGGTTATACTAACCATTACGCCATCGAGGCCGACAAACGCAAAATCGCACGACTAAAGCTTGAAACTACACGCAATTGCAAAAGAAAGTAAATTCAAAAAACAAATCACAGGCCTAAAGGTTGTATTGAGTTTTGTAAAAAGTGGTAGAACAAAAGTATATGACTAAGTATTTGATTGCACGGATGGCGCAGTGGTTGAAGTGGTCGCCTCGCTACTGCCATTGCGCCGAGTGTGGTGGGATCGAATACCACGCGGGTCAAAAATTTGTGTGATCCACAGATGGTTGTACCGAGTCTAGATGTTCTTTGTTTCGAATGTAAAGTCACTTCACACTTAGTAAACCATTACTAAGTGTGATATAAAGAAGACACAGGGACAGACTATTCTATTACCTATTTATAAGCGGGTAATGGTCGATATAATTGACCTACTATCTTAGACTAACGCTTTGCAATTGATAATTTTGTGAGAAAAATCTCATAATATATTATGCCTGAAGAGCGAAACGATATTGTCGTATACTATGAGACATCGTAAATGTATTAGATATTTACGATCCTTCAAAGCGGAACAGTAGTAGTAAATAACCTGTTTGATGCCCAGGTGCAACGAGTTATTGAGTGTTTCCATCAAGAAAATTCAGTATAGTTTAACTAGTGCGAAAACTAAAACCGTGTCTGGTAGACGGCAATTCGATTCCCATTTCGTAGAATCTAGAACCATAACAAATGAAATTTGGATGTAATACACCACTGCGTACCCCCTCGATATATAGGCGTGACATAATCCTAATATTATAAAAGTGAAAATGAGTTTGTTTGTTTGTTTGTTACCTTTTCACGCCTAAACCACTGAACCGATCATCCTGAACTTTTGCAAATACGTTGTCAGGTGTACAGAAACGGACATAGGCTACCTTTTATCCCGAAAAAAATTACTGTTCCCCGAGGAAAACAATAATAACGTTCTTATGATAATAGATGGCGCCACGTGTCTTTCGAATCATGATTGAATTATATTATTACAAGCAGAGTACAACCCGAATTGATTGTCAAATTCTAAATTAACGCGAGTGAAGCCGCGGGCAAAAGCTAGTATAGATATATAAATCTTACATCTATACTAATATTATAAAGCTGAAAAGTTTGTTTGTTTGTTTGTTTGCTTGAACGCGCTAATCTCAAGAACTACTGGTCCGATTTGAAAAATTCTTTCAGTGTTATATAGCCCATTTATCGACGAAGGCTATAGGCTTTATATCATCACGCTAAGATCAATAGGAGCGGAGCACCAATGAAGAATGTTTCAAAATCGGAGGGTATTTTTCCTTTTGAGAGCTTCCGCTGCGTGCGCTGCGTAAACAGTTAAAGTTTCGTAAAAATCATGTATGATAGAATTGTTCCCCTTTAAAAGTTCTAAAAAAAAGTCCGCGACAGCATATGTCTATCTTTTAAGGTTGGCTCACTATAACCATTTTTATGCTAACAAATTTGTTCTAAAATAATGCATTATTTGCGAAGGTATTTTTATAAACATGATATTAATCCATACCCAAATAAATACGTTATTCATCACAAGTATTTAATTTAAAACAAAATTGCCCTTTACATCATTCGATTTCAATGAATATCTTAGAAGATATCGCAGTTTTAAAATAACATCACAGCAAAATAATTACCCATTACGGACATAGTACAAACGATGTTTCTCCTGGTTTATTCTGCGTGATTACTACTGGTTGGATTTGAAAAATTTTTTAGTGTTGGATAGCCTATTTATCGAGGAAAGCTATAGGCTATATAACATCACGCTACGACCCACGGGGGCGGCGCAGTAACGATAAACGCGGGTGAAACCGCGGGAACATCTAGTATACAATATGCTGGAACATGTTTTGACGACACTTGATAATTATCTTCTCGGAAAAGGCTAGATAAAGAATAAAGCGTCAATGTTATGAACATGTGATAATTTACAATAATTGCTTCCCGAGCAATAAATGTAATAGATAATATACATACATACATACATAGGCTCACGTATATATATCCGAAAAGGCTAGCAGGTGTGTATTACACAAATTTTTTGCAAACTATGTTTTAAGGTACCACAGTGCGAGCCTATTGTCGGCTACCGGGCACAAGTTCAAACTCCGTGCAGTTACTAACAATCTCTTGATTAGAAAACAACAACATTTTGTCTGACATGAAACTCAAAACCCCCCAGGTTTGTAACAAAATGTTGCACAGTAGTCACATTCACTACCGCTGTTCCACCGAAGCATTATAAAGAACATACATTTTACATAACACCTTGTAAAACTACATATAAATTTACACATGTTGTGTGTGTAATTTATAGAACCGAATAAAAGACAGATGGTGTTATGTGGACTATACAAATACTTTTGACACAATAGATCGAAAAAGGTCACAGAGAGTGATATAAGAGCTGTTATGGACCAGTGCCTCTTTCGTTGAATGCCATCTCACTCCCACACAGGTGACGTACTCGTAATATCTACATTATTATAACACAAATGGGAAAGTTTCTTTTTATGTCTATCTTTCTGTAAAAATATTAAGCTTCCGATTGTTTGTGTCCGAAATACTTGGAAAGTAATCGACGGATTGACTTGAAATTGTAACACGACGTTGCATTTCTATGTAAGAGTGTTTTCCTCTTATGGGAACGGGCAATGTACAAGATTTTTTTTTTTTAGGATAAGATAAAACTTTATCCATAGATAAATTAATACTAGGTTTACAATGTGTTCTGTTTTAATATATGTACACAGCATAATTTAAAACAGATACAATCAGTACAGTTAAACATATTTACACTATTAAACATATTTGACTATATTAACTTAGAACATTTAGCAAATTAATGTATAAATAAAAAGAAATATTCTGTTTAACTTCAACATATAAAATTGGCGGTAAACTGATAAAAATTCTTTACCTTCCGTGCTAGTCAAATGACTGCGTTACGGCAAGGTAAGGATTCTCGCTCTAGAAATACCAACTGTAAGTTAATTGAATAAGGACAGTTTTGTATTAATGATTATAATATTTATATAATATTTATTTTGTTTTGGTACTGGCTAAATAATTAATATCAAAGTGAGTGTGGCCGTGTTTAGGAAGTTAATTTACAAAAATCTCAAAGGACTATTTTCCAGTATAATTGGTTTGGTGGTTTAGCCAAATAGACGTAGGATTATTTGAAAGGTGGTTCTTAAAAGTTTCCTTGAAGTACTCTACATATATTGCACTATTGCTATTCTACATATATTCAACTAGTATTTTCCTAATGATTTTTTAGCGATGCTTGATTCGGAAAACAAATAGAAGGGCACTGAGAAAACTGTATTACTGTTTTTATTTTTAATATGCCTCGTTGCTTATGCTTGCAGCTGTAAGGTCCCGGGGTCAACGTCCCTGTTCAGGAAGAGTTTTATTGGATCTTTCTGTTAGGAATTTCAATAGAAACATGGAGTATGGCAATGTTTCCAGTAGACAATAAACTCGCTCATAATATAGAAAAAGAAATCAGCTGGCATAATTTATATGCATATAATACACCTCTAACCAACTCCTATTAAGCTATATAATAGAATACGTTTTACGGTTGATTACATTCATCAAAAACCAAAAAAGCCTTGAAGACCCAGGTTTCTAGACGTTTTTAATTCTGCTTTATATAATTTTGTGAAGTTTCTAAAGTAATTTTCTTTTCATAAAATTTTTCTTTAAATAAATTCTTTAAATAAATACAAATTTTAATAAGACGAGTAAAAAGAGTAATTTTGTATTTCTTTACGATTTACATTTTCACATTAGGCAGTGGTCGCACTTTCGCATAGAAGCGAAACAAATGCATAACATCGTATTGTCCTTCGATGAGATGAGTTTGTTTTCTTCTGTATACGTATGGATACGTCACCTTCAAAGTGTGATCACAGCATTGCGTTTTGTTGAAAATGATATTGTTTATTAATACTATAATCAAAATATATAAAAATAGCAGCGATAGCCCACTGGGAAACTGTTGGACAGTCACGCAGAGCCCTCTAGTAGAGCCCTTCTAAGGCAGGCACTTCTAATCTTACGAAGTTATGTGTGAATTAAATAGTTAATTCTCGCTCGCCCTTAACGATGATGGAAAACGTCGTGAGGAAACCTGCAGGTCTAAGAGCTCTACATAATGTAAAATATGTGTAGTCTGCCAATCCGCACTAGGCAAGCGTGGTGGACTCCTCATACTGACGCCCGTGCCTAGCAGATGGACGGTTTAAACGGAATATTATTATTATTATTAGACTATTAAGGTTACTTAAAAGCACATGAGCACTAGTTATAAATAAGTAGTTAACTTAAATCACGTAAAAAAAAAGAGTCTATCCTACAAAAAAAATCCATTTGGTCCTACTGACAGCAGAACGCCTCCTTAAGAAAACTGAACACTACTTGAGATGTTACAATTCCAATCCAGCTGCCCTAGTTTATTCTAAAAATCTACAGATTAAGTGACGAATCCACTGTGCTCTGCGTATCTTAATAATATATAATATTCTACCACATAGGTACACAGAACACCATCTAGCCCAAACTAAGCAGAGCTTGTATTATGGGTACTAGACAATGGGTAAATACATATATACTTTTTTTTGTAAATACATACATATTATACATAGAAATACTTAGAGCAAGACAAACATCCATGTTCATGCACACAAATGTTTAACTTGAGCGGGAATCGAACCCGCGACCTCAGGCGTGGCAGTCGGTTACACTAACCACTACGCCATCGAGGCCGACGAATCTTGTTTTGTGACTTTATAAAACAGCTCTGAACGTATTTCTTATTTCTCATAACTAACTACCTATTTCTCTACCAACCAAGGATAACCAAAATTTGGAGCAACTTATTTGTAAATAATTGAATGCCCGCAGCTTCGCTTGCGAGAATCCCACGTGAACGCATACCGCGATAAAAAGTGTGCTAGGTGTTAATTCAGGACATTTAAAATATTTGTAAGTTTATGCATATTAAATGCTAGTACTATATGCACGAAGAATACTAACAACGTGTGTGTAACAAAACGCAGATAAACTAAATATTTTGAACACAACTAAACGTTTTGCACAATAAAGTTATGCCCCGCCTTTTTATTATGTGAATTAATTTAATCTATACTAATATTATATAAAGTTGAGGAGTTTGTTTGTTTGTTTGAACGCGCTAATCTCAGCAACTACTGGCTCGAATTGAACAATTATTTTTGAGTTGGATTGCTTATTTATTGAGGAAGGCTATAGGCTATATAATACCACGCTACGACCCACGGGGGCGGCACAGTAATCATAAACACGGGTGAAACCGCGGGCACATCTATTAGTACATAAAGCAGCACTTCTAAAATAAAATTGGAATATAATAGTTTTAAGTTGTCATAGCCAACTTTACTGTAAGTATATATGTACATATATCCTTGATAAGTTAAAATACACAAACTTTGGCTGATAATGTTAATAAGCATATAGTAGTATCGAAAAGACAATGCACGTTTAAATATTTAACACAATAAAGAAAGTTAATCATACATGTTTCCTTATAGTAAATAATATTGCCCGTAAGAGTGCCCGCACTAAGAGAAGTGAGTTCACACATTGTATAAAGAAAGATAGATAGAGATAGCCAATTTTCATTATTAGTGAGCGTGATACTTAATACTATATTTATAATTAATATCATAAATAATCATCCTGTCCGAAGACAACTTAACGTCCATATTTAAACGTAGTAAGGTGTATCTATAATTTGAATCTTTGTATAGTCGACCATATATATGCTTTTTAAAATTTTCGTCAAAATTAAAATTCAATAAGACTCATTATTAATGTTCATATGTGATATTGACGTAATTGGTTGACCGTAATCCAATCAATGCTTAGATTAAAAGTGCAATCTATTTTAATCTTTCTTATCAAAACAATAAATAATAATTTCTACTAACACTATACAAATGTCACTATATATAACTATACTCTTTATATAACGTAACCTATACGTATAAAGAGTATAGCTGCTAAACTTAATCTACACAGTTGCTGTTTTCAATTTTCTTCCAGTTCGTGGGATCTTGCGAGCATAGGTAACCGGCTTATATATTCCGCACGTTCTGTTCATCCTAAAATCAACATGCAGAGCTGAATTTAATACATCACTTGTTTTACGTGACTATATATATTTACTTTTAAGAAAATAGCATCTTTTGCATTATAAATGTTAATATAAACACAAAAGAGTTTATTTTTCAAACGCTTAATTATTTCCACAATTTATAAGGTACCGCAAAGCTTAGCAATTTGTTATTATAATATTGATATATACGTAGGTATAGAAGAGGGTATAAACATATTAAAAATATATACAGATAAATTGGCACACTGATCTTAGTGTGATATATATCTATTAAAAACAAAAAACAATCACTCTCCGAAATATAAAAACTATTTATCCAAGTCCGCCAAAAAATACAATATTTTAATTCGTAAAGAGCTATTCAGATGTTTCAATGTTTCGGAGAACACCTTAAGTCTCCTGTCTCGTCGTATCTTTAGACAATAGGCGACAGGCAAGGCTAAGCGTTGGAAGCCTAGGCTTATCCAATACGAAACACGGCCATTATTACCTAATCTTTAAAGTGAACGTTAATTATTAACTATGGAAGTTATTGCTTGAATTTATTTTAACTTCTACTCTAGTTTTACGACCATCGAATGACCTAGGTAATTGACAAGCTGATATTAAAAAAACATTTATTTAATGGTCTGTTGAAGTAGACGACATTCTACGACAACAGTCTACACTAATAATTACCCCATGAAACGTAACGTACATATAAAATGAATTCTTTGATTAGGAACTATCTTTCCACCAGCGTTCGCATCAATTATTCACAACAGATCGCTCTGTGCACCTAATTAACTAATAAAGGACAAAAGATGGTACACAATTCACTGAAACTATGTCTATAAAACATTTATGTGTGTCCGCCCTTTGAATTCGTTAGTCAACTGACAAACTAGCTAATGTACGGTGACCTTTACTGAAATGTTTATAAAGACTCAGGCCCATCTACACGAGTGACAGAGTCGTGATGTCAACGAAGTAGTTCTTTTTGTTCCGTGTCCGGAGTGTAACATAAGAAGTGCTTTTTTTTTTGTTCTCGCTACTGAAATCTTTATAAGGATTCGCACCCATGTATAAAATGTCACGTCAGTGGAGTAAAGCTCCTGTGACGTGACCAGTTAAACATAGTTAGCTTGAGACTTGCTGTCGTAACATGAAATTGTTACATTTAATAATCCCGTATAATTTACTTACGTGATTATGTATAAATAATTCATTAATTTATGAGCCGTTATCTGCAATATGTTTTCTTACCGAGTTTCTAGAATAGTCAATAATTCATGGAAAATATAATAGTTAGTTAGCTGAACGCGTATTTTCCGCACTTAGTCTCACGATTGATGTTAGACGACCGATGTTGAACAGTACATCCCCATCGTTTCTGGAGAATTGTTTCTTTTAAGAAGCCTTGCCCATTGGATGCTCCACTTCTGCAGTGTAAGAACATATGAGCTTTGTTTCAGTATATTTCCTCGGTTTCCATACAGCTACTTATTTATTAATGTTGAAAAGGTCTTTACTGAGTGAGCAATGGCATAATAACACGACTACTAAGTGGCGTAATCTTTTTCTAGTAAAACGTAGCAGTTCGCGCGATACGAAAACACTGAGATATACATAAATACCTTATTATTATAAGTAGTGTTCATGGAAACTAGTTTAGTTTACTAGTAAATTATACTCGCTATCGGTACTATAACGTAGTTTGTTCATAACTTAAGACATAATTGTCGATAAACTACCGAGGTTTTCGAAGGATGATATTAAAAAGGTAGACTACGATAAGATCGCGTCTTAAACTTTCGATCGACTTTCGCTCACACTGGCGTAGCTCGCCTTGAAAAGTAGTCTCTTTAAGAATAGAAATATCGCAGCAGAATAATTGTCTACGGTAATGTGGTTTCTTATGCAGGTGCTATGCTATCAACAAAAGAGTAATGTGTGACTCCTTGCGCTGACAGCATATCAACTTCCCCTTCCTTCACTGGTATTGCAAACATTAACCAACTGTAGGGGGGATGGTGGCATAAAAAATATAATCCAATACGCTGGCAAATATTGATCTCCAAATAAACTACCAATACCCAACATTCGAAGTCAAAAGTTCGTGTCCACATTTGTAAGATTCTACCGCTTTTATATGTGCCACAATATGGCCGAACGTGCGGCATTGTGCCACCTGCTCGCAATAATAGCGCCGAATGTTGATACGAAAAGTTACGACAGCATAAATATGTCACACACCATTACACTTTGGTGGGCATAACACCTTATTTGTATTAATTTAGTACCAAACTACACAATGTATTACTAAGAAACTGTATTACCCTAACAGTATTTTAAGTCTGCATTACTTTTATTTATGATTTCACTTGCCTTTCATATATTGCAAAGGTTTTATGACCGTATGAAAAGAGGCATCCAGCGAAGCAATAATTCAAAGTATTTTTAGGTCAAGCTTTCCAAGTTCGGTACAAGAACGAAAAGGCTATTTTCACATTCACACACTTGCACGGATAGAATTTGAAATATTGCTGTACTGATCTCGAGAACTTGGACGTAATTCATCATATCGTTCAGGAAAATATTCGAATACCATTTGTTTTGTAGAGTAATTGTAGTACAGAGGGATCGTTGGCATCTGTCACTGCATAGTGCAATTTGGTGCCATTTGCCCAAAAGTGGTTCTGTGCCAAATGTGTAATAACAAATGCGGAGCTTGTCAAAACTTTGCATGAGGCGGTAATGAGCGGTTTATGACTGAGCTAAAATGGCAAGCCTAGCGATAAAACTGTTTTGTTGCTTTAATTTTAAGTTAGTCTAGACTTTGCTTTATAAAATAACGTACTACCATGTCAGCTTTTATGTGGAATTATGTAGAGGTGTGTCACTGTATTACACCACTCAAGATTAGGTCATGCGTTATAGTGGCCACCGGTTATGTCGTCTACTAGGTACCATACTACCAATATGACTTTCCTTATTATAGACTGGAGCCTGTGTAAGCCGAAAGGCCTATATTCCATGAGGGGTAAGCAGAGCATATTTTGCTTTATGTATATGATTTTGGAACCCACGTAATACGCTGTTGAGAATGCCTTTGGTCAATCGGTCGCAAACTTAGCTGCAAGACCAACAAGGCTGTCATGAACATACTGAAAAAAAAACATCAATTACATAATATTAGATACCCGATCCTGCATGTGAGCTCGTTTTTAGCGATAGGCTTTTAACATAAGCAAAAGCTCTACTCTGCTAAGCCATGGAGCGAATTTTATTCTTATTTATAACATTTGGGAAAACAAACTGAAACATACTTTTCTAATTCAAAAGTTTTAAAGACAAAGACTTCCTTAGTATCTAGTCTACATAGTTAATATCCACATTTTGCTGGGTTATTGTGATGTAAACTAATTGAGCATGAATGGCATCGTGCAAAACAAAGAATGGCGTCTTACAATACTAATAATCTAAAACTACGTCCTAACTAATATTATAAATGCGAATGTGAGTTTGGCTGTTTGTTACACTTTCACGCCTTAACTACTAGACCGGTCATCATGAAATTCACAGACACACGTTGTCAGGGGTGCAGAAAAGGACATAGAGTTCCATTCATCCAGAAAAATGAAATGATATCAAATCATCATTAAAATTTATTTGCGCAGATGGGTACAGTGGTCAATATGTTACAAATTATGTTAGGTTTCTCCATACTCCACCCTGAGTATATTATAAATATGATAATAATAAAGATATAAAAATAATATTAAAAATGACTGTTACTTGTACTGTTCCCGAAGGATATAAATTTATTGACAAACAAACAAACTCACATGCGTATTTATAACGAAATGAATTGAATTGAATAGTTAGGTTTAAGAACAGAACAATAATATAACGAAAATTAAGAACATCATTCTGTAGATGTAACCATTATTTGTGGATCGTACTATTTTTATGTCATTCTTAATCTCTAATATATTATGAACGATTGAAGCAAAGTAACGAGTTCCGCGAAGATTTATCAGATTAAAATGATTAAACTCTTTAGTAGAATTTTATTACCTAGATACTTTGAGGAAATAGGTAATACATTATTACGAAATTATTGTTTAATAATAACAGGTATTTCTGAGAATGAAATTTCTCAGGCATTCAGAGAAAATAACGAGAGCAGATACTTCGAGGAACTTTTTATAAAGTGTAATTTTAATAATAATATTTTATATTATATTACATACACACAACACCATCTAGCCTAAACTAAGCAGAGCCTATACTTTGGGTACTAGAAAATGGATAAACATACATAAGTATATACTTTTTTTTATAAATACTTGCATAATTATTTGGAATAGAAACACCCAGAAGAAGACAAACATCCATGTCAAAGTCAAAGTCAAAGTCAAAAATCATTTATTCATTTAGGTCACAAAGTAACACTTATGAACGTCAAAGTATATAGGTTAGTGAGTTTACTAAGTTAGTGAAGCTACATTTAGCTTAGTTGCTAGGTTCAGGCAAAGGGTAGAGCCTATGAGAAGAAACCTGCATGAAACTCACGGCCACTCTTTTAAATCGCCAGTTAAATATAATTTCAGTATTTTACAACTCAAATTAACAAGGTGTTACAGCCATTATGCCATATACTACTGACTATAAAAAACTAAAGATAATAACAATAATAACTTAATAATATTATAGAGAGGAAATCATTTGAGCTAAGATATATTATTTAATATAAATCTAAAATAGCCAGTAGGATGGCATGATGGCGCATACACTTACACTTTGTGACTATGCAAAGGCTTAAATTGACTTATAAGTAATACAGATCTTTGAATCATGTATGCAACAAGCAACTAGCTCCATGAGTTTTTGTCATTTAAGTAGTCGTTGACTGAATAATAACCCTTCCGAATAAGTTGTTTTTTAAAGGCGTTTTTAAATTTAAACAACGGTAAATTAATTATATTAATAGGTAATTTATTAAAAAAACGTATACCGAGTCCCGCAAATGTATTGTGAACTTTATGTAAAATATCCATGCACACAAATGTTTGTCTTGTGCGGATATCGAACCCGCAACCTCGGGCGTGGCAGTCGGTTACACCAACCACTACGCCATTGAGACCGCCAACATTTCGTCATTTCGTGTGCTGCATATAATGATATTGTCTGATGCATCTTTATTAACTATTTTTTTATACTACTAAGGTGGCAAACAAGCATACGGTACCTGATGGTAAGTGGTCATCGTAGCCTCTGGTGTTGCAGACCAGAGGCATCATTTGCGCCGACCCTTTAGGAAAGAAAGTGAGAAGGAGATAGAGCGGGAAGGGGGAAAGAGGGTGATTGGGCCTCCGGCACTCTCACTCACCGAACGAAACACAACAGTAGGAATACTGCTATTTCACGTCGATACTCTGTGAGAGGGTAGACCTTCCCCGGTCGAGCTGGCCCATTCATGCTGAAATCAGCGAGGCTCTACTACCTTTTCTACTTTAAGGTACATACATACATAATCCCATATCTCCCTATATCTTCGAGTAAGAAATGGTGTATTATCCCCATATTGCGTCAGCTATGTTTTTATTTGCTACTAGATTATGCCCGCGGCTTCTCTCGCGTAGATGTAGATTAGTAAATATGTAAGATTAGTAACTGTACTTTTTTCTGAATGATACCCTATCTCCTTTTCTGTTGCCCTAACAACGTGTATGCGTAATTTCACGAAGGCCGGTCGAGTATTTACGGCGTGAAAGCGTAACAAACAAACAAACTCGCATTTATAATATTAGTTAGTATTAATAAGGAGCGAGCCTATAGCCGGCAGTGGGCACAGTTCCAGATTCCGGTTACTGAGTATTTCTCGTCAGAAATACTCATAATTATTTTGTCCGACTCGGGCATCGAACCCAGGTCCTTATGCACAGCAGTCGCATCCAAAACCGCTACGTTACCAAGGTAGTATTTTTTAATATTGCCGAAGTAAAACCTAAGCCTTCATTCTCCTTAATATTCATATTTAAAATATCATACGCCTTTATTGCTTCTTTTTGTGTGAATAAGGAACACAATTTCGCATTTATAATTTTAGTATGAATACGTGTCTCAAGGTCTCCGCGGTAGCCTAGACTCTAATAAAAGATAAATGGTACAATATAATCCTTCGTTATACGCTGTATTCAAATTTCCCTCTTGTAGCTAGCGAAATTTGAAAGGTGGTTTATTCAAAACTTTAATTTAACATAAACGCTTTTAGATTACCACATAACAAAATATTAGACAACAGGTATTAATCGTGCTGATTAGTATTTAACCTAATGAGAAGCGGTGGCACAACCGAACGGTGGACATGATAGATTATTTTTATAAGTAGTAGAGCCTCGCTGATTTCAGCATGAATGGGCCGGCTCGACCGGGGAAGGACTACCCTCTCACAGAATATCGACGTGAAATAGCAGTATTCTTACTGTTGCGTTATGTTCGGTGAGTGAGAGTCCTGGACTTATGGGTAAGTGTAGACCTAAATTACTCAAACAGTGCATATCATACCAATCGTTTTACTGATATAATACCCAAAACACTTACTTAAAGCCTTGACATCTTACACATGCCTATACACACAGTATAACTATTGCACATAGCCACGATTCTGATCACGTACCGCATCACACGCAAATTTCTAACATCATCCATATTATCAACTTACTTCATTTAACGTGCAATGCTTGGTCTTGGCCCGCCTGACATTGTTTTACCCCTTCAAAAGAGAGAGTTACCCAAATTTTCGAATATAGTAATATTAATAACCATTTTATTTCGCATGGCATTGACGCATAGATGTACGTTACGTAGACCTTAAGGACTAACATACCTACAATTTATGTTAGTATTTATATAACTTAATCCTAATCCTATCCTAATACTAATCCTATCCTATCCTATCCTAATTCTAACTAATATTATAAAGGCAAAAATGAGTTTGTTTCTTTGTTACCTTTTCACGCCTAAACCACTGAACCGATCATACTGAAATTTTGCATATACGTTGTCAGGTGTACAGAAACGGACATAGGCTACCTTTTATCCCGAAAAAAATACTGTTCCCGAGAAAAACAACAATAACGTTCTTATGATAATAGATGGCGCCACGTGTCTTTCGAATCATGATTGAATTATATTATTACAAGCAGAGTATAACCCGAATTGATTGTCAAATTCTAAATTAACGCAAGCGAGGCCGCGGGCAATAGCTAGTAATAGCATAATGTATGATATGTATTTATGTAATTTCGTTCTTCCAAACCCAAGTACCCAACCTCGAGTTTATAGCGCGACATTATATAGACGTAAACACGTATACCTAATGAGGTCTCAATCCATTAGAAGGTTGCAGAATTAATAGGTAGTTACAAGGCATGTCGGCTTGGAGGGCGGACTGCGGTCGGATCGTCTTACCGCTGGCTTGATTGTCGCATTACTTACTTATTATATACTTAGTATTACTTGCTTAGTGCTCCAACCGCACCAACTGAAGGTTGCGGATTCGGTTTCTCGGAGAAGATATAATTGTACGTATATACCTATACATATATGTGTTGTGTTGTTATTGAGACGTTTAGTGGTGAAGATTTCTGGTTATGTTGTGTTGAATTGACTATGTGCTCTTTCTAATTGAGACTATAGACAAAGGATAGTAGATTTTAGAATTGTCAGTTATATGAAGAATGTGTCATGAATGTAGATAGAGATTTTCTTTGCGTTTTGTCTGTTTTTATTATATAGTTACATGTATAATACAACTGCCTGGCTGATCCTATGGAATATAAGTTTGCGCTTGTACTTAATCATAAGGACTGCCAATCGATCAGACAAAGTGTTATTCAGTTTTTCTACTATAAAGTTCTTATAAGCGAAATGGTTTAGGATCACCCCTCATTTACAAGGTACCTTAAAAGCTATTCAGCACAATGTACTAGGTTTGTAATAGATAATCATTTGTGTGCTCGCAAATAGCCGTAATCCATATTGCTGCGAAGAGTTTCTTCAGTAAATGTGGTAGTCATGAAGGTAGGCTTGGTAAAATGAAAGCCTTATTGATAAGTTTTGCCGCAACTTAGTCCGCGTAGATTACACGCGCGATTAGACGCGCTTAGTAAGTCATTATCGTGAGTCACACTATTGACCATAATTTCGGTTTGTCAAAACGGAATAAGGTAACACTTAGCATACGAGTGTATTTAATTTCATCGATGCGAAATTATAACACCGCTTGGAAATTCTTTCAATAGTTCTGAATGGATTTTAATGCTTAGTGCTCGAACAAACAAACGAACGGACATGAATTTACAAAACATTTGTATTTATAAATATTTTATCGTACAATATGCGTGATACAATTGGTCGACGTCGTCCTTCGTAAACAATAAACCAAAAATGGAAATGTTATTTGTAGTAATGATATACCTATATAAAAAAATACTGAAGTAGTGTGAAATTGTCATTTTAGTTTAAGTATCAGCACATAAAACAGGAAGACATCGTCACACCTCCAAGAACTGGTCTTGAAAGTATCAACCGAGTAGATTTCTCATCGAGTTCTAAGTAAAATGAAACGTGCACTAATAAGCGTGTTTCCAGCGACACAGCAATTCGATTTCGATCGATACTTAGCGTTAATTAGCGTTAAAGGTTGAACAATGAAGTTGTTCAATCAACCGAAACTGCCGGACAATCGGATGGTCAGGGACGATGGCTATAATTGTCATAGTGTACTGACAGATTATGTTGAATGATTTAATTATAAAGACAGAAGTATTTGTGACAGTGGCGATCGAGTTGTTAATCGATCAGTGAGAGAAATAAAATAGAACCATCATGCTTTTATAAGCATAATCCGTACCTTGCCATGTTTTTTTTTTTATTTTTTTATTTATTTTATTTTGCTCGTCAAAATGACCATACTCCACCTGATGGTAAGCAGTCGTGTGGTCTAAGAGCAGTGGCCTCCACATCGCCCCCACAGTAGCCGAGGCGATGTTGAGGTCTCTACTTTGACGGCCTGAGAAGATGCTAAAAGCACGTTATTAACATGTACGTCGATATGTGGTATCCTCTAATATAAAAACGTTTAGTCCTTAGAGCTTTTTATCTCTTGGGCTGGCATTTCGAACCAGATTTTGTTAGACTATAAAACTGAGGCTGAACCTGAGAATAATAAGGATAAGAAAATAATAATTTAATTGAGTATAAAAGTAAATCTATTTCTTTTTGTAGTTATTCAATAATAACTGCCGCATGAGGCATAATTCGCAATGTTTTACAAATATTTGGACAATGAACTCAAATAACGCTCACATTGAAACAATTATCGGAGAGGACATCAAAGTTTTTCCCGTGTGAACCAATCCCCAATGCATAGCGAGGTGTAGTGGTGAGTTGACAACTTTTACTAAATTTCGAGCAACGTTTAAATTTGTAATTATTTAAATCTTTGCTATGATATATGAATTCGTATTTATATATACCTACCTCGATAGTCCTGTGCCAAGGCGTGCTATATATGTAGTAGATACATAGGTATCGGTTACGAAACATAAGCATTGGCAAGACTCATTATATGCTTGAAACCTAAAACTAGCTGGCAAAATGCTAGTGCAATACACTTCTTTCAGACATGTTAATATTATAAACTGCCTAGTCAGTCATGTAGAATATACCTCTTTTCTTCTCGTATTCCTGATCCGTGATTCGTGATCCCTCAAAGCCAGCTTTGACGGTCGGACTTACGATACTTAGGACTATTACACACATTCCATATGTGTCACGTATGTAGATAAACGAGCCCAGTTTAGCAATAAATTTAAATAATGTCACTATATTTCATAATAGTATTAGTATAATATTACACATTTGAGTTCAAAATAACACTGTAACAGCGTCAATAGTGATTGATAGCAACATTGATAGATACATTTTGTACAAGAAGCCCTTAAAATAAATAAATGGAAAGAGAAACTTAGGACATATTATATTTTGTTAGGTAAATATTTATAGTTGATCCTGTGGATAGACTCCCATCTATCTAAGTCTTATAAGCGAATCAAAGCTGGCTTATCACGATCAGTTGTAATTGAAAGTAAGTGAAAACCTCAACAATTGTCAGTGTTATGTATCACGTAAATTAATTTGAAGGCAGCATATTACATCTTCTGCCAGCAACGGCACTTTGTTGAACGAAATCAGGACGTAGAGGTACTTCACGTTTCGTATAAGCTTTATCTATTGAATTGCAACCTGAAGAATCTATTCTATTCTCAGCGAAGCGGAACAAAACGCTACTGTCTAGAAGTGATATACTACTTGCACTCGATAAAGATAGTGATCGTTGTATCGAGGGTCAATATGTTATACCTGCTATAACCAGACATGCTTTTAAAAAACAAAAATGTGCCTCGCGATCTGGGACTCGATAGAGAGCATCTCTATCTATTGCTAGCATCGCGAACGACTTTACATACAAATAATTGTCATAAGCCATACCAGATGTATGTGGAAAACACCGGTATATGTACCAACATATTGACCAAGACATACGACATTAAGTGTGACAAATGCCACTTAAACAATTTCTAAGCGTTAGGTTAGGTTAGCACAGCAGAATCTCCACTTAACTTAGGTATGTAGTTCCACTTGGTAAGGCAGCTCGACTGGAAAAATAACTCCGTCCTACAGTAAAGAGTAAATAACGACTGTAAATAAAATGAAGTAGGTGTAGTGCGATCACTAAACGAACTTTATTTTGTTTACCTGCGGCAAGCAGGGTTCCTAGAGAGTAGGTCTTGGCTGTACAACAACTACTTCTTTAAAGCTTGGCGTTACACGTGGTATGCCCTGGTATTATAAGTGCAAAATATCAGCTCGAGGCTGTGGAGTCAATTGAGCGTAAGGCCAGGAAACTTATTGGCGATGACCAACTGGTCAACGCACAACTCCAAAGTTTAGAGCATCGTCGTAAGGTTGCCAGTGTTTCGGTTTTCTAACGGATACATTTCGGAAACTTTGATTCCACCTTACCCATTCTACCATCGGACGACCAGGCAAACAGACCACCACCACAGGTACATGGCGGATATACCACATTTACGCACGAAGCCATTTGCTTCCACTTTTATAATGCATACCGCAAAGGAGTAGAACTTATTACCTAGGTCTGTTTTTCCCTATGAGTACAATCTGGGTGTATTTAAGTCCGGAGTGAATATAAATATTCTATCTTCTAGGCAAGTGTGCTCCATAGTCAACTGCATCGACACTTAACATCAGATGAGATCGCGGCCAAACGCAAGCCCATTACAATTTTTTTTAAAAAGTGCACATGCTACTGTAACTGCTATCCTTCAGGCAGACCAAATACCTGTTTGCCAACTTGCTTGTACGAAAAAACCGTACACTACACAGATAGTTTTCGACACGTTCACTGCATGATAACGAGAATATCTCCCGAGCTATGTGCCGACTATTCGCGTCCAAAATTCATATCATAAAGTCAGTTGACAGAAAAAACTCCAAAACAATATTTATAAACTGTTCCACACGAAAAAACTTCCGTTATTCGGCAGCTTTCAGTTTACATATTGTATGAAGTTTTGACAGTTTTGAGAGCGCCTAAAATGTGAAACGAGCGCTACAAATATTCTATACTCTCATCTGCACTCAAAATACATATTTATAGCAAACTAGTATGTGTTTCTTTTATATACAGCAATGGTCGTGCCAGATAGTAGGCAATTACAAAACCTATAACCGCTTGCAATATTAAGAGTATTACTCCCGCGATGTTAACCTTAGGGATAAGGAATTAAAGTCAAGAAGAGAGGCATCTTTTTCCTCTATCTATATATCTAGGATATATCTAAGATCGATAGATACATATGTGTCCCCTAGTCACCAGGCAAAATGCAATAACAATGTCTCTAATCTTATGCCAGTTGCCTGTAAGTGGTGCTTCTCCAGACGAGCTGGCTCATACATATGGTAACGGCAAGGCACTCTGCTCTACTCTCAATATATGTACATAGGCCTATGTACACCAATACTAAGAGAATTCCTTGTACATTCAGCGATACCTATAAGTCGATAAAAAATAGAGATTTTGAATCGCTTTACCATACACAATAATGACAATTGCTAGTCTTTAGAGAAGTCATGGTAAAATATTGTTATTTGTATAACAATTTATTAATATTATAGAACAATAATAATACATTGTAGCACTAGCGACGCGCCCCAACTTCGCACGGATAGTACAAAATCTTAACAAATTATACACCTAAACCTTCCTCATGAATCACTCTGTCTATTGGTAAAAACCGCATGAAAATCCGTACAAAAGTTTTTGAGTTTATTGCGTATAGACGCGGCGGGGGTCTTTGTTTTATAATATGTAATGATTGGTATTTAATTAAAATTTCGCCATCGTTAGAAGCACACTATAAATAAAGATTCTATGTTTACCGGTTGCATTAGTACTTAATGGTGCTATTTATAACAGTAAAACTCATATAAAACTTGTCATGAAACCCACACTTGGTCAGCATAAACACAAACTAGTCCTTTAGGACCAATGCGGAAATCAAACTATGAAAGTTACGGATTATTGTTGACAAAAGACTTACAAATCCGAATAAATGAATATTGATTTAATACGAGGCTGCCGTACAAAACTAATAATGAACTCGAATTATATTCTAAAATATACTTTCATCATATGGTCACATTAAAACGTGTGGGTGAACTGTTTACATAAATTAATCATCAATTTGGTTAAAGTTTGGTCAGAGTTTTAAAGCCGGTGCTTTTCCTAGCACATTATATTTATTTATTAAGACCTACAATGTACACAACACTTAAGACAAATAAATTATTATTATTATTATTATTATTACTCAAACTATCTATATACCAAATTTTACTAATAATAATGAAACGTAACAAACAGACAGCGTTACATTCAGATATATAAATTACTAGATTTTGTCCGCAGCTTTGTTCGATTTAATCTAGATTATGTCAACAAATTTCTATCCCTTGGGCACAGTTCCTTTTTCAGGATGAAAGGCATCCTATGTGCAGTTCTGTACCTCTGACAACGTGTATATGAAATTTCATGACGATCGGTTGAGTAGTTAAAGCGTGTAAGCGTAAAAAACAAACCAACAAACTCACATTCGCATTTATAAAATTGGTTAGGATTAGATTGCTTCTTGATGTACGACGTAAGCGTAAATAACTGCCGATCAAGAAATCCCAGTCTTATTCGATAGAACACAATATTCGTAGGATTTTCTGACAAAAAAATATCAGTATCACCAGTAGACATCAAACTGTTCACAATCAATTTTATAGTACGACGAAAACTTAGTTAATAATAATATAATATTCTTTCACATACACACAACACCATCTAGCCCAAACTAAGCAGAGTTTGTACTATGGGTACTAGACAATGGATAAATATACATATATACTTTTCTCTTTTTTGTAAATACAAACACCTAGACCAAGATAAACATTCATATCCATGCACACAAATGTTTGACTTGTGCAGGAATCGAACCCGCGACTTCAGGCGTGGCAGTCGATTACACTAACCAATACGCCATCGAGGCCGCCAATATGCATACCTATGTGACACCTCTGCACCCTTGCGAAACATACGGACGTGAAGTAATGACAAAATTTAAATACAATGCTCGTATTGACCAAAGAGACAGCATTGATCCTGTCCTACGTCTAAGAAACTATCATCCCAAAGGTACACTTTAAATATGTATAACGTTAGGGTTCGTATGCATTGACAATTGCGTTGCGAATGTTACAATGTGCTATCTGTTCACATAACTACGTTGCAAGAATTAAAATCTTTATAAAAAACTCAAGTGCAAGCTGAAGTGGCAGTGGGCTGGCCATATCGCGCGAAGAACCGACAACCGCTGGGGTAAGCGTGTTCTTGAGTGGAGACCGCGACTCGGCAAACGTAGTGTGGGACGCCCTCCGACCAGGTGGGATGACGATCTGCGAAAGACTGCAAGCAGATGCTGGATGCGGCAAGCTGAAGACAGGGCGCTATGGCGCTATTTGGGGGAGGTCTATGTCCAGCAGGGGACTATTATAGCCTGATGATGATGATGATGATGAAAAACTCATAAAAGACTAGTTCCTTAATATAAATATTTCCTATGTTATTTGGGACTCGACAAACAAAACGGACGCAAAGAACACGGAGTCTCGGAACAACTATTTGTGGATCACACAATATGTTCCGTATGGTGTTCAATACACGCAGTGACCACTTAAACCATTAGGCCATATACAGCTGATTAAATTCACTACGGGTCAGAAGACAGTTTAATTTATCCCGGTACTATGTTCCGTATGGTGTTCAAAACACGCAGTGACCACTTAAACCATTAGGCCATATACAGCTGATTAAATTCACTACGGGTCAGAAGATAGTTTAATTTATCCCGGTACTGCCCGAATGTCAAAACTATGTGCTTGCTGAACTTGGCTACATAGGAGATACAGTGATAGGCGTATGAGTAAGATAAGTCCCAATAAATAAATACTGCGCTATTTTTGACGTGACAACGTCTAATAAATCGATGAACGCCGGCTGCACGCACGAAAAGGATGACTCATTGTCCCGTTACGCTCATTGTCCCGTTACGCTCATTGTCCCGTTACGCTCAATGTAACGTTACGATCGGAGCGAGAGCGCTACACGGGCGAGCGAAAGGCACGTTATGACGTTGCCACGTTAAACTATCGTCCGTAAACCGACTTTACAGACAACCAATTTTTTTATCTAGTACTGTTTATAACTAGCACACGTATGCCGTACTTATTTATCCTGTTTACTACTAAATAAAGCCACAACTGCACGTAGGGAAGTGCACGAATCGCGAAATTTGCAAGGCGTAAAATTTCGCTATTACGCAAACAGAATTTCAGTAGTCTTAATCATAAAAAAAACATATTAAGACTTAATACGTTCTACTTAAAGTATTGACTGAGTCTAATAAACGTCCTGTAAAAATCATTACTCATAAACTTTCCATAAGACATTATTATCCACAGCATCATTATGAGCCAAGTTAGCATTTTTATGCACTTATTTCAGTTTCTTTTAACGAGGTTATAAACTTCTTGTAAGTTTTCTTAGTAAGATCACGAGCAATAAAACGTGCAATAACTGAACGTGTGTATCGCAACGTCGCACATTAGCCAATGTGTAAGCGCCCTTCAGGATAAATATACGTAGATGTAAACAAGTTCATCACAATGGAATACCTGTGCTTCCCTCGAAACTATTCACAGACGAACGCCGTCGCACTGTTGTAGCCGACCGCTTTTAAGGGGGACATACTCAAACATCGTTCCGAACCGCTTTAGTTGTACACCGCAGTCCCTCGGGCCAGCATTCGACCGCAGACACGAAATCTGGTAACAAATATCTTCAAATATACACCAAGGATTATATGCCTCACGTGTATTCCATTGAAACGCACACACACACATCAGGCTAAGCATTTTTTACGTTTACTTACGTATTTTCACCGAGCTACGTAAAGGTAAATTACATAAATAACTATTGGACTTACTACCAAGCAAGGCTAAATGGCAAATATATCAATCCAAACAATCTATATTTTTACATAATAGGATAGAGAGAAACACTTGGTGTACTGATGTAGTGGCAAGGCGACCATTCGTGCGGTATACTTTATATAATATACATAACGTATATTAATTCCTTTAAATTAAAGTATGAAAGAAGCATAATTTTATTAAACTTAAGAACTTCGCACCTGCTACAATATACCTGAAAATGTTCAAGAGATACTTTGTCCAAAGTAATAAAATGAAAGGAATACGCTTTAGAAAAGGATGGTGAACTTACTCAGAGCTCTGTTTTATTTAATTTTGTCCTATTCTCTTGCGACCGACTGCACAATTTTCAGTGAGCACTAATAAGTACCTGATATTATTACTAAAAAGTCGACATCTTTGCAATATCAATCAAATAATTGAGGGAAACTGCCGATACCCGTTCCTTCACGCCAGGGCATGCAAGGGTTAAAAAAAGTGACGCAATAAGGGATAGTACTAAAGAAACTAAGGGCTTTCCTCTTATGTAGTTGAAGAGTTTATTCGATTTTCTTAGTATTGCAGCAGAAGAACTTATAAATGAAATTTGTAATTAAACGGTTGCCTTCGCACTACCACTGCTAATACGCCGTGTGTGTGTTGTATATTAGATGCCGATGCGGTACAAATAATTGTGTCATCCACAAATAGTTGTGTCTAGTCTGGGTGTTCCTTGTGTCCGTTGTTTCAATGTTTGTAGAGTCGCCCGAGACACAAGAATGATTTCTAATGCCAATTGCCGCTTAAAATAGAAGTAAAATGCCATGCTATTCCATACTCCAAACTAATTATTAGATAAAAATTACTTCGCCTTTTGTTATGTTTTCGTGACAAGAGCGCCCCGCAGGCTTTGATGAAATTTGGTATGGAAACAATGACGCCAGGAATGCATAATTATGACATTATAGGCTACTTTTAAAAACAAGCGATCAAACACACTTATAACAGACATATTTGCATCAAATTATTGGTTTGCAAAGCAGTTTGTTTCCTTAGCCTTTGAAGATGGTGTGTATGTGCGTAGATTTTTAACTTAAATTACGTTGTGTAAAAACATACACAATTACTAACCTCGCTAATTATTAAATCTTAAAAAATAATAAATTTCGGTTACTTTTTTTAGTAGTCTGTTGTTTATATATATATATATATGTATAATAACAAAATATATATGTATTTTACTGACCTATTATCGTCTTAACCAAGTATTAATTGGACCCAAATATGTACGAGACATATAAACACTTGATTACACAAGAATAATACCTCTGTAATACTTAAAATAATATAAGGAGACTTCTCTCGACCTCGCCCCTGTTGCACATATTTCGTATCGCCTTTGTATTACCGGCACGTCTCAAACTACTGTAATGCAATTACAAATAGTTTTCTAGTTTCTATCTCCGAATAAAGAAAATTTTCTTAAAGAAATCCAATAACGGATACCACTGCAGTTTTCTACAAGATGGTTTTAAACTGGAAACTACCTGAAACTTATCCTTACTAATACTATAAATATTAAAGTTTGTGGATATGTTTGTTATTTAATTACGCGCAAACGGTCAAACAGATTTGAATGAAACTTGGGTAGGATACTCTGTATACTGTACGCGTTTCTAAGGGATTCAGGTGACGTCGCGGGCAGAAACTAGTTTCAAGTCAGTTAGTTGTTCCAACGTTTGGGTAAGAAATCCCCTTATGGGATAAAGGAATGACAGTTATTTATCATTTGTGTACACAAAACGAACAGCTTCAAACAGTTAGGATGATGAGCGAGGAAATACACGCGTACATAATAAATTGGAAACGTGTATCATAATAAACATGAAGTGCCAAGTGTGAAATTATAAATGAGAAAGTTTCGATGTACGAAGTGGAGTTATATGTTAGGACTGAATCATACGCAAACGGCTGGGTTTGTTCAGATGTTTGTTATTAGTATGGTCATAAAAGTACTGCTGCTCTTTTATTTCGTAGTATATAAAAATGAGAATGTTAGAAGTGATTAACCAGCGATGTTGTTGGCGAAGTGGTACGATGCGGTGCAGCGTAATTAGCGAAGCAATGCGATGTAACTCATTCTGCAGCTAAAAGGTACGTACGTATTATTCAGGTGGTAAATCAATCAATCGATAATGACTGCGTTGCATGATTCTATGACTAGTAGTTTATGGCTATTATCGTATTGACGTTGACTTGAAGCATTTGTGCCTCATAAAAATATACTAACTAGCATTTTCCCGCGTTTTCACTTACACCAGGATGACGGGTACCTTTTGGTTTTTTCTGTTTCCTTCCCTAACAACGTGTATGCAAAATTTCGTGATGATCGGTCGAGTAGTTAAGGCATGAAAGTATAACAAACAAACTCATATTTAAATATTAGGTTAAGATGGGAATGCGGCTACGTTTCCTTTATTAGCTTCTAATAAGTATAATATAAATTTACAATTACACAATGGTCTCAAGAGTGGTCCCGCGGCAAGCAATTTTGAATTTTCGAAGTTACGTACCCATACAACTTCTTCAAGAAAATTTGCCTGTTTAACACCCGTTAAATAGTCTAATACTCCTGAAGAAGTTTTGTGAAAAGCTCTAATTCGCTGTGGTGCATCATGGTGGACTATGGTCTAGCAGTGTGACAGCATTTAGAATTACCTAAATCACATAGAAGTGGAGCGATATCAAATTTTAGACAAACGGAGCCAGAAACAACATTTTGCAAACATATCGAGTTTATAATTTATTATATCTTGAAATTATACGGATTTTATTATCCTAAATAATATTATAAATGCGAAAATTAGTTTGTTTGCTTGTTTGTTTATTACGCTTTCACGCCTTAATTACTCAACCGATTAACATGAAATTTTGCATACACGTTGTCAGGGGTACAGAACTGCACATAGGATGCCTTTCATCCTGAAAAATGAACTGTGCCCAAGGGATAGAAATTTGTTGACATAATCTAGATTAAATCGAACAAAGCTGCGAACAAAATCTAGTAATTTATATATCTGAATGTAACGCTGTCTGTTTGTTACGTTTCATTATTATTAGTAAAATTTGGTATATAGATAGTTTAAGTTTCCGACCGAAACTAGTTATTACGGTCGAAACCGAATTTCGGCTTTGGTCTCAGTTTCGGCCGAAACCGAAACTTCCATCCTAACTAAATGCGAAAATGAGTTTGTTTATTTGTTACGCTTTCACGCCTTAAATATTCAACCGATCAGCATGAAATTTTGCATACACACGTTGTCAGGGGTACAGAATAGGACATAGGGTACCTTTCATCCAGAAAAAATAACTGTTTCAAACCTAACCTAACCTAACCTACATTTACGCGAGCGAAGCCGCGGGTGAAAACTAGTACATTTATATTTTTAAACCATATTTATGATATTAACTATTTAAATGTACAATTTCCCCGACGTTTTGTGGTTGCTTTTAAAGAACCATGTTCATCGAAAGACTAAGATGGTAGTCGTCTCAATGTCTTAAAGTATACTCTGTATAAAGTAGTTTCATTTCAACGTATAATAATCTCCTAAACTCAAGACAATATTATTATATCTACTACTGTTTCTAAGCGTAATAATACTTTTGTTCCTGCGAGTATTTTTTGTGCTTCAAATTTACAAAATTTAATTAGCAAGTCCTTTTTAGTAACAGAAAAAACATTTGTACATTTTCCGACTGAATATTGGAGAAAACTTCGTTATTTAATAATCGCTTTCAGGAGTCGGGACTTTGGTTAATGTTATTTTCTAGATTTTACCCGGTATTATGTGGCCTGTACTTGACTTCTCTTAAAATTACTTATTCTTCAGTTGTAAGAATGTAACCGGTAATAAATTTGTTTGTACCGGTAATAAAATTTTAACATTAATTTGAGTTTTGATAGAAATTAAACACGCGTTCTCTATAAAAATATAGTTAGATTCTTCAAAATAATTGACGCCAGACAACGACGATACTAACATTTCGCACAATAATTTGGCACGACATTGTTGAATTAGGTATCATATCGGGCTAGAATAAAAATGCCACAAAACCTGATGGCTCACGTTGTCATGAGTAATGAATAAAGTATCAGACGTTTATAAGATTATGACGGATATACAAGCAGAAATTATTCAGAGCTTTTGTTACATCTGCTGTGATAAGAACAGTTATTTCGTTTTCACCCGCATCATATTCGGTCGGGTTATATTCTATAGTAACGTCCTTTTTTTTAATATATATATATATATACGTAATGTAATACGTAAGCGAAAGAACCTAATCGTTTTCTAAAGAATTTTATTATAATAAATAACGCATATTTTCTATATTTTTCCGAATACTGTGTCGTTATGTTTGAACTTCGAGGTAAGTAACCTCTTATTTTTTATTAACCGCATAGGTTGACATAAAATATTTTAGCATTGTAAATGTTAATTAGAAAAAAGATGGACAAAGACTGCAACAAAATTTGTAACCTGCCAGTCTACAAACCTGCAGTAGCACGAATTAGAAAGAGCCTCCATTCCCGAAAACGACGAGTACTTGTTGTATTCCAATAGTCAATAAAAAATATCGACTTTGGAAAGATTCCTTAGAAGGGTTTGTGTTATCAGCAACTGTTCTAGCGGGTTACAGCCACTCTGCTGGTAGAGCAGTGATTCTAACATGCATGCTTTACAATTTAGATAAGACAAATCTAAAGTTTTCTAGACGCTTAAAATGCATGGCAATCTCGCAAAACCCTAAGCGATAGTCTCGCCCCTATTACTTGGGATTTAAAACATACCTGGCAAAAACTGTGATATATATCTGCTAAATCCCTCGTAGTTTATAATATATGTATAGAAGGCATGATGCCAAGTAATAAAAGATGAAACAGTCTATCTGCCACGTTAAACCTGTCTCTCTGTGACACGGACGAATTACCGGACTTGCTTTAACGACAGTAATTATTTGATAGCTTTTATGTACTCTCTGAAACGCAGAGATACTCTGCTCAGACAAGTACCACTCAGGCATTCGTACTGTGAGTGCAGCTAGTCATCAGTGTCCCAAAAGCGAATTCAACCCGTGAAGTGCAAAGATGTGCACCGTTTGGATTCTACGTGTTTGACGTGACCGAATTAGGAGTTTATAGTCAGACGCAAACAGTCGACTATGTTCCGGTTTCTAAGCACTTAATATAAAACGAAGTTATTGCCGTCTTTATAACTTCATGCTATCAAGAACTTCGTACGGAAAAACCGAAAAATAGTTTTAGCGAACAAAGAATTGCACTTGAAATTTCTAGAACGCCATTAAAATACCAATGAAGTACATTCGTAGTCTCACGCGTGTATGTATATCACTAAGTATATTATTATACCAATATTTCTTGTTTTATGTTTTTAGGGTCCTACGTACGTGATACTGGCTGGGCCAACCTATTGCGGAATATCACGCATATTTCTAGACTCTATGCATGTTGCTCAGAAAATGCTAACACAAAAAAAAACAGAATCTTCGCTCGACCATGGAACTCTTGACCTGACGATGCCAAACTTATACCACAGATTCAAAGACCAACAAAGTAGCTCGATATTTAAACTTAAACAAAGTAATAGAAATTCCTGATAGACATGGAACCGGTACATTTTAGTATAGGCCCAGCTTTTCAGGTATTCGCAAACCGACCATTAAACGAAAATAAGTAGGCCCAACTGTATAGTAGTAACCGAACCAATTTAACTGGCTAGGCTTGAACCGGCAACAGAATCGTGCCGCACCTATTTTTAGAGCACTCTGCTACTCGTTAGCACTTATTTTGGAGGCCTCCTGTTCCAATGAATATTTAAAATCGATCGAAACAAAACTTGCTTAAGAGATCATTTCCCAGACATTCTATTTCGAGGTTAAGGCGCCTCGATAGCCGGCAAACTTCTCTTACACGTTCACTTAAATAGTATCTTAACAAAATCTACTATGGGAAATCTAAAATATATATTGAAGACTTTAACGCGACTGCTTTGTGGCTCTAGCATTAATCCCGAGTCGAGTAAAGTTTTATTGGGTCTTTTGTCAATTAAATCCAGAACCTGACCCATACACGTTAAACCTAAAGCAACCGAAATATCGGGGAAAGAGTATACTATAATTTAAATCGTTTTAATAGCTTAGTGTTTTTAAAACAAACTGCGATAAAAGCCGTATAAAGTATTTTAATTTCAATGTATTTTGATAGCAAAAAACAGACGGCCTTCTGGGTACTACAATTATTCGGCGGTATAGTCAACGCTATTGTTTATTATTTGACGTTGAATCCGCGTACCGAATGACATTTTTCATGTAACATATACGTCTGATATTTCAACGTGGGTGGGTGACTTTTCATCGAGTCATTGTTAAACTTTCAGCTAGTCTTGTATGAATATAAGCTCAATACATTTATCTAAATCTATACTTCTATGCTAATATTATAAAGAGGAAAGATTAGATTTTTAGTTTGTTTGTTTTTGTAAGGATTTAACTCAAAAACAAATCATCCAATTTAAAAATTCATTCACTTTTTTTTAAGCAGAATACAATAATTTAATACATCTGCCAAACTGCACAGCAGTTTGTTGGCAGAAGTAGCTGCCATATTATAAAATTATTGTTATTACACTTTCTTATCAATAAATTACGTTTTTATTTTGACTATTAAATAAAAATAATAATAAGATAAAGAAAACTAGGATAAAAAAATAACATCAATAAATAATTAGAAAGTTATATTATCACTGAATAACATGCGCTATATTTTATTTTAAAAAGTACTGTTACTAGCATAACCTAACGTACTTTTAAGCAAGCGAAGTCGCAGGCAAAAGCTAATGTATAATAAAACTGACTACCTCACAAGTCTCGTTGTCGTCAAAATCCCAAATACGATTTAATTGTTTCTTATTGGCCAACAAAAAGAGAGAAGAGGGGTGTCCACCCCTTAGATATTTACTTTCTTTCCTTTATGTGAAAATATCTGCCTTAACAATACATATTTTGAGAACATTCCAACCTCCTACGGTTCATATGATAGAGAGCCTTTATAGTTGAACAGACAAGCGTAGGTTTTGTTAGAACCCTTTAGGAACGGAATCTTTTAAACAACAAAGATCATATCTCTAAAACAGACCTATGTGTGCGGAACAATAAAATCAACTGTAAAATGACCTCCAATCGTAATGAAAAGGTTAATACATAATACATACTATTCATTAGGTTCGAATTTTCCATTTCAAACAGTTTATATTATATAGATCCGCGTGTCTCTTTGAATCTGTCTATCCCTCAATGTCAAATCCATTATAAATTTATTTTTTATGTTTATGTAAACAAACACTTGCATTCCTAGCATTTATAATAATAACTTCTCTTCCCTGGATCCATTTAACACATTCTTTTTTTTTGCTTTTTTTATTTTGCTCATCAAAATGACCACACTCCGCCTGATAGTAAGCAGTCGTGTGGTCTAAGAGCAGTGGCCTCTACACCGCCCTCATAGCAGCCGAGGCGATGTTGAGGTCTCCACTTTGACGGCCTGAACACACATCACATCTCGCAACTCTTATAAAAATGAAATATTAAAGACTGTGTCTAACAATCAGTGACTCATAGCAAAATAATGGATACAGGTTAAAATATACAAGTGCACTCACTCACACACACATTGGTTTACACACGAGCACACAGCCTCATTCATCTATACACAGTCTTACACACCGTCACACTTAGACATGACAATATTATGATATAATATAGGCCAATAGAATAATCGTGTAAATTACATATAGATTTACATGTTTACTTTTGCTTGTAATAATTAGTTTTTTATTGTGTTCTTCGTAATTGGCGTACTGTCTTATTTATAATTTTAGTAATATTGAATGTCAGCTGTGAAGGACCTAAATGAAATAAATAAAATAAAGAAATAAATAATCCAACTTTAATCTGCAATTACTAAGCATTGTATAAGAAAGATACTAAATTCTAATACGCAGGATAAACAGCTTACGTAAATAGTCTTACGCCTTAATTCCCGAAAACCCTTTCGGTACATACCTACACCTCTGCGTACCCACGCATGACTATGACTATAGATCTATCGTAATAGGGACGAGCCTATTGCCATCTTCGAGGTATAGTTCCTGACTCCGAGCTGCTACTGAGATTTTCTTGAAAGAAAAATTCAATAGCATTTCGCCTGATTCGGGAATCGCAGCCGAGACTTCATGCATAACAGTCGCATTCACTACTCTAAACAATACAAATAGAACTACTAAAAAGTTATGTTACATTAATGTTTGGTTTTATATAACATGATAGTAAATGATCTATACATCTATACAAATAAATAAAATTGAAGTGTCTGTTTGTAATGTCAAAATAACAGCTTTTTATCTAATGCATATGAAAGTATATAAGGTACCTATACGAAATCATATATTTTTAAAATTTTCGTCTGTCTGTCTGTCTGTCTGTTTGTTCCGGCTAATCTCCGAAACGGCTGAACCTATTTTGACGAGACTTTCACTGGCAGATAGCGGATGTTATAAAGAGTAACTTAGGCTACTTTGATTCCGCGGAGATAAACACTTTTTAGTTAAAATCTACGCGGACGAAGTCGCAGCTAGCAACAGCTAGTAGTAAATAGTTACTAAAGCCTGTAGACAGTTTTAACACTATGAAATGAGAATTGCGACTCTTATAAAATAGTCGTTGTGCTGAAAACTCTTTGTCGACAGTAAGATAGTTTTTTCTGCCTTAAGAAGTCCTGACATAACAAGAACATAGTACAATAATATATGGTTACAATATTTTGTAAAGTGTGGGGGGTATGTATTTAACTAACGAAGTTGCTCCACGTTTAAACTTGAATGTCGGCGTACTTTACTAATAATAATACCATACTTCAGCGATAGCCCAGTGGGGAGACCAACAGACTGCAATGCAGAGGGTCTCAGGTTCGAACCCACGTCGCGCACCTCTGACTTTCGGAAGTTATATGACTTTTCGAAATTATGTGCGTATTGATTGACAATTATCGCCTGCTCCGTGCCTCGGAGACCACGTTAAGACGTCGGTCCCGGCTGCCATGAACATCTGTATGAGCAGTTTACCCGACAATGGATAAACATACATATATACTTTTTTTTTGTAAATACATACATATTATACATAGAAACACCCAGACCAAGACAAAAATCCATGTTCATGCACACAAATGTTTGACTTGTGCGGGAATCGAACCCGCGACTTCAGGCGTGGCAGTCGGTTACAATAACCACTACGCCATCGAGGCCGACAAATACAAGTTGTTTAGTATAAGCAATAATCGACGCATTCGTTTATGCAGACATGTATCGTCAGCAAAAGTGCGACATAGTTATTATTGCTTATACATTAAAAAGTAAAACAAATAGAATTATGTGGCGATGCTCGTACAACATCTATGGCAGTCGTTATTGGGAAGTCAGTGCCCTCTAATATCCTGACACTGGTCTAGCTTTAGGGTATCGTTAGCCTTCAGGTTGCGGAGGTCACATGGCAGTCGCTCCGTGTAAAAACTGATATCCAGTCAAATCCGGTTAGACTAGAAAGCCGACCCCAAGTAACTTGGGAATAATAAAGGCTAGGGAGAAGACCCTGTTTAAATTAACACTGTTGTGCACGTCTTTACAGTATATGCAGGGTTAGGCCATAGTTCAGCATGCTGGTCATAGCGGTTTGGCAGACCTCACATATACTCGAGAACATAATGTAGAACTCTCAGACTTACAGATTTCCTGACGATCCTTTCCCACACCGTTAAAGCGAGCGTAATTAACTATACTAGCGGTTGCCTAGTGCTCGAAATTCGACCAAAGTTTGCCTTTAAGATATTGCTGATATATTATGTCATTATATATTGATATTGTAACCATAGTTACGCGCTTTGACTGCGTGTGTCAAATGCATGGTTGTGTGCGTGTAGTGTTTTTTCATTAATTTAATGTATTTCTAATGCATATTTTATATAAATATTAGGATTCGTCACTTCTTCTCTGTATAAACTATAAGTGTGCGAAATTTCATACTCCTCCGTCCACCCAATTTTCGTAAAAAGGGATCCAAAGTTTTCGCTTCACGTATTAATATATAGATAATACGAATATAGCTTTGAATAGTTATGTATAATGTGTGTCTTGGGATCGAGCTTGAAACCTCTGCGTGGCAGTCCAACGGTCTGCCAATAACCAACAATTTTATTTACGCTATAAATGAATAAAATTCCCTCAGAATTATCCGAAAATCACCAAACCCCGCTGCTCAAAATTATTTTATTATACAATAAATTAATCTAAATGTATCTATACAGAATATTAATGTATCTATATCATAATTATTTATGACATTTTATTTCCGGTAGTTAAATTTTGTTATGTAATAAAATGTATATCTTTCAAATGTATCATCATCATCAGGCTATAGTAGTCCACTGCTGGACATAGCCCTCCCCCATAGAGCGCCATAGCGCTCTGTCTTCAGCTAAATGTAAAGGTAGCCAAATTTGGCAGTTTATAGGTACGTACCTAAATATGCATGAACTCGAATACTATAGAAAGTGATAGACTGACACTACGAATTAGCACCTGGTATTATGGATTATGAAAGCAACTGCTGTGCATGAGTTCTTGACTTCGATTCCCAGGTCGGTCGAAGTGTTGTTGAGTTTTTCTGTAAGATATTCTCAGAATATGCACGGAGTCTAAAACTGTGCCCGGTAGATGGCTAAAGGCTTTCTATTATATATATATAGAACAATAGATAGAACTAAAACCATAATAATAATATAATAATATTTTACCACATACACACAACACCATCTAGCCCAAACTAAGCAGAGCTTGTACTATGGGTACTAGACAATGGATAAACATACATGTATACTTTTTTTTTGTAAATACATACATATTATACATAGAAACACCCAGACCAAGACAAACATCCATGTTCATGCACACAAATGTTTGACTTGTGCGGAAAACGAACCCGCGACTTCAGGCGCGGCAGTCAGTTACACCAACCACTACGACATCTAGGCCGATGGCCATAGCTGGTATAATATGGGTATAACACACCTGTAATGGCTAGCATATGTGCGAGACCAGTTATACATCTATTATGTATCAAGTATGTAAGATTCTGACATAATGATTTGTTTTGCTACAATTAATCGAGGTTAGTGCGACTTGTTTTTACGTTAACGCGATCAAAATGTTGACGGCGTTTAACTCTCTGCTTGGTTAAGGACTTAGAGCGGGCCAATCGGAGCGCCAAACGTCATAAACGTAGCGATTGCGTTAACGTAAAACAAACTCGCAGTAGGCACGCTAATCATATTATTATGCACGCTCGTCAATACAATAATTTAATTTAAAATATTGTCTCATTATTGAATTTAATTGACCGTCCCTTAAGTGTTATGAAATAATACATTTGTAGTCAATATAGAAAGCATGAATGGGCTGGCTCGACCGGGGAAGGACTACCCTCTCACAGAATATCGACGTGAAATAGCAGTATTCCTACTGTTGTGTTTCGTTCGGTGTGTGAGAGTGCCGGAGGCCCAATCACCCACTTTCTCTCTTCCCGCTCCTTCTCCTTCCCATTTCCTTTCCTAAAGGGTCGGCAACGCGCAAGTGATGCCTCTGGTGTTGCAGCCGTCCATAGGCTACGGTGACCACTTACCATCAGGTGAGCCGTATGCTTGTTTGCCAACTTAGTCGTGTAAAAAAAAATATTAAACAAAAATTATATATATATCCGTAAGTATTTGTCTGTTTGCTACATTTTTCTTTAACTATACTAATATTATAAAGCTGAAGAATTTGTGTGTTTGAACGCGCTAATCTCATGAACTACTGGTTCGATTTGAAAAATTATTTTAGTGTTGGATAGCCTATTTATCGACAAAGGTTATAGGCTACATAACATCACGCACGGTGGCGGCACAGTAATCATAAACGCGGGTGAAACCGCGGGTACATCTACTTATTAATAAAAGATGACTGTCACACTAAGGAACAAGCTCGAGCAGCGATAGCTCAGTGGAGAGACCAACAGACTGCAGTGCAGAGGGTCTCGGGTTCGAACCCACGTCGCGCACCTCTGACCTTCGGAAGTTATATGACTTTTCGAAATTATGTGCGTATTGATTGACAATTATCGCCTGCTCCGTGCCTCGGAAAGCACGTTAAGCCGTTGGTCCCGGCTGCCATGAATATCTATGGCAGTCGTTATTGGGAGAGTGTCGACACAAAAGATCCCAGTGGGTCGAAGTGTCGCCGGTCTGCACTGACTGGCCCCCACATAAGATAAGATAAGATAAGGAACAAGCTCTTTGCCACAGGGTACTTTACAAAAATACAATTAATCCCTCGTGTGTTTTTTGCATACCTGGTGTTCATGAGCGCCAAGGACATTCCGTTCACTTTTTTTTGCCGACACTTGACGGGATAGACATAAAGAACATTGACACTCAAAACAGAAATTTGTAGTTAACAAAAATAATATTCATGTGTGGGATTTGTTCGAGACTATAAATCACAGAACGAACGTTAAAGAAATCTGTTATGTTTATATATTGAACTCTCCAGAAGAACCGGTAATATATTATCAAAGCACAAACAAAATCGGAGTAATGCATACCAATGCCACACGAATGAAATTTTAATCAAGGGAAGTAAATAATAACCTGCCACGCTGAGATATTTATTAGATACCCTTATTAGCAACACATCCACCATAACACTAAAGAATGCAAATTTGCTCATAAAGAATTAGAGAATTTATATTCCCAACACATCAGAAAAGATTGTGAATATTTATCCGAATTTCTTATCTTTGCAAATCTTATTATTTTTAATATATTTTGTTTTTTTAAGTCATAGATGTTTCTATGTTATTGTCTATTCATAGTTTAATCATATTACTAATATTATAAATGCGAATATGAATTTGTTTGTTTGTTATGCTTTCACGCCTTAATTACTCGACCGATATTCATTACTTTGTCAGGGGTATTAGTGTTTTGAAATAATTAACCAGATTTCTTATCAAAATAACTATTTAATTACTTATACAATTGCACATGTACAGACCGAAAAAAAACGCATACAGAAGTAACACTAGCGACGTCAAGTGCCAAAATAAAAAAATAAAACTAATTCAAGAGGCACAGGCAAATTTATATACAGCCAAGTACATAAATAAAATTTATCCTAAATAAGGTGGACTATTATAGCCTGATGATGATGATGATGATGATGAAGGGGTACAGAAAAGACCATAGGATATCGTTCATCCAAAATAATTCTGTCTCCGGGCTCTCGCTCTGTCGAGCGAAGCAGTGGACATTTTATATTAGATATTCAATATTTCATCACAATAACTATAAATCATTGTCTTAAAAAACCTAATACATGCAAAATACAAATTAAAAGATGTCTAGGTGTATTTTCAAAATATTAATGTATTTCTAGAGGTGGATATTATAAAAATATTTGTACATTAAATTATGTGGTGTAGGTGTTATCAAAGGATGACTAACAGAAGGTGTGGCGAAATTTTAAATCCTTAAAGTGCTAAAATATGTTAATTCTAAATAGGATGTAACTAAACAGTATGCTGCCATATTATGCTATGCCCAGTTTTATTTTAAAAGACGACTTTTGCACTTATATTATCAACCACTGTGTCGCGGGGTTATTAACACTGGCATAAAACCTCAGAATCCGATTAACTAAATATATTTGCTGTCGAATCGATTTATAATTTTACTGATGTAACTTTAATCCGTAGTATCTGCCTACCCCTCTGGGAAACAGGCGTGAATCTACATAGATTATATGATGTATTTTATATAGTATGTATGATGTAACTTAATCATAACGGTTTGAAGTCAAAATCCACGCCGCGCTCCTCATAGCCAACATAAAATGGATCCCCTATTATTCCAGTTACGCCTAGCGCAGTGTTATTCATTCTGACGGTTCTTTCTATAGCGGAATTCATCCGGAAATTTTCACATAAAATAAATCTACGATTTTTGGTTCCATGTTTTGAAGCAGCTATACCTTAAAAAACCTAAATGAATGTGACGATCAAACTACATTTTAATGGTATATGCCGAAAACGTCAACATGTTCATGTCATGTCTGCTATCTGTAGATAGGTTGTCTCGTTGAAAAGAGTTTTTAAATTACTTCAGCCGTTGGTCCACCAAAATATTTACTAAAACTTCATCGTTCAAAAATATGCTAAGCCCGGTAAATAAAACAACGTCACAAAAGGGAAAAGCGGAACTGTTGGAAATAGGCTTTTTACTTATAACAGTTACAAGCTCGAAATATTTAAAATATACGCAGACCACGGCTGTCGAATTTTGACATTAAATACGAAAACATAAAGACTTTGATTTCCATTTTACTTGGAATATAATAATAGTACCTATATATTGATTTAAAATAATAGAATACTGGTTGAAAAGAAAATGTTGTCTTTTATTATACATGAAGTATAAAATTGTGGTCTGAATAAAACAGTAATCAATATAAAAATAAGCCGATCTTAGAACACCCCAGGTAAGGGACGACCTCCATAATAAATATATATAAAATATGAAGTTATTCTTTCGTTAGTGTTATATCGAAACAAAAAGATGCAATAAAACAAATAATAAAAAATAAAATAATGCAAATAATAAAAAAATAAGATATGGCCAAACAATTCGGGGCATTTCAATCTACGCAACTCATTTACGAATGGTGGGTGTCATTGTTTTGATGAAGCAAAGGAAACATGAAATGTTCCGGTATCTAACAAGCTAGCTGACGCCCACTTAACAAGGAATCTGTGATAAAATACATAAAATGAAGATGTATGAAGATTAAAATTATGTAAATACCGTAAAATTAGAGGAATTTTAGGCGGACAAATTTTAAATACTTAATAAGGTGTGCAGGTATGCTAAGTATGTGAGTGTTCATTTACACAATGTTGAAAAAGAGTATGCTTTGACGAAGCCTTTCCGAAGTGATATTCAACAACTGATAAGACCCAATTCATCGTTATATTCCAAAGGCGAGCAGATAATCTAGATAATGAAAATATTGTAAATGTGTGTGTGAGTCGACAGGGAAGGTAATGGCGTCCTTGTATTGAAATTTCAAGCGAACAACCTTTTTATTATTGTTAGGCAGATGCAAAGTTGGTTAAACCAGGCATGGCGAAGTACAACAGATGTCGTCACGACAATGCGCCGGCTTCTCCCTCCGTTGTTAATACTACGACTAAGCTTCATAAAATTTGATTTGTAGTATTGAAGCACCGGTTTTCTCATCACGTTGCATCTGTTTTTTGTAGCTTAAAAGTAGGACACTTGCCAGGGTCAACAGAGTATGTACCCAAGACAGTGCAATTTTTGAAATTTAATAATATGGCAATACTTACCTATGCATACTATCTTACCTGTTTGGTGGTGTATCAAAGCAGAAGAACAACTATAGGACAAGTATAATGAAACATAGAAGCTGCATTTAAATAAAATTAAATGTATATACCTAAATCAAGGCCTTTTATCGTTCAGGTTAAAACGTTTTTGAAACAACCCTCGTTAATAATATAGAACATTCACAATATTTTATATCTTCATAATTTATATTTTCTACTAGCTTTTGCCCGCGGCTTCGCTCGCGTTAATTTAGAATTTGACAATCAATTGGGGTTGTACTCTGCTTGTAATAATATAATTCAATTATGATTCGAAAGACACGTGGCGCCATCTATTATCATAAAAACGTTATTATTGTTTTCCTCGGGAACAGTAATTTTTTTCGGGATGAAAGGTACCCTATGTCCGTTTCTGTACACCTGTCAACGTATATGCAAAATGTCAGGATGATCGGTTCAGTTGTTTAGGCGTAAAAGGTAACAAACAAACAAACTCATTTTCGCTTTTATAATATTAGTTAGGATTAGGATTAGGATAAGCACTTGGCCGTTGTATGAATCGATAAATTATAACTACGTTATTTATGCACCGTGTCTCTTGCCTTTAATTTTTATTAATTTATTGATAAAAGCTTTACAAACTAATAACTTTATAACGTGAACTCGGTTTAAATATAAACATAAACCGATATTAGGCAGATTTAATGTCGCTTTCACTGTTGAGATCGTTAGATTTCTAACGAGCCAATAGTTTGTTGTCACACCACTACGTAAATAAGCTATAAATTGCTCCATCGAAGATCGGGCGTGAAGTCGTGGACTACATTATTGTAGACTATAGTTTGCACGCGACGTTACTCGTGTTACTTGGTTTTTTAATGGCAGCCGGTTTGTTTAGAGAACTGAAGTTTCGAAAATGTAATATGGACCTTGGTCTGAAACCATAAATGCGCTTTATTTATACAAATAAATGTATCTTATTCACAACAGATTTTTAGATTTTAGAGCTCGATTACTTTAGCGAGCATGATGGTTACGGTGCAAGTAAATATGAAGGCTTTTACTTTTAGGAGAATGATATTTAGTTTTTCATAATATTATGTAAAAAAACACTAATTACCTGACCTTGCAAGGCCTTGCTTGGTAAGGTAAGTAAATTAGATTTAACAATCATAAATTTAAATCTTTGTTACACATCTTTTACAATACCTATCTACTGGTCATGGTGATATTCTGTCGAGAAATTCTCAGTAGCAATAAGTAGTGAAACTATAAATCGTCATCACATTAACGTAACCTTATAATGAATAATTAGATATACATCAATAGCTTTTACTTCGACGCGCTACTAACATGTTAACACAGTGTTTGTGTTCTCTTCGCCTTGAACTTTTGTATCTACCTACAAAGACCTTATTCCAAATCTAACCGATAGGCCGCTAAGGCTATACATAGAGTACATCAGTTTAATTTTAAAGTTCGAAACCTATAATTATGAAATATAAATAGTAACTAAATATTGTTTCAAATAATGAAGCACTGTTCTCCAAAATTTTAGGCATTTAATCGATAAACGAATGTGTTATTATGTTCTTGGAATGTAAATGTAAGAAAACTTTCAATATCACTATATATTATCCTCCGCCACGTCTGTCTGTCTGTTCGCGATAAACTCAAAAACTACTCAACGGATTTTCATGCAGTTTTCACCAATAGATAGAATTATTCATGAGGAAGGTTTAATAATTTGTTAAGATTTTAGTACTACCCGTGCGAAGCCGGGGCGGATCGCTAGTAACAAATATTTTATTCAAAGTGACATTTAGGTACTAATTTCAATGTGCCAGTTAAGGAATTATTTGTCTGTAAAAGGTATAGTGTTTACAAGAAAAATGCTACAATTCAACTTAGCTCACAAAGACTGAAATCATGCCATAAACTACTGTTTGTTTGCGAATGTAGGTATATCTGTACATCGCCGAACGGAGAACGATACAACTATATTACGCCAGCTGTATTTAAAGTCCAACGTAAGAGAAGGCACCCTGCTACCGCTCATTGAAAATAATTATTCCAGTACAAAATTTTGCCCACGGCTTCACTCTCGTTAATAATAACATTTTTATCCCTCGGAATAGTACTTTTTTCTGAATGAAAATAATCCTGTGTCCTTTTCTGTACCCCCGTGTTTGCGCGATTTCATGATGATCGGTCAAGTAGTTAAGACGTGGAAGCGTAACAAACAAACAAACTCACATACGCATTTATAATTTTAGTTAGGAATTCGCTTCGTATTGCTATTAATATTTCTTCAATAGAAAGTGCATTGTCTAACACTTTGGTCTACCAGTCACAGAATCTTAAAGATCAGCAGCAAGTAAGAGCTTAATCTTTTGCTTTAGGACGGAGGATAACATCTTCAAAAATTATTATCTTTGCATTTTAGGACTACTAAATTTTGGCCGCGGATTCGCTCGCGTAAATGTAGGTTAGGTTAGTAACAGTAGTTTGTTCTGGATGAAATACAGATCAATCTTTGTCCTTTTCTGTTGCCCTGACAACGTGTATGCGAAATTTCATGATGGTCGGTCGAGCGGTTAAGGCGATAAAGCGTAAAAAATAAACTCACATTTTATAATATTATTATTTATATAGTCACAAGTGCTCTATTAGGTTCCGGGTCAAGCGAAGCGGCACATATTAGTAAGTACTTGTAATTTGGTAATTCCCCAGAGTAGCTTGCATCTTACCTCCTAAATTGCGGTATTATCCGCTTGTACAAATTTTAATATTTAAATAAGTAAATGACATTTTATAAGCCGCTTTGAGGACCAGGTTTGATATTTAAGGAATATTAAAAGCAAAATAAATAATTAAGCGTTCACAAAACTAGTCTAAATTAATTTCAGATACGAATAGGCATATTATAGAGTCATGAATATCGTTTAAAGTAATAATGTCTAAGATATTAATCGAATTCGATTAAAAAATTACGAATATTTTCTATTAATAGATACTTTATTATTTTCGCTGCTGGTTCAAATTAAGACTAGTTTCGAGGCGTAGCTTATTTTGCATAACTATGTAATTCCAAACGGCAGTTTATTTTATATATATGGGTTATGAAATTGATATCTGTTTCCGGACCATCGATTGTAATGTTAGGCAGAATAAGGCAAACCATTGGACACGTAGAGATCTTGAATGAGATCCCACGGCACGTATCTCTGAATTTAAAAAAAAACTGTTAGTCCCGCCGGATCGGTGTATCGGTGTCACCTCAATAATATTATATACATCATTCAAGCTTGCCTTAATATCGTAGGTTTAAATTGTTTAACTGGAAATATCACACAACGTTGTTTTTGTATATAATAGTGTTTTATATACTTTTATTCCGCTCTTTTCTCAGGGACAGGAACTATGCCTGGCATACTTGTATTTACTTCCTTAATAATTAATATCAGACGAGACACAAGCGTGGCAGAGCTTAGCTAGCTGTAGTATAAAAATCAAAAATGAATGCATTCGAATATTTATTACACGAATCCATGTCATAGAATTTCGAAAGCATGAGTTTTGATAACTATTCGAATAACGAATAATAATACAAATATTTGAATCATTCGAATGGCATCGTAAAAATAATTATTGTAACTCGCCAAAATGTATGGCGCCCACATGAAAGTCAATTATTTCTATGCTTTGCTAGCACTACTGCGACTCGCGTATTGTCAAACGTACAAAATGAAGCTACGTTGTCAGCGCCAGTGTCAGTGGAAGCATACATACAGAAATAGAGCATTAATCTCCTTGTAATCAGCTTTGTTCCTTCAGAAAGGGGTCTGGCATTTGCCAGGCTTTTTGGCACAGATCTTTTGTGAGGGATGGATGTACTTCTCAAGCCGCACTGAAGTCGAGATTTCACTATGTCAAGTAGACTATAGTAAACTTTATTGTTTTTGATTATGTAGATACAGTTGCTATACATAAGTGGTAAAGTAAATACATCATGATTGATGTTCATCATTTTGCACGTTTGACAATAGGCGGATGCCTATTCTGGGCATACAACAAGTTTGAAATACGTCTTTGAGGAAGAAGGCGGATTACTAAGTGTGAAATTCTAACGTAATATTATAAACATAAATGTGGGTTTGTTTGTTTGTTACGCTTTCACGTCTTAACTACTCTACGAATCTTTATGAAGTTTCGCATGTACGTGGTCAGGGGTACAGAAAAATACATGAGGTTTCATTCAGAAAAATACTGTTTCCGAGGGATTAAAAATTACCTAAACATAACATTTACGCGAAAGATGCCGCGTGCAAAATCTAGTCAATTATAATATTAAAAATAATATTTATATTATTATTATTTTTGAATTTTTTTTTAACTCCCTTTTTTGAAGGGGTAAAGGCGTGTCATGCGGGCCAAGACCAAGCATGGCACGTTAAATGAAGTAAGTTGATGATATGGATGATGATGTTAGAAATTTGCGTGTGATGCGGCACGTGTTGAGAATCGTGGCTTTTTGCAATAGTTGTAGTGTTTTTATAGGCATGTGTAAGATGTCAAGGCTTTGAGTGAGTGTTTTGGGTATTATACCAGTTGATGACAAGACTATTGGTACAATATGCACTGTACGTGCTCTCCATTGTATTTTTAATTCGATCGCTAAGTCTTAGTATTTTGAAAGCTTATCGGCTATTGTTGATTGTACGTTGTGACTGTTGGGGATGGCTATGTCAATAATATAAATGGTGTTGCTATTTTTATCATGTAGTGTTATATCGGGTCTGTTATATTGTACGGTTTTGTCAGTAATGATTGTTCGGTCCCAATACATTTTACAGGTGCTGTTTTCGAGGACAGTGTCTGGTTTATATTTGTAGTATGGCAATTTTTTATTGATAAAATGATACTGATGTGCTAAATGTTAGTGTATTATTGCAGCTACTTGGTCATGCCGGTGTTTATAATCAGACTGGACCAGAAATTTGCAAGCGCCAGTTATATGTTGTATTGTTTCAGTAACTGAGTTACAGTGTCTGCATAAATCTGAGGTTTGATTTGGGTCTCTAATTATGAATTTTTTATAATTTCTGGTGTTTATGACCTGATCTTGTATAGCTAGCATGAAGGCTTCAGTTTCTGGAAACAGTTCCCCTTTTAAGAGCCATTCGTTCGACTTTCCTTTATCGACGTAGTTTTGACTCAGTTCGGTTCGGTGTCTTCCATGGAGACTTTTCCCTGCCCATTTGGCAACTTTTTGCTCTACAGTCGTTAACTTTTCATTATGTTGCAGAACTTTATTTTTTAAATTAAGTGGCGTGAGTTTGTTGTCTATTTCTGTGATGTGTTTATGAAGTGATGAGTGTTGTGACTTGGTGTGGAAGTACTGCCTAAGTGTAGAAATTTGTTTATTATGTAAGTTTTGTATATCTATCAACCCTCTTCCTCCTTCTTTCCGTGGTAGTATAAGCCGTTCTATCGATGATTTTGGATGGTGTTTACGGTGTTTTGTCATAAATGTATTTATTGCTCGTTGAAGGTTCTTAAGATCAGTTTGTGACCAGTTTATAATTCCAAATGAGTAAGTAAGAATAGGGATAGCAAATGTGTTGATAGCTTTAATATATTATTATTATTATTATATTAGGTAAAATATATTTCGTTACTTCTTTTTTAATAGTACACTTAATTATTTTAATTATCTTAAGTCTGAGGTATTTTATTATAAACTTGAATCTATATCTGTTAATCACTTATTTGCAATTAAACATAACTATAATTAAGTTGCCACATAAACCTATATATTGCCAAAATTCATTACAATTTACAGATTCATTAAGGCAGTACCATATTACGTTACAACAAACATTAACATGCGCAGTTGTAGTAGGGAATGTGTCGGTATATGTGTAGGTATATTAGTTCACCCAGTACATTGTGGATGAATTAATAGTTGCTATGTAAGTATGTACGTACATTTCGCTGCAATGGGCTACGAGCGTTTTTACATTAGCCGATACTACATACATTCATGTTACGTTCTTAAGAGTTTAGAGTTTGTAGATTCATTTCTAAGCTCTCGTATGTACGCGAGTTGTAAAGCGCCGGAAAAAATAGAAGTACATGATTATTATAGTACAAAATCTATTTATTTTAATCCGGCAAGTAAGAGTTCAGAAGGCTGATGTATTTACCTCTCTCATTACTTACATTTCATTCCTTTCATTCAGTCTTTAATCTCTTTTTTAAGGTTAACAACGCGCTAGTAAGTATTGCAAACGATAATAGACTATGTATATCAATATATTTTATATATACGCTATGTTGGCTGTAGCAACCGCTTCGTAATGGCTATCCATATGCTTATTTACATTTAGCTTTTGTTAGTGGTACCTTATATACATTTAGTTCTACTTTAATAAATTACTGATGCAAGAGAGATATGCAAGAAATAGGCCGTTAAACAGTATTCTTTATCTGACACTCCTGGAAAGGCACGAGTCTGTGTTAGTATCCTAACTAATATTACAAATGCGAAAATGAGTTTGTTTGTTTGTTACGCTTTCACGCCTTAACTATGTACTTAACCGATCAACATGAAATTTTGCATACACATTGTCAGGGGTACAGAATAGGACATAGGGTACCTTTCATCCAGAAAAAATAACTGTTGCAAACCTAACCTAACCTAGCCTACATTTACGCGAGCGAAGCCGCGGGTGAAAAGTAGTAGTATATAAATCAATGTATTTTTTTTAATAAAATGAACGTGGTCAAATTGTCAAAGAACTCGTATGTCAAGTTTTAATGTTCAAAAGCTTTATTTCCAAAACTAGCATTCGATCAATGAATATCGATATTACCTACATAGATACGTTTCAAGCCAAAAACGCAAAAGCGAAAGAACAGAGATGAACCACATCCACACTTCACCGTAATAAGAAATGAGCCTATTTCCGTCTATCTGTCATAATTCCAGACTGCGTTCTACTACCGAGAATTACTTGATAGGAGAAACCTAAAACACTACCCAAATCAGTAACCGAACTCAGACTGTATGCACAGCAGTCACCTCCTAACAAATATTATAAATGCGAAAGTGAGTTTGTTTATTTGTTTGTTTGTTATGCTTTCACGCCTTAATTCGCTCGACCACTCATCTTGAAATTTCACATAGACGTTGTCGGGAGTAAAAACGGACATAAGGTACCGGTAACTTCCTATGACTTTTGCCCTGAGGGAAGACATTGGCCCTTTATTGGAAAAAGCTGTTTTACTGACAGTTTATAGTGCTATTTATTGATTTCCACGTGTATTTTTTCGGCAAAAAGTATGGTAGTGGTCTGGTGGGAACTTCAAAACTTTTTCCAATTAAGGGCCAATGTCACCCCTCAGGGCTAAAGTCATACGAAGTTACGGTACCTTTCATCCAGGAAAAAGTAATGTTACTAACCTAACCTACATTTATGCGAGCAAAGTCACGGGCAAAATGTAGTACTACAAATAATGTACGACTAGTTGTACTTCTAGTAGGTATATTAACGTCAGTCTATCGCATCGGTACGACGACGACGTCGATATCGGTCAGCGTAAAACGGCTCATAAACTCTCGGAGACCTTACAATATGTAATAATTCAACGCCAGAATTGCTGGCAGCGTTCAAAAGCTCGCTTCAAATGATTTCTAACAGCACATATTGTTCAAACCGACGAAAAAAACCAGTCATTAGTCTTCGGTCGGTAATAGGTTCTCGCTCAACTGGTCCGGTCGTACATGACGAAACAACGTAATAATGTTTATATAATACCTACGACCTGACGAATTAATTAGAAATTTGGAAGCTCATCGTAAAAAGGGTTTGATTCGGCCTCGATTCTTTGATCTCGATATGAAACGTTCTCCCGTACATAGATTAATAACACTACGTACCAAATAAATCTCTTAACGCATTTTAAACTCAAATAAAATGTCTTAACTAAATTTAATGTGTCCAGTTATCGATAAGCATTGCTTTGAGAACGAGATACTGCTTTTATTTCTCGTTTTTGAACTCATATCTCAACGTTATTAGATTGTTTTTCTCAGCGGTGGTATGGTAATATCGGTAGATCACTGTTGTGTAACATCTGCTGTGATTTGTAACCAACTTGAGAGTCTGTTAGACCTTGGACTCAAATAATGTAAACAAAATATAACCTCAATCCATAAAGTTGCCGATTAGTTGCTGAACTCGAGTAAACTTGCAACTTTTTGTAGTGACTGCCGCTTATCGCCGTAGATCTAAATTGTTGGGTAATTAGGTCAGCGAACTGAAAGGGCGATGTTGGTTTTGTTTAATTACACGCATTTTTCCCGCCTTACATTGTGTCAAACTAATTTATAGTTATCCGTCTTTGTCGTATACTAGCATTTTCTTGTGATTATGTTCGCGTGAACAACGGTTTGCCCACAAGCTTATTGATGGGCTCAGATACGTCACACTATGCATCATATATCTGGATGATATATAATGCTTTTTAAGGTTTACCAGCTTGAATTTCAACTTGGTGAAACCGCGTATCACGTTCGTAGAATATAGAACCAGTTTTACTGAATGGTATCACATGATACCTGTTTTAGATACTGACACTAAGTTAAAATTCAAGCTACTAGACCGTTAAAATAGCATTAAGCTGGGTTCAATAGTTTTTGCGTGCCGCCGGAACAAACAGAAAGGAATATAAAAAACCACAAAACATTATTTTCAGTTGAGACTCCTCTAAACAGTCGATCCAAACAAGTTATTTAAAATTATCTTCAACGTACAAACCCAGGTTTTTAGTTAAAAGTAAAGATTTTATCCGCCTTTTAACTACAACTAGTTCATGCTCAGTATGCCTGTCATATACCTAGAATTCTTTAGACATGATGGCGGCATACAAAACACCGAAATAAATAGCTCGCACGAAATGAACTCGAAAAAAGCTAGCAAAAAAGGAAAGGAATGTTTAGATTAAGGAAAAGACGTCGACGGTGTCGAACGACTAAATCTTCTGCGCTAACGGTTTCGTATATTACGTAAAAAAAGGAATTTTGTCTATAAGTTTGTACTGACAACCAGTTTGTTTAAAAACGCGTTTAGAGTAGTTTCTATTTTTATAGTCTTTATTAGGCTCGAAACTTGATTTTTTTATAAAGCTTTGAGGCCATACCATAGGAACGGTATGGTCTCATAGCTGTTTAACAAAGTCAGTTATATTTGATTTAAACTAAATAATTATGTCAACAAAGTGATATTACAAACATAGAAAGGGTCACACTCCTTTTTCGCAAGGGTATTATTTAGGGTTTCGCTTTTATAAAATTCTCAATCCACACTTATCAATTTATGATGCTTTTAACCTCGCTTTTTCTAGAATATTACCAATCTGGTAAGATAATTTTCTGCTCTTTTCCTTCCGTTTCATTCACAAAGTTATAGTCAAGTCAAAATCAAAAATTATTTATTCATTTGGGTCACAAAGGCTTTCGTTTGTACTCATAGTTTCAACGACAAAAATGTAAATATGTTATTGTGTTGGTAAACACATGATTACAACTGTCGTATAAATATGTATTTGAGGTGATTCCCACGTCATTAACTGAGTTCATGGATTGAAGTCCTTCAAAACGTTAACATGTAATTTACTCGCGGTTTTATTGTAAGAGCTAGTAGAGTACTTGGTGCGACCAACGTAAGGCTGAAGCAATTAAACCTGTTTCCATCGACGAATTATATTATCATTAATATATTATGCGTGTCTAGTGATTGATAAATAATAGGGGCCAAAGGACAAATTAACATATGCTATTTTAATTTAATTATAATTCTGCTCGAAATCGTCGAGGCTAATTTTATCAATATGCTTATTTTTTGTTTGATAGAAAACATGCGATTAATTTACTAGAATATGAAACGATTTTAGGGTGTTACTAATCGGTTTACTTCTTAAAAAATGTAGATACCATTAAGTCTTACATCTTTGGCCAGACATTTTAATTCTTTATTGCGTTGTAAAATGTATATATCTGCACAATATCCAAACAAGAAAAAGAATTAAAAAATTTGCAATCAAATAATTTTTTTTGAATCTGTCTAAATCTCTTTACACGACTATAAAGCTAAAGCTCAATTCACATGGATATGGCGGATAGCAGCGTCTAAGTCGGTAAGTAGCAGGTGGTGCGTAGCACACGCGGCCTTTATATTCAACAAGAATATAGTAAGGAAATGAGCCACCGAGAAAAGCTGCAAACCGCCGATTCGATATTTTAAGCAGTACCAAAGAGCGCGCGATATATACAAACTCCACAAGCGATAACGTGTGTTCTTAAAAATATATTTGGAAACAACTTTTATATCTACTTACACATCTATAAAGCTCAATTCCTACCAATATCGGCGTATAGCTGCGTCTAGCGTCTAGTACGTGACGACGCAAAACGATAATGCGTAATCATCGCGGCCTTAATAACTTATTGATACGGTTTACATTCAACAAGCTTACCCTTGTGACGAAGCGGGTCGTCATGAACAGCCGCGCCGTTAAGTCCAGTAGCTCGAGACGATATTCAAACGCTTCAAGCGATTATGTGTGTTTTAGCTATGAAGATATAGTTCACAATGCTTTGTTAATAAAAATACAGCTTCGAAACAGCTCACAGCTGCATTACCATCTCAGTGAGGATAGAATAGAGTTTTAAGTTATCCGAAAATACGGGACATGTGACTGCCGTTGTGGCGGCACGTTCCAATATATGCTAAAAATACAGGCTATTTTCTACATAGGTTCCTGACTGAGACTTGTAGTGTCGACAATAAAAACCGAAACAAAATAGGTACTGAGAATACCCAGTCTAGGAATTCTAATACCATATGTGTTCTGACTTACATATATTGGTATATATACATAGTTTCACTTCCATATCCGCAAGGGGTAAGCACTCATATTTCGCTAGCTATCGTTTTTCGGATCCATTTAATAGGAGGCAAGTCTGTTGCCGTTTACCGGCAAGAGCTCTAGACTCCATGCTGCTATTAGAAATTGTAGGCAAATAAATCCAATAACACTTTAGCCCTACCTAGGAATCAAACTCGATACGTAACGCACAGTAATCGTATACTCTATCGCTGCGCCACTAAACACATACACGGAATAAAACTAATAATATTGCATGCCTAATGGGTAGAATAAGGAGGACTGTATTAATATAAAGCAAACTTTTTGTATAACACCTTTATAAACCTTTATCCATCAAAATAAATGAATTTGAATTTGAATAAACAGAATAGCAAAGGAAGACAATTGTGAGAAAATAAATCGTCACTAGGTCATTTAAATGATTAGTAAGGAACAATGTGTTCAACGACGGAGCACAATTCTCTGACGAACAGACAAGCCATATTTTACTAAACTGAATGAAGCCAAGTAATGGCATATTTTTATATATCTATTTTCCAAATACAACCATATCAAGATATTTGTAATCAATGTAGAAATAAAACATTCGTACGTATTTAACATTAAAACCACAGACACAAAAAACACCCAGACTCGGAAATACTATTTGTGGATCACACGACTATTTGCCCTGTTTCTGTGGTTGTGGTCATACCGAAGCGACCACTTAAGCCACTACACCATCCATGCAGTCAAAACACACAGAAGCAAAGCACTTCGTGTCTTTAGGTAGAACATCTAACATATATTGACGGCCTCGATGGCGTAGTGGTTAGTGTAACCAACTGCCACGCATGAGGTCGCGGGTTCGATTCCCGCACAAGTCAAACATTTGTGTGCATGAACATGGATGTTTGTCTTGGTCTGGGTGTTTCTATGTATAATATGTATGAATTTACAAAAAAAAAGTATGTAATATGTATCTTTATCCATTGTCTAGAACCCATAGTACAAGCTCTGCTTAGTTTGGGCTAGATAGTGTTGTGTGTATGTGATAGAATATTATTATTATTATTATTCTGTGATGCTGACCCATTTGTTTTACCCTCTGTTGATAGAATAGTAAAGGATGGATATGAATAGTTCTGCATAATGGCCTCGAAGATGTATGATATTGTGGGCCAGGATGATGGACTTCTCAAACTTAGAAGAGGCATGGGCCTCTTCTTAGGTGCTGAGAAGGGTTAAGCCATAGTGCACCATGCTGACCCAGAGATTTCCTGTTTTCGAGAACATTGAACTCACAGACATATAGTTAGCCTACTGTGTTTCCTTAACCGTTAAAGCGAGCGATAAATAACTATTTAATGTGCACATAACTTCGAAAAGTCAGAGGTCCGTGTCTTGGGATCCATTTCGAGACCTCTGCGTGGCAGTCCAACGGTTTAATAGCTAGGCTTCTATAACTAGTTACGTAAAATCACGTCAAATCGCCTAAGAGACAAGCAAAGATTACAGATGCTTGCTACGGCCCTGACATTCCAGTTTCGCTTCATTCGCTTTCATCGCATTCTTTATGCATACTCATAGGTTTATCCCAGAACAAGGCTGCGTATAAATGAAAATGCCTTGTGCAAACAATGATCCCTATAATGTTGCTAGTGAAAAAACTATATCAATGTTTCATACAAAGTAGATTTATGGATTGCTAACGGTTTATAAGAGTCATAATATACCTACGTTACTTTTGAAAGCATGTAAAATCATGAATGTATTCTACAATAGACTATACCTACATAAGATATGAAGAGATTTATGTTTTTGAACCGATCTTTGTTTTTGAACCGTTTTACACGCTAGGAGGAGTGTGAGTTGTGGCATAGTTATGTTTTTACATATAGCAAACGAGTATTATAGGAAACATAAGATTCATAAAAAGTAATTGTTCAAAAACTTAATGCTCTAATTTCGACCACTAAGCGTCCACAAGTTGAGATAATAACATAATTCTCTGAAATATACTGTCATATGATCTGGAATTGTGGCGTTCAGTTAGCAGTTGCTTAATGGAAAAATTATATCGAATCGTAGATTTTAATATTAGAAAACTGGATTTAATACAGTTGGAAATATTGAGGTTAGGATGATGTCCGTTAAGTTTGTGCTTAAGACTTACCGTAAAGTCTAATTCTCGGATCGGATCTCTCGGAATCTCTCAGAATCGGATCTCTCGGAAATCTTAGGATATAATACACTTATAACCTACCCCATCATATTAGTAAATATCCGTGCGGATAATTAGCATTACGTATAATTATGTAAATAATATTGCAAAGTCTAATGCGTATTATTATCGGTGTTTTTAGAAACTATTGTTACAATTGTCGGCCTCGATGGCGTAATGGTTAGTGTAACCGACTGCCACGCCTGAGGTCGCGGGTTCGATTTCCACACAAGTCAAACATTTGTATGCATGAACATGGATGTTTGTCTTGGTCTGGGTGTTTCTATGTATAATATGTATGTATTTACAAACAAAAAGTATATACCTATGTATGTTTATCCATTGTCTAGTACCCATAGTACAAGCTCTGCTTAGTTTGGGCTAGATGGTGTTGTGTGTATGTGATAGAATATTATTATATTAATCTTTGTAAAGGCACCTATGCAAGGAATAATTCTCAGTATGATCTTTTAATCTATTTATTTTAGCTTTGATAGATAATTATATGTGTTTGATGAGTCCGGTATGACAGCGCATAATAATAGTGAAGATGATTAATCGACATATACCCGTATATTAGCTACACGACCTCGTCGATCCATTGGCGTAAAATTACAATTATAATCTTTCGATTTTCGTATCGGGCAAAGTACGATTGAGTTCTTTTTTCTTTTTTATTATACGACTAAGGAAAACCAAAGGCGTACTTGCATGCAGTTTTCGCGAATATTTGCGACCACTCTCATATGTTTTAATACGTTAATAAAAACTGTGTCAATTAACCAACTGACAAGAATGCGTGGATGACGTAGCAGACAAACGGTCGTGTCGGCTGTACCATCGCGCTGAATGTTGTAGGTTTGAACCCCACACGGGCAAACGATTTGTGTGATCCACAAGTACTTGGCGTATATAAGGCGTACTTTAAGTCCGATGATGGTGTTTGAAAAGGACCGATCGACTCATAACGTCATCCTCGTCGTCGTCATTAAAGCAGGAGCTGCGTTAATAAAAAAAAACAAAACATCGCACAGATGTGAACCCAGCACAATAAGCCTCGTTACTAAGATCAACCTCAAAATCAAATTAAACAACAAATCACCTCCTAGAAAAACCGATGACTGATGGTCGAAATAGGTGTGATCTCATCGCCGTTGCTTTACTCTTTTTAAGGTCCGGTACTCTAAAATTCTTATAACTTTTTAATAGCTAATGGCATTGGCAACTCTGCGACCTCTTTTTTGCGATGTTGGAGTGTTACAAGCGTTTCTAATTAACAGTAATCTCTTACCATCATGCGGACCATACGTTTACTTTAATAGGAATATTAAAAAGCGCATTTAAATAATAATAAAATATAAAAAAGTGGCTACGCTAACACGCTTTATATGCACTTTTTAGTACTATGAAAATCCAAGTTTAAAAGCGCTAGCGCTTAAACTGAAATTTTCTTAAATTAAGAAGCTCATTTGTAAAAAAACTTCTCTTTTAAGGCAGATCGCTGCAAAATCAGCTTTTATATTGAGTTCCTTCATTCAGTAGAGCTTCCAAGCTACTTAAGGGGGAGCCATGCTGCCAGAAATAGATTATAATCTTTAACCGCTGCGATGGCACCACCACCACACAAAAATCCTTCTTAAAGGATTGGTATTGCGCAAGACATGTTCCTGGTGTGGCAAACATATACAGATTAGGGAAACCGCTAACCATCAGTTAGGCCGAATTGTATAATGCAGCCTTACTTCTATATAAAAGAAACACCTTTACACAAGGCAAACAAAACTAAAAGGTCATTAGGTTACATAATAAAAAGAAGCACAGTTTACAAAAGTTTTGAACTTACGTAACCACCTATAAAGTGAAGCATAACAAAGCTGCCAAAGCTCATGTTAACATGAACTCTAATGGCATTTACGTCATTTTATTCCAAAGGAGAAAAGGTTACTCACAATAAATTCCAATGACGGTCTGTCGAGTCGCCATTTATCAAAATTCTCGCACACATTCTTGACATTTGGAAGTACTCTTATCAGATCATTACTTATGTAAGCTACGTAAAACAAAGCTTTCGTCCTTCCTACCAAGGCCGTGTCATGTATTACATGTTTGTTTAAATTAATGTTTCAAAACTTTTGCTGTAGATGCAACATTTATCTTTTTTTGAATTTCATAGTAAGTAAAAATGTTCTATCTTTCTTTATAAGCAGTTACCGGCTAAACGTTACCCTTTTATAAGTAAAAGTTACACGCAGGACTATATTTAGGTTTAACAAGACTTGACTTAATAATTTTGAGACTTGTATAGGTAATACGTAACGCGATTATGTTAGGTATTTATATGTATACCTTTTTTTTAAACGCTTGATGTTTCGGTCATGTTGCACTGACCGTGGTTATAAGCAGACTGGCGCGGTGATGTCAGGCTTCTGCTTGTGAGTTAGATGTGTCTTAATCCACCTTCATATTTTGTTATCCCCATGTACTCCTTTTTCTTAAACAACACTAATTGTATCCGTGTCTCAGCCGACTACCGATCATCAAATCATAATGCCTAGCTTACCTATAAATAAAATTCACATGGCAAAACACTGCGGAAAACTACAAATAGAAACTAAATGTCAGGAGTTGGCAACTAACAGTGTTTTATTTTATGGTATTGGATCAGTATTATCAAATCTCATGATCATAGTGTAGTGTTATCATATAGGTAATTGTGTAATTATTATCAATACGGTGCTATGTGTCACAACAGTTCATAAAATATCAACTGGGCTAAACTTGTGTGTGACATACTAGGATTGATACCCTTTTATGCACTGCGATAAACATGTCACATTAGAAACTAACTAAAAGGTGGTAAATATTATATTCCCATTTTACTATTATGAAGTCTTTAACTATGAAATTGCCTTTTATGTCTAACATCTAATTTCGTGTTTTCTTTACAAAATCAAGTGGTTATTTAAAAAATTAATGTATATTTCGAGCATTGACATATATATTATTTATTAATGATAAATATCAATAAACTTTTATTCAATTTGTATTTAAAATTATATCGCTTAGTGTTTGCCCGTATTCGTTGTTTCAATTTTCATAATTACATCAAGGCTGATGTTTTTCCTAAATTAAGACAAACCATAATGGCTCAAATACAAGCAAATATACATGAAAAAAAATGGAATACGAATTAGCCTTTAAAAAATATTGATGAAACAGTTAGTATGAAAACCACGATGTTACAGATTTTATTCATACCAAGCGGCATCTCCATATTTAAACCTTTATTATTACTGTAGACAAAAGTAATGAATACCGTCTTGAACATGTAAACGTAAGATACACAAATTGTTCAAGTAAAACAGCGACTTTATGTGAGAAACCGACGTTACGAATTGTAACTTCAACCTAACAAACGATTAAGTAAATGTTGAGTCTGTCTCTGTCATTTGTGTTTTGTAAATCTCCTTGCGACGCAGGGATTATCAAATAGGGTGGCAGACGTATTTTAAAAAGGTATAATATATTTGTTTACTAAAGCTGGTAGTAATAGGTCTTATGTAATTGCATCGTAAATGTAACATAGGAATCGGATATTGCAATAGTGAATTTATTTATTTTATTTATTTATAATAGGCACACAAACAGATTACACTCTTAACATAGTAAGTAGTAATGAACATAATATAATTATAAACCGGACAGTAATCCTAAAGTAGTGTACATAACATGTACATATTAGAACAGATTACTCAAGACAATAAACAAAAAACATTACCTATAAAATTAATCAGAAATTATAAGATTTTTTTATTATGTAAACACATATATCTGCCTTGTTGGCGTGGCGTTAGTGATAAGACTGTACAAGGTTTCTGTTTCGGTTCAGGCAAAAAATTATTGGAGGTTTTTGTCAAGAAATTTGGACGCCAGAAATGTGCCAGGTAGTTGGCAATCGAGTTTATTAATGCGTCGAACCTAAAACTAAAGCTGACAAAAAGTATGAGTAATACACCTATGCCTATCCATGAAACAATACACGCAAATATATCTATATATAAAAATCTCGTGCCACGGTGTTTGTGGTTGCACTCGTCCGAAACGGCTTGACCCATTTTTATGTATTTTTAATATACATTTAGTAGGTATGAGAATAGGTCGTAAAGCATATTTCATACCGCTAAGAAATGATTTATATGGCAGAACAACGTTTACCGGATCAGCTAGTTCATATTATAAAAACTTTTATAATGAGAAGATTACAGTTGCCAATAATATGGTTTTCTTAGCCTATCGTTTTCAAGGTATATATATTTTAACGTTCGTCTTAAAGATGCATTTTAGAAAGAGATCTAAGCTAGAGCGCAGCTGCGGTACCGCCTCTCAAATTTGGAGCAGCCGCACTTGCGACGAGGGAATTACTATCCAGACAAAATCACAGCCAAATAATTTCGTGCTGTATTCATGCGGTAAATGGGATTGCCAGCGCTTCTCAATTAGACGTTGTGCTTTCAGCAGGGGACTAAGGCCGTGCCGTCGTGTCTTTATTTATTCAACTGTTACAATAAGCTATCTGATAGTTTTGAATTTGAATGATTTACTGCTATGCCAAATATATTCAAAATTATTGGTTTGAGTTGGTTCAATAACTGGTCATATTATATTATGTCATATTTATAATATTACTAGTAACCCGCCTCGGCTACGCACAGGTAGCCTTAACAAATTATATATCTAAACCTTTTTCATCAAACACTCTGTCTGTTGGTGAAAACCGCATGAAAATCCGTTTAGTAGTTTTTGAGTTTATCGCGAACAGACAGACGCGGCGGGGGACTTAGTTTTATAATATGTAGTGATCTTATGTTAATTGTTATTTCCTTTCCAAACAAATAAGCTTTTCTATATATTTGTATGCGAACACATGAAAGTGTTAGTAAAGAGTCTTATAAGTCGTGTTTACTATTAGCTGTTATTATAAGTTGTTAACACTGTTTGTTTTCTTACACTGCTTCTACGAGTGCTATAGGGTCATAGTTGCATGAGACAAAAAAATGTTTGATGCACAAGTAGCTAGATGTTGCGGATCTTAGTGATCTTTAAGATCTTTGTTCGAACGTGTGTAAATTCCATTGCGATGGAAATTTTAAACCTAGTGTGCAAGTTGTCTTTTTTTTTAAATATCTTTATGTGAAGGTAATATAGGCCAGCAGTCCTTGCCCGTCACTCAGGTATATTGAAAACGTGCTAAATACCTATATTTCTTAGTGTGGGAACAACGCTCTTCGTGGAGCGAAGAGGCATGATATAGTTGCACTGACTAAAACTACAACGGAGTTCCTTCTCTTGCCCTTTACCTTTCCGAATCTCGAGATTTCTATCGGATTGCTCCGCGACCCTACAAGAATATCCTTAGTATTCCATTAAAGTCTAAAGTGACTTATGCTTATTAGTAACCTTAAAAAAAGTATGTAAATGTTGCATGAACGTAACATTTTACTCAGGTATTTCCTAGAAGTAAGCCTTTGAAAATTGCCCATATATAAATATTGTAATGTATTCCACTAATAATTACTTAGCATGCATGAAAATGTACTAAATAGAAGTACCATTACATTCAATAAAGCAAAATGGGTAATCTAGCCTGCACGGATGGCGTAGTGGTTTAAGTAGCCGCCTAGCCCGCGCCACTACCATTGCGCCGAGTGTTGTGGGTTCGAATCCTACTCGGGACAAAACTTTGTGTAATCCACAAATGGTTGTTCCAAGTCTGGATGTCCTTAGTGTCAGTTATTTGAATGTTTGTAAAGTTCTCCGCGACACAGGACTTATTCCTAGTGCGGATGTTGACTTTAATGTAACTATCTGTCGTCTGAAAGCGACACTACTGTTTCGTAGTTATGCGTGCATTCCAATAATACCGAATATACACATCATGTCACCGAAAAGGTAGGCATATATATGTATATAACACCAACATTTCGCTAACTATGGTTCGAGTTCCTACCTAGTAGTGAAAGAGCCTAATGCTACTGAGAATTTTTTGATAGAAAACCCAATTACATGTTGCATCTTCTTGAAATCGAAGTCGATGCCTGCATCGTAGTCACATTAAGTACCGCTCCGTCACCTTATAATGTTGGAATATAAATATTTACATCCTATCTTATCTTATCTTATGTGGGGGCCAGTCAGTGCAGACCAGTGACACTTCGACCCAGTGGGATCTTTTGTGTCGACACTCTCCCAATAACGACTGCCATAGATGTTCATGGCAGCCGGGACCGACGGCTTAACGTGCTCTCCGAGGCACGGAGCAGGCGATAATTGTCAATCAATACGCACATAATTTCGAAAAGTCATATAACTTCCGAAAGTCAGAGGTGCGCGACGTGGCTTCGAACTCGAGACCCTCTGCATTGCAGTCTGTTGGTCTCCCCACTGAGCTATCGCTGCTCTATTTACATCCTAAATAATCCTACTAATATTAAAAACGTGAATGTTTGTGACGATGGATGGATAGATGGATGTTTGATACTTTTTCACGCAAAAACTACTGAACAGATTTTGATGAAACTTTACAGTATTATTGTTTATATAATATCAGAATAACATATATACTAAAAAAAATATCTTTACGTAAATCTACATTAACATGAGCGAAGACGCGGGCAAAATCTAGTAGGTATTATAAATGCGAATATGAGTTTGTTTGTTAAATACGCTTTCACGACTTACCTACTCGACTGATCATCATAAAATTTTGCACACACGTTGTCAGAGGAATAGACAAGGGCATAGGCTACTTTTTATCCGAATTACTAACCAAACCTAACCTACATTCACGCGAGCGAAGCCGTAGACAAAATCTAGTGGTTATTACATCTGAATACAATTACAATGTATTTTTTCGCATCGCTTATATCTCTAAGTGTAGTTTTCAAAGAAATAAAAATTAAACAATAATGTGTACATTAATTTGTTTCAGGCGGTCCGGAGGTACGCAAGGAAACCGCCGCTGAATACAGTAAGTGTTCTTGAAACTTTAAACGTATTTACCTTCTAGAAAGGCTCGCGTGCACTCTTATGCATCACTCTAACTCTGTTCTCTTAGTTGATATTTATTGCTACTGGGAAAGAACCGGTTAGTTCTATTTGCACTACATTAATTTATCATTTGCGCTATATGTTCAACATCAATATGTTAGACTTGCTGTTTTTAAAAAGGTTGTTTAATTTTTCTTGCGACATGGTACTATATACCACGCTATTGTATAAATCAAAACCAGTGTGTGATTTAGGTCACAAAGTAACACTTATAAATGTTATAGTTTAGTTTTTAGTAAGTTTCCTATAGGTACTAAATCTACATTTATCTATGTATATAGCTGAGTTCTATTTTCAAAAGATTCGACAAAGTACAGTGTGTAATACCTAAATTTTGCCTAATATGTTTCAGGATTTAAGTAATCTAAATCGCCTATTATCATTTAACAGATATAATTCTGGACTTAGTGCCGCTACTAAGAATTGCCTTATAAACAAAATATCTTCCCGCGATCTGAGAATCAAATCAAGGAACATATACTAGGTACGGGATCATGGATGCAATCGAGATCTTTTACTACCTAAAAAGTGTCTTTCATATTTATAAATTGTAGGTACATACATAGATTCACGCCTATTTCCCAGAGGGGTAGGCAGAGACTACGGATTTTCATTTGCTACGATCCTGACACACTTCTCTGGCTTCATTCACTTTCATCACATTCCTCATACACGCCCGTCGGTTCAAGGTGCTCTTAACCTGGCCCTTAAATTGTAGGTATATAAAGAAAGAAAGAAAAATAATTTAATTTTTTTTTTTTTTTTTTTTAATTTTTTTTTTTGCTTCTCGAAATGACCACACTCCACCTGATGGTAAGCAGTCGTGTGGTCTAAGAGCAGTGGCCTCCACACCGCCCTCATAGCAGTCGAGACGATGTTGAGGTCTCTACTTTGACGGCCTGAGAAAGTGCTTTTCCACGCCCCGCTTAAAGGACCCAGGTATGAAGGAAGAAGGAAACATGTGCCTTGGCAGAGAATTCCATGCCTTGGTCGTTCGGCAGAGGTATGAGGACCCAAACTTGTTGGTACGCGCTCTAATCGACTCTACCGTGTAAGGATGGCATCTGAGCCCTGCACGCGTTGTTCTCGATAGGAAAGGGGAGTGCGGGATAAGGTGGAATAACTCTTCAGAGCACTCCCCGTGGTATATTCTGTAGAAACATGCCAATGAGGCAATGTCCCTACGGAGTTGCAGAGGTTCCAGTGAACTCGTGACCTCTGGATCTCCGATGATACGGACAGCCCGCCGCTGTAACCGGTCGAGAGCGTCCAGCAAGTACTGCGCGGAGCCATCCCAAAGATGAGAACAGTACTCCACGCAAGGGCGCACTTGTGCCTTATACAATAGGCACAGTTGCCCAGGCGTGAAGAACCGCCTCACCCTATTCAGAACTCCGAGTTTTCGCGAAGCTTGCTTAATGACGCTCTCGATATAGGTTTTCTGATTAAGGGAGCGGCAAAGATCCATACCTAAGATGGAGAGACTGTCACGTATCACCAGTGGAGTGTTCTTCAGAGAAGGGAGGGGAAGGAACGGAGACTTTTTTGTTGAAAACGCGCATGCCTGGGTCTTCTTGGCGTTGAACTCGACCAAGTTCTTGGCACCCCATTCATAGATGCGGTCCAAGGTCTGGTCAAGTTCAACGACAAGATTCTGCCTTTTCCCCTCAACCCCAGCCTGTTTGGCCCCAGGATGTCCGAGATATCGCCCATGCACGGTACTGTCGTCCGCATAACAATGTATGTTGCCGAGATCCAACATATCATTGATATGCAGAAGAAAGAGCGTAGGGCATAAGACAGAACCCTGAGGCACTCCTGCATTGACCTGCATAAATTTGGAAGCGCGACCGTCGCAAAGGACCCGAATACGACGCTTCTGCAGGAAACTTGCAATCCAGGTGCACAGTTGAGGGGGCAAGCCATAGGCCGGAAGCTTGGAAAGAAGAGACCGGTGCCAGACTTATACACACATGGTTTCAAATATAGATGAAATAATGTAGGTAATAAGGCTTGGGCTGTATTTCAGGCAAGTTGTCGAATCCCAACCCAAGTAAGCGTTACAGGGTACCATAGCATGCATTGCTGAAAAGGTTACCAGCTCAACATGTGCTAAGCGTCATGAGTTTCTTGCAGGTTTCTTCTCATAGGCTCAACCCTTTGCCTGAACCTAGCAACTAACCTAAATGTAGCTTCAGTAACTTAGTAAACTCACTAACCCATATACTTTGACGTTCATAAGTGTTACTTTGTGATCTAAATGAATAAATGATTTTTGACTTTGACTTTGACTATAGGCCCAGCGCTGGTTTTCAGCTGGCATCTGCAGTACTACACTGGTGGTAGTGGTGGTAGTAGGTAATGTAGGTATATCTGATTGTTTGCATTTATTTAAAGTAGTTACTAACTATCTCCATATTATACGTATTACGTATTCTCACGCCTGTAACTATATCCCCGAAGGGCTTGGCAGAGGTAACCTACATTTATCTAGCTATGTTCATGTCACACGTTACATATACATCTAAACCACGTGTTACTATGGAGAATTTCCTAATACAAAACTTAATAATATATTGCCCAACCCGGAAATCATCCGGATTCGATACCCAGGTCAGCCAAACCCACCGATCGGATTAGATAAGCTATACTAACTATCAAATTCAATTAATATCAGTTCGGTAGTCCGGACGTGACGGAACAACAAACATTGAAACTTTAACATTTAAACATGAGACGGATAATTAAATCCAATTACAGTTTACTCGATCCGGGAATCTAATCCGGGACCTCATACTCTGTAATGTTAAGCTCATTACATAACATGATTGCCTCGTTAGACCCATGACATTACTTTGTGCTTTACGCGTATGATGTAAAAGTCTCGCGTAAGATTGTTTAGTCGAGCAATGAGTTTTTAGATTTTTTTGTCAATAGTGATACGACGTTTGAAAATATACTCAGTTGCCAATGGGTTCGCCCTTAAAACGTTAGCCATAAAAAACATAGTACGACGGCACGGATGACGTAATATTTTAAGTGATCACAACGGTACTGCCACTACGCCAAGTGTTATAAGTTCGATAAACAAACAGTACAAAAAAAACTGGGGCCGTCTTTGGGGACTGACGATAGAAATGAAAACTTTAATCCTTGATCATAAACACTTCTATATAAACAAAAAAAAAGGTGCAGGTCGGATTACTGATACTCTCTTAGAGGTTATTAAGGGGGTCAAAATTTCGTTATTTTTTACGTAGGACGCACCATTTCTGAGATATTGTTAATATTCTAAAATAATTAAAAAATGGAAGCGTGGAAGCGTGACGATGACGAAGCGTGACGATGACGCGAGTTCTATGATTTTTGTTCACCCAAGAAGTGCTCAAAGCGCCTAAAGAAGTTTTCACTTCAAAAATTGTGTGATCCACAAATCCGAATCTATGTTTACTTTGTGTCTATTATTTGAATGTGTTTAAAGTGCTCTGCGACACAGAATTTATCCTCAGCGCAATAGTAGTCTCTTTGAAAGAAATACATAGCTGACAAAATTCAGATGTACATAAAACACCTTCTGCCTATACCTACATACCTACCTACCTATATAACCTATATGCTATAGGGTAGTCAGGTTAAGACAGTATATAAACGAATTAAGCACTATAGAACATGAAATACTAAAGTTATTAAGTTGTTGCTCGTCAAGAAATTAACACTTCTATGCAAGCAGCCAAGCGTCTTAGCTCCTGGGTGAGGCTTTATGTTGATTGAGTACAGGATCTACATTTCACAGAAAGCCGGTTTACAGCGCTCTCCTTTGCTGTAATCATTTTACTAACTGAATTAATATGCACAGCATAGCATGAATATCCACAAGCAGCTAAGCAGAGTTTATAGAATGACGGCATACTAGCTAGATGTTTAAATTCTACCGAATACTGCAACTATTAAAATTGTTCTGGGCGAAAAAGATTATCCTTTAGACAATACTTGTATCCATCTCGGAATAACTTATTCGTCAAGTAGCAAAAGCGTATTATGCTTTAAAATAAATTTTATTATATGCATAGTATATATATATATATATATATATGATTTATTTATAATTTATTTATTTGCAAATATGATAAAAAGATAACCGCACTAGGTTCCAAGCCATAGCGGGGGACTTTACATATGTACATACAATTAAGACACAAAGTACACCTTGATTCGATTCGTAAATCAAATCCTAATCCTAACTAATATTATAAAAGCGAAAATGAGTTTGTTTGTGTTTGTTTGTTACCTTTTCACGCCTAAACCACTGAACCGATCATCCTGAAATATTGCATATACTTTGACAGGTGTACAGAAACGGACATAGGCTACCTTTAATCCCGAAAAAATTACTGTTCCCGAGGAAAGCAATAATAACGTTCTTATGATAATATATGGCGCCACGTGTCTTTCGAATCATGATTGAATTATAATATTACAAGCAGAGTACAACCCGAATTGATTGTCATATTCTAAATTAACGCGAGCGAAGCCGCGGGCAAAAGCTAGTAAATAATAATTGTTCTGTATGGGATTTCATTTGAGCCTACAAGACAGGTGCAGTAATTTCTTGAAATATTGTTAATTTTAATTAGGGTTATAGCGAAAGGAAAGAATTACCGAAATGTTATAATTTTCTGTTTACCGCGGGCAATCCATAGATGCTATAAATAGGCTCAACCCTTTACATGACCCTAGCAACTAACCTAAATGTAAATTCAGTTACTTCACTGACTCATACATTTGACATTTTATGACCTAAATTAATAAATTATTTTTGACTTTGAACTTTTGTGCTTTTGATCATAAACACAGTTATAAGAAATGCATTATGCATGAAATAACTTTTCTCGGGAAGAAATGTTTTCATAGTAGTTTTGACAGAAGTTATAAGAATTTCGAAGGATGAAATTTATGCGTAGGTACTTATTAATTCTATGAGTAAATTTATTTCCTTTTTATTAATCTCAAGTCGCGAACTTGTATGCGATTTGCCGGCTAGTAAGTGCCACTACTCCAGGCTACGTGAGTGATTGCCTAACAGTTGCAAGTGAGGACATTTGCATCACTAAGGCAATCACTCACGTGTCGCCGACCCTATAAAACCTTTTTATGTCCTTCTTATAGAACCCCATAATGCAGTCTCTTGAGAAAACCGTGGCAGGGAGGTCGTTTTATAACCTAAGCGTCCGTGGGAATGCCGTGAGCGGTGCGATAATAAATTGTGGCCGTAGGACAGTCCTCTCGAATAATTCCTCAATACCATTATACAGGCGGTAGAACACATTAGGAGGCAGAATCTCTCCTTAGACTAATGGGTCCAATATTGTTTCTAAGCTAGGGAATCGTCAATGCTAAGGCGTCTCTATCGGTACAAGGAAATCGAATAATGCGGCTGTACAGTGGTAGTCGCATCCAAATATCCTAGATTCACGACCCTTTAGTGAGGGATTCCCTTGCCATGCGCCTAAGCTTTCAGCAGCGCCTATAGGATAGAGTAATTGTCTGCCAGTAGATGGCTCGTATGCGTCACTTCAATATGAAATACGATACAAAGGAGCAAACTACACCGTAGAAGCACCACACTCTTACAAAAAGTATGCATAAGAGAAATGCGTGTTGTTACTGCGTGGTAAGTAAGCGTTTCTGGACTTACCGGACTTCAAAAAATTAATAAGTAATTTAAAAGTCAATGTGTGCGCTTTTACAATACGCTCCCAAGCGACATTCAAAATCAAAGTTTTAATAAATTTAAAACAGTAGTAAAACCTAAATTTTGTTCAAAAGGTTATTAATCATAAATTTTGTTCAAAAGGTTATTACTCAGTCACAGAATATATAGAAGATAAAAATACTTGGGATTGAGTTGCTTTCATTCACAGGCTATTTCTATTCATATCATTAAGTTAATTGTAAATATGAGAAGCTATGATGTATACTTCATTTGTTACATATTAATATGTAGGTATCTCGGATTTATTAAACCTTTACTTTTTAAATCACATTGAAATAAACTATAGTAACAATTACACACAGCAGCTCATATAAGAAAAATAATATAAAATTGAATTGTATTGTTAATAAATATAATAATATTTTGACGATTGAAAAGAGTGGCCTGAGTATCTTGCCTGCTTTTTCTACTCCTCGAACAGGGTTTTTTCAATGCAACATTTTTATTTCCTTTTTTTTTATTTCTATTATGAATATATCATTTCATTGACGTGTCCAAGAATTGTTTATACATTTTTAAGGAAATAAAGATTTTTGACTTTGTCTTTGTTGGTATCCGTTGTTTGAATGTTTATAAAGTCCTTCGTGATACGGGCATTATTTCTTGTGCGTTAGATGATATTTTAGGAGTACAATTAGGCGATGCGCGAATGATAGCCCTAGTATCAATTGAGTTGCAAGCGTTTTTATACGCTACGAAAAACCGGTCAAAATTAGGCGGGCGGACCGTCTACGCGTGAACCACCTTTGTTCTATAAAAAAAAGATTAATAAATTCCGCCAGCCTCTATTTTTGGCTTATTTCTCCATAAAAAGTAAGCCTTCGAAAGGTCCGTAAAATTACTACAAAGAAAAACCAGGGGCGGATAAACCTAATATTCATTTATAATCATATTTACAATGGAAATAATTATACCCGTTGCCTCTGAATTATATTATTCTATACAATTGGCTTGTAGATTTATTAGATTCGGGTTAGGCCTTTGATTGTTTGGCAAACGAGCAGTAGGTATTCAGAAACCTTGGAAAGTTGAAACGGTTCCAAGGCTTTAAAAAAACATTAAAATTGAACTATGTTTACGAATTTGTATAACACTAGTTTTTGCCCGCGAATACGCCTGCATGGAATTTATTTTGATCAGTTATTTTTATCATAACTCGTAGGAATTTCTAACAATCTTAGAAATAGTAATAATTACCTTCATAAGTGCTATAATTGAACTCTCTATTAATATCTAACAGACAACTTTAATAATATCAGCAATGCATCTTTAAAGATAAAATATAATTTACTAGCTTTTGCCCGCGGCTTCGCTCGCGTTAATTTAGAATTTGACAATCAATTCGAGTTGTACTCTACTTCATCATGTCAGCCAAAAGACGTCCACTGCTGGACATAGGCCTCCCCCAAGGTTTTCCACACAGACCGGTCTTGGGCCACCTGCATCCAACCGCTTCCCGCGACCTTTACCTGTACTCTACTTGTAATAATATAATTCAATCATGATTCGAAAGACACGTGACGCCATTTATTATCATAAGAATGTTGTTATTGTTTTCCTTGGGAACAATAATTTTTTTCGGGATGAAAGGTAGCCTATGTCCGTTTCTGTACACCTGTCAACGTATATGCAAAATTTCAGGATGATCGGTTCAGTGGTTTAGACGTGAAAAGATAACAAACAAACAAACTTATTTTCGCTTTTATAATATTAGTTAGGATTAGGATTAGGATGCCTAGGAATTTAATTATGCCATGTTTACGTCTTAAACAGAACTTTTATGCAAAATTTCTCTTTTGATTATCCTAACAAAATATCAAATATATTTTGTACCATCCAGGAATCCTACTCGGAAAGTTTTGGTCAACATTTTTGTAAGTAGATAGGCAATTGTAGGTACCACTGAATTAGCGCGATATTTGCTGAAGTGAAATTAAGCTTGTAAAACTACAAACCGATAGTTTAATTTGAATGCTGACAAACAAATAACAAACAATTTTGTTTTGACGTGACAACGTCTAATAAATCGGTGAACACCGGCTGCACGCACGAAAAAGAATGACTCATTGTCTCGTTACGCTCATTGTCTCGTTACGCTCATTGTCTCGTTACGCTCATTGTAACGTTACGATCGGAGCGTAAGCGCTACACGAGCGAACGACAGGCACGATCGGCTAGTATGATGCTGTCACGTTAAACTATCGTCCGTAAACCGACTTTACAGGCAACCAATTTTTTTTTTATTCATCTAAGGTGGCAAACAAGCATACGGCCTACCTAACGATAAGTGGTCACCGTAGCCTATGGACGCCTGCGACACCAGAGGCATCACTTGTGCGTTGCCGACCCTTTAGGAAAGGAAGTGGGAAGGAGAAGGAGCGGGATGGGGGAAAGAGGGTGATTGGGCCTCCAGCACTCTCACTCACCGAACGAAAAACAACAGTAGGAATACTGCTATTTCACGTCGATATTCTGTGAGAGGGTAGTCCTTCTCCGGTCGAGCCGGCCCATTCATGCTGTGTATTTCGTGAAATATACAAAACAATTAGATAGATATAAAATTACTCTGGGGTAACCGAATTTTAACTTTTATTACGTTTATTTAACACTAGTTGCTATCTGTATCTTATTATCTTATCTTGTCTTATGTGGGCGCCAGTCAGTGCAGACCGGCGACACTTCGACCCAGTGGGATCTTTTGTGTCGACACTCTCCCAATAACGACTGCCATAGATGTTCATGGCAACCGGGACCGACGGCTTAACGTTCTCTCCGAGGCACGGAGCAGGCGATAATTGCCAATCAATACGCATATAATTTCGAAAAGTCATATAACTTCCGAAAGTCAGAGGTGCGCGACGTGGGTTCGAACCCGAGACCCTCTGCATTGCAGTCTGTTGGTCTCCCCACTGAGCTATCGCTGCTCTATCTGTAACTTAATTTTGTTTAACTAGTAAGTTATCTGTAACTTAGTTTTGTTTTAATTTTTAAGTACACGGATGGTGTAGTGGTTTTAGTGCTGGCCGCGCCCCCGAACCGCGTGTTGTATATTCGATCCCCGCTCGGGACAAAAAATTGTGTAATCCACAAATAGTTGTTCCAAGGCTGGGTGTTCTTTGTGTCCGTTGTGGGTGTTACCTTTAAACTATGTATTATGTGTCGGAATACCAGACATAATTACAAACCTATTGTGTCTGGCCGCCGGTGTACCGCTGCGACTCAATAGGTTAATTAAAAAATGAAGTAATCTTTGTCCTTCCCTCGGACTAAAGCTATATCCATATTAAACATCTAAATCAGGTTAGCAATTTAAACATAAGAACTTAGTAAACAGACAATTTTTCTTTTCATTTATTTTATAAGTAGATAAGATAGATAACAATGAATGGCGGATAGTAAAGCTCATTTAATCCTTGACATATTCCAATGTCACAATCTTTTAATATGACATGAGACAAGGACAGCAGCAAGAAAAACAAGCATACAACTTGTAACGTAACAAGTTAGTGACGTCATATTAGTTCCATAGTCCTTAACGCGGAAAAGGGACACAACTTTCCCTCTTCAAAAACTTTGAAGCTTGTAACTTCTATATTAATCAAAAACTAACTTTTCCGTTGCGGTAATATTTTTTTATTCTTTTAGGAGAACATGCGTATTACTGGTCTATTTGGTGAACTAGTTTATTGTGCCTGAAGTATACGCAAGATGGTGGCTGGTGCATATACACCACGCAAGTAGGTGGCGGTAGTTACATGCGCTAGCTACATGCGCGAGCTACATGCGCTAGCTGCATGCGCGAGCTGTTTCCCTATCAATTTGCATAAAATTTTAAGACTTGGTATAACATGGCATACTATTGTTTATCCTTATTATATTAACGCATATCAGCTTACGCATTTTTTTATATTATATATTATCACAACCTAACGAGCCTATTTGTCGTGTTGTCACTGATTATTCGCTTCGCAGGCAAGGTCAGGTAAGGGAACCTCACCAGATTTGCTGTTACCAAAAATATATGCCAGAATATATTAGGAAAAACATTATAAGAAAAGAAGGGATCCCGCGCAAGCTACATACCTAAACTACTCGCGCAGCATGCACGAGTTAAGCGTATTATGGGTTTTAAATACTATACACAGGTAGCTCGCGACAGTCGTTTACACTGTATCTTCATACAGCACGCGCAAAGACCTTAATTTGCGCATGCTTATATGTATTTATAACGAAACGACGTATTTAAAGTAAATATGACAAAATATCTTTCACATTAGGTAACCTCATCTTCTTGCATATACAATAGATGTGACAAATGATTGCTATGATCGCTATATTATATAATATACATATATGTATATAGTAGAACGACCATTTTTCTTTCTTTTCTCCTCTTTTCAAAAAGATAACTCTTCACTAGGTTTAAATACTGTTACGCGTGTTTCAAACAATGTATATATACATACATAATACTCAACCAGATGCAGTGAAGCGCATGCTCAGTCTTGATTTTTTTACAAGGTTTAATGCTGATTAATTTTACTTTATTTGTTATATGTTAGATGTTTAAGTGATAAAATAGTTGCTGTCCACGCATTGTTATCTAAGAGTTAGTCGTGGAGACCTATCATTGGCTCTCTGTTGCATATTTATTTTCACTACTATGTATTTCAAAGCTGTTGGTCTTCCTAATACATAAATAAATAAATAACATCCAGACTCAGAACAATGATTTGTGGATCATAAAAATGTTTTGTCACGTGTGGGAATCGAACCCACAACACTCAACGCAGTGGCAGTGGCGAGGCAACCACCCAAATCACTACACCATCCATGTATTTAACAATGACACGTTGTTGCCCTGAAGAAAAGAAAATGAATGGAAGAAATAACTATGTACGTTCTCAGCACTCCTACTTACCGGACGAAACCTAGGTTCAGTATTACCTCTCTAAAACTAGTGTTACCCTCTTACAGGAAAAGAAACTCCCGGGCGAGACGGATCATTCCCAACGACAAACTCTTAAACTCAAAAACGATCACCTCCAAACATAAAATTTAAATATACAATCTTAACAATATACTTTATTATTCTGTCTGCTATTGTAATTAACTCATATCGATAAGGTAGGTGTTCTTAATTAATATGCGCAGAAGGAACTATTTTCTTCACGAAATATATACTTAGTTTGCCTCGTTAGGAGTTTCCCCTAACATTTCCACGCAATATTTCAACAATAATAAATGCCTCGGCACTGTATTTTACATTGTAACGATACATAGACACAGTCCCATTCATTTTTATGTGGTAGACGTGACCGGAGCCATTAAAAAAATATTTGAGTAATTATGTAGAGGAAAATAATGTACTGTGTACTCAAATAGAGGTTTTGCCATTACAATTTATGTGGTTATTTATATTTTTGTTTTGTTTCTAGCGCCTGTTATAGAAAAACAACATTTGACAACACGTATTGTCCATTAAGAACGTGAACTGACAGCCAATGTAAACAACCAAAGTTAAAGAAATAAGTTCATTGATTTAGGTCACAAAGTAACATTCATGAATATTAAAGTTTCGATAACTAAACTATACAGTAAATTTATTTAATCGTCGGCCTCGGTGGCGTAGTGGTTAGTGTAACCGACTGCCACGCCTGAGGTCGCGGGTTCGATTCCCGCACAAGTCAAACATTTGTGTGCATGAACATGGATGTTTGTCTTGGTCTGGGTGTTTCTATGTATAATATGTATGTATTTACAAAAAAAAAGTATATATGTATGTTTATCCATTGTCTAGTACCCATAGTACAAGCTCTGCTTAGTTTGGGCTAGATGGTGTTGTGTGTATGTGGTAGAATATTATTATTATTATTATTATATTTATTTGTTATTACTTTCAGCAAGATCGTAGATCCTGTGATAACAGAAGATAGGATATTTATTATCTTAGTAATCGCATTGTTTATCCATATACAAATATATATCTTAGACAGGATAGGACATTGAAATTAAACTACTATATACGGATTTTATCGCGTTGTTTATTTGACACTTTAATACAAAATTTTGAAAAACTTCTACACTGTTCCACTATTAAACTTTACTAATTTTTAAATTCAAATAAACAACGCGATAAAATCCGTACATAGTAGTTTAATTTCAATGAATAACATTCGCGTAAACAGAAGACAATACAGGATAGGACATTCAGAAAGCATGTTTAACAGGAGTAAGTAGAATTTATATCATACTAACTTTTGCCTGTGCTTCCAATAATCTTTTCCTCCGTGGCGCAGCGGTAGTGAATGCGACTGCTGTGCATGAGGTCTCGGGTTTGAATCCCAGGTCGGGCCAACAAAAAGTTATTGGATTTTTCTGTTAAGAAATCTCTATACGAGCCCGGAGTTAGGAAGTTGACGTTGTTAAACACCCCCTTGCCTCGTAAAGCACGTAAAGCCGTTGGTCTTGAGCCTGATCTCTCTCCGGTCGTGTCAGATTATTCGTCCCATCGGATCATGAGAGTTAGGGAACAGAGAGTACACTAGTATTCGCGCACACCTCTGCACTATAATATAACCTGCGCCAATGGCCAATCTCCGTTAAGATTGGCCGCCGTAACCGAAATTCGGTCTGAAGGACATTATTATTATTACCTATTACTTTTTCTTAATAAAAGGTGCTGTATGTTCTGTTCTGTAGCACTGATAACGTCTACACGAAACTTCACGATGATTGGTCGAGTAGTTAAGGCGTGAAAGCATAACAAACAAACAATTTCGTTGTTACGAGTCTGAAAGCGTACTGTAAGTGATTTCAATGTTCGAAAAGTACTCAGTATGTAATATGGAATTATTACTAGCGTCCTAGTTCGTATTATAACAGAAAGTTTTAGCTCGTAAAATATTATGTCAGTATTTATCTAATGTTACTTGTTGGGCGTTAGTTCCGTGGCGAAGTTAGCGCTTGTATTTGCAACCGATCGTGCAATCTGATTTACATTTCAACTTTTAGATTTTAGATAATTTCTCGATAGTAGTGAGGAATTTGAAAGTTCTATTGGTAGAAACAAGGTTCCCCTGGCTTATGACAGACCTCGTGATATATGAGTATATTAGTCACGGCCGCCTATTTTCGAAAATGTAGGCAGAGGCACATCTTTGGCGACTCTTTTGAAGAACTACAATCGTGAGTCTATGTATAGACGCATATATATACGCAATTATATGTACCATATATGTATGTATACATATATCTTCAGTATTGCGTCTATAATTTTAATTTCGCGCCATTTAGGTAGTAATGTTATCGAACTGTGCCTAATCCTAATATAAAATCTGAGTATTACATTACCTAAGAATGTAGTTCCTACACTGAGTTTATGTACTCGGTGGTTCTCTTTGCTAAACGTATTTACATGGGTTGTACATGTATAAATGTATATATGTGCTACTAATACATACAATTACTACAGTTTAACAGAAACTTTATTGTAATTATAACCATGCGTTTTCATTTAAATGTAGACTATATCTGCTATTTGCACTGCTACCTTTCCCTACTTTAAATAATTATTCGGTGCCACAATCGAGAATCAAACTAAAGGTCTAATGACAAATAAAAACGCTAGTTCACATGTTCCATATAAAGACACTGCAATATCTATGTGTATTAGAATTAAATTTTGTTTATTGTTGAGGCTAGTTGCGTCCGAACAGAAAAGCCCCACCTAAATATTCAAACCATTTTTTTTTAAAACAAGAAATTGTTTCGGCGCTCTCATAAGCAATGATTATTTAGTAATCAATCAACTTTCACTACTTGATTACAAGTAATTGAGTATTTGAGTTCGTAAACTAATCCGACTAATAAGCAATCTATTAGAGAAAACCTGATGGTAACTTGTAACTGGTAACGTACCGGTTCCATAGTAATAATGTCACATACGTTGAGCACGTGTGGAGGCAATTATACGTTGCAGCTTGCACGCCACTTTGTAGATATTTACAGTGCACGTAAAAAGAATATTACATTAGTTTCCACAAAGGTGAGGTAGACTTAATTGTTTATCGTAAGAATGCAAAAGCACGGCTGATTTTCGCGTTGCCCAAAGGTTTGTACTTTATTCTTCTACGCTTAACATACAAGCATGGCATAAAGTCACACTAATATATCCCCATAGGGGTGGGTTGGTAAGTATCACAAAATGAATTGCCAACTAGTGTTTAACGTCTGTTGGGTACATTTCTATACTCTCCGTAGTGCAGTAAAAGTTTCATAACAGAAAAGTTTGCAATCGAAAAATCGTACCCGGGATCTCATGATGACACATAAGCGCAAATAATAAATCTTTGCGTGACTCAGGAATCGAATCGAGGATCACGGCTGTATTTATATTATAAACGTAAACGCCACGAGACCAACTAATCAGTTCTATCCGTATTCTATTCTTTAAATAAGAACAAAAAAGAAATACAATGTATAACAATGTATTATTTTAATTAACGTTTTGTTTAGAACTACCTGTTAAAGAAAGCAGTGTTTACATAAAACCTTTTGTATCTTCCCTGTTCATTACTCAAAAGCTTTTAATGTACAATATGCAACTCAAACTCAAGCAACTTTGCAAGAAATGATTCAACAAAGACATTTTCCTCTCTAAGCCGAAAAATTTTAATTTGACAAAGCAGTTCTGCAACTAATTGTTTCATGTCAACGACATCGCCAGTCAGTTCTACATAATTAGTTGCGGAGCCTTAAGCCACATCCATGACGAAAAGCTTCCTAAGATCGCTAAATTTTCCTCAACTTGTTAAAAACTTTTAGACTGAGTAAATGTTATTTTGCCGCCAGAGTTTCTTCTGTTTAAATTACACACGTTAAATGTTTTGAGACATGTCGCATACTTGAAAAGCTTTCGCTCAACTAGTTTACGTACGAAATTCATTTCTGGGATTGCATACATTCAAAGAGAACATGGGTAGTCATATTTTTTATTCATTTTATTACGGGACTGCGGCAGTTACTCGCCACGTTATATCGGAATGTTTGAAACAAATATTTGGACCACAGAATCCGTATCTAAGGCCCAGAAACAAAGCTCTTGGGGCACAAAAACTTTTCTGGTTTAGAACACGACTCTGGAGGGTCCTGAAAGGATCCTAAATCTTGTGTTCAAGTCGGATTTGACTCTTGGTTCTGAGTTATTCATGTTCGAAGGTTTACTCGCGTCTCGTTTGTGATCAATGAAAAATTCTGAGAATACGGTACCGAAGAAAATTCGAGAAAACAATTTTCCGTTGCTGTGAAAACAATTTGCTCTTTGTGAAATATTTGGCGAATGATGTTAAATGTTGGAAGGGGTTTGGGCTTACTGTAGAATTTTAAGTCACTTACAGTACTTCAGTACACCTTTGAAGTGCCCTACGTTAGGTTCCAATTTATGGGCCTCTGCTTGTGTTCATATTTTATGAATAATTCTCCCGTATTTATTTCTCTTGGGATCAACTTGGTCGGAACACACCATGTTTGGGAATGTTTAGAAGTGTGTGTACTCGATTATTAAGACCATTGTGAATGAAAATCAGAAAATATAAAAACTAGACCAAATTGCCGAAGAAGTAGGTCATAATTGTTCATAAATATCTAAAAAGATATTCATTTTAGCTATTTACATAGTCTTATCCTGGTACACACACATACACCTACACCTCCGAAAGGTTAGGCAGAGAAGTAGATCAACCACATTTAGCTAGGTAGGGTCTCACGTAACAGGGCGAGATTATTGACCTATAGGTATCGAGTTCCAAACTGCGTACTGGTACGGAAATCCGGAAATTGAACCCGAGACCTCATGTACAGCAGACACAATCAATGTCATTGTGCCATCGGGGCAGTTAGCATCTATAAAAGTATAAACAGATTACAATTCTAATTGACTTCGGTCGAACTTAATATTTTTGGACAGAATCTAATGCAATTTAAATTGAACTATTTTCCCCATTATATATATTTACTATTATCATGGGAAAGAACAACAGTAAACTTCAAAGAATCGTTAAATTATACTATTCCTTTGTTGTTGACGTAAAATTAAAGAATAAAGAATGTGATTAAATTTACGAGACCGCCTCTCCGGTCCCATGGTATATATTTACGCTCACGTTTACGAGCGATCGCGAGGTCTACCCGAGTTTTTCTGTTAGGAAATTCTCAGTAGCAATACGGAATCTGTAAAATGTGCCCAGTAGAGGGCAATAAGCGCTCCCTTTATTACGCGGGACTTTAAACGTAGTTCGTGAAATGCGGATGCAATGCTCGCTACGAGGGATATATAGGATGTCCGGTAATTAATGGATAACCTTGAAATGTCTTATAGTAGAACTGATGGCCGTTCGAAAAAATATGAAAAAAATCTATCCTAACCTGAGATTAGATTTTTTTTAATTACCATATTTAACTTTCTTGTACACTACGATCATAAATGAATGAATTCTATCGGTTTTTTGTTGTTTTATTATTAAAAACTAATTATGCTAATAGATAGACAGTCAAAAGTATTTAATTTTTTACATTTTTTTTCTGACCGGCCATCAGTTCTACTATAAGACATTTCAAGGTTATCCATTAATTACCGGACAACCTGTATATACGCGTGGGTCAATGTATGTATTAAATTAGGCGATTCACACACTGCCCCGCGCCACGCTGCGCGATGCGCGGTGACATAGTCACGCGCGCGGGTGCGCGAGTGCAGATCTGCATCATAATGCAGATTTCTCCGCACAAACGAGCGTAGCTGCAGTTTAGTCATACGGTGGCCTAGAGGCCACATTTTATAGCAGCTTGCGGTGGTGATAGTACATTGCAGAGTATTAATTTTTATATTAAAGATTGTCATTATTTTGGATCTCATTCAGGATGCTGCAGTCATATCATGTGTTTGGTTTTTTTATAATCAAATAAGAAGAAATCGTGTCCGTAGAAGATATTGGGTACATCCCTTTTTACAAACAAGATCGATAAATGGGTCATTTGTTCAGAATTTCATAGATTTAAGAAAATATGAAGATCAATTTTCTCACGACTTTCGATTTCGTAAATGAATCGATCGATATCGAGATCCATTTTGAAGTAATACGTGTACTTGTGTCAAAATCACGCACGATACTGCAGAACTCGGTGTGCCATACCTTGCGTCTTGCCCCGCACCGACGCGCGGGGGTGCGTGTTTCCCCGCATGTAGACGCGTGTTTTCTATACAAACACAGGTACTTGCAAATAACGTAAGAACACGCACTCCCGCGCTACGCTGCGTGATGCGGTGCACTGTGCCAACCGCCTTAAACTGCGAAATATAGAATACACTTGTATCGCCATACTTACTATTTATTAGGTACTTACTAATAGAATAAATACGAATGTGAGTTTAGAGTTTTACATTTCATCCAAAAAAAAAAACCTACTATTCATGGATTTATATTTAAACTATTGATGACGGGTTTGCATAAGTAGCTTCTTTAATTCAAGTTGATAAAATACTAAAGAACTTTGGGAAACCCATCTAATCTTTAATCCGTTTAATCTTACTACTTAGTTTTTTATAAAATTATATATACCTACGAATCATTTTATAATACATAGTATAAGTAGGTATAATCACAATAACATTGTTACATAAAAAACCTTGGTGATAGCGATCAAGTAGTACATGAATAGTCATGAGACCCAAAACAAACCAAATGATTTTCCAATTTGTCATTATCGGCGACATAACTTATTATTCAAAAGATCATTCGTATTAATAATTACCGTTTATTCGAATATATAAAAAAAAATATTGACTGATCAAATCAGAACTGACTCAGGACTTTCCTTTTGATATAAGTATAATTATATTGATAAAAATAACTCGTAAAGTAAGATGGTTTTAATGACGATAAAAAAGTGATCAAGCCTATCAGACAGAACACAATGAAAGACGTAGAGGCACTTTTATCAAGCACTCACAATATTTATACACAAAATATTTATTATTGTTAAGTTATAGATGTTTCATTTCATAGCCACATTAGGCACAGTCTGTGTCATGACTATCAAAGCATAATTAATGATCTAATACTTAACATAATTAAATACACAAGCATTGCTTAAAATTTAAAATAAATTACGAGTCTCTGTGGTGGAATAAATGGATATTGCCCGCGGCTTCGCGTAAATGTAGATAAGATTAGTTACAATACTTTTTTTGGATGAAAGGTACCCCGGTAAATTTTATAATGATCGGACAAGTATTTAAGGCCTAAAAGTGTAACAAACAAACAAACTCACATTCACTTTTATAGTATTAGTTAGGATTAGGATTATAGTTAATTTTTGTATGTGTTAGTATGTATGCATAATGCATTCGAATATTCAATTGTTATTCGAATAACTTAGTAACACCGAATAAATTTAAGCCGAGTTTCCACTACCGTGCATATTTTGTTCCGAGCAAGTGTTTGTTCTGCTAACATTCGCTTAAAATCGTGTTTCCCCTTAGTGTTATTCTATTAAGTGTTTTCATTGCCGACGTGAACGAACATTTGCTTGCTCATGACTGTTTGAAGCACTAAGTGGAAACGCGGCTTAATAATCCCGCATTGCTAATCAATCTACGTATAAGTAATTATAATCTATTAATAAATGTTTATGCTGCGTTAATAGCTATTCATTGAAATGCAATTTGCATAGAGTTCATTAATCAATCAAGTCTATATGAGTCACGAGTTTGAACCACAGCGTGCATCTCTGACTTTTTAAAATTATTAACCGATGAAAAGTTTTCTATGTGTTAATCTAGGACCTGATCTTTCTAAAGCTCGATACGTTTGTCATTAATTTGTGGCCACGTCCTAAGTTGTGTTAAGGTGTCGTCTTGGAGACATCACTAACAGATGCCAGGTGGGTTCTGCTGGGTGGATCGCTGATGCAGTAAAATTTTCAGCGATCCACCCATACCATATCCATTAAGAAGGAACACCGTGAGGATTTAGTCCGTATATTCAGACTTAGCCAAGAGAGCCCGATATAACATGTTCGTCTACCCGTGACAAGAGGAATCGCATAAGCTGCGTTTATGTATAAAAAAACCATATCTAGCCTACTTTCACATATCTGAATTTGTGTGCACTTAAAAACACGCACTGAGTCTTTGAGACTAATCCGCTATCTTGTTCATACGGAAAAGATGGCAAACAAAGTAAAGAATCAAAACAATAGTCTTACTATGCGCCGATATTCTATAAGAGGGTGATACTACCTTGGGTGAGTCGGCTCATTCATACTGTCAAAGACTACCAAAGAACTGGCAAAGACAGACTCGTCCACTCATAACTTATTCTAAAACAAACCCCGTGCTTATCACTTTACAATTATCAGATTGTCTTGATATTACATCTATATGAATTTTTTTATACTACCCTTAACCTATTGAACGGCGGTGGCACACCGGTGGCCAGCGACAATAGGTATTTAATTGACTGGCATTTCAACAATTGACTGCACAGGTGGTGTAGTGGGTTCAGTTTTCGCCATACCATTGCCACTCTGCTAGCTGTTCTGAATCTGGGCGTTAATTGTGTCAGTTGTTTAAATGTTTATTAAATTCCTTGCGACACACGATTAGTCCAAGTGCGGACAATGTCCTTAAAAAAAGGAAACAAATAAAAATGTTAAGTATCTCACCATACTTTCACGTTACACGCTGTACATACATATGTATACAGATATTTAAATTCTCATACTTAGTTCAGCTGTCATTGTCACTTGTCTGAAAATATTGCCCGCTTCGTAATGACTTCCAAAAGAAATAAGGATCTTGTATCTTCCATCTCATCTCTGAGTTCCATTTCTCTTACTGACTGACACAATTTGCATACTTGAAATAAGATATTATGGACAACGTAAGGTTTTAAGTTTATGTTACTAACGAATTATATCACTGATGTTAAAAAAAGTATGTAGTTTATACATTGAAGGCATTGAAATTAACTACTTGAAACGGATTTTATTGCATACTAGCTTTGGCGCGCGGCTCCGCCCGCGTGGTACCTACATCAATAAAAAGTAGCCTATGTCCTTCCCCAGGTTTTAAACTATATCTGTACCAAATTTCATCTAAATCGGTTGAGTGGTTTAGCCGTGAAAAGGTAACAGACAGACAGACAGACAGATAGACAGACAGAGTTACTTTCGAATTTATAATATAATATAATACATAATATTATATTATAAGTAAAGAGTAAGGAAGTAAGGATTGTTTTGTTTACTATATTATTTTCTCGACGTGTTCCCGTGGTTATGATCGCTAAAAAGTAACCGGAACGTCGAGCAAATTAGCGTGTAGTGTAAACAAATAGTTTAAAAAATATCATTCTAATATAATTAACCGCAATAACGTGTTTTTTGGAGCTTTAATTAAAATCTACCCTTATATTAATTGAAAGGAAAAGAAAAAAAAATGTATAAGATTGTTTAAAATTAAAAAACAAATAATAATCATTTCATTTCATTGGACTGGCAGGTATAGAGAGATCTGCCAGTTCAATATAAAAAATACTTTCTCCATTATAGTCCGTTTATCGTATAAGGATATACCTATGTATAACTTACATGAGGTCAAAGCTATGGCAACAAAGCAATAATCATAAACGTGATTGAAAGCACGGGAGCAACTAGTATGCAATTATAAAATTCACGTAAACAAGAGATGAATGTAACTGAGGGGGAGTGAGCGACCTTTTACAAAAAGTCACACCACAGTAGTATAAAATAACTACATCAGGTCCGAACTTAAAATATCACTGTCCATATAGGTTGCGGTCCGAAAGCGGTTGTTTCTTGGAAAACTGATAATTAAACTACTACTAATCTAGGTAGATTAGAAAGTCGACCGCAATTCGGTTTGAAAGCGTATTGTGGTCTGTACTAATTATCCTATCATCACGAATGATAGAATTATAATAATTACATAAATTAATAGATTTTAATTTTATGATAGACTACATTTTTCCCGCAGCTTCGCTAGTCAATAAACTTTGATCTCTCGGAAACAGTACTTTGACAAAGCGTCTGTTAAATTTCATGATGATCAGTCAAGTAGTTCACGCAGCACGCGCCAACCTACCTATAGTCACAAATAGTGTGCAACGTAAGCAACATACGCATAAAAGCAACAGTCATTACCACTAAAGAAAAATGTGTGTTCCAAAGACAACTATTCCAAATCCGAATATTGTTCGCGCCTTCAAAAGTAATTCACGACACTCACCATGACATCACCCACAAACGAGAATTTATTTAATACAAATTTCGAACACAGCTGATATTTTCTTAATGTTTTCCAAAGCCAAGAAAAGGCGTCTTAAATCGAACGCCGCTAGAAGGGTGTAAACTTTAAATTCCATTTAACTTTGTCATGTTGCTACTGGAACAGCTGTCACAATACCTTAAATGTAAAAGTTCAGACATTCTTCAAGTGACAGACGTCATTAATCACTCGGCCAAATTATATTGAAAGCCGCATAACATTTTAAATTAGAGGCAATTATGGAGGTGCTTCAAGTTACGTGGATTTAAAGTTACGTAGCTTATCAATTATAGTCGTATAATGGTATTTTTTTAAATATTTATGAAAATAATAATATAATATGAGCTATATATATATATATATAGTATATATATATAGTTAATATACATATTAACTATCACACTGCTGGGCACGTGCCTCTTGTCGGTGTGAGAAGAGTTGTGTGGACTATAAATAAATAAAATATCTTTATTTCGGACATTAATGTCGGTATGTACCTACATAAAAGAAGTACATAGATTGTTTAGTAATAGGTTAGTAACAGAATGTACTTATAGTCTATATTAGTAGTGAGAGTAAGCCCGCCCTCTAGGCACCATGTGGTACCACTACAGGTACCTCTACGCTACGTTGTGTGAGATCTATGGACTATGGTCTACCACGCTTTCCCAGTGAAAATAATTCTTAGCATAATGACGATTGTATATTTTTACTAAGAATATTTTTTAACGTTAATGTTTGAAGCTTTATCTTGTCTCGTAATAATATGTACCGATGTTTGAAATAATTTTAAAGTACACAATAGCGTGCGCTAATCATTACTGAACTTAGATCTAGCGTATGAAGCATTATTTTCACAAAAAAAAAGTAATCTTCCTGTTTATTTTTCTTTGATACACTAAACTGCATGCTTGGACCCTTGTCTGTTCACGGTTCATACTTATATACGCACGGTATATATTTTACATCTAAGGTTATAGTCCTATCTAAGATAAAAAGTATGTATAGAGGATTAGGGGATTAGATTTATCTAATTCTCTACACATACTTTTTTATCTAAGGTTTTTATCTTACTCGGTAAGGACTTTAGTCCGTAGTATGTAAATCAGATTTCTTATTTCAATACGCTTATATACCTACATAGATACATATAGCCACACTTACATTAGTTTGAGGTAAACTTAATCCCCAAAGGTATTAAGTGAATATGAAAAGCTCGTTGAGCAACGAGGTGTGACGTTTCTTCAGCACAATAAGAGAATCCTACCTTTAGACTGGATAGTAGTGATTGGCGAGCCACAGTGTGAAGTTGGCAAGCAATTAATTTAAAAAAATATATTGTTTATTATCATTTTCTTACATGCTATTTTATAATCAATAGTTGGGGTACTCCTTTTAACCCTAGATAGCTAATCTTCTAATGTAGGTACCCTATTTAAGCTAACTATCCGTCGAAACGAAGTGGTGTTTGAAAAATTTTATTTTTTTCATAACATGTAAACTTAATCAACCTGTTGTTTTCCATTAAAGTTGATTAATGGGATGAACAATAAAAATATGTTTTGCGAATTGACCTTATTTATTTACTTTTCATACTAGAATAACTTTTCTTAGACCTCTCTTTTTCTTGTAGTGACATTTCCCACGTCTTACTTTTACGATTTTCTCCTCTTGAGTAAGTTGATAACTCTTCTGCATGAATTGAAAGCTTGGTCTGATGGCTGCTGGTCTTGATTGGTGGTTGGTGATTGCAAAGAAAGAAAATAAAATACTAAAGCTAACCTCCGTCGAAACGACGGGCAAAGTTACGTATCTCAAAAACTTTGGCACTTACCTGTTCGATGCGTGCGCCACTGCAACGACCTCACCGGCGCCTGAGTTGATTTAAAGAGCCAAGACGTTTTGACGCGTCGTTAAAAAGATACAGCGATATTACTTCGCACTGCCCGTTGATTCGACGGAAGTTAGCTATCTAGGATTAAGTAAACATTACCTGTGTTAGGAGACCCCGCATATTTAGTTGTAGAATAATTCGCAGTATAAGTTTTGATAGCGCAATTTCAAATCTGTCATAGCGGTGATCTTAGAGCCGCGGTCGTCCGCTTTGACACTAGCTGTATTTTCGCTGTATTAATATACATAGATCGTAATCTTCGCAAAGGATGCTTAAGCCTACGGTTGGATTCTGTTGATGGGTAGTAAACCTATAATATATATGGTTTTAGTTAAATATGCCTAATATTGTTTGAAATTATTTCCATTGTATATGTGCAGAAAGTTACTGTTTTCTTTCGCTTATTTGACTTTTAGATTCCATGGCTTCTAAAAGTAACTTTGCCATAAGAACCCTGCATTTTTGTGTAAACAACCCATGTAATTTTCCGGTCCATAAATCAATCCTTTGCTGCGTAAAAGGGAAACCAAAAAAAAATGATTTTATTTTTCAATATCGTAGGATGCATGACTTTTTTTGAACCCCTTAATAGATATAAAAGGTTACGAATTTAAATAATTCAATTTCAATATTTATTTACGTCGTATTAATATCAAAGACCGCATATGTCGTACGATCAGCAAGGCATAGACTTCACCGAATCCAACAAAAAAGTAGTCTGTCTCACTCATTTGTGTGACCTATAATTTATTTCGATTCAAACTACGACAAAAATTCAAAAAATATAATGTCTGGAAAACTACTACATTTCGCAGAAAATGCATGGAGTTGATGAGAGTGCAAATATATCCTACTTATACTACTCGTATACTCCTACTATAGATACTCTTGCTCTAAAGTCTAAACTCCACAAATGTGATACTACACGTCCTCACGGCTAGGTGGTGTGGGACCCGCCACGTCCATCGGCGGGTCGAACCTTTGGCGGGTCGCGATTCAAATGCAAGAGCGATCCGCGCGGCTCCGCCATAAAGGTGTGAGGAACACCGCGGTGGTTTTAGTCGATTCAGCCCAAATCCCTCGTAGGGGGTAGGGGCTGGATCCCGACATATCCCCATCGCCCGCCCCAAAACCGGCGATGGGGAATGTGTTTGAACATAACCCGGCGTAAAAAAAAAATGTTAGTAACAGTACTATAATATATATATATATATTATTTTATATAGCATATACTCTATGTTACTCGGGGATAGTATACTCGCCGGATCGATGCCCTGGGACCTGGAAGCGGCGCTTTTGGCGTCGCTCTACCGTTGGCGCCAGGAAGCGCTAGCTCGGGGTGAAAAACCAGGTCTTCCCGCTTTAGAGGCGGCACGGTCCGAACTCCGCCAGGTCCTGGTGGAAGAATGGAGAAATCGACTTGTGCACCCCAGTGCCGGGCACGCCACGATCGTGGCGATAAGTCCCGTTTTTGAGGAGTGGCTGGAAAGGCGGCATGGCGCCCTCACCTTCCGGCTGCCACAGGTAATGACTGGCCACGGTTGTTTTGGCCAGTTCCTGTGTCGCATAGGCCGGCAGGCGACGCCCGGATGTCATCACTGCGGCGACTGGCGCGATGTTGTTGTGGACACGGCGCTGCACACTTTGGCTGATTGCTCCGCCTGGGAATCGCAGCGCCGTGGGTTGATCGCGGCAGTCGGTTTGGTTGCCCTCTCGCTCCGGCCATAGTTCAGTCTATGGTCCGGAGTGAGAGGTCGTGGAACGCCGTCGCCTCCTTCTGTGAGGAAGTGATTTCCATCAAGGCGGCGGAGCGGAAGAGGGAGCGTTTAAACCCTCTCCCCAACCGCAAAGCCGGGCGCCGGAGGGCGCGAGACGACCTCCAGCCACCCTGAGTTTTGACCTGGGGGTGTTGGGCTTTGTGGGCCTGCCCGCCATCCGTTCAGCACCAGGTCCGAGAGGCGGCGTGCGTGTTCCCACGTGCGCCTCTGTGTAGTGTCTTTGTCCCGTCAGGGGGCCGGTGGAGGAAGTATTTTTGTGTAGTGGCCTGCCGTCTCACACGGCGGGCCGAAACCATGGCGGGGTCGCGATTGAATGTGAAAGTGATTCGCGCGGCCTCGCCATCTATGGTCATGTCGAGGAACACCGTGGTAGGTTTAGTCGGTATTCCGGGAGATACATTATTCTTATTCCATCTTTCTCTTTTTCCCCGGTGAGCCCGACATAACCTCTCCGTCGCCCCGCGGAGAGGTATGCGTCAAGCATTCCAACCAAGTAAAAAACAAAAAAAATAGTATAGATTTTTAATGGTAAAAGATTTTTTTAAATCGGTAGCGCAATTTTTTAATTAAATCCTTACAAACAAAAAATCAAATCTTACCTCTACAATAGATTATTATATACTTTATGATGAACAAGCACAAATGAACGTTTCGCAACGAAACGGACTTACTTATTAAATTATAATTTCGTTTAGTATTATGGTAAGCGGTTGGTTTTGAAACGTTTATAATATATAAATAATGTAGGGCCAATTAGCATTTTATTTCTTTGACTAACAAATGGAGCTTGAATCGAGTTTTATTTAGATTGTAAAGCTTTTCAGCTTTTATTATTAATATATTATTATATTTCACTCAATGGTGCAATGGCAGTGAAAGTGACTGCTGTGCATGAGGACACAAATTCGATTCATGGGTTGTGAAGAATGTTTTTGGCAATTTCTGTCAATAATTTCTCCTAAGACGCTGATTGGCCGATCCCTCATTACGTGGCATTTAAAATAATAACTGACTAAATAGTACAAAACTGCCAGTATGTATATTTTAAAACTTCTTCATACTTCGTCGTTTGTAGAGACCATTAAATGTATCCGCATTTACTTCCAACTGTTAACGCTTAGCTTACTCACACATAATCAAATTATGCCAAAACCTACAGAATAACAAAAGAAGGATATTAGTAACACTTCATAGCGCACGTTCGATACACACATGCGAGATCATAATATGCCAGACGACGCCGTTCGAAATGTATCTTTATTTATAGATATTACATAGGTATATAGTGTCATGTCTATATCTTTGAAAGGGTATGTGTTACAAGGTTCCCTATCCTTTGGCATAAAATTTTAAGATGGCATACGATTTTTTCCTAAATATATTTACGCATAACAGTTTAGCTATAATTTTTAAATTGTATACTATCACAACTAGCCGCCAGAGATGACCTAAAATTATGCCAAAATAGTTATGCCAAAGTATATTAGAAAACGAACATTATGCGAAAAGAAGGGATCTCGTGATAACATTATACACGCATAGCCATCTCACGTTTATATCCTTAAAATGGCAGGCCAAAGTATTAACTACATTTAAACATTATGATTTCGTAGCTCCTACATATTTAGGCATGACACTATAGTTTCAGACCCTCTACTGCTATTGAGAAATTCTTGACAGAAAAATACAGTAACAGTTTACCAAATATGGAAGTAGAACCAGAGACCACATGCGCAGCAGTCGCATTCTCTGCTACAGAGTAAGCAATTATCATCATCATTATCTGAGCCGAAAGACGTCCACTGCTGGACATAGGACTCGCCAAGATTTTTGATACAGACCGATCTTCGACCCTCCGCTTCCAAACGCTTCCTGCGACCTAAGGGTTGCTTACCAGGTCGTCGTATCACCTTGTGGGGGCCTATCCCTGCTACGTGTTCCGGTGCGTGGCCGCCACTCCAAAACGTTTCTGCCAAGCAATTATATTTTCATAATAGTAAATATTTTAATTCTTATACGATATCAATGTTTCGTTAGATAATAAATAATTAGTATGTAATATCTGTAACAATTGTAAAAACTCGCACGCCTATTGCACGGCAAAGCATGTGGTACGCCAACCATTTATCTCTCAACATCAAACCTTGTTTCATGCCAATAACGATTTCATTTATCTATACCTGCCTACTAATAATTTAAAGAGGTCAGATATTTTGATTTTTTGTTTGTTTTTAGTTTGTAAGGATTTACAGCTATATTATTACCGAGTAATATATGTAGCTAGTAACCTTTTATTAAAAAGATAAAAGGTATAATATTGTTACTAGCATAACCTAACCTAAATCCACTTTTACGCGAGCGAACCCGTGGGCAAAAGCCAGTTTATAATAAAATTAGTTTTATACGACCTTGTAGAGTAAAATATATATTTAAAGTAAAAATCGGTTTTATACAACATATAGTATAACTGGCCCCCTGCGCTCATCACAGTACCGGTAAACTCATCCTCGTTTTAACGAGACCAAAATCCCGACCCATAGACCTAAACAAATGTTTGTTAATCTTCAAAGGTACGCCTTTATTTATAAAGAAATAATATTTCTTTCTAAATGTCTATGTATATATACTAGCATTCACCCAGTGCTCGAAATTAGACCATAATCATTAATTAAAATTTGAGGAATACATATATGAATTTGCATACAATTAGAAAAATACTGATCTGTGCTTCATATTGAAGATTAGTCTTAGACCCGGGTTGGGATAACAGCTGAGATGCAGCGATTCATAATACGCGTCAATGATGATCAGATGAATCAGATACTGATATATTTGGATACTGATTTTGTTTATAGCGAATAAAATATATTTCTAAACATAAAAACTAACTGCTTCCAAATTTATTTTGTTGATCACACTAAATCTCGTCAATAACTATAATACAAAAAAAAGAAAATTGGCTGTCGAATCGAAGAGAGAAATTTTTAGTTTTTGCTTTTGGGTATTTTTATATAGGTAGATTATGTAGCTAGTTTAAAAAAATAATGTTGACCTCTAAATCCTACTTTTTGCGTTTTATGGGCACGCTATATTATTCTATGCAAAATTTTCACCGTGGCAACGAGAATGCTTAACTCAAAATCGTTGTAATTCAAAGGTAATCCCCATCCAAGTGAAAAATCGCTAATGACCGTCGTTTTTCTTTTTTCTTTATTTGCCTAATAAAAAAGATTCAAAAAGTCTCTAAATATTTATTGGATTGTATTTTTATTGTTACATAATTACTGCGAAAAGGAACGAGTAAAAAAGAGCTATGACTGTGCTTGGTAGACGGTAATTCCCGATGATTTTCCCCAAAGGGTAGACAGCTGTGTATAATGATTGAATTTTACCAACCAAGTGTTGGATTCCAAGTATTAGGGGCTTCAATGACGTATCTAGACTTAAAATAAGGCAGGTTTTATAGTAAATAGAGTGAAATCTTCCTTTTTATCAACCAAGTGTTGGATTCCACGTATTAGGAGCTTCAGTGACGTATCTAGACTTAAAATAAGGCAAGTTTTATAGTAAATAGAGTGAAATCTTCCTTTTTATCAACCATGTGTTGGATTCCACGTATCAGGAGTTAAGCTTCAGTGACGTATCTACCGTTATAATAAAGCAAGTTTTTAATAGTAAATAGAGTGAAATCTTTCTTTTTTATTTATAAATTTTACTTGCATGTCCTGGATGCGCTCACTAAAGCACGTTAATCTGTCAAGTCTTAGAATACCAGATATAATCAAAAAGTATAGTGTAGACACCGGTGTGCCGCTGCGACTCAATAGGTTAAAGGTACGCTAAACGCTTTAATAAAACTGAGGAGTTTATTTATTTTTTGTTTGAACGGGCTAGCCTCTAACTGTCGCATTTAAAAAATATTTTTGCCTTTGCTTGTCTAATTTCTGAGGATGGTCATAGGTTCATCACGCTATGAGCTACGGAATCTGAATAGTTGTCATAAACGTGAGTAAAACCTCGAGAAAAACTAGTCTTTATATAGAAAAACTTAGCATCGGCATGTTTCAGTCCGTAAAACTAGAAAAGTAGTCGATGGATTGACTGGATTTTTACAAAACGTTGCATTTCTCTACGTGAATGTTTTTATAGACTTTTTATCCCGAAGTTCCCACAGAAACGGAAATTAAAAATATCAAACTGTGCCACAGCGGAGCGTGGCCAGTAGCTAATACAAAAACTATTTATTCTGTATCGGAGATTTCAGTAAAGCAAACCGAGCTTTTGATTATAAATTGGTAAAGGTAGGTGTTGAGCGTATTGCTTTCTACTGAGCATAATACCAGAATACTTGCTACACCAACTCCAATGTATTCCAATAATACTACAACGCAGAACTATGTATTTCATACTAGCTGTTACCTGCGACTTCGTCCGCGTAGATTTTATCTAAAAAGTGCTTGTCTCCGCGGAACTCTGTTTTTTTTTCTAAGATCAAAGTAGCCTAAGATACTCCTTATAACATCAGCTATCTGCCAGTGAAAGTCCCGTCAAAATCGGTTCATCCGTTTCGGAGATTAGCCGGAACAAACAGACAGACAGAAAGACAGACAGACAGACAACAATTTTAAAAATATATGTTTTCGTATAGGTATCTTATATACTTTCATATGCATTAGATAAAAAGCTATTATTTTGACATTACAAACAGACACTTCAATTTTATTTATTTGTATAGATTTTTTTAATCCGTCAATTCTAAAAAGCAAAACCTATTGTCTACCCACCTGTGTAATGCTATGACTCAATAGGCTAAAGAAAACTCCCTCACTTGTAATAAACCCTGTGTAGCAGGGAAATTTGCATATATAGACAAACGGACACAAAGAACACACAAACTTGTATTAACTATTTGCGAATCACACAGACTTTTATCCAGTGTAGTAATCGAATCCACAACACTCGGCATAGCAGTGGCGACGCGACCACCTTAACACTGTTACGCAAGCTAATGTGGGGTTTGATAGTAATCTACTGATAATCTTTTATCGCTTAGTAAGACAGGTTTAGAGCAGCGATAGCTCAGTGGGGAGACCAACAGACTGCAATGCAGAGGGTCTCGGGTTCGAACCCACGTTGCACACCTCTGACTTTCGGAAGTTATATGACTTTTCGAAATTATGTGCGTATTGATTGACAATTAACGCCTGCTCCGTGCCTCGGAGAGCACGTTAAGCCGTTGGTCCCGGCTGCCATGAACGTCTATGGCAGTCGTTATTGGAGTGTCGACACAAGAGATCCCACTGGGTCGAAGTGTCGCCGGTCTGCACTGACTGGCCTCAAGATAAGATAAGACAGGTTTAAATCAACGGGTATGACACGAACGGAAATAGTAAATTAAATATACAAATGGTGGAGAGAAACCAGTTGTCACCTTAGTGTTATAAATTGATAAGTAAACATGATTGCAACGGATTAGTTATGACTGCATGGATGGCGCAGAGAGTCAGCGGTGGCCTTGCCATTACCGTTAAATTAAGTGTTGTTAGTTTGAAATCTATAATGGGAAGGACAATTATATGTGTGATCTATTAATTATTGTGCCGAGTAGGTACACCATTTGGTCTGAGTCCGTTTATTGTGCATTCGGAGAGATTATCGCGAGCGGTAATCGGCGAAGTACAGAGAGTGATCCCTAGTACGGGAGACGTCAATGTACTTTCATAACATCCCATCTTTATATTCCCAAACAAGTAGGCACAAGGCAAAAATATGTAATATAAGCATGTTTCGCCAGCAATATGTTTATCCATAACATGGTGCGACTACTATCTGAAAATTCTCGGTAACAGCATAGATCCTGGAAATGTGTGACATTTCTAGAATCCATTGCCACCAGAAAAACTAAATAGAATTTGCCTGATGCAACACGAACACCCCCAAACATACGCAACATCTAATAAAGCAGCTCAGGTAGATATTTCATATAATACTTATAAACGAAAACATCGAAAAACCCAACAAAATATAACCGAACTGTTCATGCAACACCTCACGATCAAAAACATATGCTACAGGCCAACGAAGCAGCGAAGTTATTTTATATAATACTTACAAACATAACCCCTACCATCACGTATGTTGTGTAGAACCACCTTCACAGTACACAGTGTATTGTGTATTCTGGTCGTGAGCGCACGTAGAGCGGTGCAATCCACATGATACATGTAATCTAAAGTTAGTCGCTCGTACGACAACCTGGGGCGGCCGCCACGCGCCCTCAACCTCGCTCATAGCTGCCTCTAACTTATTTATGAACTCTGGATATAGTATTATGGATTGATTATGTCATTAAAAATGGATTTTCACTACAAAGGTGTGTAGAGAAAATATGATTTTGTTCTATTTAGGAACAATATACATTGCGTTTGAAATTGTTTTAAACATTACAAGTAACATAATCATTAACTACAATGTAAAACGATTAACATGAGCACTAATACTCATGTTAATCGTAATATGTAGAATAATACAATTTTCACGTAACGAAATCAGTGACCTTTTATAGCGGTAATTACAAACTTAATTTTTTTAAGTATAACTATATCTACGTTTCATGGTAGACACACATCGCGGTTTTAAAAATTGAAATTAGTGACACATATTAGTTTAAATTAGAATCGTGGTGGTTATCAATTTGCGGAAAACCAAAATTTAAAGACAAGATATTGGCGGGCCCTACATCTCATTTATACACTTATATATTTACTTGTCCGTGATATCGGATTTAGTTTACTTTATGTATGACGTATAATAAATATATTTGTGTGAATCACTTTGAATACTATACATGGAATTAATGAGTACTTAGTTGTAGGTAATTACTTACTACTTTCATAATAGTAAATAAGAAAAATCTACGTTTGAAACTACATATTACAAGCTTAAAAAATATATCTATACTCCGTACTCAGAGCTAAACTAAGGATACCTAGGTAGATGCTGTAAAATGTGCCATTATTATAATATTTATAAAGAATTTTTATATGAAACCTAAGATAAACATAGGAATTGCATAATCATTGAGATTTTTATAATGTAACCATTAGATATTATAGTACTTACGGTATGTAGTTTTTATTCACCTGAATTTCAAATTACCTGTCATTGAAAATAAATTGTTGTTCATTTAATGACTGTTAGAAACCCTAATTATTTACGAGGTTAATGTTCTTCAATCATATTAAGTTGATTATTTAATACAAGGTGGATATTACCGTTGGCCGGTGAGAAAAAACGTATGTAGAGATATGTTGATGACTAAATTCGGTCGCAAAAAATCCCTGGTTCGGTCAAGTATTTTGGTTGCGGATATACAGCTCTTGATAATAGTGATTTGGTATTAAAATACAGGATTATGTCATGTTTAAACGTTCGGATGATTTTTCCATAAGATGCGTCATTTTAATTCTCATTACTAGAATGTTATTTCAACGTTCATTATGTAGGATCATTCGTGCCGTTATAGTTACCTGACAAGTTTGAGTACTTTATGGAGTGATTCATGATTTTACTGAGAAGTATGACTACCTACCCAAGTTCATTTTGACACACTTGTACTATAATGATTGCTTATAGAAGATAAAACGAGAGTGTCCATATGCTATAAAGACCCCCTTTACCATATAACAATTCCAAGGAGAAACTCCCCGTATTACCATCGCTAGCTTCGTCGTCAGAATCTTTAGCATACCTAGTTCTATTTGGAAGTTACTTGGACGGCAAAAGCAAGGCGTTTTGAGTAAGGCTTGACTAGACAGAGCACAGGATGGGCCATACTTTGAGTACTGTTCACATTTCTGAGTCGTCCATCTGTCCATCTTGATTACGACTCTGTATACCACTCTCATTAACAATGTCCATGTATAGTGGTTACCATTTCCAACAAGTTAGCTTAAGCTCGTATAACGATTAATTCGTCAGAAGCAATAGCTTTCTTAAGGAAAATTTCTGACTAAGCATAGTTATTTAAAAATAATGACTGTAGACTAGTACATACCTACAAACTATACGGCAGATGAATACCTCGCCATTGCATTACTTTGTTTATATTTCACGTAATTGGAGGTTTGCTTTAGTAAGTATTTTTGCTTATAGTAGTAGTTTTAACACGTTATAACGGCGAAAATCTTCTTAGGCTCAGTTTTTATAATACGTAAAGAACTCCATGACATAATCTTTACTCGACCCAGGTATTAGAACCTCATGCATAGTCAGCACCGAGGTTTTCATAATTTTTCCTTCTGTCCACTTGTCAGTTTATCCATTTTATCCATTATTTGTTGTTATAGTTTTACTAATTAAAACATTTACTTGTATATATATATATATATATATATATATATATATATGTATTTATATTTTCTTCCATCTTTCTTTCAAATCAGAAAAACATCGTGTCTATTTTCGGCTTATCTTGCAGAATATCGAACAGTGTAAAATCATGATGTCGGTAGACATTCGAATCGAAGTCGAAACGAATTGGGCGCACATAAACAAGTCAAGTTTCTGTGCCGATTCCAGAATATAAACAACTAAATCAGCATGCTTTATTCCACTTTCCACAACTAAATGAAGTTTTAGCAGTATTTGTCGATGTTTCATTGCAAAGGGAGAGTTTGTTACGTATTACATAGGTACCTACTAGCTTTTGCCCGCGGCTTTGCTCGCGTAAAAGTAGGTTAGGTTAGGTTATGTTAGTAACAGTATTTTTTTAAATAAAATGTAGAACTAAACTTTATTTTCACCGAGTAACATGCTCGGTGAAAATAAAGTTTTTTAATGGTGAAATAATTTAAAAATCGGTTGGGTTGCTTTTGTTATAAATCCTTACAAAGAAACAAACAAAAAATTAAAACTTTTCTCTTTATAATATTAGTATAGATGTAGTCTTATATAAGTATGTACATATATATGTTTTTATGCGTGAGTCACTGTAGTGCCTAGTTAATAACCCGCGCTAGACTGTCTGAAACATGCTGAACTAGGTTTTATTTTGATCACGTAGTGTCAATTTCTCTTTTCGCTTTTATTTTTTATTCTAGACTCGTGTTTTTTTATCTCTATTTGTGTTTACTGCGTATATTTTTTATTGTTTTGTCTTGATGTGTATAGCAGTTCTTCGTGAAACAATACGTCGATCACTCGAAAAATATGATTTAATTTGATTTAAAAGAAACAATCCGCACTGGTAATAAATTCCTGTGTTAAAGGTGACTTTACAAATATTCAAAGACACAAAGAACATCCAGATTCGCAACAATTATTTACGAATCACACAATTTTTGTGCCGTGTCGAATCAATCGAACCCACAACAATCGGCGCTGCGGCAGCGGCGAGGCGGCCACTAAACCAATACTCTATCCGTGCAGTTCTAATCTACGACGTTAATTGGTATCAGTAGCACCTTCTCGAAGTTGTTTGATTTGGTATATGTACCTACATCATTCTACAATCATAAGACCTATTCAATCAATAGTACATTGTAACTACAAACGCGAGTTTATGGCTAAACATCTGCTTCCAATGACCATCCGAAATAACTCCCGCGTGACCACAGAAATAAAGAAAACTTTAAAATGTTACTCAAAAATTGCAGTTATAATCAGAAACCAGCCGGAGTTTGCGCATGAATTACCACAGACGAGAAAATTTACGCATAAAAATCATACACACTTGCTAATATGCACTTGATCAGCCTGGACTAGTTTATCCACTTTCACTCTGCGAGGAAGCTTATCTATAATGAACCTGATGGTAGACAGGACTGGCGTTATAAACGTAATTTTATAATCACAAAATTATGCGTGTCTTTGTATACTTCAATCTATACAACCTGTTTACAGAGTTATTCTGAATTTGAGTAGTGGTAGTCTAATGAAAATACTGTTAGATGTCAACTCGAATAAATGAAACGAAATTAGCTATTAGTAATTATATTTCTTCCATGGCTGTTTACGTCAGCTTTAACTTGACGGGTACGCTTTAAGTAGGTACACGAAATCCAACGTGCAAAGGCCTTTCGAGAGTTTTAAATACTTACCTAGGCTAGCTGTGGCAGATGTATGACTATTGTTTCTTATAATGGAATCTATTAAATCTGAGCTATGGTTACGGGTGTTTATTGAATTAGTCTAATTTATAAATAACTGAGAGATTACTATTACTTTTATCGTGTGCTTTGGCGTTAGAGGATTCGGTCTGTTCTTGCTATGTGACGCGCACATTTGACCGATATGGTTGACTTTGATCTGACTTATCTGATTCAAAGAGAAGGATCGGGCTAGTGTTAGTGCATAGAGCATATAGCGTGTATTACGGTGTAAGTCTACTATCTGAATGCGGGTGCCTGGACTTCACATAGAAGTGAAAGGATTAAATGTATGTTTTGTTAAAATACATAATTCTGAAATTGTACGTAGTCATAATTTGCATGGAGTGTATGAGGTCTCAAGTTCGGTTACAGGCAGACATATGCTCCATAACTTTGAGTGACGTAAACATTATATTATTTTAATCATTGAATAAAGATGAATAATTAAATTTTGAGATTCTTGTGCCTATATTTCAACTATTTAAAAAGGCAAGATAAGCGGATCAAAACACCAACTACAGCATTTAGTAAATCCTTACTTAATATTATAAATTCGAAAGTAACTCTGTCTGTCTATCTGTATGTGTGTCTGTCTGTCTGTTACCTTTTCACGGCTAAACCACTCAACCGATTTAGATGAAATTTGGTACAGATATAGTTTAAAACCTAGGAAAGGACATAGGCTACTTTTTATTGATGTAGGTACCACGCGGGCGGAGCCGCGTGCAAAAGCTAGTTATTTATATACCGATCGTGTAGAACACTTTGCACCGCTTTTCAAGCATATTGCGAGTACCGAGAAATGTGAGTTGGCAACTATGCCATGCCAAACTATAAAGTTTATACAGAAAAAGAGAAACCTTATAAAAAAAAAATTATTAATTATATTTCGAGCATTGCGCGAGCCACGGACCAGAAAATTCTGTTCCGTAGAGCGATAACTGGTACTAGTAATAATACATTTATAAATAGTCTAGCACTTTTATTTATTTACTTTTTTGTTACTTGCAACCGCACGTTGCGACGCCCGCAGATTTATATCAACACATCCAACTCTATAAAGGAGATGTCCTTATCCTTAATGATAGTGTATTTTTTACATAACACGAGGTCAAAAGGTAAATCCTTCGTTATTTCTCTCAGAGCAAGGAACATGTAGTTAATAAAAAAGTAACAAGGACGATTTTTGGAAGCGGAAAAAGGACAAATATAAGTAAACATGCTTACGTAAGATATTTGGTGAATTGTAAAGGTACATTCAGCAAATATTTTAGGTAACCAGGTTCAGTTTCTTGATATTTGTTCTTCAACAAACTTTTCGAAACTGGTGAGCGTGCATTAAAATTGTGCGGAGAATGACTAAAGCCGCGAAAGTACTAAGTGGCCATTCTAGTCTTTGCTATCGTCTGAGAAATAAGCAGATATATACAAAAAAGCGTCACTTCTTTATATTATCTAAGGATGTTTTGTGAGGAGTGTATCACAACCTTGTTTCGTCAGCTCTTTAAAATATGTACATGTACATACTAAACCGCTTTTAATACGTCGACCTTAATGGATACCTAATTTGTTCAAACTGTTGCATCGAATATTTATACCGATCTCACTTTTGTGATTATACACATATTATATACAATTGGGTAGGTATACATATGGGCTACATATAATATATATATACCTAAAGATAGATTGTTTCAATAGTCTCTATTAGCTGTGCCTTAGCCGGGTAAAGCCTAACAAGTTTTGTAATGCGGTTTTAAGCCTCGTTTTACTTTTTACATCATACTAAAAATAAATGTAAGTTTTATTTTCCTTACCTATGGAACTAGAGAGCACTACACGTCGTGCAAAACCGCGTAGAAGGAGATATTGCGGTTTAGAAACGAGTGGGCTTATGTGATATTTCTTAGTAGGGCGGCGTGTTAAGAATTAAAAATATGTTCCTTATAACATTTATTTGTCGTTTATGAGACGCATATACAGATTTAGAACAAAGAACTATCTGAACCGGATAAATTTAGATAACTAAAAGAAAAAAACGGTTTCTTTTCAGCAACCGATACGTCGGGGAAAGTGTAAAATCAATAGTAGTAAACAGGAACTAATAATAGTGTTCAACAATAGCAGTTTAAAGTTTCAAAGTTGTGTAATAATAATGTTTTATAAAAAATAAACAACGCGATAAAATCCGTATAAAGTTGTTTAATTTCAACTAAAATAAATTTACGTATTTTCTTTATAGCTGGTTCATCACATCTCTGTACTTCCACTAAAAGAGATAGATAGCCACAGATGCTGTGTACTAATATTTCGACAGCCATCCGCCATAATAGAAAATAGTAGATGTGGAATATGTTATAGAAAGCTAGTGTGTTGTTATTTACCGAGAACAGGTTGTAGACCCTACCTTGATCCCAAGACATTTGATCTAGCCAGTGCCTAAAATTTTAAAATTTTACTTGTGTCGACAGACAAACCTGAACTCTTTGCTCAACGCTCTCCCTAAACCAGCTTACGCCAGTAAACTAATAAAGCAATAATTTTACACTTAACACTATTCATTCCAACTTTTCTGGTTACCGTGCAATTTTACAGCAGTTCTATAGTTTACTCCAGGAAAATTAATAAACTATGCCAAGTTGTGCTCCTGCTGCAGCTGTACCCGCGGAAACCCCTGAACAAAGCAAAAATAGTTTAATTGGTTATTACATTTTTCAGCCGTTTGGCATCGAGGGATCATAAGGTTCATTTTGCCATTCAGATTACGTATATAATACAACATTTTGCCTGCGACTTCGCTCGCTTAAATGTGGGTTAGGTTAGGATTAAACAGATTTTGTTTTCTATTTCTAAAGTACCCTATGTTCTGTTCCCCTGACAATGTGTATGCGAAATTTCTTGATGATATGTCGATTAGTTAAGGCGTGAATGCGTAACAAACAAACTATATTCGATTTATGATATTAGTTAGGATTAATCTTTTGAATGGCAGCGGCACCCCGGCGGCCAGACACTGTCGGGTATTTCAACAATTTACATGTTTAAATGACGTATTTAAGTGCCGTATTAGGAGAAACATAGCTGGTGTAATGGTGATGAAATAAACCTATGCTTATACCTTAAAAGATACAAGCGTAAGACTATGTGTGTATGTATCAGTGGAAACCAAAACGCATATAAACCATATAAAAAGCCAGCAGTTACAAGAAAGTCTAAGAATTTTCTTGCAGAAAATCTCTTTAGTTATTGACCATAAAAGTGTTCTGACGTTAATATAGTTAGAATTATTACTTAGGTATATGTAATATCGTTACCAGTAATTGGCATTCGTCAATTGAACTAACCCAACCTTTATTCAAAGGTCTCTGTAAATTAACAATTTTATACTGATTATATCGCCGTTTATGTAGGTAATGGCATCTTTAAAACTAAGTATTTCTCGACCTGAGATGTATTAGGTCTGATACGGAATTTTACAAGTTTATAGCAGAGCCAAAAGAAAAGTTCCTGATAAAATCATGTCAAATTTATTGTTTATTTTTGATTTGGCTAATAAAAATAGTACACCGTTTTAGATAAATATTATATACCTACTCTTGTGTCAGTATAGCAATAATAAAACAAGTTTCAGTATATGTGATTCTTAGCCACAGTCACAGTAGAATGAATTCCGCGAATTCAAATGGAATGTAAAATAATAAAGATAACTGCAACTACATTATTGAAATTGACTTCCTGTCGGCACTTAAGTTTCGGATGCCAATCTAACGGAGATTAGTCATCTGCGCAAAAAGTAATAACGGAAACTGTTTTTTGTCTGTGCCGTTGTTTATGCTAATCTCCAGAATAGCTCAACCAATTAAAATGTAGTTTTTAAACATGATCTATTTTTAATTTAAATCGGTTCACAAATAAAAACTATGTTCTAACACATTGTGTGTTAGAATACTCAAATGAGAAGCATTTGCGTGTCACATCTTTATATATACATATATAATTCTACTGTACGTGTGTATGTCACTGAACTCCTCCTAAACGGCTGGATCGATTTTGATGAAATTTTTTGTGTGTGTTCAAGTGGATTCGAGAATGGTTTAAATAGATTTTTTTTCTTTTTTTTTCGTGTATACAGGACAACGTCTGTTGGGACAGCTAGTTAATATATATAATATTTTCAATATCTACTTTTCTACTAATATTATACATGCCAAAGTATTTTTGTTCTACTTTACATCTTTTACGTAGCGATGGAACAAGAAAAAACGAATTTATGGATCAGCGAGTCTCGAGTATTTATCCCGGCACATGCACGACTCCTGCAGGATAAATGCTCTAAAAACTCTGTTATTTTCCCGTAGAACCACGCGAGTGAAGCCGTGTGCATAAGCTAGTTATGAATAAAAAGAATTATTTGAATAAAATAAACGAGTAGCAGTCATAAAATAGCATTACTTTGGTAAAGCCTTGAGGGGTTACGCTGAGGTGTGTCGCCTATATTAGGCAAGCTGAGTTCCACGAAATAGGGAATTGAATATGCTTGTGCCCTGTCTAACTGGTACAATCCGGACTGATACCAGGAATTTCTCGACATTGCGTAATGATTAGTCAATAATACTTTGCGAATCCAGGAACAGAATCCAAAAACGCACCTTATCAGTACATACTACAAAACAAAGCCCCCGCCACGTCTGTTCGCGATAAACTCGAAAACTACCTATCAGATATTCATGCGGTTTTCACCAATAGACAGAGTGATTTATGAGGAAGGTTTAGGTATAATTTGTTAAGATTTTATACTACCAATGCGAAACCGGCCGGGTGGCTAGATATTCTATTTAATCCCCAATCTAAAATTAATTCATTTGTCATAGGAGACTTTATAAACATTGTAATAATAGACATAACGAACTAAGAAGAGTCTTGGAACAATTTATTATAATATGTTAAACACAGAAATGTTGCCCATGTGTTGATCGAACGCCCGCCTCTCGGCGCTATGGTAGAAGCAAGGTGACGTATTAAACCACTGCCGCCCGTACAAAATCAACAGTATTTATTCGTCTCTCATATATTTGCATTATTGATGGATAGGAAATTGGAAACCAAATTCGAACCATTCTATTCACATAAAGCATCAATCTTAGCAATAAGGGTGCATGTCAACTGACCCCATGCCCTCGTCACGTGTCCTTCAAGCCATAAAATATCGCCTGGTCGACTTCAAGGCCACTGGCCTACAATAGCCGGGCTCTCAGACCTCTCGATCCATTTTAATAGCTTCTCAATTGTTAATAGGTATCGATGTTGTTTATTTATGGCACAAAGCTTTGATTTTATTCAAACAGAACTTGTATTGTTATTGAAACAGTTACTTAAATTATGATTCCATTGTTAAGTAAACTAAACCGCCTCGGAGGCGTATAGGTAGTGTAAACTAAAGTACTACTGTACATGAAGTCTCGTAGTTCAGATCGAAAGTGTTTTTGGGATTGCCTGACAATAACTCGACGAACAATGTAATATACTAAGTACTTAGTTGAAGAGAAACAAGAGGAGAAAGCCAAAGGAGGACAACGAAGGAAACCAAAGGACTGATAGGTCCCTGTGTTTTATAATCTTGAAGACAAAAATGTTTGTGACACAGGTTATTCCAAGTCTAGATTTAATTGTTCCAAGTTCTAGATGTCGATGACCCAATCCCCTTACCTTCGCTTATATTTATCATTCTTTTATAAAACAAGCCCCATTTTCTTTCACTTGCTGAATAAAACTTATTTTCGCTAAACAATTCAAACAATGTAATAAATTCAATTTTCTTTGAAGAATTCATAATTAAATTTACTGATATTGTTTTTGAAGCCTCGTTAAAAATATTATCACGTCTTTCATAATAAAAAATCCTTTAAAGGTGTCTATGTACTTCATCCTAACATGCTGTAACCGGTACCACTCAAGTGTATAATCTACACATATAATAAAATTATTATAACTGATCGTTGTCTGTAGTTAGGCAATACTTAAGACAATTCATAAGTGCCATATAATAGAAGCCGGAACAATTATTGTCAGAATATTTATATGTCTGTCTAAACGTTTGCGCATTACGTTAAAACTAATACACGAAATTGAATGCAGTCTAACTTAAAATCTGGTGCATGTTTCACCTTGATATTTTTGCCTAGAAGTTAAGCATTATATGCGCATATCCACTTCTTATCATCATGCAATAAAAGAAAATATAGATAGGTACCTAAATTTCACGGTTACAAAGTCACTAGCAAGACCTTATTTAATGCGATAACGAACAAAGACTGAACGGATTTCGCAGGCATAGTGTTGGCAGTGGTTATATTGCCAGTACCAATATGCAGTCGAGTATAAACCACACACGGTCCAAAAACTCAACACAAGTTGTTGTTCTGAGTCTATGTATTCCGTTTGGATAAATGTAAAAATTCACTCGACACAAGGATTACCCGCAGTGCGTCAGTTTTAAAAAGCTCTAGAATGCTTTTCTAATGGACATTACGCGTTGTTCGTGTCGGAATCTGTGCATTCATACGATCATCGTATCATACGCTTTAATGGGCACAAGCCTTTATAATACAAATAAATTATAGTGATTTATTAAAGCTGGTAATTAAATTAAACTATTATTGAAATTTGAATTAATGACTGCACTGTTCGAAGTTGAGAACTAAATTATTAAACATTGTATTTAATTACAAAAAGCTCATAAATTTTTATAACTTACTACACTCCATTCGATATTAATTTTGTAAATAATTGTGGTATTATTTTACATATCAAGCTTCATATAATGAATTATTCATCTGTAATAGTTGTCAATGTACATATTTAATACATGCAGGTATAATTAATACCTTAATAAGCTTCATTAGCCTAAATAAATAACAATGAATACGTGATGCATAATTAAATTTTATATTTTAAAGTGTTAGCTTTACGACTGAAATTAATATATGACCGAAGAATTTTGTATTAGATAATGGCTGCACGGATCGCGTAGTGGTTTAGGTGGCTGGTTTGCCACCGGCACTGCGTTATGGGTTCAATTCCCAAATGCGACAAAAATTTGTGCATTTCACTAATAGTTGTACTTTTTATACAACAACAACGAATTAGATAAAAATATTGACCTATATTTAGAATGTACTGCGTTCTTGACGTTATGAATCGTGTTTTAAACGTATGCAACTAAAAGACTCGTGTTAATTTTGAAATTCGTAAGGTCAGTTAGTTAGTTACCGGTTGTCGTTAACGACCCCTCTCGGTGTGGTACATTGAAAACATTGAAAAGCAATGAAGCAACAGCTGCCTTATTATGAATTTACGTGTATATTCTACCTGCAGCTCCAAAGCCTCTGTAATGCTTCACTTATTGAGATAATGAAGTCACTCAGGTATAAAATTCACTGAGGTAAGGAGATAATAAAATCAATAAGTAATAAAATCTGTGAGATATTAACGAAAGTCACTGGAGCTCAAATTAATATCCAGTGTTATTAATACATTCTTTGTTATTTAAAGACTAAGAATAATTCCTGTGTTGCAGCATTCCGACTTAACAAACTGCCAACGACGAACGCAAAATACAGCCAGACTCGAAACAACTATATGTGTATTACACAAATGTTTGCCCCGTCGGAGGATCGAACCCACAACACTGCACGAGATGGAATTGGTTAGGCGACACACAAACATTTCGGTATCCGTAAATAATAAAGCCTAGTGGGAAACTTGGACTGCCACGCAGAGGTCTCAAATTCGAACCCATGGCGCGCATCTCTGACTTTTCGAAGTTATATGCGTATTAAATAGTTAATTATCGCTTGCTTTAACGGTGAAGGAAAACATCGTGAGGAAACCTGCATGTCTGAGAGTTCTCCATAATGTTCTCATAGATATGTGAAGGCCAGCGTGGTGGATTATGACCTAACCCTTCTCGCACTGAGAAGAGGCCCGTGCCCAGCAGTGGGACAATTTAATACAGGGCTGATATTATTTTACATTATATTTAAAGACCAGTAACAGCAGCCACAATGTTAACAAAGTAAAGCTTTCTACATCACTTTGAGTACTGGTACCCCTAAAAAGCCGTTGGTTTATTACACCAAAGGGCAACGTTATTAATTATTTACAGGCGATAGGTATAATTTTACCTAATGGTCGTTATCGTTGAAGCAATTCGTGTAGTTAATTATCCATACCGATTGATCCAATATCATCAATAATTTCGATGGTGAGTCCAACACTATATTTTTAACACAAAATAACTGTCAAGTAAATTTGATTGAAGTTAAACATATGTTTGGCGACGTATGTGAAGTGGCCTATATTCGTATTTATTTACGACTGAATAAAGTAATTACTATAATTATTACACGTGCCACCGCCGCACGTATAAAAACCATGTGATATATGAATAAATGCTACGTTATCGGTACGTTATAAGACGTCGATTACATAGGTCTAAAGGAGGCAAACTAGCGTAAGATTCGCATAATGGTATACGATGATGGCAATAATTGAAGTATCGCCAAATTTACAGAAGAGAACTTAGTATTGCCAACGTTAGAGTCTATAAGACAATAAACATTAGGGTACCTTTCGGACTGTTTTCTGCTACTATGGCTAGTACTCGGCGTAGCGGCAGTGTCGAAGCGAACGCGTGTCTGCTATGCCATTCTAACAATGAAAATTGTCCTTATCGATCAAGAAGCCCCAATTTCTCGGATTCTCGATTGCAGGATCAGCAAACTGATTCTGTTATTGACCAAAAAAGTCTCAGCAGCAAGAAATCTACACCTGATCTAGGTAGAGATTTCTATATAAGACTACTGGTCCATTTTCTAGGTTGTAAATGTACATAATTTTAGCGTTATAGATGTCTTCAGCTTAATCCTTTGGGCATAACAAGCCTTATTTAATTCTACGCATATATTATAAGAACATTAGCCATCGTATCTTCTTACAGACGCCAATTACTTTTGCGACTAAAGCACAAAAAGAAAACATTTTAAATGACTTGCAACATTACCAACATTTTTTGCAATCACAGTTAAAATTACAGCGTCCTAATCAAGCGTGTTATTGTGGCAAAAAATGTTTTGATATCCGGTTTCATTCGGTACATCGTAGATAAAGAGGGACAAAAAATAGTTCAACAAATTCAATGTAATTGGCGTACATAGTCGAGCTGTTTGTTGATTATATTGTTTGGTCGTTATTTGAATGTCATTATGCGTAATCTAGGTGTAACTAGAGAGGCAATGGTGCTTATCAGATAGCCTTATAAAAAATGATCGTGAAACGAACAATAGCGCACGGCTAATGTTATGTGATGTCGTATATATGCTGATTCGACTTGTCATGAGACAAGTCATATGGCATAACAAAAAACAAAATTCAAATGAAATTCAAATATTATTTTTATTTATATAGGTCACAAAGTAACACCTATAAACGACAAAGTTACATTTATTGAATGTGAATTCATATTTATTTACATTTACCTGTTGCCATGTTTAGCAATGCAAGGGCGTAAGTATCAATGAGAAGAAAAGCATGCCGCAATCGGTTCTCAGCAAAGATAATAACCCTAATTTAATTATCTTTATTTTTACGAATGCGTGTCAATAGTCACTTACGTCTTTTTAAGCCACTAGGATCTATAAAGATATAAACCGAATGCAATAAAAGTTTTCTATATACAGCTACATCATATCAGCAAGCATTTTCGGGCAACCGTAAGGAAAGGCTGGATTCACACGAATTGTTGTGTGAATATTGATACCGCATGTTTTACAGTGTTAAGTTATAAATTTTAATGTAGAAATAGCAAGATGTTCACACGACATATTCGTGTAAAAGACAAACAGCTGCAGTTTGCTTCATCACTTGGCATAGGTATAACTATGTAGCGGTATCAATTTTTTATAGTACACTCTAAGACTGTGTGCCTTAGACTGTGTCCAAGCCTTTACAACCACTGTCATATCTTCAAACAGTTTTCAATTTCAATGTGCTCAATTTTAAATGTACAGTAACTCCAATTCTTAAGATAAAATCTATTGGTACACCCAAATAACAAGTATAATAATAATTGGATACAAAAACATATTAACCACGTACATATTTTTTCTTCAGCTAGATATGTCGTTGACACGAGTAACTAAGTTTATTTTTTATACACAAATAAATACAAAGCCTCCGGCTTCTTCGTATTTGTATGGCCTTTTTAAGCACAAGATATAATGACTAAGAGCTCTCTCGGGAACGGTGAACCTTAAGATAAACAAATTATCCGCTGTATTTTTTCAAGTGCAGCCTTTTGTATTTTTTAGATAAAGTGTTTGTAAAATTATGCAAAAAAATACAAGATTCCGAGACGTGGTGTATTAACGAGTTGCCTGAGGGTATTTGCATAACTGAAAATCAGCGTACCCACCATCCAAGTTATGTTGAGACGGTGACCCTTTCGTCAAGGGCATACTGAACAACATACTCTATTTTGTACAAAGTTTTTTTATTGTGTAGTACCTTTACGAGAATGTTCTTAATAGAATATTCACGGGCCATATCATAAAGTAATGGATGAAAGTGGGGGAGGCATTGAAGCACGCAATACAGCATTGATCGCAGAAGATACATTTGGGAGAAGTGAATGCAATGCAGTGAACTACATGCGATCGAGAGGCTGATAAAGGCTTTATTCCTCTTTTATTGTATTTTTGATGTATGTATAGTTATTATTATGTACATCATTAGTGATTGGTTTATTGGATACCCTTGCTAATTACATATGACAGGAGGACTAGGTAGTACCAAGGCGATATAAGGTGGAATCCTGGCCCATGCAAAGTTTCGGTTAAAACATTTTCAATAGCGTACGTTTATTGATGTGCGTTAGCTATTAAAACTAAACATATCATTTGGTGGTGTCTATTGTCATAAACTAATATTATTATTTTACTTATAAGGAACTAGCTTTTGCGCGCAGCTCCGCCCGCGTGGTACCTACATCAATAAAAAAAAGTCTATGTCCTTCCCCAGGTTTTAAACTATATCTGTACCAAATTTCATCTAAATCGGTTGAGTGGTTTAGCTGTGAAAGGTAACAGACAGACAGACAGACAGATAGACAGACAGAGTTACTTTCGAATTTATAATATTAGTAAGGATTTTTTATACTATGTGTATAAAATTACCTATATATAATCATTAATTAATCTCTGCCTACCCCTCTGGGAAACAGGCGTCAATCTATGTATGTGTGTATAAAATTAGACAGGCATACGTATTTCAAATATATACACAAATATTGGAATATTGCCTTTCCATAGTTTAAATATTAACATCTTTAATCTATAGGCAATAAATCATCGGGTACACAGCAGTAGAAATGTGACTACTGTGCATTGACTGTGCATGAGGTTTCAGGATTGATCTCCGAGTCGGGTTAAAATTTTAGTTAGTAGTAATTTCAGTTACAGGACGACATGTGGGATTGTGCCTGGTATCTGGACTTGAAATGTAGGACGCAAATATGTAGGTAGACACAAACCATTTGTAGTTTTCGGAAACCCTTTAGCTCTGCTTAGTTTGGGCTAGATGGTGTTGTGTGTATGTGATAGAATATTATATTATTATAAAAAATTGACTGACCGTGTAGAACTTTAAAAACATTAAAAAAAAAACACCAAAAATAATTAGACTCAATACTTGTGAATCACATAAATTATACCTATGTGTTAGTATCGAAGCTGTACAAAAATTGTACTGATGAGAAGACCATTTATGCCATCGGATTCATAGCGAACACAATTTATCATACCAACATGAATATTACTGTTTTATAGTTCCAGAAACGTGTTCTGAATGTTCTAGAAACACATCATAATATATTATATGACAGTATCCCACCGATTCTACCCGCGGTACACGACCTATCTGCTTGCCCTATATATCATAACATAGCGTGATAAAATATAACCCTTACCATTCAGTATCGTTCACGAAAACAAAGCCTTTGTCACAAAAATATTAGGCATGTTTGAAATGGAATGCGTAGTTGCAAAAATTGGTTCGGAAATTTTAAGAAAATTCTAGCTTGTATTGTTTGGTTGCCTGTGAATGTAAGTATCTTTGGATAATTCAAAGCATATGTGCCAGCTATGCTTTAACCTGTCAAGTCTTAGGAATATCAGACATAATGAAAACCCTATTGTATCTAGCCGCCGGTGTGTCGCTGCGACTCAATAAGTTAACCAAAGAATTGTTTTTACTAAAATAACTTACTTTTGTCCGCGGCTTCGATCGGATATGTCCTTTTATGTACCCCTCAAAAAGTGTATGCAAAATTTCATGATGATCGTTCGAGTAGTCAAGGCGTTAAAGCGCAACAAACAGACTTACATTCACATTGATAATATTAGGTAGGATATTGACCTATACCTTGAAGCACTCCATTTCAAGCATGCATTGGCAATAACATCAATAGAAATTCATGTTATTTAACTAGATCTAAAAAGAGAAATAAATGATATGTAGCCTTTTTTGACAAGCTTCTATGCGTGATAACTAATAACCTTTCTATAATTTTATACCTGAATTAAAACGGTTAGAATATTTTAGTATTAAATACTCTTGTCTTATCTTATGTTTTTAACTTTAAATAGCACGTGAGTACCTAGCCTAAACTCACAAATGTATTATATTTCGCCAATTATGTTTTGGGGTTCAACGTTATACTTAAGTAGCAAACCAATTACCGGCTACCAAACTCATTTCCAGATTTCGTACTGATACTAGTAATTTTGTAACTGAAACCGGTACTTAGTCTAAACAGAAATCCAACAACGCTCGGTCTAAATTAAAAATGGAATCCGTTACCTTACGATTGGCAATACTATGCTTGGAGCACAGAATATTGCGTCGCTGCTAATCATATCAGCCCTGTATTAAACTGTCCCACTGCTGGGCACGGGGCTCTTCTCAGTGTCTGAAAGCTTCTAATAGAAATAAACGTAATATTTCTTTTATATTTCAGAATGTTATACTCAGTAACAAATGGTATAATGGCTGCAACAATGGTGTAATGCTTGTACATATGAGGTTTAAAATACTGAAACTATATTTGAATGGCGATTTAAGAGAGTGCCTCTGTACAAAGACATTAAAAGTATATTAGTGTTTCTTCGTCTGTATAGTTGCCACTGATGCGCTTGAGTTAATAAAGAAATATGAGAAGCGGGGCGTCTCTAGAAGGAAGCTATTAGCATGTCCCAAGCTTCGTGTACTACCAATAACGATTCATAAAGAAAGGAGCTACATCTCTTTTTAACCGACTTAAAAAAAAAGAGGAGGTTCTTAATTCGACTGTATTTTTTTAATGTTTGTTACCTCATAAGTTTCGACTGGGTGAACCGATTTTGATGGTTCTTTTTTTATTTGAAAGCTGGTGCTTCCCGTGTGGTCCTATTTAATGTTGATCAAGATTTGACCATTCGTTTTCGAGTTATCCTTAATAATGCGTATTTGGCTACATTGATGATGTTCTCATTTTTGGCAAAGTTCACTAAAAACCGAGAAAGAAACAAAATTTTAACAAAAAAGAAAACCGACTTCAACTAAGAATATTCTAAAACTTAAAATGCACTAAAAAGTTAATAAATAATTGCATATTCTTGTGAATAATTAAATTATTGTGATTTTTGGAGTCGGTGTCAGCCGCCCGCGCCGCGTGCTGCGTCTATGTGTGTAATTGTGCATGCCAATGTTATGTTATGATTATAGTAAGACATCTCATGTTTATTTAGTTACAAACCTACCTTGGCTGACACCGACTCCATTAATAACAATAATTTAATTATTCACAAAAATATGCAATTATTTATTAACTTTTTAGTGCATTTTAAGTTTTAGAATATTCTCATTTAAGGTCGGTTTTCTTTTTTGTTAAAATTTTGTTTATTTACTATCTCTCTTTTTAAAGACCATGTACCGATAGTGAAAGTGAAGCGTGACCGGTGGCGTTAATGTTGTATTGTTCGAATTAGTATATTTTTGACTGCACGGATGTCGTAGTGACCTACATGGTCGCCTCGCAACCGCCGCTGAGCCGAGTGTTCGAAGGGATAAAAAGGGGAATGCCCATCTGAGGCCACAAGTGGACAAGAGGCTAGAGAAAAAAATACTTTCCAGTTGATTTTTTCGTAAAAAATATGTATTTACTTTCATTCAACTTGACGCCACTGCAATTCACAGAAAATAGTTAAAAAGAGTAAGTCTATTGGGCAAGATATGAGTCCAATATATGCCCTTCTGCGCCTTTTCTAGACGATTTATTAATAGTATATGACAATGAAGAGAATATAGACGTTTAATATAACAAATGTGTTTTTCCATACCCTATTAAGTATAACTGGATAAAAATATATTACAAACACACCTCCTATTATAATTAAATAATAGAGCATTGAGAAAAGAGATGTTTTTGAATTATCTCACAGCCAAGAGACACATTTTCGTATAGAAAAATAACCTCAATACATTTTTTTTATAGGTATTTATAAAATAGTGGCGTCAATCTGAATATTTTTTTTAGATATGCAATACTGTTAAGATCTTAAAACACTACATTTTTATAGTAATTTTTGATGTCCATCTTTGGCCTGAGGCATTATGGAGAATAGGCATTCCCCTTTGTGTTGATCTGAGTCTGGATGTACTTTACGTCCGTTGTTTGATTGTTTGGAAAGTTCCCCGTGACACAGGACTCCTACCCCGGGATTTGTCTTTTTTATGATATTGCACACACGATCCGGCGCAATCGTGTGTGGAATGTTTCTTAGTGTGGGATTTAGAGAAACTATTATTTATTTTAATGTTTCATATTACTTCGAACAATGCAAAAATCTGCCACCGGTACCGCTCCGCCTCCGCTGCCAATAGAAGTGTAGGTGTAGTATATAAACAACAATTCTCAGAAAATCTTACGTAGAAATATAGATACCAAAACACAGTATCTATTAAATTGTTAGATATTCGCTGACCCTCTTTCCTTCGCCAGCATTTCGCTCAGTTAACTCTTCCAACTTGCGCGGAATGATAAACAGTTGATATTTTCTTTATTCTCTCTTGCCTTCAGAAAATATATTACATTTTAGCTATACCCTTCCTTGTTATTTGTATGTAGATATACAGAGAGAACATACGCCTGATTGACTGACCAACAAATCGACGCCGCGGCTAAATTTGCTGATTCATATAATATATTCTTGGTGGAAGATAGAATTGAGTTTTTGTACTGAGTTTTTGGGGTTTTGTTGGCCAGTAGTAAGAACTCAGGTCTATTTCAGGTCGGCCTCGATGGCGTAGTGGTTAGTGTAACCGACTGCCACGCCTGATGTCGCGAGTTTGATTCCAGCACAAGTCTAACATTTGTGTGCATGAACATGGATGTTTATCTTGGTCTGGGTGTTTCTATGTATAATATGTATGTATTTACAAAAAAAAAGTATATATGTATGTTTATCCATTGTCTAGTACCCATAGTACAAGCTCTGCTTAGTTTGGGCTAGATGGTGTTGTGTGTATATGGTAGAATATTATATTATTATTATATATCTTTATATATATAATTCTTCTGTACGTGTGTTGACAGTGAACTCCTCCTAAACGGCTGGACCGATTTGAATGAAACTTTTTGTGTGTGATCAAGTGGATTCGAGGATGGTTTAGATATGCTTTTTTTTATATTTTTCTCTTTTGTACAGGACAACTTCTGTCGGGACAGCTAGTATATTATATATTTTGGATTTGTTTTATCTGAAAACGGTACCTATCATGCTGGTGTAGTCACTATATTAAAGAAACTTCACTACTAACCTATAGGTATAGCATGCCTGTATCACCAAAGAAGTTTGCAAAGAGGTGACAGCTATAATTTAAATTCCCAGTATTCGTTATTTTTAAACGCCTTGCTACTATTAAAAAACTTCTTTACTTCAAGCCTTTAATCTTATTATGACGTGAACACACTTCAAACAAGCATTTTGACTTACTTGGAGGTTAACAAGAATACAAGTAATTTGTAATCCAAATGGCTATTATACTAATTTGGTTTACAAATCACTAGTATTAATCTTTTTAAAAGAAAATACCTTTATACCTCTACAGTAACTAATCGTTCCCTGCACTTAACATTTCTATGACCTTTTTGTCAGATTTATGCAAGCCATCTTAAGGCTCAAACTATCCTGAAGAAACAATAGAATTTCACGTTTTTCACTATGCTTCGAAAGGAGACAATCAACCGAAATGGCAAAAGGTCGCCCTTCCATTAACTAGGCTAGCTGATTTATTACTGAACAATGAGTTTTACTAGTTGTTGCCGCCTCCAGCCATTGAAAGGGTAGAGCATAATCTCAAAAAAATAGTAATAAAGGATCTGACACAGGTGTACACAGCGTGTTATGGTTTGGTCAGTGACATCACCTGTATTTAAGGGTCGTAACGTGCATATGATTAGGTAAGTATCCTATCTATATGCATAGTAAGACTAGATGACCCGCGCAACATCATCTACGTCACATAAAATAATGTTACCCGTTTTTGCAACATTTTTCATAGATGCTCCGTTCCTATTGGTCGTAGTGTGATGTTATATAGCTTATAGCCTGCCTTGATAAATGGGCTATACAACACTAAAATAAATTTTCAATTCGAACTAGTAGTTCCTGAGATTAGCGTGGTTAACCAAACAAACAATCTTTTTATTTTTGTATTATTAGTATACTAGATGTGCCCGCGGTTTCACTCGCGTTTATGGTTACTGCTCCGCCCCCGTGGGTCGTAGCGTGATGTTATATAGCCTATACCCTTCCTCGATAAATAGGCTATGCAACACTAAAAGAATTTTTCAAATCGAACCAGTAGTTCCTGAGATTAGCGCGTTCAAACAAACAAACAAACTCTTCAGCTTTATAATATTAGTATAGATGTAGATACGCTAAGAGAATACGAAAATAAATACAGCAAACCCGTCTTCTGAATACTAACTAAAATGATAAACGCGAAAAGTTATTTAATTATGTTTTACGTCGCCCTTTCCTCTGTTCTGTTAAAGCAGTCAACGTAAAGACGAATTTTTCTTAGCTAAGAAAACAAAAGAGTAGTCACGTCTATTTATAAAACACTTAAAAGTGACGTCATTGTTATATTAAAAAAGTAAGCTGTTTAAGTAGCAAAGTTCTATATCATTATATAAAAAGATATAGTAAATTAATATCTTTAGATATCGATCTTCAGACGGCATATAATCATTTTTAACGATATTGTGATTACAAATAACATACATATGTACGTAATTAGTAATTACAGATGACTCTTACAGTAACAAAAATGGACGCACACAAGGATTTTCGATATTTTCTTCAGTAACGTACCTATTCAAATAAGACTGACACGGATCGCGTAGTAGTTAAGTCGAGTGTTGTGGGTTCGAAACCCACATGGGACAACAATTTTTGTGATCCAGAAAAGGTTCTTCCGAGTCTAGATGATCTTTGTGTCCGTTGTTCGAATGTTTGGAAAATCCCCCGCGATAGAAGAAAAATAGTGTGAAAGTTATCCTAATAAAAAAATCAACGGGTTGCACTCCGGGATTGCCGGTAGAAGTGAAAACTTGCATATTAACGTTGTGCATTTTTAATATTTTGGAATGGTTAGGGAATAATATTCATTTATTGCGCTATAGTACACAAACATGACAATTCTCCCTCCGTCTTACGAATTTTCGATTAGGTCACGTGTCCTGACGCGAGTTTGACAATTCTCCCTCCGTCTTACGAATTTTCGATCAGGTCACGTGTCCTGACACGAGTTTAACATTTTTTACCCATCACAAAAAACTGCACAACGCCGGTAAAGAAGTTTTCCCTTCAAAAAAACTTGCTTTATGTTAAAAATCATGGTTCCCAAAATGTATAAGATCTTGAGCTACCAAATACTAGAAAGAAAATAATTTTTACAACTACACTCTTAAAAGTATTCTATTAAAAGAAATACCTATTTTGTATGAATACAGCTGAAGTAAATATTTGTTATACTAACATTTAGCAGCTAAGATCTTGTTACAGAGGTCATAACTTTTGGCAGCAATTAATTCGGATCTACTGAGGTCAAAGCACTCGAACTATAAACTATTCGATGTCCATCTCGCGAAGTGTTTCATATATAGACTAACTGGCTAGTCAGTCTCTTGTAGTAATTCGCATAATTGGGATAGGATAGTTGACCTAAAATATTTATTATTTAAGTAAAATAGTTATATTGCCCAAATTCTAAAATATAAGGGTTTTATTTTAGTTTTCTCAAATATCTATATCTATACTAATATTATCAAGCTAAAGAGTTTGTTTGTTTGGTTTAACGCGCTAATCTCAGGAACTACTGGTTCGAATTGAAAAATTATTTCAGTGTTGGATAGCCTATTTATCGAGGAAGGCTATAGGCTATATAACATCACGCTACTACAAATAGGAGCAGAGCATAAATGAAAAATGTTGCAAAAACGGGTAAAATTATCTTATGTGAAGCAGACGAAGTTGAGCGGGTCAGCTAGTAAATATATATGTATAATATACAAGCGTTACAAATCTGGTAGTACGGGTACTTGTCAAATGTCTGAAAAAGACGCACGATACAAACTGTGACGTAACCGCTATATAAATGCTGCTGTCTGAAGGGGATACTTTTTTTTACATTGACTCCTACTACAGCCCCACTTTTTCTTAAATCCAAATTAAAAAAGTACTTACTCCCTTGTTTTACTATTTTGATACTGCTTGCACGGAAAAGATTCATTTTGTTTTTTTTTATTTGCAAGAGCAAATGTGTCTAAAATAATGTAGAACACGATCCACTGACAAATTTCCTCAGTGTAAAATCTATATGCAGGATGTCCCAGAAGATGTGAATCAAATTGTAACGTGAGATTACTTAGGTAAGTACCTTTCAAATGTGCTAAATGATGAAGGGTAAAATAAAATAATCAGTTTTTAAAAAAGTACGACTTTTTTAGGCTAGTATTAGCCTTGACTAGAATAGAGGCAGTTTCCGTTAAGTTAAGCGGAAGTGCAATGAGCAGAAATGAAATTATAGTGTTAGTATTTGCTTTGTTTTCCTAGTTTTATTATTGTTCTGCTTTTGAATTTTTTATTTTGTATTTTATTTTAATATTTTATTTTATTTCTTCATATTTTGGGTGTGCCAAAATAAATATATGTTTTTCTTTCTTCTTTCTTTCTAAAACCGAAATCGAAATCAAACTATGCCAGTAACAATCAATTCTAGACTCACATGACACTAAAAACATTAAGCTATTTTATTAATCACATGCGCCAGAAGTGTTGCAACTATTACACCATTACATACTACAAACACGAGTAATAAATAATAAACAAAAACTAATGAACGAAATAAATTAATGAACATTGACAAAATCATATAAATTACGTACCACAATTAGTCATTCGCTAACGATCATTTTGACTGAGTCGAGACTTATACCTATATAATTTATCATTCTGAGATCTAATTACTTTTCTTCAAAATTCTTAGTGATTTGACAAAAAACCTTTGTTTAATGGCTCTTATTTATTATACATATCGTGGATATCTAAGTTACACGGTATGTATGTCTCGTGCCAATAAATGACACCACGCGCCACCAGCGTAAATATAATAATAATAATATCAGCCCTGTATAGGCATAAACTGTCCGTCCTACTGTTGAGCACGGGTGTCCTTTCAGTGTGAGAAGAGTTAGGACATAGTCCATCACACTAGTCTAGTGCCGGTTGGCAAACTTCATAAATCTTCGAGACTATTATGGAAAACTCTTAGACATGTAGATTTCCTCACTATGACTTCCTTTACTTAATATTGTCTTACGTTTACGCGAATGTTATATATTGAAATCAAAACTACTCTATATGAATTTTGTCACGTTGTTTATTTTAGATACTTCTATTACATAATTTTGAACTATAACACTACTATTATTTAACTCTACTACAATGTAAGCTATTTAAATTAATTAAAGCTATTTATATTTAAGTTTATACTTTTCTCCGACGTTTCGGTTGCTTTACAGCAGCCATGGTCACGGGGAGACTAAGATGGTATTTGTCTCAATGTTCTATTTCTTTTATTTTATTATTATTTTATTGTTGATATTTCAAAGTACCCAAACATAATTTAATCATTTGTGTTCCTATTTACGCAAAATGAGCTCAAAGTATCATGAAGTCTATCAAATTTTGCTTCTTCTTGGGTTTGACTATTAGAATTACTGGATCCCAAACTGGTGGTACATTCAAACCGTCTTCTCTATTGAAATTATGATGATTTTTGATTTCAATAGGCTCGCGAAGCATCGGATTTTCTCGGGATCTGTGACGGCGGCGCCGGCGCGGCTGTTGGAGCTTGTTGTCTTGCAGTACTTGCTTGACATGTTGAAGTTCAGCTCTCATGGGCTCTCTGAAACAAAGACATTCGCACAGTAGCAGAGAGCCCACGGGATCTGTGACAAGAAACACCTGGACGCTGACCTTCACATGTCAAGCTAACTGTACTACTACTACTATGGGTACTAGACAATGGATAAACAGACTTATACTTTTGTTATTGTAAATATATACATATTATACTTAAAAACACCCAGACTAAGACAAATATCCATGTTAATGCACACAAATGTTTGACTTGTGCTGGCATCGAACCCGCGACCTCAGGCGTGGCAGTCGGTTACACTGACCACTACGCCATCGAGGCCGACAATTTATATATTTTTGTTTCTTTGTCAATGTGCTTGTAGTCGCTTATATCTTGATGATAGTGTTTCAATTAATACATAGTCTTGTAGTATACCCACATTGCGCAAGCTTCCATTTTAGGCACCAGGTAAATGGAGGTGAGCCTAATTCCGTCTACCGCCCACAGTTCCAGAGTCCATACTGCTTGTCACTGAGAAATCCCTGATAAGTATTGGGTTTTACACCCAATGCTTACAAACTTAATAGCATGATGCTCTACCTAGAAAATGTACCAATCACTACCGCGCAGCCCCTAAGGCAGTCATCATTCATTTAAATTGGTTCTGAAATGAAAATAATAATATTATATGTAAATTTTTAAGTGCGTAAGAGTACGTAGACGTTACATACACGTAAGCACAGATAATTGTAAATAAGATTATGTCATACTCACAATTTACAGCATGCCTTTTACAAACATTTTGAAGAAGACCTGAACCAAAGAAGCATGTAATTCTTGGCAGTAAAAACAGGCGAATTAATGTAACGTCTCTCTATAATCTTGACCATTATTGTTATGCAATTTGCTTAGGAATTTAGGATGAAATATTCATTATGTACGTTTAGTGTAACACAAAATTCCTGCTGTTGAAACGGTAGACAGAAACTAGCAGCTATTGTAATAGATTAATTTTAATTCATGATGTACGATGTACTATCCTGTCGTCATAAGGATAAAAGACGGTCTTATATATTTCTTTTTTCGAAATTTTCTCCTTACATATTTGAAATCAGTAAAAAAAGCGTATATGCCAGTATTTTTATATTAAATATAAAAATTCCGGCAGATACGTTCCGTTATGACGGCAATATAATTACTATTGAAACTATCCTTTATTTTTTATATAATTAATTTCAACGTACCTTAGTACAGAGCCTTTGAAAAGAAGAATACCAAACCTTGTTAATATAAAGTCCATTATCAGATATTGCTGAAGCAAAAATGTTATAAAATTTTCTGAAAGGAATCTCTCAGTAACAGCACACAGCTTGGAAGCATCAATAACTTAATTAAAAACATGTAAAAAGCATCACCTCTATCATGATAGTCCCAAATGGAAACGTGACTCTCAAAATAGCTTATTATTTATTTATCTTTAGCCTGTACCGTCCTACTGAAGAGCAAAGGCCTTCCTTCGATATTTCCACTCATTTCTGTTCAGCGCCAATTGTCTTCAATCCCGGTTGAACGCATCCAATTCATCCCGCCATCTCATTTTGGGCTTGCCGCAGGGCCGTTTGTTATTTGGTGCCCAGTCTGTGGTGATTTTTACCCACATCTCTTCAGACATGCGACAGATATATAACTATAAAATACCTTAACGACTAATTTTATTTTAACTAATATAAATGCGAATGTAAGTTTGTTTGTTACGCTTTCACGCCTTAAGTAATCAATCGATCATCATGAAATATCGCATATAGGCAACAGGACTTTCCGTGGGATAGAAATTTATTAACTAAATCTAGATGAACGCGAGTGAAGCCGCGGGCAAAACATAGTCTGATATAAAATGACTACTACACTTTGACAAACTTTGAAGATATTCTGACGCAAACATAATGTTAAAGACCTAAAGCAACCTAAACAGAAGATTACTCAATCATCCCATCACACAATACCGCAGCATCATACCAGATTAAATTAAACATAACATACGCGTCATATTTAGAGCACAATACTTAATATCGATCAAGATATGATGTCGCGGCGTATGTGAGAAAACTAGACAAGTGCGACCCGCCTCTGAGCGTTCCGTACAATCATTTCTAACTTGCCTTATTCTAACAAATATTATGCGAATGTGAGTTTGTATGTTTGTTTGTTACGCTTACACGCCTAAACAACTCGACCGATCGTCATGAAATTTCGCATACTTTGTCAGAGAGACAGAAAAGGGCAAATAGTACCTTTATCCTGGAAAAGTGTTGCCGCGCGAAGCTGCGAGCAAAAACTGGGCATGCAATTCACCGTTCTTATTTCAAATTATATCATCTGACGCTGATCGAAAAGTATTTTTAACCTACAGAAGCTTGCAGTCAAATAACCTTGTAACGTATTTATGCAATAAATAGGGCTTTCAGAGGTTTATAAGGATAATAACAGCAAGGATATCAGTATTATTCGTCCTTTACGGAGCAGTTAGCGACGCATATTTAGCATATTTTTTGCACCCAGAACAAATGCGAGGTTCACATCGTGCTAAACTTCTAGTTCCATCTAAATTTGCTACGAGGGAATGAATGCGGGAGCGGAGGTAACTAAAGCAATTATAGAGCGAATCAGAAGTTCGACACAAGGTATACGACGATAATCCTGATGTTACACCTGTATTTACGGATGCTTACAAAAATTGGTAAGCATCAGACGATCCGTAGACTATTACACCATTTCTGGAAAAAAAATTGGTTAGACTTCATCTAAGAGAGGGTGGTTAAAAGTTAACCTGGTATAGCTAAAACTAACCCACACAAATAATGACTTCACAGGTGACGTAGGAATAGGTTCTCATTCATTTGACAGGTGACGTAGGTCCCGGCTAATAAGCGGTACGCCACTACTTTCCTCGGCCAACCGCAACCCTTACAAGATTGTTTCAGTACTATTATTACTAGTAGACTATATGCACTAACTGTAGCTAGAATATAGTATAATACATATATGTATATACATAATAGCAGCACTGTATTAAACTGTCCCACTGCGGGCATAGGCCTCTTCTCAGTTTGAGAAGCGTAAAGCCATAGTCCACCACGCCGGCCGTATGGCGGTTGGCAGACTTCACATATCTTCAAAAACATTATTGAAAACTTCAGACATGCAGGTTTCATCACGATGTTTTCCTTTACCGTTAAAGCAAGTGATAATTAACTATAGACAAATAAAAACGTAACACATGATTTAAAAAGGCAACAGTTAACAAGCGAGATGGATTTCGTGGGCGTCCAGCTAAACTTGGCTTGTCCACAGCAAATAATATGTTGACACTACGCACATAATTACGGAAGTAAGAGATTTGCACCTTGGGATCGTACTCAAGACCTCTGCGTGGCAATCTAACGGTCAACCATTGGGCTATCGCTAGTAGTAAATAAAATAAAGTAAATCACGGATCTCCAAAAGCGAAGCCATATTGTGCGCGGTATGTGGTCGCCGACATTAGCATAACGCTCACATGGATTTATTGTTTTATACAGACGCTGATCTTGTACTTTATCCCCAGCCGTGTCAAGGTAATATTTATAAATGTGATTTGCCGTAAGCAAATTTCGCTCGTACGGATTTTTGTGCCTACCAAATCTTTGAATAAGGTATTACTTGTTACGCATTCCCGCTAGACGTATTTATACTGAGATGGTGGCATATTAAATGAGATTTAATTATTGTATTAGTTTTTCCCGCAGCATTGTTTGCGTAAATGTAGTTAGGTTACTAACAGTGTTTTCTTCTGGATGAAAGGTACCCTATGTCCTTTTCTGCCCCCCTAACAACGTGTATACGAAATTGCTTGAGATCATCATGCAATTTCGCATAATATGCATATGTCAAGTAGTTCAGGCGTGAAAGCGTAACAAACAAACTCTCATTCGCATTTATAATATTAGTTAGGATTAATTTTTATTTAGCTAATATAGTTTGGTAGGCTAATTCAAACAGTAATATTACCTATGTCAGTAACTATCTAAATGAGTTAAAACTGTTTATATGTTTTGTGGAAACTGCTGCGTAGGTAGTTCAAAGAAATTCTTGCTTAGGGATTTGGTTGAACTAAGGTAACTGTTTGGCAAGTACTACCCTACTAAAGATTGAAACATAAAGAAGACACATGCAAACGACGGTGTTTTGTATTCCTGCATAAAACTAGTACGGCTTCTTATGTTTATCCATTGTCTAGTACCCATAGTACAAGCTCTGCTTAGTTTGGGCTAGATGGTGTTGTGTGTATGTGGTAGAATATATTATTATATTATATATTATTCTTAAAAAATATCCTACTTACAAATAATAATGCTTAATGTTGGACAAAGGCCAGGTTAAGAGCTCCTTGAACCGACGGGCGTGTATGAGGAATGTGATGAAAGTGAATGAAGCTAGAGAAGTGTGTCAGGATCGTAGCAAATGGAAATCCGTAGTGTCTGCCTACCCCTCTGGGAAACAGGCGTGAATCTATGTATGTATGTTTAGTACAATTACCAACATAAGTCAATATTTTCTGTATATTTTAGACGTAACAAATGTTAGTTTTTATAGCAGTAATTGTGAAAAACTAGTCGGTCATTCAAAACTACAGAATTATAATTAGGATTTTTAATTAAATACATTTAAATTTTTTTTAATGTTTAGTTACATAAGTTGCTGACTGTACCACACGTAAATATGTTATAACATTCTACGCTTATTTTGTTCAGCTGAAACAATTTTATTCTGCTATAACCTAGTACTCTAGGTAACCCTATTAGTGTAAACTCATTACATATAATGTCTGACTTCAAGAACATAGATACAAAATAAGTAAGACCGCACGGATGGCGGTTCAAGTGCTTGCCTCGCCGCTGCCATTGCGCCGAGTGTTGTGGGTTCGAATCCCACACGGGACAAAAATTTGTGTGATCCACAAATGGTTGTTCCGTGTCTGGGTGTTCTTTGTGTCCGTTGTTTGAATGTTTGTAAAGTCCCCCGCGACACAAGAATTATTCCTAGTGCGAGAGCTGCCTTTTTTTAAAGAAGGAGTAATAATGTATTTTCAAACTGTATTCAATCAGTTTTATGAACAGTCGAAATGTATCCGAAAAAGCACGTTTGGCTGTTCATAGAGGACTATTATTGCCCACACTTATGTATGGAAGTGAAAGTTGGGTATGGCAAAAGAAGCATGAGAGCAGAATAAATGCTGTAGAAATGAGAGCGTTGAGAAGCATATGTGGTGTGACTCTGAAAGATAGAATAAGAAATAGTGTGATTAGAGAGAGATGCGGCATGAAAGTGGATATAGTTACAAGAATAGAAACTGGTATGTTAAGCTGGTTTGGACATGTAGAAAGAATGGACGAGGAAAGACTGACTAAGAAAGTTTATAAGGCTAGTGTGAATAGAACAGTCGCAAGAGGAAAACCTAGGCGAACGTTTCTCGATCAGATCGGAGGCGTTCTGGGCAAAGGCCAGGTTAAGAGCTCCTTGAACCGACGGGCGTGTATGAGGAATGTGATGAAAGTGAATGAAGCCAGAGAAGTGTGATAAACTGGAACTTGAATTGCCCTTAGTAAGAACAGCGCTAAAAAGAAAAAGTTTTTTCTATATGGGTCAAATCATATATAATAAACTGCCTGATGCCATAAAAAACCTAGATATTATAAGTTTTAAGAACAGACTGCATACAATATTGTTACAAAAATGTTATTACTCTGTAAGCGAATATCTGAATGATAATTCCATAAATTGTTATGAATGAAGACATATATAATTATTCATTTGACATCATTTATTGTACGGATAAACAATTTGACATTTTGTATTTTATTTTATTTGATTAATTGACTTATTATTTTATTTTTTTGGTTTACATTCGTCAATTGACATCATCTATTGTGCAGATAAACAGTTTGACATGTTGTATTTTATTTTATTTTAATTGATTATTTATTTTATGTTTTTTTGGTTTTCAATCATGACTATATTGCTTCCATACATTGTTTTTATAAATAAAATAATATTTGAATAGAATATTCTCATTGCAGCTACACACTATTATAATTATTATCTGATATGTAAAATAATTAATCTAAAATATTTATGGTTTAGTAATGAATGCATGTCCAAATTGTAATAATATGTTAATTAGTACCTATGCAATAATTATATTTGTATGCCGTATTTTGGTGAAATATAGTGAAACAAAATCAAATGTAACATCTCACACGACTGTAACCTATATTTACAAATAAAGATTCTGATTCTGATTCTGATCGTAGCAAATGGAAATCCGTAGTCTCTGTCTACCCCTCTGGGAAACAGGCGTGAATCTATGTATGTATGTATGTATTCAATCAGTAATTTGTTCCGTACATTACTAAATAAGGTTCATAGTTTGAGTTTTCACGTCCCTAGTGTTATTCAAACAATTTCATAACGTGCAATGTAATAAAAGAGCGCAGACTTCAATCGTCTAAAATGTAGTGATGCGATCCAGCGTATCACTACATTTCAGACGCAGGTGCTGTCATAATAAAATATTGCGACTTTACATTTGCTATACCTACCTACTAAAGAATACAATACATTTTATATTAAAACTCACGACACCAGCAGTTATGAATTTTCACTTCCGTGATATTACATAATCTTCTCCTTTTTATACATAAAATACAGCTTACTTTTATTGAATCGAACTAAATTACTGTATACGGATATAATCGCGTTTTTTTTAATACATAATTTTATGAAACTACAAAAATGCTACGTTGAAACTTTTTGAAACGATTATTTAAGCTATTTATTTTACTAAACTGTTTAGATTTAGGTTTTAGGGCTTAGAACTCTAAAAACAGCTTATAAGAAAAGCTAAGAAAAGCTTGGAACATTTATTTGTGTCCAGTTATTTTTTGTATAAGAATAAGGTGATAAATAAATATTGGTCTATATTATATATATATTGGCTAATAATAGCGGTTACCGTAGCAGTTATATTTCAGTGTTAATCTGTCAATTATTGGAATGCAAAACATAATTGAAAACCTCTTGTGTCTGGTCGTCGGTGTTCCACTTCTACTCAATAGGTTAATACTCTTATGTTGGCTTACTGTCTGAGGGTAGTTGGTGTTTCCCTGAAATCATTGACAACGATGCGACAGACTCTTCCATTCGTAATAATCTTTTAATATAACAATATTATTTTACACGCTTCATACGTTCATATTTTACATCATTACCTTACTCAATATGATCCCGCATTTATTAAAATATCGGCTCAAAATAAATAATTGGTAAAATGAGTCTGTAGAAGCATCCAATGCCAATATAATTATAATAATTTGTGGCGGTATCAGAGCCAAATTCATGTTTTAATTACATTTGATGTTGGCCCACAATCACCGACGCAGTGTTTATTTTATTCTAATTATTGTAAGTAATAAATTTATCATACTATAAGCTATAATTATTCTCGATATTATTTTTATGTTTGATTGCAAGCCTTGGTGGTCCCGGAGCATAACATTCGACTATATTTGCGACCCGGGTTTAAGTACCGATAGTCGTTTGATATGCTTTGGCTACATCAACTGTTAAAAGTCCCAAAACACGTTTTGGGGTATTTTAAAATTTTAGTACCCACGGCTTGCGATAGATAAATATACAAATAGGTATCACACACGTGGTACTTATGTTTGATATTTTTACAAATATTCTTGATTTTGTTTCCGCATAACTAAGGAGGAAAGTGGAATACTTTATTAATAATTCATCTTTTTCTGATTAAATTCGTTATGGTTTCCAACGCAGCTTAATTTTCCTGGGAATTGACGAATCTCGATGTTTTCCATGGTTACCACTGCTTATCCTTTTTACCGCTTGTGTCGCATTTATGCGACACATATTATGTCCGTGCCTCTACCGCCCGTGTCGTATTTCTGCGACAGAGAACATGCACGATACTTTTGTTTTATTTTCGTTCTATTAACTGCGTGGTACAACTAAAACCATTATTGAATAATGGTTTGAATTTGAGATATGATTTTCAACATTTACTTAAAATTCTGTATTTCTGCACCTCCCTAATTATTGTAGGTGTTATTTTATCGATTCAGTGCCCTTTAATATCCTGACATTGGTCTAGCTTTAGGGTACCGTTAGCCTTCGGGTTGCGGAGGTCAGATGGCAGTCGCTCCGTGTAAAAACTGATATCCAGTCAAATCCGGTTAGACTAGAAAGCCGACCCCAAGTGACTTGGGAATAATAAAGGCTAGGGAGAAGAAGAAGAAGATTATTTTATCGATTTGTAGCCGGGCGCTAGGGGCACGGCAATCGATATTTAGCTAAGCGCTTAAAAGGTTAAACTGGCTTTACAGGTGTTACAGTAGTGTGAGTTCGTATGGAATTAATCCGAATAAAAAAGGTATCACATATTAACGCTGCGCTAAGTGCTGCGAATTCGATCCTTACTTAATTAAGACATAACCAAAAATACCTATAATATATACAAATAAATAAAATAGGTTTTTTTACATTACAAACAGACGTTTGTAATGTCAAACTAATTTCGACGGTACTTTTACTGGCAGATAGGTGATGTTATAAGAAGTAACATAGACTACATTTATTTTATAAAAATAATAGTGTTCAGCGAAAAAACAATTAAAACTTTTTGATAAATTCTACGCGGACGAAGTCAGCTAGTTAATACAAAATATATGTAGGACACTACCTGTTGCCTGTTGTTTCAATTATTAAAAAGCTTTCCACTAAAACAACCTCCGGCACCGACTAAGCCATTTTTAAATAAACATCGGATACAAAATTATTATATACTGTTTATAAATGCTAAATGCGAACCTCCTCTCAACTAGGTATACCAACAACAAGACAAAGATAGCACAACAATTGCATTACAAAACTTTCCTCGTAGGGCTTTAAAGTACGTGCATGTAGCTTATTTTTTAAATAATAGTAATTGAGTTAATGTATGGACAATTCATTTCCTTTTTTTTTTTAAAGTCAGCTACCGCACTAGGTATAATTCCTGTGTCGGGGGAGACTTTTCAAACATTCAAACAACAGACACAAAGAACATTCAGACACGGAACAACCATTTGTGGAGCACAAAGTTTTGTCCCGTGTGGGATTCGAACCCACGACACTCGGTGTAATGGCAGTGGCGAGGCGAGCACTTAAACCACTACGCCGTCCGTGCAGTCATTATATATGTAGTTATTTAAAGTAACACATTGTGTTACAAGAAGTTATATTTTATTTAGCGTCGCTCGCTGTTTTTCTTCGCTATTAAATAGGTTATATACGTTATCATATGTTATCAAGTACTCAATAGTCGCACACGGTTGTGACGTATTATATTGTTTTAATTGTTATGTTATAATTGCATATTTACATTTGATTATTTCTATAATTAGTAATTATCATTGTTATTTGTTACTGTACTAATTTTACACCTTAAAATGTAATTAATCGATATTTAACTCTCCATTTGATACATTGATAAAAATATATAAATAAGGTAGGAGATTAACAAATATTCATTCTCGTTACAACTGTCAGTTAGAACGTTACTCTGCTGAAATATATACTGGTTGTGTAAAAAATATCTCGGCGTTTCATTGTGCAAGAACCACGACTGCGTACCTAATACATAACACTTTCAGAAAAGTTAGGCGCAGTTTCGAACCAACAGTCTGTTTGAACAATCCGAAATTGTATCGACATAGCGCACTGTTGCAAATAGACGGGCGCATGAAGCTAAAGCATGGTGTGTGAAAATTGAAAGGTCAAATGGCTGGAAAATAACGGACAGCGCAAAAAATAAAATTTAGTAATATGTTGATAATAGCCCTAGATATAGGTATAAACTGTCGCACTGCTGGTCACGAGCTTCTTTTAAGTATAAGATGGAAAGACGAAAAAGAAGGAAAAATAATTTTTATACATATATTCATGAGAAACTTGAAGAAAGTATTATAATAATATTCTACCACATACACACAACACTATCTAGCCCAAACTAAGCAGAGCTTGTACTATGGGTACTAGACAATGGATAAACATACATATATAGTCACTTATTTTTGTAAATACATACATATTATACATAGAAACACCCAGACCAAGACAAACATCCATGTTCATGCACACAAATGTTTGACTTGTGCAAGAATCGAACCCGCGACCGCGGCAGTCGGTTACACCAACCACTAAGACATCGAGGCCGACAATTTGTTTTATTATTTTTTAGTTATAATTTATATTTTATCTAATTATTTGTTTGTCTCTTTTACAGGTAAAAGGAGAAATATTTACGTAAGTAATAGTTATATAATATTATAATTACTATCATAATAATAAATACATTTTTATTTATTACTAGCTGTTACCTGCGACTTCGTCCGCATAGATTTTAACTAAAAAGTATTTGTCTCCGCGGAATCCTATTTTGTTTCTTAAATCAAAGACGCCCAAGTTACTCCTTATAACATCAGCTATCTGCCAGTGAAAGTCCCGTCAAAATCGGTTCAGCCGTTTCGGAGATTGGCTGGAACAAACAGACAGACAGAAAGACAGACAGACAGACAAAAAATTTAAAAATTGATTTTTTCCTATAGGTACCTTATATACTTTCTTATGCATTCGATAAAAAGCTGTTATTTTGATATTACAAACAGACACTTCAATTTTATTTATTTGTATAGATGTATAGATTTTGAACGCAAAATACGACTGCTTTTGCCAAGAAAATACTCAATAGCAACATGGAGTGCCATGCATTGCCCTGAAGATGGGTAACGTTGGTTGGAACCTTAAACCATAGCTGACTATATGTGTATCACACCTATACCCTCTTAGCGTAGAGGCCTACCGAGTTACAGGCGTGATATAATGTATGAATGTTTTAAAGTAATAACTTAGAGCAGCGATAGCAACAGACTGCAATGCAGAGGGTCTCGGGTTCGAACCCACGTCGCGCACCTCTGACTTTCGGAAGTTATATGACTTTTCGAAATTATGTGCGTATTGATTGACAATTATCGCCTACTCCGTGCCTCGGAGAGCACGTTAAGCCGTCAGTCCCGGTTGCCATGAACATCTATGGTAGTCGTTATTGGGAGAGTGTCGACACAAAAGATCCCACTGGGTCGAAGTGTCGCCAGTCTGCACTGACTGGCCCCCACATAAGATAAGATAAGATAAGATAATGTAATAGATAGCTTTAGCCGGTGATTTCGTTTCAGTAGGTACCTACATTTTTATTTTATTTTTAAGAAAGGTCTCTGGTCTTTATTTTGGTATAAGTACATCTAAGATGTCTAGGTGGTTAACTACTTTGTTCATATATTGGATACAAAGAACACTGAATAATTTTCTATGAATAACACTATCTTTGCCCCCAGGATCTATCTAACCAATCGTTTAGGACATTGGCCACCACTTAAACCACTTCGCGATCAACGCATTCCATATAATAGTAATAACCGTTTGGTAGCCAGCTGGGTACCGAATCTGACTACCAGCTGTATCAAACATTATGCTACGATATAACCTTAATGATCTCAGGAAAAGTTCCTCTCCATAACCCTTCAATCATATTTCACAACTTGCGTGCTAAATAAAATTGTTTACTTCACCCGGAACCGTTAAAATGCAGCAAAAAACCTTCACCTAAAAGAACGCTAACTATTTAAACAAGGATCTACAAAGTTAAGCCCCTTGTACACGTATACAAAAATTTTGTTAATGAAATAAGTTCAACGCCAAAAAATGATTATACTTATTAAAATATTAATTAGAATTCTATGTTGTTTCTTCGCGGAAAGCACGTAAAATTGAATAAAATATAACTTTTGCGGCACTTGTTAGTTTGCACATAAATATCGTTATAACTTTGGGAGCTACCCACAAATTTTAATGAAACAGCCCCGGAATATTATTGTATAAGTATATCAAACCTTAAGTGTTATATTTGTTTTAAACAACATCATTATTGGTTAGAGAATGTACTTGATTATCACGTTTGTTTGTTGCTGTGTAAGAACTTACGCATCCGCAGTGTAGAGGTTTTGTTTGTTAATTAAAAAAGACGTCTCCCGCAGGAATAGTTTCTGTACTTTATAAACATTCAAACAATGGACACAGAACATCCAGTTTCTGAACAACCATTTGTCGACCACACAATTTGTCGAACACACAATTTTTTGTCCCGTGAACGACCAATCGAACCCACAACAGGGCGCGGTGACAGTAGCGAGGCGTCCAATTAAACCACTACGCCATCCGTGCAGTCAAATTGTTTGTTGCTATGGGTACAAGAACCTACGCAACCTTAGTGCGTGTAGAGTATTAGGGCGCCTTTAAATTGGTCGCTAGTAATAAGTGGCGCATGAATCCATGGAAATAAAAACCGCTACGACCGCACAGCAATACACCGGTCGATAAGTACCAATACCAAGAAACTTTTTGTTCGTGAGTTTCGTACATGTTTCTCATGTACAAAACTCACATTGAAAATTTATACATATTTTAAATCCTAACTTATATTATATATTATATGCGAATGTGAGTTTGTTTGTTATGCTTTCACGCCTTAACTATTCAACCTATCATCATGAAAATTTGCATACACGTTGTCAGAGTAACAGCAAAAGTATAGAAGCTACCTTTTATCCAGAAAAAAGTACTACGTGAGCGAAGCCGCGGGTAAAATCTAGTAATTAATAAAGGAACAATTCTCACTCTTTTAATAAACTATGTTCACTTACATAAAACTAATATCTGCTCGCGGCTTTGCCAGCGTGAGTCCCATAGCGTCCCATATACCAGCATGTATATATGTATAATGTGTACCCATCTGTAACTTTTTGAATAAATAAATATTATTATTATTATATTATATAAAAATATGCTATGTATGAATTTTATCGCGGTTTATTACCACTTTCATTACATAGTTTTGAGCATTTTAAATAGCTTTAATAGAAGTAATGCTTCAGTAGTAGTGTAATATTATAGACAACATTAAAATATGCTTCGAGTTAAACTAGGACATGGTCTATCCTTGTACCCAATTTCACCCAAATCTGTTCAGCGGTTTCCACATGATTACGTATAAATTACATATTAAATTATTGTTAAATATTAGTAGAATTTGTGGGATACTACTAGTATTAGCATAAAAGGAAAATATATGTAGTAGTGAGTTACTATGTTTTCCTTTCATGCCAGTAGTAATTCTCAGAACAAGACTAGACTAGATGCAAAATAGATACGAAAACAGCCCTTAACCCTTTCAAACTACTACAAAGAATGTTAGTGTATTCGTTGCCCTAGTACTGGGGGCACAACGACTTCATTTTATTGCAAACGCTCCTCGACGTTACCTGAGGCTATAGGTACCGGTAACCGCTTACCATTAGAGTAGCCATATATGTAAGTACTTGTTTTTTACGGCAGAAGGTAAAGAGGAACCATATTATATGCAATTCACCTGTACACTCACTTAAATGTACATATCTATTTCACGCACTACTTTGGTAGTATACCGTGCAATGTCTAACTGTTTCGTTACTACCGTGGCATAATTTTAAACTATTGTTTGCTTTTGATTGTGAGGTCTTAGTTTCGATGCCCAATATTTTCTCTTCGGATTTTTCCAGTAGCGATTTGGTGTTAAGAAATGTGCTAGGCAGAACTATCTGCAATAATAATAATAAATATTTATTTAGCAAATAAGAGAAGTCACATTTTACATTTCCTTATAATTCTATTCAAATTAATCAATTTGACACATTACTAAATTAAAGGTTACTTGTATAAGAATAAAATAACTTTTAGTAATGAGCTCCACTAGGTCTTTGTGGTTACTAAAGTACAGTAAAAAACAAAGACATTAAAAATAGGGTAGTATTTAACTGTTCCTCAATTTTTTGCCTCTGTTCCACCAAAATATTCTTACTAAAATATTTTAAAGATCAAACTAAGTCGAAGGAGCCTCGCGAGGCTCCTATTTTTGGGTGGGTTTCAGAAGGAACCTAACATAACCTAACCCTTCAGTTTCGATGCCCAATATTTTCTCTTCGGATTTTTCCAGTAGCGATTTGGTGTTAAGAAATGTGCTAGGCAGAACTATCTGCAATAATAATAATAAATATTTATTTGGCAAATAAGAGAAGTCACATTTTACATTTCCTTATAATTCTATTCAAATTAATCAATTTGACACATTACTAAATTAAAGGTTACTTGTATAAGAATAAAATAACTTTTAGTAATGAGCTCCACTAGGTCTTTGTGGTTACTAAAGTACAGTAAAAAACAAAGACATTAAAAATAGGGTAGAATTTAACTGTTCCTCAATTTTTTGCCTTTGTTCCACCAAAATATTCTTACTAAAATATTTTAAAGATCAAACTAAGTCGAAGGAGCCTTGCGGGGCTCCTATTTTTGGGTGGGTTTCAGAAGGAACCTAACATAACCTAACCCTTCCGAGACGGAATGCAGCGATTTGAGGCGTATAGGTGCTCATTATGATATATTTTAGTAAGCATATTTAGCTGTGCAAGTAGTATTTTTGGTGGTCATTATATTTAATCCTTTAAAAATATTATTAGTATTTAAAACACATTTTTTTAAAACATAGCTGGTCAAATATTGATGTAATAGGTACACCCCTGCCTATGCTTTTCGTGAATAAAGAGGCATCAATCTATGCTATATATTGTCATTACTGAAAATCGCGTGAAAATCATATTAACAAAACACATACAGATAATACATACTTCATGAATCGTAAATATAAACAAAGGATCATTAATTATTCACGCCTCGGCTGTCAAAATACTTATCTACAAACAAATATACATCATTTAAACGCTTATGTGTCAAGCGATTCAATTTATATACGTTTTCACCATTGTGAAACAAAATGTACTTACTTCGATTTAATAATTAATTATGTACATTCAAGAATACGACAGTTTGATAATGAAGGAGGGTGGGTAGGTACCATACGGCATATTTTCTTTTATTTATAGTAGAAAGGTGGCAGACTGGCGTGCCACCCTCAGTTTGATGATGTGGAACCGTCAGCATAATATCGCTTGCACTACCAGTGGTATAGATATATTAGAGATATTACCAGCCAGTTGTCATCTTTAAGGAAAAGGTATTATAGGTGAGATTAAAGGTATAATATTGACACATGTAAAATATTGGTAATGCAAAATATTGTCGCAAGTAGCGATAGCCTAGTGAAAGACCGTTGAGTTGCCATGCAGAGGTCTGGAGTTAGAACAAAAGCACGCATCTCTGACATTTCATAGTTAAAATAGTTAATTATTGCTCACTTTAACAGTGAAGAAAAATATTGTGAGGAAACCTGCATGTCTGAGACATTAGAATATTATGGCGAACTCTCCATGATATTCTAGAAGATAAGTGAAGTCTGCCATCCCGCACTCAGCCAGCGTGTTGGACTATGGCCTAACCATTCCCACGCTGAGAAAAGGCTCGTGCCCAACAGTGGGACAGTTTAATATAGGGCTGATATTATATATATATATATCACCCGCCAGTTGTCATCTTCAAGAAATAAGAATTAAAGATGAAACCTTAGTCTTCGCAACTCTTATTACCTAGTGAAAATCAGTAACAGGGTCCTGTAAGGTGGTGGTAGAGTGACAACTCTATCGCTGGCGGGGTAGGCAGACATGTCTTACACCGACATTTTGCCATCTATAGGGGACGAGCCTATCACCGTCTACCGGGCGCAGTTCCAAACTCTGTACCGAGAATTTCTAGGCAAAAACACCACATAACACTTTCCTCGAGTAGGTATTGTACCCGAGACCATAGTCCTATTTACAATTACTGAAGAAGCACACTACCCTCACCTATGCGCTTATAACATCTAAAAGGTAAAAGATCGTAAACCAAAATAAATTCATTGAACTATTAAAACATTCAATTCCTCAGAGATCCATCCAAAATTTCTAGATATGTCATTCAACAGATAGCATTTTGGAGCTAAATATTTAAATTCTAATTTCCACTCGTATTAGAAAGCCTTCAAAGTATAATTGAAATTCCTATAAATAGAATTAAACACTAAAGAATGTTTAATGTTTGTTTCGCTTCACATCTGAATACACATTAAATAATTAAACAATACTAGGTCTTGCCCGCGGCATCGCTCGCGTTTTTCTGGATGAAGGCCCCTTTTTCCTTTTCTGTGCCCCCGATAACGTGTATGTAAAATTTCATGATGATCAGTCGAGTAGTTAAGGTGTGAAAGCGTAACAAACATAATCACATTCGCATTTATAATATTAGGTAGGATTACTTCATAAAACCCTGAACTATTGAGAAGAGCTGACTTCCACTTATCGAAACAAGCAGCGAAGGTTTATCAACCGAATCGATGTAATCAAACAGCCCTTTATATCTTAAATAGTGTTCAAATAGAGGTCGAAATTGGACCATAATTTGTTTTATCTTTACCTGTTCAAAAACAACTTACTGTTTCCAAGTTTTTGTTAATTTCACAGAAGGGAGCCTAAACAGAAAAAGAGAATATCTGCTAACAAACAAACGAGAAAATGGTTTTGATATTTTGTCTTTGCCTACGTATATACTTGGTTGTAAGGGACGGTGTACCGAAAACTGAAATAGTAGATTCAGACCATTATTCTGAGTTAAAAATCGTTGGAATTTTTTTCAACAATCACAATTCCTTTTCTGCAATTTTTCATTTTTCTTATAGTCACATTTTTCTACAATATAGCAATGTAATTAAATGTTCGTGATTTAAATAGATCAGCTGTTTTCATGCGCGCGGAACGCAGAGTTCATGCGTCGAGTGCAATGTATTGGTAGCAATCCATTGCGTACCGCGTAATAATGTTAATCTACATTACATTTAAATCTTGCGTTTTTTTATTAATTGAAGTTTGCGTCGTGATAAGTACTTATAGAAAGACGTCTTGCTAAAGTTTTCGGTACGCCGTCCCTTACACCTAGTATACATTATCTTTAACATATTAGTAATTAGGTGTAAAACCAAATCAAATTAAATCAATTCGATAACAATTATTTGTATAACGTAGGTGGCACATGGTGTTAATAAATTATTATAAGCTCACTATGTTAAGCCTTTTAGGCATACAAATCAGGAGTAAGTTACTATAGTCTTATTATTATTATTTCAATAGGTGTGTACTACTTGACAAAGTACATACATACATCCTCAGAATACAGTGTACATCATAAATTACAAAAACTGAAAAATAATTAATTTATATACTATTACTTACTTAACGGTACAGTTTAGTAAAATCATAATTTATGAAATTACTGATAGTGTAATAGGAACTCTTGATTAAAAAAATCAATAAGAACACTTTTAAATTTTTTTAGCTTATCTAATTATGTTATATTTATAAGTAACTAGCTTTTGCGCGCGGCTCCGCCCGCGTGGTACCTACATCAATATAAAGTAGCCTATGTCCTTCCCCAGGTTTTAAACTATATCTGTACCAAATTTCATCTAAATTGGTTGAGTTGTTTAGCCGTGTAAAGGTAACAGACAGACAGATAGACAGACAGATAGACAGACAGAGTTACTTTCGAATTTATAATATTAGTAAGGATTTATTGAAAATGTTGGGTTCCATACCCAGTAAGATTTTAGCGTACAACGTTATTTTATAAGGCTGTACACGAATGATATGTTGATGACGTTTACTGTTCAGTACTTCAAACACATCAAGGTGCTTTTTTACAAACATTGGCACTTCTAATATGTTCAAGAATGGGCACGTTAGGACTTTTAATATAACAAAATATTATTTACAACTGTCTGTTGCGTTTGACATACGGGTCTTAGGCATTTTGTCTTTATTTTAAAAGCTAATTCTCTGCCTGAACAGTCTCGCCGAAAGACCGTAACGTAGAGTTGTGGGGAAATATGCATGGTACTCATGAAGGACAGTTTCATCACTTTATATTTTGCTAAGATTGTATAAAGCGTAATGATATTTGTTTAATTTTTTTATGGTATGCTCAATATGTTTATGCCACGTCATATTTTCATCAAGGTTACCCTTAATTGCTTAGCTCTGTTGAGATTATTCTAGATGAAAGAGCACAAGACACTTCACATATAGACACATAAAGGCGAGTTGGTTCATTAATGTCGAAACGAGCAAAGTTCTATTTCTCCAAAAAGTGGTGCCGCGGTTCTTTGTTAATCCATACAAAGTAAAAAAGGGCGAATGCAGCGCTACACCCACGGTACGCTCCTCATTATATAGTTCATCGGTCGTTTATTATTTTTCCAACATCTCACGTCATCACGTGACATCACGAAATCTCCATATTATTTATTTAAGCATTCATATCATAGATGAGTGAAAATAATAACCACCGCATTGGCTGTACGCGTTAGCGCATACATCATAGCCGATCGTGTGGGGCGGGTTAGAAATTAAATATTTATTTTATTCTTTATAGAGGACAACATCCGCGCTAAGAATAATGTCTGTGTAATAAATCCAGAGCTTAAAGAAGCATTGAAGCTGGGTCAGGCTGTATATCCCCAAGAGTTAGGCAGACACGTAGCACATCACATTTCATCAGCTATCATATCAGCTCCTACTAGTAGATTGCAGTCATAGCAGTAATAGATTGCAGTCTACCGGGCTAAATTCTAAACCCCATGCAACTAAGAATTTCTTAACAAAAAACCGCGTATCAACCGGACTACTAACTTATACGTGGAAACTTATACCGAGGGTCCAACGAGTCTAGTCCCAAAATTCCCACGTAATTTACCTCTGTCAAAACCTTTGTTAGGCTACCCTAAACCTGTTCAATAATACTAAGTAGTTAACAATAATACTCCCAAGTCGTGAATACACGAATATTTCCAAACTTGAAGCCATAAACTGCCCAAATGGAAAGACCATATATAATACCAACATCTCTATGTATAAGAGGTCTAATTATACTAGACTTACGTCTACGGCTAGTTTAAAATAATATCACGCGCACTTTGTCGTAGCATCCAACAAGGTTTACCCTTGTCTCCGGTTACCACGTGTGTATAGAAATTATGAGCGCTTGTTAGCATAGCAAATGACCGTCTTACGTTACAATGCAAGCTTGAGCTTCCTCTAAACAGAAGCCATTAATGGATAAATGATCGGAAACTTATGCGACTATTATCTTCTTATACGGTGACACTGTGTTCTACATAAAAGTCCCTACTTGATATTAGCAGGCAAAGTGTGTCGTTAGTCCCGTGTTTTTGGAGTTCGAAAGCCTTGGTTAGTTTATACGTCTAAAGACAGTTTGTGGTTTATGCAGGTTTTTGTTACAAGAGAATCTTTTTTCTTTTAATGGCGGCTTACTGATACGATGAATAACACCAATTTAAAAAGGTTTATTGTTGCACTTCTGAACTTAATTCAACAACTTGTAATGATTGTCATCAACATTTTACAACTTATAAATTACAACTTTGAATTTGTCAAATGTCGAAGACATATTTTATGAGGTTCACAAAAACCGACTTGAACGAATACAAAGAAGATTCGTCAGTCATCTTGCTTATGACATGAAATTGCATCATTCATTAAAATCTTACAGTCATCGTCTTGAATACTTCAAAATTGTTTCGCTGAACTATAGGCGCCAACTGCTTGATTTATTATTCTTATACAGCTTATTAAACAATAGAATAGATTGTCCTGAATTATTGTCTAAAATTAATATGTCTGCTCCAAGTAGACTACCGCGCTCAGGTGTCTACAAGCTGCTCAATGTCCCTAGATACAAGACTAATATAGGTCTTAATTCACCTTTAACAAGAATAGCCAAATCATACAATAGTCTTCAGCGACTGGCAGATTCAGATATATTTGGTGACAACTTCTTTAGATTTAAGAAAAAAATCACTGTATACCTGGGTTCCAGGCTTCGGTAATTATGATACCATACTAGACTAAGTATAATTGCCCATTTTTACTATAACTTTTCTATTTCTTCTTTCTTTTTAATTTCAATATAATTTTAATTTTAATATTATGTTAATGTATTTAGAGTTTTTTACTTGGTTTTTGTGGCGAAATTTTTTTATTTTTGTTAGATGTGGTTGCCTGTAAGTGAGTGAGCACAAGGCATGTCTGTAAATTATTATTTAGAAGTAAGAAATGTGTATCATTTGTTGGCGATTCAAATAAATAAATAAATAAATATACTCGTATGTATATTCTTCTGGATTTTCGTTCGATTCTGCTTTTGTATAATTATTTTCATGTACATATAATTATTTTCATATATACCGATCTGGTAAGGGTCGCGGGAAGCGTTTGGACGCGGGTGGCCTAAGACCAGTCTGTATGGAAAACCTTGGGCGAGGCCTATATCCAGCAGTGGACGTCTTTCGGCTAAGATGATGATGATGATGAATATGGTGATTTATTCTTAGGCTGTGGTTTATTTTTCTGTATGAAGTGGTAAATATAGGCGACTTGCGTGGCAATATGGAATTAACTTATTGATGCAAACCAACAATTGAATTCGTGTTTCTTATATTTTCTCGATGTCAACTGTCAAAGTTGTCAATATCAAGCGACATACATACAGATACAGATAGATCACGGTAACAGCTTCCCAACAGGCAGACTATATGTTTGACTGCCACCATGATAGTAAAAAATAGCCAAATATAATTCATTCCAAAATCCGATGACTTTATTTTTATATACAAAGTAACTTCGTTATACAACAGTTTCTTTAAAAATGAATTATTCAGAAGGTTCAGATAGACAACTGACATTTATCCGTGTGATTAATTAGTTGAAGAAAACGTTCTCCTTGTCAAATGTTTATTTATATAGGTGCCTTAACTAAACAGCTGGCTGGTTTTAATACATTTGATATTATTCCCAGTACAGTTAGTTGGAAGTACAGATAGTTGTAACACAGGTTATACTAGCTCCAGTTTCAACTACATTTAGGGCGTAGGCTCACTAGATATTTACTGAAACGCGATTGGCAGTTTAAATAAACTTAAGTTTATGTTATCGATGCTGAAGTTTGTATCTAATAATATAATTTACCTGAACACTCTGGTGCTCACAGAACAAAAGTTGATATTGTCTTCTGTTTACGCGAATGTTATTCATTGAAATTAAACTACTATAAACGGATTTTATCGCGTTGTTTATTTGACACTTTATTACAAAATTTTGAAAACTGTTACACTACTATTACTATTAAACTTTACTAATTTTCAAGCTAATTAAATTATTGAAACTATAAAACTATTTATACTATTACTATACTATTATACTATTTATATTTATTTTTACACTTTCCCCGACGTTTCAGTTGCTTTTCAGCAGCCATGGTCACGGGGAGACTAAGATGTTAGTTGTCTTAATGTTCCAGTGTAGTTATTTCAAAGTACCCGAACATAATTTAATCATTGGTGTTTCTATTTACGCAGACTCATGTATGTGCTTTATATATAGTTGTTTCTGATGTGGATGTTCTTTGTGTCCGTTGTTTGAATATTTGTAATGTACCCCGCGACACAGACATAACTACCAGAGCATCAGGTGTCTTTGACAAAAATTATTAATATACAACTTTTCTTTAAAACATTAGAGTAAGTGCAAGTATAAAAGGAAATACATACATATATAGTGTGCAATTAACATAATATGAATTTAAGATACACTCTAGCTTTTCGGAAATAATCAGGCGTAATATTCAACAGACAGTTTCAGTAACCCAAGACACTTGCAAAACAAGTGGATCTAAATTATTTATTTGTTACTCTTGGAAGATCCATTTATTATTTCTAAAACCCATTGTTAGATGTTGACTGAACTAATACAGGCACATAATAAAAGTCATATATGCTTTCTAATAAAAAATTTACGCTTATCGCTTGAACCGTTGCCGAGAAATAGGTATCCCACCAAAAACATTTTCATGTAAAATGTTGCTAAGACGAGAGCATATGACTCGCACTGTCAAAAAGTTATCAGATCTCATGTAGAGCCAAGCTTCTAACTCTACACGCCTTAACTCTACAAGGCCTAACTTTACAAACTAATTCTACTACTCTACACCTTAGTCAAAATATGTGGCTAGGCCATTTCGCTACATTCACATGGGCGTAAGGTGAAAAATTTATCCACTGTTCATTACTTTTCTGTTGTACAATAGTTCTTGTAGTAACGAAACGGATAGGACATAGATTCATCATAAAATCTATATCTATACAAATAAATAAAATTGAAGTGTCTGTTTGTAATGTCAAAATAACAGCTTTTTATCTAATGCATATGAAAGTATATAAGGTACCTATACGAAAACACCTAGTTTAAAAATTTTTTTCTGTCTGTCTGTCTGTTTGTTCCGGCTAATCTCCGAAACGGCTGAACCGATTTTGACGGGACTTTCACTGGCAGATAGCTGATGTTATAAGGAGTAACTAATTTGATTTTAGAAAAAAATAGGGTTCCGCGGAGACAAACACTTTTTAGTTAAAATCTACGCGGACGAAGTCGCAGGTAACAGCTAGTTTCATTATAAAATTCAATCAAACATCATAAAGTACATTTCATCCAGGAAAAGTGCTGTTCCCGAGGGATAGAAAATTTATATAACCTACATTAAATTTACGCGCGCGAAGCCGCGGGCAAAATCTAGTTTTAACTAAAAGACATCTAAGTTAACCACTGAGCTATCGCCGCTGGCATGATTTAAATGTTTCTTTGATGTGATGCGTAGGAAGTTCAGACATTTTTACGAGTAAGAATCAATTGGCTCGTCTCTGTAATGTAGTTAAGCTACACTTAACGCAGGCAATAAACTGAATGGGTCAACTGAGACCAATTGCCGATATCATTCATCCGTCCATCGCCTTACTCTACGCAAAAATATATTCTTAATTTTCTTGTTATATTTTTATCGGGCTCGATATTATATTGAAAAGGAATTATTATTGTTGCCATGCCTATACACCATGTAACAGAAAAGTGTGGAAAAATTTTAGGACCGTAATGAATATCTGAAAAATAACCCATTATAATATGTCTTTATTCGGATCAAAAGAAAATATTTTAAATTTTTGACATTTTTTTTATTTATTATTTAAATATCGAATCAAACGCATATAATAATAACCTATATTCTCAGAGGGCTAAGCAGATGTGTATTACACTTATATTTCGCAAGCAATGTTTATTTAGGTCCAAAGTAATAGGGGGCGAGCTTATTGAATTTACCAAGCACATACCCAAACGACTTGCTGCTACTGAAATTTGCTTTAAGCATAAGATGCCAGAAGTCAAACCGGGACCTCATCATCGATTTCTTTAACGAAAATATCATTACCAGCACAGCATTTGAGGGTGTGCCTGTTAAACGTAATAGGTTCGTCTACATAGAAAACTTACGTGGTACAGTAAACAACGAAGTACATGAGCATTTAAAAAAAAATTAAAGGTATTTTATAAATAAAAAACGCCATTATTATATTTGTAAATTTTATTATGATTAAATCAACTACCATTTAACTATTGCCGCTATAAAATTCGTACATCTGTACTAATATGAAAGATGAAAGATTTGATTATTGTGTGTTAGTTTGTTTGTAACTATTTAACACAAAAACAATTCGACCTACTTTAAAAATTCTTTCACCATTAGTAAGCTATTTTATCACCAAAATAACATAAAAAGGAACTGTTACTAACCTAACCTGACTTACTTTTACGCGAGCGAAGCCGCGGGCAAAAGCTAGTATGTTATAATTTTGAAAGATGAGGCAATCTAAATCTCGCACGTTTGTATCGACTTATGGTGCTGAGTTTACCTAAAACTTTACTGGCGAAATATAGATGTATATATGCACATCTGCTTACCCTCTCGAAAGCATACAAGTGTAAGTTTACACCGAATCAAATAGTAACCACAAGCATCAACTTAATAAAAAACGTGTTCTTAAATCGTTTCGTTCGTCGTATCAGATTCAATTTTCATATATCGTCTCTCATGACTCCTAACTATCCTTCTGGCGACCTCAATGTCCGGCTCAGGGAATCACACTATCTAGGCATTTCCGACCATCTAGTACCGTAGTAATCTAGGTTCCCGGCCGTTACGACTAATGGCTTATATAAAGGCTATTGACCTTGTGTGATTATACAAGAATATAGTAGAAACATATCTACAGATCTAAACATATATATATATATATATACAAGTTTATTCTTACTAAAGTGGAAACCTCTCAGGGAGTGATTAAACTTGTTATTATAAACAACTTTTGTTCTGAAACATTACAGAAATCGCGAAAAAAAAAATCTGTTGTTCCATACATTTTGCTGAGGTCAAAGTCCAATTTTGTATGGAACAGCTGGGTTCTTTTTCGCGATTTCGGCAATGTCACAGAACAAAATTTGTTTATAAAAACAAGTACAATAACCCCCTGAGAGGTTTTCACTTTACTAAGAATAACCTTGTATATAATTGTTGACTGCACGGATCATAAGGCTTTTGTGGCCGCCTCGCCAATGCCACTGCGCCGAGTATTGTGGTTTGATTCCCCACACGGGACAAACATTTGTGAGATCCACAAATGATTGCTCCGAGTCTAGGTGTTATTTGTATCCGTTGTTTGAATGTTTGTAAAGTCCACCGCGACTCAGGAATTAAACCTAGCTATCTTTTTAAAGAGAAGAAAATGTATCATATCCTTAAAATTTCATTTCATGCCCAGCGGTTTGACTGTTATCCAATACTTCGAGTTCGGTTCAAGGAACGATTTTCGAAACTTTTTACTTCCAGAATTCCCATTACATTTTGCTTGTATACTTTTTAAACGTGTAATTGTTTGGCACTAGTCTCAATCCTGCCACTGTGCAACCAAAATCTGCAGTGTTGACCATGTAGAAACCAAGTTTTGACAGTCGTGACAACCAATAACTACGCAGACAGTACAAATGAAACACTTATATCACACGCCCAGTGCAATAAAAGCGTAAGAACAAATGTTAACTTTAAAGGAGAGCAAAAAAAAACTGTTTGATCTAATATATGGTACGGTATAAAGCCTTTATTTATTGTGTAATCACAACGGAATTGGAACTTGTGTATCTTTATTTGCACTAATAGAATCTGCAATAAAAAAAAAACAACAGCTTGCACTCCGAGAGTGCCGGCAGAAGTGAAAACTTGAATACTAACGTTGTGCATTTTTGATATTTTGGAATGGTTAGGGAATAAATTTGGCACGATTTGCTTTAATTACCAGTATAAAAGTACTATCATTTATATGGCAAAATACAATATTCATTTATTGCGCTATCGTACACTATATCCCTCCGCCTTACAAATTTTCGATCAGGTCACGTGTCCTGACGCGAGTTTAACATTTTTTACCCATCACAAAAAGTGCACAACGCCGCTAAAAAAGTTTCTCTTCAAAAATCGATGTAATTATACTTACTAGTTACTTAGGCCTTTATTGCACTGAAGGTGCGGTATTGTGAAACTGACGATGTTGCCTGCGTTTGGTACCATTCATCTAGGCACAAATAATGTACCTACTAATTTCGTGTCTCGTAGAAACACGTCATACGGTAATCCATGCCCCGTGGTCCAATCTTACCATATATTGATTTAATTCACAAAATATATGTTTTGTAAACCTTATCCATTTAGTTAATATGTTCATTTTCTTGTTACTCCGTTTTCTTTCACTTCACAGCACTCTTATCAAGCTATTCCATGTTATATATTGCAAAGACGCACCAAAGACACTTCTCTTAAATACGTTTTCCTCTGCATTTATATCACTTTCATGTTATGTCTGCCTTCACCAATTTACTATCCAACTTTAAAGAAATTCTGTATTAGACATGTACATATATTTATTATGCGTTTCTCCCGATCGCAACCAAACACACACACATACACGTATACACACTAGGGCTGCTGAATTATGTTTGTATCATTAAATTTTATTTTCATTTAACATTGCCTATTTTATCTAAACTAATATGATAAAGCTGCTGAGTTTTTTTGTCTTTCAAACGCGCTTATTCCTGAAACTACCAGTTCGATTGATATTTTTTTTGCATTTGATAGCCCCATTGTTGAGGCAGGTTATAGGCTATATAACATCACGCTATTTGCCACAGAAGCGGACCAGTAACCAAAAACGTGGGTTAAACCGTGGGGTAGAGCTAATTTGTAATATATACGCAATTTAGCGCGTACTGTAATAATATACATAATTAATATAATAAATTTAATATTGTATGGGTGGTGCCTAGTAGACTTAATAAACATTATTTTAATAAATTTCGAAAAGGTGCTAGTTACGACACATTTAAACATAATATTATTTACATCGATGTATATTTTATGATAACGCGAATGTATAACTATGTTTAAATGAGAGTTAATTGCGTTTTATGTTGATAAATTATTATAATGTTATGTTTATCTCTCGATAATGGTTTAACCAGTATCGATATAATTTAGAAGAGCATATTTTCATTGAGATCCCATATTAATTTGGTCAAGATCTGAATACGGATTCCAGAGATATGATGAAACTCGTAAACATTAATTAGCAAATTATTTGCAAGATATATGTATGTTGCACGTATGTTTATTGTTAATATGTTCATACATAATACTACGTCTACTTATTCCTCAAGTGTAACAATCGCACGCTTTTCAAGAATATATGAATGTGAACTATACTAGGTATATATGTGAATGTCTGTGTTTACCCGGTAAATACGCTCTGGATTTTTCCCGCGAATAGCTCCAGTATTATTTTTAACCGTTCAATCCAAACTAAAGTAGGTGGGACTTGAACACACGACCTCTCGATCACCACTCCAATGCCTAAACTATTAGGCTGCTGCCGTCTGTTGTACATTTAATTACCTATCTTCCAACTAAACTCCCAATTCCGCTGTCAATACACAAAGAAAACGGCAACCCAATACCTCTAGTTTTACGAGTTCTACTGATTCGGGTAACTGAGAAACCGTTATTAAAGAAGCCAAACAAAAATCCCATCTGTGTTCTCGTACATAATGTATTCAGAACAGTATAGATCTGAACAGACCGACGCACATTCAGAGTTAACCCAAGCTGATTAATTTTGCGGATGACGTAGCTACTTGTACATAATTATACGTTAAATGTATATGGGTAATAAGCTTCTTTTAGAATTAAGAGTTAGTAGGTATATATAGGCAGGTATATATATACCTACAACTCAGAAAAATTCTCTTCTTTGTTTGTCAACTAATTTTATGTTTTGTTTAGTAGTTATCGAGTAGTCTTAGTATTATTAATAAAAAGACAATTTGATTGGATTTTTAATGTGAAGTTTTAAGTCAGTTCCTCTTTCTAATTAACAATAATTATTATGGTTGTATTAATCTTAAAATGAAATTTTTATTGTATTTATAATATCGTATAATAAATTATCATCGGATTGACTGATTGGTGCCGTGGTATACTATGTGATAGTATGTCGTTAGGGGTGTTACGGCTTTGTTGCCCGGGTCGGACAATGTGTTATTAGATATTTCCTTCGGGAAAGGTTTACTAGCAGCAGAGTTTGGCATAGTGCCTGGTAAATATTAATAGGTTAGCTCCTAATTAAGTGAGACCAAACGTCTCATCTGGCGGATGTCGGTTTAATATATCTTTGCGTACTTACTATGTATGTATGTATTATATTTATGAAAGAAACTATATTAATGATCTGTCTAGCAACTGATCGAAGACGTCGTCCCAGAATTAGATCGGAAATAAGCTATAAATAACAACTGAGGCCTTATGACTGTCTCTCTAAGCATTGTTTTGAAACAAAATAACAAAAATAAATAAAATACAACATTTGTGGATCACAATTTTGTTGTCCTGGATGGAATTTGAACGTATAACCCTTGATATATTAAATGCTCTCAATGTGCCCACCTGCGCTAAGCTGCCCACTGTTTATACTTAGAAACGCGTGCTCTATTTTTATAATACGATAACTACTCCTTTTAAAAAAAAAGGTGACTAAAAGTGACTAAAATAAAATAGCTCAGAACCTTTTTGTTACAAGCTGTATATGAGTAAACCTTTAAAGGCACAGATTACATGTTAAACAGCCTAGTGTAGCGGTACCTCTCTGTAGCGGTGTAACACAAAGCAATTCTGTTAGCACTTTACGAGTGACTGAGCTTTTCGACGCGGTTACGGCCTACCCTTTAATAATTAATAATTTCCTCGTGTACGTTTTATAGACAACCATGTTGCAATACTTTTTATGTGTTCATTTACATAACATAGTAATACGCTTATCCCCGAAGGGCAAGTATTGGTATCACAGATTTTGGCAATAGACGTGTATTGCCACCTGTCATACAAATTTGCTGAAAAATTCGTAATGAAGTCAAAAGTGAAGTAATTATTTATTTGTAAGTATAATAAGTAGTGTAAGCATCTACTTATCGGATCTATGAAGGTTGGCGTTCTAAAAACCGATTGCGAAACGCTAGGCGGTAAGTTAGTCGCATTTATAAAGGACTAGCATTTGCTCGCGGCTTCGCTCGCGTAAAACTAAGTCAGGTTAGATGTAACATTACTTTATTTTTTAATATAGTGTAGTCTATGATACTCGGTGATAATATAGCTTTCTAATGGAGAAAGAATTTTTAAATCGGTGAGTAGTTCTTGAGTTAAATCATTACAAATAAAACATCAAACCTTTCCTCTTTATAATATTAGGATAGATTGATAGAACAAAGCACCAGACAGGATCAGTAGAACTGCTTGGGAAACTTTCTTGTCCAATATTAGGACAGCGGGCAAAGGATAAAAAAGTTGGTTGAAAAACATGTCGTAAAAGAACAATACAATCATACTTTGTTTTAAGAATAAAACCTAGAACCTTACCGTTGCTAGTTGAACAATCGTTCACGCTAATAATAATCCAGTACTATCTCCAATTAAGTTTTTAAACAAAGAAGGTAGCAAAAAAACATAAAACAAGCAGATAGTCTTGAATTGAATCTTGGTTAAAAATAAAACCATAAATCTTAGACGATATAAATATATGCGCTCGTCACAATCATGCATAACGTTTTAAAATATTAATCTATTATAAATAGTGTCTGTCATCAGTCATTATTTACAGATATCAGGTTCCTAAATAATACAATATGTAAATTTTGAGACCCAATAAATCATATTATATACGTCAATAAAGTATTATCTTAATCCTAACTAATATTATAAATGCGAATGTGAGTTTGTCTACCGATCATCAATAAATTTTGCATGTACGTCGTCAGAGACACATAAAACCGTTAATCCAAAAAAAGTGCAGTTGCTAATCTAACCTACTCTACATTTACGCGAGCGAAGTCGCGGGTAAAATCTAGTATTTAATAAACGCAAACTCAAAACAGTTTGCTACATGTTTACAACCTAAAAATGGAACACTATTGAAAAGGTTTATATACAACTCGAACCCCGAGGGTGTTCGAAAATACACTAAAGATCCATCAATCAATATCCCATTTCGAGTAAATAAAAACATCATTACAAATGGGAAACCCGAGCTTTCGATATAAAAGAGTTACTGGCCTGAAATATTAAACATTAACTAAGCCTTCCCTGTAAAGCATTCACTATTTAAAAATTACCTTCTCAAAAGGCCAGTGTTGTAAAAAATGTGTTTCTGACGGCATCTTTCTTTCTTTACAATATTTTATAAAAGTTTCATCGTTCCTTGATTTTTAAGCCTGACATTTTTAATTATTCTTCTATATTAAACAACTAGCTGTTACCTGCGACTTCGTCCGCGTAGATTTTAACTAAAAAGTGTTTGTCTCCGCAGTAGATTTTTTTTTCTAAAATCAAAGTAGCCTATATTACTCCTTATAACATTAGCTATCTGCCAGTGAAAGTCCCGTCAAAATCGGTTCAGCCGTTTCGGAGATTACCCGGAACAAACAGACAAACAGACAGACAAAAATTTTAAAAACATATGTTTTCGTATAGGTACCCTATATACTTTCATATAAAAAGCTGTTATTTTGACATTACAAACAGACACTTCAATTTTATTTATTTGTATAGATATGGTCGAAATTGTGTTGTGTTCCGTTCATGTCCTACATCTAATTTTGTCAATTCTGTACAAATTGCAATGGTTATTTTAACATATGATTAATAACATGTATTATTAATAATAAATATCAATAACATTGTAAGCAATTTCTATTTAAGGTTTAATCGATTAGTGTCTGATGGTAACTGTTGTTTCAATTCGCCGTAATTACGTGATGGTTGATGTTTTTGTTCATTTAAGCCAAACCAAAGTCACCTAAATACAAGCAATAACAATAATACATAAAGACAAAAAAATTTGCTATTCAAAAAAATATGGATGAAGTAGTTATTATGAAAACCACAACGTTACCGATTATCTTCATACAAAGCGCCAACGTCATAATTAAACCCCTATTACAATAAATTCAAAAGTAACTATGTCAGTTCGTTAACTTTTCAAGTCTGAACTATTGAGTCGATTTAGATAAAATTTCACATAGAGAAAAGTAACATTCTACCAAAGCTCCGAGGATCCTTAAAATACAAACAAAGTCGCAGATAAATAACAATAATATAATGCTTAGAGACATGCACAATTGCATTAAATACAATTGTAATATAATCATTGTTCGTGCAATATATATCGCTTTTTAATCATTATGATTGCACTGGGTGATTAAATCTATATAATTATGTAAATAAAGAAAGATAATTATTAATAATATAATTGTAGGTATATTAAAATGTATGAATAACAATACAACATCAATAACAACGATCATTACGCAATGCAACCGTGACAATGCAAATTAGACATCGGTTGTGCACAATATTGTATTCAAACGCAATAATGCGCATCGATAACGTCAACATCAGTCAATTATTGCAAAGTTATATACTACTATATCATAATCTATTGAATAGCAGCGGCACACCGGCGGCCAGACAGGCTTTCAGTTATGTCTGGCATTTTAAATTAGCAGGTTTTTTATAATTAAGTTAAAATAATATTATTAATTTGGGGAATATTGTTAATAAATTATGCTGCAGGACGTGAATCTGCGACCTCGACAAACCGTTTTTGCCGACGTCATATATTAAATACAGATGCAAAATTTAAATCTCTGATATAGAATCATGTTTAGCTTAGTTGGTAAAGCGACGACATGGTTTGTCAAGATTTAAGGTTAAAACCTGCTTCATGGATTATTTTTCCCTCGATTTTAATTCTCATCCTTCCGTAGCATGGGACATGCTAAAAACTAATCTTGATAAACTTATTATAAAAAAGAACTACTGCTGTGGTTGGCAAATTCGCTGAGGACTTAACAAACATGTAAACAACGGTTACAAATAGCACCCAGATTCTGGACGACCATTTGTGGATCACACAAATTGATGTCCCGTGTGGGATACGAACTTACAACACTCGGCGTAATAGCCGTAGCGAGGCGACCACTAAAGCCGCTACGCCATCCACGCAGTCAATATCTATCAATATTAATTTTTACGAAACTCAAACTACAGTATAATACATTTCAGCCGATTGTCTATCGAAACCAAACGCGGGTCTTTTATAAGTCAGCAGTGAACACAATTACCGCTACTTGTAACTGTCACACAATTGTGACAAGGTTTCACTTTGTCCGTTGACATTGTTTTATCCTTTTTATGTAAATTCCTTGAATGGAGTAGTTGACCCATTTCTTTTACAATATTTTAATCTAAAAGTTACGTTACTTGAAAGAAAAGATCTTTTTAATTCACCTCTAAAGTTAGGAAGAAAAGGTTGCATTGTGATGTAAACGCTATTTGAGTATACGCGTACGAGGGAAATAGGGAATACTCATACCACTATCATCTAACTCCCTTTTACCGAAATCAATGTTTATGCTGTTTTTGCAAAAAGGTTTCCTTTAATGGTATTTGCTGTTGTGTATATAACAAAACAAAAACGAAAACGTAGGCAACTGCGCATTTTTTGTTTACGCTACGTAACTAAGCTTTCGAACATAGTATTAGCAATAAAAGCGAACATATTTTTGAAATGAAAACTTCTTTAGCGGCGTTGTGCACTTTTTTTGTGATGGGTAAAAAATGTTAAACTCGCGTCAGGACACGTGCCCTGATCGAAAATTCGTAAGACGGAGGAAGAATTGTCATGTTTGTGTACGATAGCGCAATAAATGAATATTGTATTTTACCACATAAATGATAGTACTTTTATACTGATAATTAAACCAATTCGTGCAAAATTATTCCCTAACTATTCCAAAATATCAAAAATGCACAACGTTAATATTCAAGTTTTCACTTCTGCCGGCTCCCGGAGTGCAACCCGTTGTTTTTTTATATCAATTAATATTAAATTATTTTTTATAATGTTTAATGTTTCTTTTAACTACTATTGTTAAAAACTTTCACTCATTACTGTTTACTTATATTTAAATTATAAAAACCTATTATGATTTAATTTTCACTCTATCCGACGTTACGGTTGCTTTTCAGCAGCCATGTTCACGGGGAGAAGATGGTGATAGTCTCAATGTTTTAGATTGTAGTTATTTCAATTGGAAATAACTACACTACTTTGTTAACAATAGTAGTTAAAAATTTTAAAATTATTTTATAAATAGTATTTTATGCAATATAAACGATGCGATAAAATACGTATAAAGTTGTTTAATTTCAATGTATAACATACGCGTTATTTCTGTGCGCGTAAACGTAAGACAATTTATATTGATGAAAAATATTTATTTGATCTTCTTTTACGGCTTAGTTATCTACTCTCGTGTTTAAACGCATCAAGCATTACACCATAAAAACTTGTGTAGTTGATACACAGATAGATCCTCCTAATCTAAATGTCCTTTGAGTCTGTTGTTTTGATGCGAATAAAGCCTTGTGGGCTGTGACAGAGGGATTATCCTTAGCGCGGAGTAAACTAAGAAGAAAAGGAAAAGTCTAATGGAGTCACGTGATCGTAAGTTACCCGGGCCGTTGTTATTCTTTGATTTATATAGGTGCCCTTTCTATTCAGACGTACAGAATGAGCGAGGATTGTTATTATCAACATAGTATAAGTAAAACCCAGAAACCAGTTACATCCGTGCCAATCTTGTAATAATATGACGCTAGATCTCTCAAGGGGTGGGCACAATTCCTCAATTTACGTCCATATATTGTATGTTGGTCCTAAACGAGGACCCACCGTGAGGGATGGCATTACCTTTCACCTTTCCCGGGATTTATTATCCATGTGTGGGTTTTCTTTCTTCTTTGCTCGCAGTCCCAAAGGATTCCGTTTCATTAATGAATTTGGGAACATTGCTGCCGTGTGTTCGGTTCTATTAAGCAAAGCTCGAATTATATCCAGTGGGAGGGTCGCCCGACCGCTCTACTTCGAGATTATATGAAACTATTCACCGTTTACGGTAGCGATAATAATAATATAATATAATAATATTCTACCACATACACACAACACCATCTAGCCCAAACTAAGCAGAACTTATACTATGGGTACTAGACAATGGATAAACTTACATATATACTTTTTTTTTGTTGTAAATACATACATATTATACATATAAACACCCAGACCAAGACAAACATCCATGTTCATGCACACAAATGTTTGACTTGTGCGGGAATCGAATCCGCGACCTCAAGCGTGGCAGTGGGTTACACTAACCACTATGCTACCGAGGCCGACAAGCTGCTAGTAAGGTGATTGCTAGGCTGCCAACCTAGAAATTTCAGGATTAAATTAAACAGCAGTGACGGCTGTCATTTTAAAACACAGTTGGCTATAGCGATACTCGATTGTCACCATCCAAATCGAAAGTTGTATTATCCCTCTTTCGAATATCTATTTTACCATTCGTATAACGAACGAATATTCGAATCACGATTTGATGATACATTGATTTAGTTAGGGATTAAATATAATGATCAGCAAAAATACTAATTGGTCAGCAAATATTGCACAGCATAACGAGCATCTATACGCCTCAAATCACTGCATTCCGTCTCGGAAGTGTTAGGTTATGTTAGGTTACTTTTTTAAACCCACCCAAAAATAGGAGCCCCGCGAAGCGGGGCTCAGTCGACTTAGTTTGATCTCTTTAAAGTTTGCTGGCCATGAGTTGCTGATCAATTAGCTTTTTTTGCTGCGCAATTAATATTTTTTTGCTGTGCAGTTAAATAATACCCATTTAGATATATCGTATCTCATCATGCGATTGATATTTTTCTTAGTTTCATTTCAATCTTTTACCTTTACTACTATGTCTTATTGCTCATGCATGCCTTTCGAATAGCTCTTTTTAGCTTGCCCTCTATTACGTCGCGTCGGACTTAAAACATAGTCAGTAAAATGTAAATATAAACTTAACGCGACTATTTCGGCATTTCGGTATTAATATTTTGCATACACGTTGTCAAGGGTAAAAGAACATAAATTACCTTTCATCCAGAAACAGTTCTGTTCCCGAGAAATAGAAATTGATTGACAAAATCTACATTGACGCAAGGAAAGCCGCAAAATCTAGCGCCGAATATACTGTCATTAGATCGCCAAATGCCAACAAAAAATTATTAAAGAAAATCAGGTGTACTTTTTATAAGGCTTAGAAGGATTATAAACGCACCTTGCCGCTGGTGTACTGTAATAAATATTCATGAACCTACTAAAATAATAAACCGTGTAAGAGCCATAAAGCAATTTCCAGTTTACTTTTAAAACTAACAATAAATAATTTCATAATAGAAACTATTAAGACAGGGTTGGTTAACCCGAATTAATTTGATTAATGAATAAAATTGCCGGTTTAAAGAAAGGTAATAAATCTACTGGGGACTAACAGAAATAGTGTTTAACCTGTCCATGGATGCATGCCAGACACATTTGAAAACCTATTGTATCTGGCCGCCGGTGTCCCGCTGCCATTTAATATGTTAGGTTGTCACTTCGCAATAATTGCTGTATGAAGTGTCGCGTTGGTTCAATCCCCATACGGAACAATATAGAAATAGTTGCCAAGTCTGAATGTTCTTCATATCCGTTGTTACATGTTTGTAAATAATCTATATCTATATATGTTTGTAAATAATCTATATCTATATATGTTTGTAAATAATCTATATCTATAGATTATTATAAAGAGGAAAGATATCGTTTTGTATGTTTGTTTGTAAGGATTTAACTCAAAAAACTAGTCAATCGATTTATAATATTCTGTCACCTTTATAAAGCTATATTATCACCGAATAACATAGCCTATATTTTATTTAAAACTAGCTGTTACCTGCGACTTCGTCCGCGCAGATTTAACTAAAAAGTGTTTGTCTCCGCGAAACCCTATTCTTTTTCTAAAATCAAAGTAGCCTATGTTACTCCTTATAACATCAGCTATCTGCCAGTGAAAGTCCCGTCAAAATCGGTTCAGCCGTTTCGGAGATTAGCCGGAACAAACAGACAGACAGATAGACAAAAATTTTTAAATAGATTATTTCGTATAGGTACCTTATATACTTTCATATACATTAGATAAAAAGTGGTTATTTTGACATTACAAACACACACTTCAATATTATTTATTTGTATTGATGTATAGAAAAGTACTGTTTCTAACATAACTTAACCTACGTTTAAGCGAGAGAAGCCAAAAGCAAAAGCTAATGAAATAAAATAGCAAATGGAGCGGTAATAATTGCTTAATAGTTGAGATTAATGATTTTAAATCATAGGTCGTAGATTCGGCGTCTGTTGATTATCATGGATGATATGTAATTTGAAAATGAATTAGGTATAAATATTTTTCCAGCTATGTTTTGAGGCGCCACGTAATAGGAGGCAATTCGATTAATCTTTTCAGGACTACTATAATTGGAAAATTATAGTAATTCATTTTACATTTCCATTTATTTTATCGATTCGATTCGATTCGACGGCCTCGGTGGCGTAGTGGTTAGTGTAACCGACTGCCACGCCTGAGGACGCGGGTTCGATTCCCGCACAAGTCAAACATTTGTGTGCATGAACATTGATGTTTGTCTTGGTCTGGGTGTTTCTATGTATAATATGTATGTATTTACAAAAAAAAAAGGATATATGTATGTTTACCATTGTCTAGTATCCATAGTACAAGCTCTGCTTAGTTTGGGCTAGATGGTGTTGTGTGTATGTGGTAGAATATTATTATTATTTTGTTTCTCTTTCACGGGTATATTCCTAATACGTTAGGAAAATATCCGGCCCTTTGGGAGGCTTACACGGAGACATGGGTCCAACGTGAAGCGGCCCTTCGAGAGTTTTAATCACAGATGGGATGGAACACCTACAGCGGCACTAGCCGCAGCAGGCGTAGGACTATTGCTACGTATGGGTGTTTGATGGATTGGTATATTGGGATGATAAAACGGCGTCTGCCCTGAATACTCTAATAGCATCAATCGAATAGACAGACGGTGACTCGCCAACTCACTAGATAGATATTATGATTATTTTTTATTATTATTGTTATTTCATAGCCATATTTTCAAGTAATAAAAAAGCTATATAGGCACAATATACCTATATACGTCCTACGTCGTAGCTTTTGTAGCTTGACAACAATTTATCGGCATACGTCAAAGAAAAATTACTTAATTGCATACAAGTTAAATTCGTGTAAGATGCAGTGTACCGAGAAGGGTATTACACACATGTTTCGACAGATATGATTTCAGGTTACACGTAATAAGGTGCACACCTGCTGCCGTCTACGGGGCACAGTTCCACACTTTATGTTGTTAGTGTTACTGAGAATTATTTATAAAAACCCAATAAAATGCAACATTGTATAAACTGGGCATCAAACTAGTACCGTTGCTTATTTACCAATATGTGTCTTTAGGTATGTGTTTTTAATACATTAGTGTTCAGAAAAACAGTATCGGCAACATAGTAAATATAGATAGAGATATATCTACTACAAAACACTTCGATGGCCATGTTTACTAGGAGGAACATAGACATAAAAAAGCGGCCAAGTGCGAGTCGGACTCGCCCATGAAGGGTTCCGTAGCAGCGGTTTACGATTTATGACGTATTAAAAAAACTACTTACTAGATCTCGTTCAAACCAATTTTCTGTGGAAGTTTACATAGTAATGTACATCATATGTTTTTTTTAGTTAATTCATATTCTCTTATTTTAGAAGTTACAGGGTGGGACACACATTTTACCACTTTGGAAGTGTCTCTCGCGCAAACTATTCAGTTTAGAAAAAAATTATATTAGAAACCTCAATATCATATTTGAAGACCTATCCATAGATAACCCACACGCATGGGTTTGATAAAAATAATTTGTTGAGTTTCAGTTCAAAGTATGGGGAACCCCAAAATTTATTGTTTTATTCTATTTTTGTGTGAAAATCTTAATGCGGTTCACAGAATACATCTACTTACCAAGTTTCAACAGCATAGTTCTTATAGTTTCGGAAAAAAGTGGCTGTCACATACGGACGGACAGACTGACAGACAGACATGACGAATCCATAAGGGTTCCGTTTTTTGCCATTTGGCTTCGGAACCATAAAAACTAAATATCTCCGCGGTTACATGTTTATAATTACTGTTTCACTCCCGTAGCTATTAGCGTAATGTTATTTATATATACCTACTTCAGAAATTGAGTTGACCAATGCAAAAAGAATAATGAAACCCGATGCAAAACTCTTTAGCTTTAATATATTAGTATAGATATACTGGTAAGTAATCCTATTCCATAAGATCATCCGTTCACACGAATAAGATCTAACATCCTTTGCAACTTCAAATTCAATTCAGTTATTTCCATAGAAAAACAGTTTGTATTTTTATATTTGTCTTACGCGTTATTTCTCTACGACTCGAAACAATAGCACCGGTGCATTGCACGTACAAGTCTCGGGCAGAAAGGCACATTACGTTCTAAAAATAAACAGCATTTAGAAATTCTTGCATGGCAACGTGTTGGGTAGTCAAAATCCAAATTACTGTCAAAATATTTAAGCTAGCCTTGCTCTAGTAAGCAGATAGAGAGAGACTATTATTATATAAAGTCCTGGGTTTTATTAACGAGTCGGTGAAATCTATACTAATATTATAAAGCTGAAGAGTTTGTTTGTTTGTTTGTTTGCTTGAACGCGCTAATCTCAGGAACTACTGGTCCGATTTGAAAAATTCTTTCAGTGTTAGATAGCCCATTTATCGAGGAAGGCTATAGGCTATATATCATCACGCTAAGATCAATAGGAGCGGAGCACCAATAAAGATTGTTTCCAAATCGGAGGATATTTTTTCCTTTTAAGAGCTTCCGCTGCGTGCGCTGCGTAAACAGTTAAAGTTTTGCAAAAATAATGTATGACAGAATTGTTCCTCTTTAAAAGTTCTAAAAAAAATCCGCGACAGCATATGTCTATCTTTTAAGGTTGGCTCACTATAACCATTTTTATGCTAACGAAATTTGTTCTAAAATAATGCTTTATTTGCGAAGGTATTTTTATAAACATGATATTAATCCTTATCCAAATAAATACGTTATTCATCACAAGTATTTAATTTAAAACAAAATTGCCCTTTACATCATTCGATTTCAATGAATATCTTAGGAGATATCGCAGTTTTAAAATAACATTGCAGCAAAATAATTATCCATTACAGACATAGTACAAAGTTACAAACGATGTTTCTCCTGGTTTATTCTGCGTGATTACTACTGGTTCGATTTGAAAAATTCTTTTAGTGTTGGATAGCCTATTTATCGAGGAAGGCTATATAACATCACGCTACGACCCACGGGGGCGGCGCAGTAACGATAAACGCGGGTGAAACCGCGGGAACATCTAGTCAAATATAAAGAAAGAATGGACGAGGAAAGACTGACTAAGAAAGTTTATAAGGCTAGTGTGAATGGAACAGTCGCAAGAGGAAAACCTAGGCGAACGTTTCTCGATCAGATCGGAGGCGTTCTGGACAAAGGCCAGGTTAAGAGCTCCTTGAACCGACGGGCGTGTATGAGGAATGTGATGAAAGTGAATGAAGCCAGAGAAGTGTGTCAGGATCGTAGCAAATGGAAATCCGTAGTCTCTGCCTACCCCTCTGGGAAACAGGCGTGAATCTATGTATGTATGTATGAAATCAAATATAATGCATGGATGGCTTAGGGTCGCCTCGCTGCTGCCGCTGCGTTAAGTGTTATGGGTCAGAGTCCGATATAAAACAATTATTTCTGTGTTCCACAAATAATTGCACAAAGCATTAGTTAATACTTGTACTGAGTCTTGATGTTCTCTGTGTCCGAGCTTATTTGTCGCCCTCCATGGCGTAGTGGTTAGTGTAAGCTGTAACCGACTGCCACGCATGAGGTCGCGGGTTCGATTCCCGCACAAGTCAAATATTTGTGTGCATGAACATGGATGTTTGTCTTGGTCTGGGTGTTTCTACGTATAATTTGTATGTATTTACAAAAAAAGTAGGTATATATGTATGTTCATCCATTGTCTAGTACCTATAGTACAAGCGCTGCTTAATTTGGGCTAGATGGTGTTGTGTGTATGTGATAGAATATTATATTATTATATAATTTGTTTGTAAAGTTACCTGCGATACTGGAGTTATCTATAGCGCGAGAGTCGGCTTTGAAAAAAGGTGTGCTAAAGAAAAAACACTGTTACCTACTGCGTTTCGCCAGGTGAGAAACAATCACGGAAGGTCACCTACCTATCATTGCCGTCTTTCCTATCATCCCTTCCTAATTCCTTAGCGTTTGCAACGCATTGATATACCTGGTGTAACAAGTGCTCATAATCTGCAGTATCAGCTTACCATCAAGCGAGCCATAAGCTTATTTGCCAACTTCATAAAATAAAAAATAACATGTTCGAAATATAAAGCAAATCGTGAAATAAAGTTGAGGCGCGCTAAAAGCCGTAAAAAGTGCTTTTATTTCGCGCTTTCAAAAGTTATTAGCTATAATAACAGCCATTATAGTCTAAAAGTCTTTTAGTAAGACCTATATTTATGTTAATATCTATTCGTAAACTAAAGCTCATTTATACATATATATATTTTAGCATAGATAATCCTTTTTTCTTGCGTATAAACTACATTGCCCGCAACTTCGTACGAATAGAATTAGGAACCACCGGTGCCCATTTATATCTATATATCTTTTTCTGCATGTAAAAATAACTTGACACTTAATTCTTGACTTCTAGGCGATATATGTAGACCACCACCAATACAACTGTGAAACCCGCATTCAATGTCCTCAGTATTTTTTGCGTCGTACGCGTACAAACATACATACAGACAAACAGGCAAAAATCTATATATATACATCTATACAAATAAATAAAATTGAAGTGTCTGTTTGTAATGTCAAAACAATAGCTTTTTATCTGATGCATATGAAAGTATATAAGGTACCTATAAGAAAACATCCATTTTTTAAATTTTTGTCTGTCTGTCTGTCTGTTTGTTCCGGCTAATCTCCGAAACGGCTGAACCGATTTTGACGGAACTTTTACTGGCAGATAGCTGATGTTATAAGGTACTCCTTAGGCTACTTTGATTTTAGAAAAAAATAGGGTTCCGCGGAGACAAACACTTTTTAGTTTAAATCTACGCGGATGAAGTCGCAGGTAACAGCTAGTTCTAAATATAAGTAATTTGGCGTCTATAGCTCCATGTCTATATAAAGACACCAAATATTTTTCAATATAGGTATCTTCTATGTATAAACTATACTAGTTGACCAGTATTTTGGCAGACCCGGTAAAATTATTATTGGCTTTTCTCAGCAAATTCTAGGTAGAATACTAGACTTGCCCAGCAGATGAGAATAGGATCTCTCCCTTTTAAATAAGACTTAAACATGATTTTTAACAAACCCAATACCATTGTATTAGGTTACGGGTCTTACTCGCGATTAAGTATGTAAAAGGTACCTATTGATTGCCCGTCGTTTCGACATTTATAGTTTACACAATGTATTAATGTTCCTTTATACATATTTATATTTCTCACACTAGGGATAAACCCTATGTTGTGGGGGAATTTACAAACATACAAACAACGAATACAAAAAACACCTAACACCTGTGCATACAAATTTTTGTCCCGTTTGGTAATCGAACCCATAACAATCGGCACAGCGGCACGACCACATAAACCGTTCGTATAATATACACATAGGCGTGATCAACAGTAACATTAAAAAAACAGCCCATAAAGTTTTGTTTACATGTTATTCTATTCTGCCACTACCACCATTGTTTTAATAACTTCATGAATATGTATTAAAAATTTCACGACCCGTTGCTAGGGTCATTGCACTTTATAATTCATCCTTGACCCCAGAACGGCGATTTCATTAAATTCCAAACGTGTGAACAGGGCATCAAACACAATCTCCTTTGAGTTCTAACCCCGAATATTTGACATAAGCCGTCGACTTTGTTGAATCAATGTTAATATTGACTCAAACTTGTTTACTTTTGAATACATCATACGTCTGTTGCTACAAACACATATGGGTATTGTTTATGGTATCTATATTTGTCTGTAGAAAAATAACATCATGGCTGGCATTCGCTGAAGGTAAACAGTAATTGTTACCACATTAGGGAAATGGTAACGTATTTATTTGTTCAAAATTTAATAATCTTTAACAAATCTGGTTTAGTCTTAGTACCTCATTGTGCTGTGGATTTTTTTATTTAAATCTTTTTCATTTAGACTGCTGGAGGAGACTTAACAAACATTCAAACAACGAACACCCAGATTCGAAGCAACTGTTTGTGGAACACACAAATTTTTGTCCTGAGTGGCAATCGAACCCACAACACTCGATGCAGTAGCAATGGCGACACGATCATTTAAACCACTACGCCAAGCGTACGGTGCCTTACCCAACCCGAAAATCAAAACTCACTCACTCTCAATGTTAAACACAAATTACGACCTCAATTAATATTTCACTGGCATAACAAACAGTAGTAAAGTAGGTATTTTATGTTAAGAAAAATACTTCATGTTAATATGAGCCCCAAAATTTAATGTATGCTGATTTGGCAGTTGCCATATTGACATAAAAAGGCACTTTTGATAATCTAACAAATTAAGTTTTTGCATGAAAATTAATCTGTTGTGACGATGACATGTTCCGGCATCTCACACAAGACGTTTTTTTTTCAATAGAAGATTGTTGATTTTTGAGAGATTTAAAGGTTATATAGGTATATATGAAGGCCATCAACAAAAAGTGATTGACATATTATTATTAGCTTCTTTATCTTTGAGGCCTCACATTATGATTCAATCAAAGACCTTTGAGTCAAGCAATTAATAAGTGTATTTTATTAGTGGTGTCTAAAGATTTAATATACTTTTAGAAATCCAATAAAGGCTCCTGGTCATGAGGTAACGCGCGACAGAAATCACTTGATTCTGTCGTGCTCATGATTAAGAACCTCGGTTTTTTTTAAGAAAGACATCTCCCGCACTAGGATTAATTCCTATGTCGCGGGGGACTTTACAAACATTCAATCAACGGACACAAAGACCACCCAGATTTGGAACAACCATTTGTGGATCACACAAATTTTATATCGTGTGGGGTTCGAACCCACAACACTCGCTGCAGTTGACAGTGGCAAAGCGACCACTTAAACCACTACGCTATCCGTACAGTCAATTCGGCACTATTTATATAAGCCTAAATATTATATAGATTACATCATGCTTTTTGAAAGCTGAATGCTTTAATCCGCTTACATACAAACAAATCATTATAAAACTATAGCGACGATCGAGTCGCTTTCCATAAGCTTCATGCAGCGACAATCGCAGTCACTCGCTGTCGTTTTTCAACATAAACGATCGATTATCCCATTTATAATAGGTAGTTATTATTTATGGGATAATCGATCGTTTATGTGAATGTGTGTTTGTTTATTACGCTTTCACGCCTTAACTACTCGACCGATCATCATGAAATTTCGCATACATATTGTCAAGGGTACATGTAAGTACATAGGGTTACTTTCATCCAGTAAAACGTACTGTTGCTAACCTCACCTAAATTTAGCGTGCGAAGCCGCGGGCAAAATCTAGTCAAAATATAAATCACGTCGACATGAGTCTATGTGATTTATATTATTTCTAAGTACTATATAATAGGGGACGACACATTTTCAAACTCCGTGTGTTGCTGACAATTGCCTCACAAAAAAATAATAATACTTCGTCTGACCCCAGAATCGTACTCGAAATTTCCATGCATGCAAACAAAGGCGCACGTTACAAAGAAAGCAGTCCAATCACAAAAAGAAAATGCGTAGTGTGACTGTCATAAAATATATTACGTTACATAAAAGGCGATTTTCAAGGGCATATATCTACATATGTATATAAACTCATGCTTACACACTTATGAATACTTTATCTCATATTCAGGCCACCTAATTCCAATAACCCAATTACTAATAACTAAGTTGCCTGATAACTAATGGATATTGGCGCCGACGCCGCGCCGCCGTCGAACAATGCCGTCTAGTCTATTACTTTATATCAAGACTAATTCTTCATTATGATTCGTTTGAGCTCCTTTAGGGCGCGTTTAGAACGAGCCAGCGATTACTGTCCTCTAGAGACTTGATACCAACCAAGAGAATCTTGTAGCTCAAGATAACTCTGTCTGTCAACGTACAGATGCCGACGTCATGACACGTGCCTCCAGGCGTGCATACATGCATAGACTCACGCTCTATCCTCTATAGGGTATGCAATGGTGTATAGAAGGCGAGCCTACTGCAGTCTACCAAGCACAGTTTTAGATTCCCAGCTAGTATTGAGAATTCTTGGATATAAAAACCTTATAACACTTTGTCCGACCTGGAAATTGAACTCCATTCCTCATGTATAGCAGTCACTGCCGTTGCGCTACCATTATTTCCTTATATCATTATGTCTGGGTATTGTTAAGCTGACTGGTACTGTTAGTACATGATGTGCAATTCCATTTCGTGTCCTATAAATTTTCTCTCACACGCACAGCGCATCTTCTTCATAAATCTTGCTCGTTACGACACACCACTTGATTTTAAGTGAAAAAGGCTACATAATTCTGCAGTTTAGCATTAGCGTTACTTCTTAACTACCTTGCACATCCTTGCTGGAAAAGCAAGTTTATTATACACACTAAGATTTGGTGGTATTCACTATTGTAAAAAAAACACTACTGTGTAAATCTTAGTGTGTTTAATAAACTTGCTTTTCCGGTTTCCGGTTCGATATTTTACGAATCGATTAGCGTTGTTAATGGACGACAAATTGGGGTGCGTTCTGATATGCGCCGATGCGCATTATTGAGATAGACAGGGCACAACGAAATACACAATAAGGTTTACGGAATACCTTACAGTAGAACTCAGCCAAACCTCCTGTGTTCCTATAAAAAGTTAGGCTTCTAAGTATAGAGTATCTTCTGCAAAGAAGAACTCTGCCACTTGCACTATCAGCATCGCGACTTCTTTTTTTGAAGGTTGGTAAAGGGTGAATGATAGATCCTTCTGGCAAGCGTCCGTAAGCTGTTGAAGCAATCATAAAACACGATATTCCTTTACCATCTGGTGAACTTAGGCTCGTCAATCGAAGGCTGGCTAAGCTAAGAATCTACAAAAGTAGCAAACAAGTATAACTCCTTGTTTGCCTCTTTTGTAGACTATTATTTAAAAGTGTCGTGGCTGAGAATTATAGCAGTGACTCGATTTTTGAGACTACACAAATGGCGTATTGGTTTGACTGGTCGCCTCGCTCCTGTTACCGCGCTGAGTGTTGTGAGTTTAAGGTCGTTGACTTTTGAGTGTTTAAGTGTCCGTGGTTTGAATGTTTGTATATGAATAAAATTGGAATTATTCCTGGTGCGGGAAAAGAAATCTTTTTACATTAAGAATTCTAAGTAAAGATTAGGAGCAGCGATAGCTCAGTGGGGAGAACAACAGACTGCAATGCAGAGCGTCTCGGGTTCAAACCCACGTCGCGCACTTCTGACTTTCGGCAGTTATATGACTTTTCGAAATTATGTGCGTATTGATTAACAATTATCGCCTGCTCCGTGCCTCGGAAAGCACGTTAAGCCGTTGGTCCCGGCTGCCATGAACATCTATGGCAGTCGTTATTGGGAGAGTGTCGACACAAAAGATCCCACTGGGTCGAAGTGTCGCCGGTCTGCACTGACTAACCCCCGCATAAGATAAGAAGTAAAGATTAAAAATATATGTATGTTATGTAGTCTATGCAATAACACGCATATTAGCGCAATTCAAAGCTAGGTACCTATAAATGCTCTCCCTCTATCTCGGTTTTCTCTACCTGAACATGCCCTTATTACTGTTACAATATAATCCTATTGGCTAGTCATTACATTGTTCATCAATTATCGACAACAAGTCAACAAGTTTTGTTCAAACTTCCTAACTTCGATTACTTTGAAACACAATTTAAACTTATATTTCAACACGTACTTTGTGTTGCGTAGATAGTTACGTTGTATTAACGCTGTACATACTTTGGGGTATAGGCAAAAATGTTACACAACTGTAGGTATATAAAATCAGATATTCTGTGAAAAGATTTATTTGTAAAATCAATGAAATTGCTAGTCTATATAAAACATACATAGTCTGTATGCTAGAAGAGATAGGCATATAGGATAGATGTATTTTTAACATTTCACTGGATTTTTCCTCGGCTTCGCTCACATTTATCTGGATTTTGTAAATAAATGTCTATCCCTTGGCAACAGTACATTTATCTGGGTAAAAATGACAACTTGTATGCAAAATTTCATGATAACCGGTCAAGTAGTTAGGGCGTGAAAGCGTAACAAATAAACGAACAAAGAAACATGCGCATTTATAATATTAGTTAATATTTAAGTCTCACGCCAGTTGCAAAATTAGTGCTACAACTAATACCAATAACACTGACCCGACTCGATAATCGAAACCAAGACCATGCACAGTAGTCGCACTACCACCACTGTGCTACCGAGTCAATAATTTGCTATTTAATACGCACATAACTTAAAATACTTAGAGATGCGTACCGTGGGGATAAACTTGAGAGCTTTGCGACGCAGTTCAGCGGTTTTCCCTCTAGGCTATCGCTGCCGCCATAACAGCATAATAACCAAAGTTTTAAATCATAGATGCTACTACGTTTAAGTACGGTTCTCTTTCTACACTTTCAGTTATATGACACACAAGGCGAATATGACATCTGAATTTTAAATATAATATTATCACGCTCAGTCATATTGAAAATGTGCGAGCTCAGTCTTCTCAGTGTAGACATTTTTTCGAACGATCTAAGTATTGTGTTATGACTGTAATACTCGACAAGATAGATTTATGTTTGTCTAAAGAGTAAGTACCTACTTATTATACCCACAATTAACCAACTGTATTTAGATCATGTAGTAAGCCACCCATGCCTCGGAAAGCACGTAAATCTTGCACCTGATCTCACTCCAAAATCTTGCACCTGATCTCACTCCAAAAATCTTGCACCTGATCTCACTCCAAAAATCTTGCACCTGATCTCACTCCAAAAATCTTGCACCTGATCTCACTCCAAAAATCTTGCACCTGATCTCACTCCAAAAATTGTTGCACATCTGTGTTATTTGTGTCCGTTTTTTGAATGGTTGTAAAATCCCCCGCAACACAAGAACTCATTCTAGTGCGGGAAATGAGTACTTTAAGTAAGAAATTAAAACAAGAAAAATAGTCGAATCGAATCTGAAATCTCACTATCGGTTGTATAAATCTCTATCTCAAAGAGTTCGCGATAAAATCAACAGATAATTCACAAAAGTTTCGTTTACGGTCGTCAAGCTTTGACCAATCAGCGTCCTTATTCAACTCCGAGAAATACAAATTAGTGGCTCCATAAATTACATTTTAGAGCCAAATTGACTTCATTACTCGGATGGCGCGCTACTTTGTAATGACATAGCAACGTTGTTCTAGTGCTTGGAGTACCAGAAGTCTAGACTTCGATTTCATGGCACGCACCTCTGATTTTTCAGAAGTTACAAGTATATAAGAAGATGCGTGAAAAATAATTAATAATCGCTTACTTTAACCGTAAAACATCGTGAGCATATCTGCATGTCTTAGAGATCTTCACGTTGTAATCGAAGATGTAGTCAGGTGAGATGTCTATAAACTATGAGCCAGCGTGGTGGATATATCATTCTTAATGAAAAAAAGCTTCATATCCAGCATTAGACAATTTCTTAAAACAGAGCTGATATGATATTAATTTCGTTGAGATATTTACATTTAAACTAATTAAATAGTAGTAAGCTATCCTAAAACATTACAAATTCATAGTTAAGAAAAACCAATCACGTTTACCTCTAATCAAGTGCCTAATACTTGTGCTATGTATTTTTACAGGGTCACGGGATCCGAGCGTATTCAATCTTGCAGTGTTCCGATTCAATATAAACATACGAAACCTACCGACAGCCATACCAATACCCGGTATTCTTTCTATCATTCGAATATAAAAAAAGCTTCACCGTTCTACGCATTGTTGTTAGTTCAGGTAATTTTTAAGGCAAGTCGTGAAGGCTACCGAGCCATGATTACCCATAGCCAATTGCACTGATTGATTGGAAAGTCACCGGCGCGAGGCAGACTTTGGCGCGATCAATCTATCAATACGTATGCTCGGAGCTCGGTGTTATTTGAGCTGAACGTACATTTTCGTACTTCACAGATCATGTAAGGTCGATCTCCGAAACAAACGTATTTGTCTACTGATAATGTTTATAATAACCACGTATTAAGAGATGCTACGGCAAAATTTATTCAACATTTATGAAAAGTAAGTGACACACTACATATTGTAATGCTTTAGAAAACAATAACCTACATATTGAATACTAGCTTTTGCCCGCGGCTTCGCTCGCGTTAATTTAGAATTTGACAATCAATTCAGGTTGTACTCTGCTTGTAATAATATAATTCAAACATGATTCGAAAGACACGTGGCGCCATCTAGTTATCATAAGAACGTTATTATTGTTTTCCTCGGGAACAGTAATTTTTTTCGGGATGAAGGGTAGCCTATGTCCGTTTCTGTACACCTGTCAACGTATATGCAAAATTTCAGGATGATCGGTTCAGTGGTTTAGGCGTGAAAAGGTAACAAACAAACAAATAAAACTAACTCATTTTCGCTTTTATAATATTAAGTTAGGAAGTAAGGATAAGCACGACTGTGATCGTGCTTATATTCCCATACGGGTGGGCAGGTGTCAGTCATTCCTGACAAGAAATACTCAGTAAAAGAAGGAATCTCAGAACTATGGAATATATACCTGGAAAACGGTCGCTGGCTCGCATCCTGTTACCTAAGTGTAACCTAAAACCATAAATGCGTGGGTTTGTAATACACCTCTGAATCCCCCTTCGGGGAAATAGCCGACTATAAAATTAATGAGTATAATAATATTATATTTTACTGTTAAAAGGTTAACAAATGCCTTGTAAAGTTTGTTACTTTAGTTGAAAATACAAATATACTACGAACACTTATTGAAAGTTCAAGTACTACTGAACGTGCTTATAATTAACTAACTATTATGAGAATAAACATCTCGAAGTCTTAAATCTATAATCGAACAAGAATAAATTGATCAAGTTATACTTTCAACAGCAATTTCATTAATTATAGGCGGAAGGTTAAGTTAAAAGGATTATTGTAACAACTGAAGTTTTCTTCGTGGATAAAGGAAGTTATTTTCTAAATTGCCGTAGATAAATAGTGAATATTATAAAGCACGGTTGTGTAAGAGAATATGAAGCGTAAAATAATGCTGTTTGTCCAGCACAATTTGGCAGATCACGTACATAGCCGGGCCATGAAATAAGCGACAATATACAAAACTTTACGCCGAAATAAAGTTGCCTAGTATTACGACGAGAAAATAAATTGTGTTGTGTCTATTATTCTTACTTGTCTTATTTGATGAACAGACACTTATTATAAAATACATTCAGTTATTGCTTTCAGTCTATAATATATTAATATGATCTCCAATACATGTATGTAGAAAACAAAAAGTTAAATGACGTAGATATGGGTCTATGTGTTGTCTCTGGCTAAAAATACGGTATATTTATTTACTAAATAAAACAACTAAATAGAATTATAAGTTTATGACTATAAGTGTTTCTACTGTTCTCTTTTTAGTAAGGTTGGGTAAATAAAATGCTGACGTCATTTTGACTGCACGAATAGCGTTGTGGTTTAAGTGGTCAGCTTGTCACTACCCGCCGTGGGTTTGGTTGTTCGATTCTCATGGGAGAAAATTTGTGATCCACAATAGTTGATCCGAGTGTGGTTTTCTTTGTGTCCGTCATTTAAATGCTTGTAATGCTCCCCGCGATGCACGTTTTTTGATTATATCTTAAAAACTGTAATGTATAAGGTCGTTATAGATCTATAACGACCTTATACATTACAGTACAATACATTAAATAACTGCAATTTGACCCAAGTCTGTACGTAAGAACAATCTTTAAGAATTTACACTGATTTTAATGACTTCTGCATACAACGCGGATAACATGCGCAAGTTGAACATGCATCGTGTTAGCAACAGACGCGAGCCGTCCGCCATAAAACTCTTAGGTATAATTAATTATTCATACCTCACATGAGTAGCTTGTGCATATACCTCGTATCTTGCGCATGGCTGTACAGACTAACAGGCTACATGCGCAAGATAATTATGTAAGTATTTGCGTTGTAGTCAAACAGTATAAAGATCTATACCCAAGATTAACATGGATTTAATATTATATTAATATTACAATAGATTTTTTAAGTTCTAGTTGTTCAAATTGAATATTACTACGTACCACGTCATTAGTTTCTATTGAGTCTAGCCTGCGCATGATAACCATTACTATACGAGTACAACACAAATCAACCATGATACATTTTGATCGTCAGATAGCAACTAATTTTGTTAGCCATTGCGTGTGTATGAACTTTTCAGTCTAAATTGTATTTAGATTGCTTTTATAATCGTAGTCAACCACTTCACGTAACTTTTTTTAAATAGTGAAATAGAAATATTTGAGTCTCCTTGCGTGACGTCATCAAACGTTACTTTTTGTTTTTACAGGTGCACAGGATCTAATGTAGATAGGTCGAGGCACATCAAGTGACTGTCGAGTGAACTCTTGACTCACAGTGAGAATACTGGTAAGTACTTCAATACTTAAATAACAATTAATTTTAACATAAGAACAAAAACGTCATCTGTAAAAACTGAACACTCCAACAAGTTTCACTAACGTGTCTATTCAAATTACATACATAGTCTCACGCCTATATTTTATTTTATTGTAAGGTTGGTTCGCCAACAGATTTTACATTTTAAACTTATTAACTAACATAGTAAATATATTCTTGAATGCATTATGCAAATCCAATTATAGGCAAACTCGATATCCATTGAGATTGCACTACCAATCAGATACCCTACACAAAAAATTTAAAACAAACAGAAAAACACCTCTTCTCTTCTCCCTAGCCTTTATTATTCCCAAGTCACTTAAGGTTGGCTTTCTAGTCTAACCGGATTTGACTGGATATCAGTTTTTACACGGAGCGACTGCCATCTGAACTCCGCAACCCAAAGGCTAACGATACCCTAAAGCTTGACCAGTAAAAAAAGAAAACAAGTAACAGCAAAAAAAAACTAAAAAGAAAACAAATTAATTAAACTATCATAACTGTTGCGACTTAAATTTATATAAGGTTTTTTTATAAGACATTAAGGATTGACCTTTTCACATTTACAAAAGGTATTGTGCTCACGACAGATTCTGGGACACTACAGAAAACTGGCGTGAAATAGCGCTTGCGTTGTGTTTCGTCGAGTGAGTGATGGTACCGGAGGCCAAACCCCGGCATTTAAAGGCCGGCAGCGCACTTGTGACTCCTCTGATGTTGCGAGTGTCCATGGGCGGCGGTAATCGCTTACCATCAGGCGACTCGTCTGCTCGTTTGCCACCTACACCATAAAAAAAAAGAGGTAGGCTGAGGTGTATTACACCTAAATAATAATAATAATAATAATACTCTACCACATACACACAACACCATCTAGCCCAAACTAAGCAGAGCTTGTACTATGGGTACTAGACAATGGATAAACATACATATATACTTTTTTTTTGTAAATACATACATATTATACATAGAAACACCCAGACCAAGACAAACATCCATGTTCATGCACACAAATGTTTGACTTGTGCGGGAATCGAACCCGCGACCTCAGGCGTGGCAGTCGGTAACACTAACCACTACGCCATCGAGGCTATTTTTTTTTTAAATTCAGTGGATAACAAACAACTGTACAATTTATATCACAAACAGGAACACAAGTATAACAATGGGTAAATGTACAATCCACTACGTTTTCACATATTACTACTCAGTATATATCGCCAACTATGTTCATAGGTCCCACGTAATACACGAGTCTGTCACTGAACACATTTCCAAACTCTGTGCTGCTAGAGATATAGAATATCTTTAGAGAAAAAGACTCTATCCTGCGATTCATAATTACTTCACAAAATTGCACAATATAACTTTGCTCGACACAGATATCGAACCCGAGACTTCATGCAGAGTAGTCGCATACATTATTACTGCGCCACCGTTTAATCCGAGTCATAGAGTTTTGTATAATAAAGCATACAGCTGGTTCAACATCAAGTATCCCTCAAAAAAGTTACCGTACACTTGCCATCGTCAACCACAACATGAGATTACGAAACACCGATTCCATTTTGATCTCCCACGAGACTTCCCACTCAAAAATATCCTTAACTTACTACTTAATACTTTATTCCATTGAGGACGTTAACGAAAATATACAGAAACTATTCTTAGTCTACGAAACTTCAATGTTTTGTAGTCTATGAAATATTAAATATAACTGAAAATACTTCTTCAAGGTATCTACACAGTTCTATTTTATCGCATGGCTCTTTGTGTCTCTTCAAGCCAACCTACAATGATCACAGATTTTATGGTATACTAGATATTGCCCGCGGCTTTACTCGTGTAATTATTGTATGTTAGGTTAGGTAAATAGCAGTACTTTTTTCTGGATAAAAAGTGTAACAAACAAACTCACATCCACATTTATAATATTAGTTAGGATTGCTATTACATGTTGCTCTTCTTTACGCAGCACCTTTGTATATGATATTCTTATTATTTGACATGTTAGAGTTAGAAAGTTAGAGTCTAAAACCATTTATTCATTAAGGTCACAAAGTAACACTCATGAACGTCAAAATCGATCGAATCGACGAATCGTCATATCTACTAGTAAAGGTCTAACCGCCCACGGATATGACCACATCGATGTAGTATTTCTTACAAGCCTTGGATCCGCATGAACAGTTCCTAACGTTGATAAGTATTTAAAGGTAAAATAATACCTATTTATTGCCCACCGTTTCGACCGACTTGCATCGATTGTGGTTTGGATTGGTCAACCCGTGACCAAATACTTCCTAAAGCGATTAAAAGCCGTTGTCTAGTAATAATGTCATGACCAAATTTAGGTCATGACGGTCAATCGTAAGGGAGACTGGCGATCTGCGCAGGAGATAAATGTGTGCGCAAACACAAGGGCACACTTATTTCTCTAACTCTCATAATCCGATGGGACGGCAATCCGACAAGAACGGAAAAAGATCAGGCGCAGGACCAACGGTTTTAAGTACTTTTCGAGGTACAAGGGCATAAACCTATATATTACCCCGCCAACTTCCTCATTCCGGGCTGCTATAGAGATTTTTTGGCGGCAAAACCCAAAAAATTGTTGTTGCCTCAGCCAGGGATTCGATCTCATTTTAATTTGTCTAGTATTATGTGTATTAATCGTGAAGGCATAAAACAACTTAAAGTAACTTGGTTGCTCAAAACCCTCGAAGATCTATTACAGTTCGGCATTTGGATCTACAAATGAGAAATAATTACGCACTAACTATTTTACAATCTGGATTCTAATGGTCCATCACTAGTTTCTCAAATTATTACGTTTACGATTCTTAGTCGGTTGGATTGCAAATGGCGCCCACACACATATTAAGTATTGCAAAGACCATTACTCGGATTTGAATGATGTATTTCCTTTAATGTTCTTCGAGATTAAATGAACGTCTTGGGTACGGATGTTTCGTTTTACGAGTTCAATCTCATCCAACACAAATTAATATTGTACGTAACTCACGAACAGCAATCTCCGTTGCCAAATATTTAGAATAGGATGCAAATATTTGATCCATGTATATTAATTATTTATATATATAACATAATGTATATAACCCCATAGGATAAAGCTGAGGTAAAATCAAAATTACAAAATTGGCGAAATATTTGGAGAATATCAATAGAATCTCTTCTCCCTAGCCTTTATTACTCCCAAGTAATTTGGGGTCGGCTTTCTAGTGTAACCGGATTTGACTGGATATCAGTTTTTAAACGGAGCGACTGCCATCTGACCTCCGCAACCCGAAGGCTAACGATACTCTAAGGCTAGACCAGTGTCAGGATATTAGAGGGCCCTAACTTCCCAATAACGACTGCCATAGATGTTCATGGCAGCCGGGACCGACGGCTTAACGTGCTCTCCGAGGCACGGAGCAGGCGATAATTGTCAATCAATACGCACATCATTTCGAAAAGTCATGTAACTTCCGAAAGTCAGAGGTGTGCGACGTGGGTTCGAACCCAAGACCCTCTGCATTGCAGTATGTTGGTCTCCCCACTGAGCTATATATATATCAATAGAATATTAAATATTATATATAAATATTATAAAAATATAATTATTGGAGTTTTGTTCAGCGTAGTAGGTATAGTGCAATTACATACGGAAGCCAGAATTATAATTTTTAGTTCAACCACGAAGACAGTTTATATTTTTATAATAATCTATTTAACCTCTTGTGAGACAGCTGGATGTTTACATTATCGCCCGTTATCGCCGCGTGCCACTTGAGATTTTGTTATTGTTAATTACCGGCCCACTCATAGCTCGTAGAATCAAAAAAATGGTACTACAGAATTTGTTATGATGTCAGCTACGTAGTAAAATATAAACAAGAGCTTTTTGCTGGCTCGCATGCGAGCCCCTGGCACACTAGAGGATAATATATATATCTTAAACTCTTTCGTAGTTAAAACTATGATTAACTAGATTTTGCCTGCGTTTAAGTAGATTTAGTCAATAAATGTCCATTCCTATGAGAAACAATACTTTTTTTTATGGATGAAAGGTTCTCATAGTGTTGTCTGTACCCCTGACAAAATGTATACACATTTTATGATAACGGCTTTACGTGCTTTCCCAGGCACGGGGGTGTCTAACACCGCCAATTTCCTAACTCCGGGCTCGTATTGAGATTTCTTAACAGAAAAACCCAATAACTTTTTGTAGGCCCGACCCGGGATTCGAACCCGAGACCTCATGCACAGCAGCCGCATTCACTACCGCTGGCACCGCTGCACGGAGGCAGTTTATTAAGAGTGGAGGTACCGACCGCATGTTTCATGGCCCCCGTATTAATAATGCCGTGGAGCCGCAAACCGGAACCACCAGTGACCCGTGCCCCTTCGCCTTGGCATTTCCGTTCAATTACCTGAATCTTGTTCGATGCTAATCTAATCATTAATTCTGTTTATTTAAGGGTGCCTCTGCATTATGTAAACAACTTTTTTGTTTTGAATAAATTAAGGAGAATCTTTAAACAATGGAATTATTTTCTTTCTTGTTTTTTTTTGGCGGGAAGGTATACATTGTTTTCTTTTTATTATAATAGAAGAATGAGGTTGGTAGCTTTAGGCGGTGTATACTGGGTGTAAGGAATGGTGTACCGAAAACTGAAATAGTAGATTCAGACCATTATTCTAAGTTAAAAATCGTTGGAATTTTTTTCAACAATCACAATTCCTTTTCTGCAATTTTTCATTTTTCTGACTGTCACATTTTTCTACAATACAGCAATGTAATTAAATGGTCGTGATTTAAATAGATCAGCTGTTTTTATGCGCGCGGAACGCAGAGTTCATTCGTCGAGTGCAATGTATTGGTAGCAATCCATTGCGTACTGCGTAATAATGTTAATCTACATTACATTTAAATCTTGCGTTTTTTTAGTAATTGAAGTTTGCGTCGTGATAAGTACTTATAGAAAGACGTCTTGCTAAAGTTTTCGGTACGCCGTCCCTTACACCCAGTATACATTTTATGTTTATTTTTATTATGTGGAAATAAATCTGGCCAACCGTGCGAGTACTTATTACACTACTGCATACACTTTTGGCGATAATAATATAGGCTTAAAACTGTATATATGTGTGTACGTTTTTATTTTTAACTAGCTTTTGCGCGCGGCTCCGCCCGCGTGGTACCTACATCAATAAAAAGTAGCCTATGTCCTTCCCCAGGTTATAAACTATATCTATACCAAATTTTATCTAAATCGGTTGAGTGGTTTAGCCGTGAAAAGGTAACAGACAGACAGATAGACAGACAGAGTTACTTTCGAATTTATAATATTAGTAAGGATAAACATCCTTCGCGTTCTATAGTATCTTTATATGTAGGGACACTTTTCAAATATTGTATAACTAATAGTAAGAACTCCTAACCCCGAAACAAATATCTGTGGATAGCGCAAATGTTGCAGCCGCCATCACTCTACACATAAATATATCTATGCAAAATAATTGATCCCATTTAGTTCTTATAAATATGCACCGTTTACTAGTCTGATTATATATACCGACATGTTGAAGAACAAAGATCATACATAACTGTGTTAAAAAGTAAAGTTATTATTTATATTTCTACTATTGAAACCCGTGCCAACAAAGCCCGCTGTCTCAATTTTCATCACTCCTACAAATGTGAGAAAACACAATACAAAGGTAATGGCTTACTGAAAGACATGTAGTTATGATACAGGTGCTGAAACGAGACTGAATCTAAGTTCAATATTGGAGCACGCTCCGATATGTTTTAAATTATGCTCGCCTTCAATACTCGGCTTTCAAAATGATCTCAAAGTCTTACATCTATGCTTCCATATTTCTATAAAGTTTAAACAAGACTGTATAGCTTTTCTTTTAAAAATAACTACTACAGAATACCTAGAGGCAACTGTAAGAACTAAATAATACCCAGATCTCGGCGTTACTTTTGTATTCTCATATGTTTGTTTCATGTGGGAATCGAATCCCATCGGTGTATTAAGAGTGGCGAAGCGAGTACTTGTACCGCTGTTCTGTGTAGTCAAAGCTGCTAGAATTTATAGAAATATTAAATCAAACAATTAGCGTAAGGTTATTATTCGCATCCATTACTTATTAACTTCATTGCTTGAACTGATACATTCTGACTACAATATTTCTAAGATCCGATTGCCGGCTGTGACGTAGGATTATTGGATTGTTCTGTTATGAAATCTTTATTAGCAGAACGGAGACTAGAAGTGTTTCCGTTAGTCAGTTATAGGTTTTATTGCGTGTAACCTAATACAATTTCAGAATATGGATGTAATGCATCTTTATTACTTCCTAAAGATGTGTATATGCATGAAAAATGAATTAAAATTTATACTAGCAATATATACAACAGCTCAAATCCTTTCAATTTTTTATAATATGAACTATATATGAGTTATTTCGGTTTTGTAACACTGTAACAAATTATAGCGATATGCCTGTACTTATAAATTTATAATATTGAATACCGTCTCCGTTGGACTGGTCTTGCTATTTCGAGGACTAGTATTAACCCTTCAGCCCAGAAGATTAGTACTACGTACCGGTACTTTCAACTTCTCCCTGGAGTTGTCGTCGTACGTCACATTTACTCTGTGAGAAGATACAGAAAAGTGACAACAGTTTTACCAACAAGGGCAAAAGACCTCAATGAAAGAACAATAGCTTATAATATACCGATGCTAATACGAGTAGAGTTCAACCCTTAGCTGCCTGTCTCCGGTACATTTAGCGCCGTGACTCCCACGGGTAAAGATAAATTTATGGAGTAGGCATCTATTATAATCTAAGGATTTAATTATTCATTCGATGTGGGGATTTGGATAATAGGCTTTAGAAAGACAAAACACATAATTATGTAGCGGATTAAAATCCGCAAAAACGCTCACGGTGCGTGATTTTACGGATTACTACGCACGAACTCGCGTCGGTGCACTATTGATAAGATGTCTGATCTGTAGTAGCGCAGAAGCGTTCGTAACGGCCCATGGTGCGTGATTTTACGAATTACCACGCACGTATTCACTTCGGTGCTCGATTGAAAGAGGATCAGCTGAGGTAGCGCAGAAGTATTTGTAAGGTAAGGTTTTATTCTGCTCGAATTGAAGTACGCACGAGCTCGCACCAGAATACCATTGAAAGAGGGTTATCCGTGGTAGGGCGGATGCGTTCGTAGCAGTTTGTCATTTCCTTTCGAATCACATCTGCTGAATGAAATAATCGAAGACCGATTATCTTGAAGTCAAATCGCTTTTAGCTAATTATATAGAGCCAACTTTCACTTAGAAGAATATTGCGTGTTTTTGACAACACTGATGGCGTAGTAGATTTAGTGGCCGGCTTACCTCTCCCACTGCATCTAGTGTTGAGGTTTTGATTCGATCCGCGATACATGAATTATATTTTAAACAGAAAACACTTTATACGTTTTATTAAATATTTCATCAATCAACCTTCCGTATGCCCGAACATAGTCCGTTTTTATATTATATCTGGGATAGTGAGACAAAAATTTCATGAATTTAATGGTTCATAATTTAATGTAAGAGTTTTAAGTTAATATAATTACAGATTTGTACTTTTATTATAACTACGGATTTCTAAACATTCATACTTGGTGCAGCAGGAATAAGAACAACTACTGTGCGTGCAGTATTAGGTTTGAATCCTGGAGAAAGAACATAAAGTCCGAAACTAAGCTCAGTGGATCTATTACGTGCTATCTTAAACCTAATTAGAGAATTGTGGTATTAAAACATCTCTGCCTACATCTTCGAAGATAGGCGTGAAACTATGTTAGTAACATCGTAACTAATATTATAAATGCGAAAATGAGTTTGTTTGTTTGTTACGCTTTCACGCCTAAACTACTCAACCGATCAACATGAAATTTCGCATACACGTTGTCAGGGGTACAGAATAGGACATAGGGTACTTTTCATCCAGAAAAAACTGTTGCAAACCTAACCTAACCTAATCTACATTTACGCGAGCGAAGCCGCGGGTGAAAACTAGTACTTAACAAAATAATCTGAAATAAGCACCATGAATTTAATTAGACAGGCTTCTTTTCGAGTAAATCCGTTCCATCATCCTTCTCAGGATTTACTACATAGAAGGGTACCTAATAACGCCAAGGTTACTAGACGATCTTATCAATCTTCTATCCCTATATCAAAGGTATTTCCATTTTAGATGGTTTACGTTTATTAGATATTCGGGGTATATTTTATGCATAACACACGTTATACTATAACAAATAATTTTATTGAAATTAAACTACTATATATGGATTTTATCGCGTTGTTTATTTGACACTTTATTACAAAATTTTTAAAAACTGTTACACATCTATAATACTATTAAACTTTACTAATTTTTAAGCTAATTAAATTATTGAAACTATTAAAACTATTTATACTATTACTATACTATTATACTATTTATATTTATGTTTACACTTTCCCCGACGTTTCGTTTAATAAACCAGTGTTTATGTCTTCGGCAGTGCAGTGGTACTCAATGCTATAGCTCGGCCTAATCTAAGGTTCGCTTCAAGCAAAGTCTATGCACGATATATACCTACGTGAAATAGAAGTATAACGGAGCACAATAAAGACTTGAAATTAATCATTATTGTTTCATACTAAACCATGCTACAATAAGAGGTAGAAAGACATGTCATGGTGTAAAACATCTTGTTAACGTGATGTGGTATGTGTATATAGGTATATACCAGTATATCAGGTTTATCTATACAAATAAATTAAATTGAAGTGTCTGTTTGTAATGTCAAAATAACAGCTTTTTATCTAATGCATATGAAAGTACATATAAGTGAAAGCATCTATTTTTAAAATTTTTGTCTGTCTATCTGTCTGTTTGTTCCGGCTAATCTCCGAAACGGCTGAACCGATTTTAACGGGAATTTCACTGGCAGATTGCTGATTTTATAAGAAGTAACTTAGGCTACATAGATTTTAGAAAAAAAATAGGGTTCCACGGCGACAAACACTTTTTAGTTAAAATCTACGCGGACGAAGTCGCAGGTAACAGCTAGTATTCACATAAATATAAACCCGATATACAGGTATATCCATTGTTTCAACGTATATACATTGTTTTAACGTACGTATACGTTCGTCGGCCTCTATGGCGTAGTGGTTAGTGTAACCGACTGCTACGCCTGAGGTCGCGGGTTTGATTCCCGCACAAGTCAAACATTTGTGTGCTTGAACATGGATGTTTATCTTGGTATGGGTGTTTCTATGTATAATATGTATGTATTTACATAAAAGAAAAGTATATATGTATGTTTATCCATTGTCTAGTACCCATAGTACAAGCTCTGCTTAGTTTGGGCTAGATGGTGTTGTGTGTATGTGATAGAATATTATTATTATATATGCAAGGATCCAGAACAACGAACAACAAAACCTGTATTTCACTTTTATTTTCTGGTTTGGAGTTTGATCCAGCGTTACTCTGTGCGGTGATACTTATTTAAAATCACCGATCCATTCTAGTTTGCAGTTCGAATTTTTAATTAATATTGTAAATGCGAAAGTGGGTTTGTTTGTTACGCTTTCACGCCTTAACTACTTGACAAATCATCATGAAATTTGACATATTACGTTGTCAGGGGAACAGTGTTATTGTATTACGTGAGCAGCGCCATCTTTTTGGAATCTATAAGTACGTGCTGAATGTCGCGCACGCCGCTAAATTTTGGAATCTATAAGTACGTGGTGAATGTCGCGCACGCCGCTAAATTTTGGAATCTATAAGTACGTGGTGAATGTCGCGCACGCCGCTAAATTTGTAAATATGTTGTTGTTCCATATAATAAACCATGTAAAACCTATTAAATACTTTTTATTATCCTATAGCCCTTCAAGATATAGGATAATAAAATATAGCCAAGATGAAGTGGCAGTGGGCAGCACATAGCACGCAGAACCGATGGCCGTTGGGGCAAAAAGGTTCTAGAGTGGCGGCCACGCACCGGAACACGCAGCAGGGGTAGGCCTCCCACAAGGTGGACCGACGACCTGATAAAGGTCGCGGGAAGCGGTTGGATGCGGGTGGCCCAAGACCGGTCTGTGTGAAAAACCTTGAGGGAGGCCTATGTCCAGCAGTGGACGTCTTTTGGCTGACATGATGATGATGATGATAGCCCTTCAAACAGAAAATAAATACTTTAGAACCCAGAAAAAGTTGTTCCCGAGGTTTAGAAGTTTATCGACAGATCAAAGCGAGCGAAGCCGAAGGCAAAACCAAGATCTAAATAAATAAAATAAATTGAGATCCTAGGTCTCGCTTCTCAATTTGACCCTATCATCTTTATTTCTTATCACACACGTAGTGTGTGGCATGAGTAGGCACTGATCTTAGTTTTAATAGCGAACACATGAAAGTGCCACACCGCCCGCTGCTTGCCTTCACCTGTCGCTTTTGTCCTCCAATGTTGACAATGTTGCGAACGACTGAGACAATGCATAGATAGACTGAACTGCGAATTGCCTGAAAAAAAAATTGGGGCAGTCTTTGGGGACTGCCGATAGAAGTGAAAACTTTAATCCTTGATCATAAACACTTCTCTAGAAACAAAAAAGAAATGGGCGGGTCTGATTCTTGATACTCTCTTGGGGCTTATTAAGCGGGTCAAAATTTCGGTTTTTTTTGCGTAGGACGCACCATTTCCGATATATTGTTAATATTCTAAAATAATTCAAAAATGGAAAGCGTGGAAGCGTGACGATGACGCGAGTTCCATGATTTTTGTTCACTCAAGAAGTGCTCAACGCACCTAAAGAAGTTTTCATTTCAAGAAACTTAACTAATTTGGCCTACCATTATTTTTTTAATAATACTCTTTGGCCTAATATATTTTAATAGCACTGTAAATGCAAGAACGATTTGTCATGACCGATTGACATTTTTACTGATTAAAAATATGAATTGTTATTCGACTGCATAAGTTAGTGGTGCTTGATTATTCGATTACATTTACAACTAAATCACGAACCAAAAATACTGGCGCAACAAGCGAAAAGACACGTCAAAAAAGGTCACCACGTTCGACTGCTACCAAAAACTTCGCCGCACAATTTTAGCAACGTGCCCGTTATGGTGGCAAAAAACTGTAACCATAAAACACACTTACAACTCTCGGGAGTCACGTCTCTCATAATCTTTATTGAAGAAATAACAAAAATAACTCTAACTGAACATATTCAAAAAGATGCTGTTCCGAAAGGTCGTTATGCAAATTATTATGACTAAATCAATCATTTAAACATAACATAGTAGGTACATTGATTCTTAATTGTCAGCAAAAAAATAACGATAATATCAAACTATGTATGTGTTTGAAAATATAAATATTAAATTAAACTATCCATTATGATTTTTTAAATTATGTATCTGAAATGTCAATAAAATATGGTGAGGTGAACATGTTAATTGTTAAATATGATTAAATTATACGTTAATTTTACGTATTAAATTAACTCGTATTAAGTCTATAATAAAGAATTTAAACAAACCTTTTTAATATAATACAGGGTGTAACAGAAAGGTGTGGTCAAATTTTAGGGTCGCTATATATGATAAATAACCTATGTGCCCTAACCCCATATCAAAATATCAAATTTTAAATTTTATGACAATTTCAATCATTTTATTTATTTGTTATTTAAATATCGATACAAAACGAGTTACAACAACTGTGCAACATTTGTGGGGTCACCGATCTATGTTAGAACGACCAGCTAAACAATGAATAACGACGAAGCACAACAGCACAGGGACAGCCCTGCTAACATCACATAATACTTACGAAGCTCTCAAGAGCTCTACTTACAACAATAAGTACAAAATAATATACAAAATCGATATCGTGTCGTTGTCGTAACGTGAATATAAAACACCCTCTGTTGCACAGCTCAGCACAAAGTTCAGACTTTGCAGTAAAATATTACATACAGTTCAAATGGACTACCTACAGTTTCAGCATAAAGGCGCGATTTCGAAACTGACAGCACGAGTGAACTCAGGCAATTTCAAAGATTCAGCATCTTATATATATCGATAGAGTGTAGTTATTTTGCTTGAATACTAAGCCACAAGTATTGTGTTAGTCTGAACAATCATTGTATAACTAGACTGACGCCTGTAAATACTGAGAGGGTAAGCACGTGTATTACAAATATATTATGACAACTGAGATTTTAAGTCACACGTCTAAGTCTATAGCCGTCCGCCGTGCGCATTGCCAGACTCAGTACTGCTACTATTACTAATTGAAATCACAATTATGGTGATGACATCACGATCAGCCGCAAACATAAGCATAAACTTAGGTCACGGAACCAAGAAGACAGTCAATAATAACCAAAGGAAAAATATTATGACTGATCTCAGCATCGATACTAAGCTGTTACAAAATTCAGGAGCAAAAACGAAATATTCGTATAATATCGTAACGGAATAATAATGTTTAAAGAGATCGTGATAATGATTCTGAGTCACACTTTGGTGTGACTCAGAATCATTATCACCTCATCATCATCAGAATCATTATCATATCATCAAATCATCCATTATGTTTTTATTCAGTTAACACTCATGAAAAAGGCAACACAATTATGAGTAATTGCTGTCGTTAGAAATCTTTACATACAGAACTTGAAATTTCCTTGAAAGGAAAAAGGAGAGATAGTTAATCCATTTTAAGCACAAAATAAGGAGAACATAATACAATACGTCATTAAGACAGTGTAACTGTTGTCAACAACTAAAAATATATACCAAAACTAACAATCTATTCAAGATAAATAAAATATATCAGAAAATACAAGCTATCTAGTCGAACGAAACTAAATCAACGAAGTTCCGAGAATCACAGGAACAATTTGCGCGCCCAAATAGTCGACGTTACTTCATCAACTGCGTACATAAGGAAAGGTTTGTATAAACAAGCTGATAAGGAACAACTTGCCCACTCCAACTTACTTGCGGAGGAAATTAATATTCTTTTGCCGCACTCTTAAGGACGTTATTAAAAAAGTATCAGCCATTTTTCGCGCAATATCACGCCAATGTGCATGATAATAAGTAAAAAAACCGTTGCTTAGTTCTTTAAGGTAAATTATACGCTACTTGTTCGGGGAACTTTGCTTTCTAAGGCGGCATTCAGTGTACGAGTCGGCCAATATCAATCATAATTTAAACTCAAAGAGAGTTTAAACTTCTGTCGTTCTTATTTAAAATACTTTAATTTGACATCTAATCAGTTATATAAACCGTCAAGATGTCAAATTAAAGTATTTGTTTTCTGTAGCTTAAACTGTAATTGATATTACGAGCTTTTGTAGACATATCAAATACATCCCGTCGAATTAGACATTATTTTGATATTAATTTTGAGACTAAAACTAGAAACTTTTTAGAAATCGCAAAGTTAATAATTTAATTAGTTTAATTATATTATACAGTAAAAGTAGTTAAGCATTGAATATCGTCGCATTATTAGATATTTGTCTAAGTTGTTTTCAATAAACAAATACACTAGTGACTATATAGTGATGAGTCGTTGTCGATATTACAGTATCTCTTCGTCTTTCTCGAATCAGTTTCTTCGATTCCTTTTGTGTAACCTTTTTAGTTTCTTTTAGTTGGTCCGTTTAGTTTGTTCTTAGTAAGGCATCCTTATTTTATTTTACCTCTAGTACCTAGCTACCTATCTATACCAATAGGGAGCTGTTTCTGAGAAACCCTTTCTTCAATACCATGAAGTTACAATAAAAGAAGGAATTATATACGAGCATAAATCTAAATCTTTACATAGTTTAAAATGAAGTCGTATTAAATAAAACATACCAATATGTAACAATGAATCACGTACTAATAAAGACAATTATGTTTAATTATCCATTAACGACTAGGGCATTAACTGTATTAATTTGGTATAAATGCTTCCGCAGGTCAAGGGTATCGTGGTTTTATTTTTAAACCATGGTCAATCGTCATTTATTAACTGTCGAATTTTCTTAATAACGAACAAAACTTAAATCTTTAATCTAATATTTTATTAATTGATCGATTATGGTTGCAACGAAAGACCAGCACTAGTATGGTCGCAACGGAAGACCAGCGCTAGTTTTTTCAAAACTAGCATTTTGCTGAGTTGCGACCAATTTGCAGTAAGATTAGCTTTTTTCTTATTTTTGTAATTAACTGTCTCTGATGTATGTAGTGTATAATCTGCTGCAAATAAATGTATTTTCTTTCTTCTTTCTTTCTATTACGTACTAATTTCGACCAATATTATATCAAAATCTCTGTTGTAATGACTATAAACGCACAAATTAAAATAAACTAGTAAAAAGGTTGTGGTTGCAAAACAAATTTCCTGTCTCTATGTATATAAACATAAGTTACATAACAATAAATCAAAGTAGGAAGATACAAGACGGGAAAAATCTTGAGAAAGTCATTGAAGTACTTTGGCAAGTTCATCAAAGTGGTTACAGCTTAGGGGTTAAGAGGATTACAAGTGGGCCGTAGCCAAATATGTACGTCGCTGGATCCTTTGATCTGATAAAAGTTTTGTTGTGGCAATGTTGACAAAATCTATATAATATCCCTTTTAAAATGTTGTTACATCATAATTAATATACCTACTCAAAGCAAATAGAGGCTTGTATATATTTGAGTATCTATTATAAGGTCATGATATCGAAAATTCAAAACACAAGTTGTTTAACTTCACATTCAACTCGTTGATACGTATCTAATCGCGAACGGAGGTAGCTCTCAACAAGGGAACATCGTGAAATGTAGAAAAATAAACGTAATTTTCTTGTTATTTATACCGCCATGATTTTCAATTTCTCTCAATTATTTAGATCAGGTTGTAGCGTGATACTTTTATATTTTTACATAAAATACAGGTGTTTTTTGTGAATTTATTGTACATACGATATATGGGGGCTGTTCCGTTTGTTTGTCCTCAGTACACACGAAGCGAACGAACCTCTTCCCTCTTACTTATTTGTTTGACAGCAACAAACAATTTTCGCCCCAGTTCTTTCGTTAGTTCACTCTATACAAGCTGTATACATTTATAGGACAGACACGCGAGCGATCAATCTAAAATAGTGTACTTGGACAGTTCGTACGACCGTAACTTATTACTGCCGACTAATGTATATGAATATTTGAAACTACTGGGCACATTTGAAATAATTAATATCTATCTGTTTTTATTGAAGGAATAAACCTGAAAATATTCTTCTATCGATTAAAAATCGAAAACTTGAGTGCAATTACCACGCTTAGCACCTGTTCGATTATAAACTGAAGAAACTTACGTAAGGCAAACTTAACAAACTTTACTTACTTATATTTTACATTATTATTACATTAAAGTTGAAAATCTGATCCAGGTTATTTCGTTATTTACACTTGCACTTACTTCTGTTAATAATTAATTTAAACAAATAATTAGTAAAACAAGACATAGCAATCTTTCAAACAATTGCGTTTGAATTTGAACTGTTTTCGTTTTGAAAAGTCAAGACAAAATCCCAGTTAGGACGTCTTAAGTCTTTACTTTTCATGCACTAGTAACAAGTATCTGCTTCTTTTCTGTATATAATATCAGTAGCGGACCCGCGCAACTTTGTCTGCGTTACATAAGAGAATTTTCCCGGTCTATGCAACATTTTTCATTAATGCTCCGGTCCTATTGGTCGTATGGTAATACTTTTTCAATTCGGACCAGCAGTTTCTGAGATTATCGCATTTAACCAACCAACAAACAAACTCTTCAGCCTTAATATTAGTAAAGATAGAAGTAAGGTCAAAAAAAATATCAACGGGCTGCACTCCGGGAGCACCGGCAGAAGTGAAAACTTGAATATTAACGTTGTGCATTTTTGATATTTTGGAATGGTTAGGGAATAATTTTGCACGAATTGCTTCAATTATCAGTATAAAAGTTCTATTATTTATTACCACATAAATGATAGAACTTTTATACTGATAATTAAAGCAATTCGTGCAAAATTATTCCCTATAAAAGTAAAATACAATATTCATTTATTTGCGCTATCGTACACAAACATGACAATTCTCCCTCCGTCTTACGAATTTTCGATCAGGTCACGTGTCCTGAAGCGAGTTTAACATTTTTTACCCATCACAAAAAAAGTGCACAACGCCGCTAAAGAAGTTTTCACTTCAAAAAGTACCGGGCCCAACTATCAAGTAAGTAGTACATGTACTCAGAAACCGTCAGTGCTAACGACGTCAAATATAATGATAAAGAAGATTGCTAGCAAAATTAAGGCTACGAGTTGATTTATTGGGTGCTCAGCAAAAATTTATTATAACATGCTTGTAAAAAGCGGCTGTCATCTACGTATATATGGAGGTAAGGACGACAGTTTATTGACATCGATATCTTTATATATATATATATATATATATATATATATATATATATATATATATATATATATATATATATATATATATATATATATATATATATAATTCTGCTGTACGTGTGTATGTCACTGAACTCCTCCTAAACGGCTGGACCGATTTTGATGAAACTTTTTGTGTGTGTTCAATTGGATTCGAGAATGGTTTAGATATGTTTTTTCCCTTTTTTTTTCTCTTGTGTATAGGACAACGTCTGTCAGGACAGCTGGTACTGTTATATTTTCCTTCTTATTTTTACAGTTGTTACCAAAGATAGTGTTTTAAAGAATATATAACTTTCTGGCTGACAAAGCTCTTTCTCTATGATTCTTAATTGAAAAGATGTTATTGATTAAATGTATTTTTCCTTTATAATTTGATTATTACATTAAAGTTAATTTGAATATGCATATAATTTTTATTCTTCACGTAATTAATTTATTTTATTTGCATGATTTATTTTAAACACATGTTTTTTACGTGAGATAATGCTTTGACGCGTACCACTACGCGGGGCGACGGGAGAGGTTATGTCGGGCTTACTGGGGGAAAGATATCCCGGTATTACCGACTAAAACTACCACGATGTTCCTTCACATAACCTAGTCTGCAAGCTATTTAACATCTCTAAAGTATGACTGAACTACTGTTCTATATTTTTAACCTTGTATAATATTGATAATATTAAGAACTAACACAACAACGAATATTAAAAGGCGTCCGGCACCGTAGCTGGCAGTTTTAGTTATAAAGCATTTAAGACTCTATCCTCATTGCCAAAATGCATTTATTTGAATAGTTCGCACCCTAAGAAATGCTGCACGTGATGCGAAGCGGCACAGTGCTGTTATAAACCATCCCTCACCGCATGCAGTATGTATTGCTCACCACGCTAGCAATTTACGCGGTGCGGTTGACCACGGTCATGTTGAACTAGCGATTTAAAATCAATCGCGATCCGTGCATATTATTGTATAGATGTTGGAAGATGCATGCACAATTTACAATTTAGCAAACGTAGCGCCGCGTAGCGTCCTGTACTGCGTCCAGTGTGTTCAACTCCTTGGTCCTTATACGAGTAAAAGTTCGCGTAGATGACTTGCTTTCAAAAGTAGACAGCATTGTTTGATTTGTAAAGGCACGACTCTGTGCGGCGGCAGTAAGAGCAATCGCGCGCTTTAGTTTAGCGTTGCTTTTTGCTGGAATTGATGGTGAAAATTCTTGCTATTTTGATATGACTTGAATTTGAGAGACAGTACGAAACATCAAAGATGGCAATGTTAGTTTTTGCTGTTTTGAGTCAGTGACGCCAAAGAATCCTATATATTAAACGGATTTATTAAAATTGTATTGTTTCTTTTACTTTCTTTTTCGCTTTCTACTGTCCCGCGTGGGGATCGAACCCAAAACACTTGACGCAGTGGCAATGGCGAGGCAAACATTTAAACCACTACGTCATCTGTGCAATTAAAGATATCTTATATATACACATTTTAAATATAGGTATTACATATTTAGCATTTTTGGCGTCATCATCTCAAAAACGGCAAAGTCTTAAAGTATACGATATTTATATAGTAGGTTACAGCTCGTATGTTACACTTTATTTACTTACTAGAAATTGCCCGCGGCATCAGTCACGTTAACCTACATTTTCCCAATATATCCGAAAAATACATCTAAACCCTCCTCATGAATCACTCTATCTATTGGTGAAAACCAGATGAAAATCCGTTCAGTAGTTTTTGAGTTTATCGCGAACAGACAGACAGATGCGTCGGGGGACTTTGTTTTATAATATGTAGTGACAAAATACTGTGACTTAAGTTCAATCCGTGCGTACTATACTAGGAATTAAGTAATGTTTGTAGTATAAACGAAGCGCTGGGCATTGTCCGTAGTGTTAGTTCGGGCACTAGAGCCTACGCGGCCGCCCAAACTGAACTACAAACCAAACTTCATCGTATCGACTAAAATCACCAGCGTTTGCGTTACTCTTCTCGCCCGTTTGGATCGTATTGCGTCCAAAATTGTGATCAATAAACACATACGTCTGATGATGTGTGTTAGGTATTTATTTATATGGCGCACAAAACAAGTTCAAAATAAGAAACAGGGTATGGAGGATCCTAACATCGTTTTTTTTTTTTTTTTTTTTTATAATCATATTCTATCACATACACACAACACCATATAGCCCAAACTAAGCAGAGCTAGTACTATGGATACTAAACATACATAATTATATGCTTCTTTTCCATCAATGTAGTAGTTATTGATTGATTATTAAAATTTGTAGGTTTACACAAATACGAAGTCTCAGTTACTCACCTAATAATCTACCACAATCTGTCTATCAATCTATCGTGCCATTATATTAAACAGTGATTCAAATATTCGATTATGATTCAAATTATACCTAATCAGTGACAACAAATTAATCAACATTCGAATGCTGGATCATACAGTATTCATACATTCGAATTTCTTTTGCCGAAGCATTGGCACATCGCTAGTTTGATTGTCAGTATGCCTGTACATACGTTAGAATTAGCTTATTGGCGTTTTTAGATAACAAACTCATAACTAAATGAGTCAAGGTGCGTCGCGAACTATGAGAACTCATGATCTTCAGAGACCTTATTTCTGAGAATTTGTTAATATACATTCACAAGCCGTCTTATTACAAATAAGCCCAATAATTCGTCTTGTCTTACAAAATTCCTCATTAATTTAATCAACAACTAATTTCGCTAGCGCTAATAAATGTCGAAAATGTAATGATTTATTAATCACCAAGTAATAAATGGTGATTCGGAGTCAAAGTATTAAATATACCAATTTTACAAGATAATGATCAAAGAAAATCTGTTACGACGAAGAGTTTCCTGTAGTAGGGTTGCCTCCCATAGGCTTTTGCCTGCCACCATCTTTTTAATGGACATCCAGGAAACGTGCGAAAGCCGCTTGAGAAAATTACGACGTTTAAAAATGTTTACAGTGCCTCGTAAAGAGGTGTTCTTTTAAGAAAGAAAATATTTTAAATCTGTCTTGTGCCGTACATAAATTTTACAAATAATATACACTTAATATCTAAAAAAAATATAAATGAATGTGTAAAATAGCTTCTTAATATTATTATACTGAGTATAAAAGATATAAATGCAGTGTTTTTCTTTTACTTTTTATACAGTTAATTTACTATATTCGATTGCCTATTCTCGTCAGAGGAGAGATTATGTATTTAAAAATATTATAATGAATAACGTAATCAGTATAAAGTATCTAAAAACGATTACGATACGATTAATTTTGACAGTACGATTTACATATATATTTATTATTATGAGATTTTTTATGACGTAAATGTAATTAGAATTTAATAAATAAAATTTCTTACAAAAAAAAATTGCAGCACACATTTTTAGATGAAATCCCCTTTAAATCCTATCTTTAATATTTAGAACAACTATTTTCGTATATTTTTTGCAATCTTTATGTTTTATGGATTTGTAATTTTTTTGTTTATCAATGTAAACGTAAGATTCCATTCTTACGTTTTTCGAGTAATTAAAGTGTAAATTTTAATAAATAGCTCCAAATTGTAAGCGATGATTAAAAAAAATATTTCGGAAGCGAGCTTTTTTCGTTTTTTTTGCATTTTCTGAGAAAATTTACCATATTAATGTATATTTCTTTTTACACCATCAGAAAGTAGAGATTTCAAAGAACAAAAAACCCATCGACTTTTTAAAAAAAAACAGATATTTTGACGGGTGAATTTTCGATTGAAAATTAGTGCTTTTTCGATATTAAGTCAAAATAAGCAACAAAAATAAATATTTTAAATTAAAAAAAATCAGTGTGTTTGGGACATAAAAAGGTAAGTTTTCACCAAATTTCGAGAAAAAATAATGTTTTTGCAAAAGATAAAAATAAAAAACCAAAAATTGGTTATTTGAATTTTACATAAATTTTGAGGTTATGTGAAAAAAGTGTAAATACAAAAGTTTTAGATCTTTTTATTACCTACAACTTTGCTATTTAACTTTTTTTCATAGGACTTCTAGTTTTGCCGGAAATCGAGATAAACCGTTTTTTACCCTTACCCCCCCCCCCACCCCCACCCTCTTCCCGACCTCAGATCGCCCGTAAATTATATTTCCTTTAATTTTTGTTATATTCTCTTCCTTTTCCAATGGGTTTCATCCTACTATTATTTTTTTCACTTTTTACCATTTTCAAAGGCTTCGGCACTGGTCTATAAATGCTGAAAGCTCTATAAATATTTAGAATGTATCTTGTAGAAAATACTTACACTCATAGACAACATGGGCTTCAAATTATGCAGAAAGAACAACCGATACTAATTAATCATAAGTAATTAAGCTGTCATATAATGTCTGTAGAAAATTATAAAGACGTATACTAAATTAAACAATTTAAGGCTGAATATTAATTAATAAATAAAGGTACTATGTTTGGGTTTGTCTTCTATCATCTTCATGATATTAGCAGTATTAGAAAAAAATAAAACTAGTAGTATCCATATTTTAATTTTAATGCATGTCTGTTTATTATTTACTAGCTTTTGCCCGCGGCTTCGCTCGCGTAAAAGTAGGTTAAGTTATGTTAGTAACAAACTCCTTTTTAAATAAAATATATGCCTATGTTACTCGGCAATAATGTACCTTTCTAATGGTGAAAGAATATTTAAAATCGGTTGAATAGTTATTGAGTTAAATCCTTACAAACAAACAAAAAATGTAATCTTTCCTTTTTATAATATCAGTATAGACAAATAATGACTATGATACGACCACACATATCTGTTACACGCCATATCTTTACAGGTACGGCTAATTAGAGTTTTCCAAGAAACGTGTACAAAATTTCGATAATAGCTCTTGACAGCCCTACGTCTAACAAAGCTCCCTTTTGTGTTTAATTTCATTGAACATCGCTCGCCACTGATTCATTTGTATTTATAAGACTTGCCTATTATACTGGCCATAGTACTGGACCGTTATAATAATATTAGGTATATTATATAATATTAGCAAGAGCAGCGATAGCCTATTGGGAAACTGCCACGCAATGGCCTCGAGTTCGAACCCAAGGCGCGCATCTCTGACTTTACGAAGTTATGTGCGTATTAAATAGTTAATTATCGCTTGCTTTAACGGTGAAGTAAAACATCGTAAGGAAACCTGCATTTCTGAGAGTTCTCCATAATATTCTTGAAGATATGTGAAGTCTGCCAACCCGCACTAGGCCAGCGTGATGGACTATGGCCTAACCCTTTTCACAGTGAGAAGAGGCCCTTGCCCAGCAGTGGGACAGTTTAATACAGACCTGATATAATTATTATTATATAATATTTGGTATTTACTCTTAAAATGTAGTGTTTTTATTAAGACAATCGGCTGTGTTTATTATACAAACTATTTCATGAATATTTTTACTGGAAAATTCGAATTCAATTATATTTTACATGTATATTTGCTGGACCTGACTGCATGGATGGCGAAGCGGTTTAAATGGTCGCAACGCCACGCCACTGGCCATTGCGCCGAGTGTTGTGGGTTCGAATCCCACACGGGACAAAACTTTGTGTGATCCACAAATGGTTGTCCCGAGTCAGGATGTTCTTTGTGCCCGTTGTTTGAATGTTTGTAAAGTTCCCCGTAGCACAGGAATAACTCATAATGCGGGAGATGTCTTTTTGAAAAAATACTAAAAAATAAACTTGGGGCCAAATATGTTTTCTCTTATCAAAAACAGCAACCATCAGGTACCTAATTATGGCAAAGCAACGAATCAAAAAGGCACAACAATATATTAATTTAAATACAAAATATAAATTAATTTTTAACTATTGAATTTTGTATAGAAATCTTGATTAAATGTAGGAAAAAAACTGCTTGGGTAGCGATCCAATAACATATTATTACTAACTCGGTTTGTAAACTGTTCCACGCTCAATCAGTACGAGATGACAGACTTCACACATCTTTAAAAACATTATGAAGAACTCTCAAACTGGTATTCCTCACAATATTTGCCTCCACTGATAAAGCGGCCGATATTTAACTATTTAATGTTTGTCGACCTCGATGGCGTAGTGGTTAGTGTAACCGACCGCCACGCCTGAGGTCGCGGGTTAGATTCCCGCACAAGTCAAACATTTGTGTGCATGAACATGGATGTTTGTCTTGGTCTGGGTGTTCCTATGTATAATATGAATGTATTTACAAAAAAAAAGTATATAATTATGTATGTTTATCCACCGTCTAGTACCCATAGTACAAGCTCTGCTTAGTTTGGGCTAGATGGTGTTGTGTGTATGTGATAGAATATTATTATTATTATATATCTTCGAATAGATAGCATTGCAGTCTGTTCAAAATAAAGAAAACCTAATAACTCTGCCCATCCCGAAAAATGAACCCGAAATCTCATGAACAACTGTCGCACTCACTATCACTGCACCACCGAGGCAAACATGGATAGTATAACCTCCCGAAATTCGAATATACGAACTTGTACGTAGAGGCATAATACTATTTATTCTTTAGTAGAGTTAAGTATTAAATTTCGCGGATTCGTGGAATAGTATGTTCTGAGAAACAACAAGACGCTGTTGTGTACGTGTTTATAAGATTATACATTTTTGTGATTCTTGCTTTACTTTCATGTCAACACGTAGAATCCGAAATACCGAAGTCATGTTTCCTCGCAATTTCATACGCAAGATCCTGTATCGTCTAGGTATCATAACTCACTTTAAAATTTAAATACACGAGTATTTGCCACACATTATAGAGAAATATTATATCTATTCATGCTGGTGGCATACGAGCCAGTGGCCTACTTGATATGAAGCAATAACGGCCAATCATAGTCATGGCTGTTTTTAGCACCATAAAAACGTTGCTAAGGAAAAATAATCAAGGCAATGACTCTAACCCACATATGCAATTTTCATAGCATATATGAAGGGGACGGGGCGGCGGGGGAAAGAAAGTTTTTTAGTCGCCCCATTCATACTAAAACAGCAAGGCTCTACTAGTACGTTAATTCAAAATCAGCTGCTGTATATCATTAAATCCGTATTTATACAATTTAACAAATCCTATAATAGTAATTTCAATATCAAACTAATTATACCAAAACTCAAACAAGTCACCCATACAAAATTCCTGGGCTTTACACTGGATGAAAACCTAAATTGGAAGACACACGTGGAACAATCGATTTGTTTATGCGCTCAAACAAATAAAAAATCAACGGGTTGCACTCCGGGAGTGCCGGCAGAAGTGAAAACTTGCATATTAACGTTGTGCATTTTTGATATTTTGGAATGGTTAGGGAATAATTTTGCACGAATTGCTTTAATTATCAGTATAAAAGTACTAACATTTATGTGGTAAAATACAATATTCATTTATTGCGCTATCGTACACAAACATGACAATTCTCCCTCCGTCTTACGAATTTTCGATCAGGTCACGTGTCCTGACGTGAGTTTAACATTTTTTATCCATCACAAAAAGTGCACAACGCCGCTAAAGAAGTTTTCACTTCAAAAAACGTAACAATCATAAAAACGGTAACTACGTGTTACCACGCATGTGTAGGGTCACTATTACGTTACGGACTTAGTACCTATGTAGGGTAATAGTACTGATCCAAAACAGTATATTTGTCGCACAAAAAAAAATGTATTAGAGCCATGTGTAGAATATAACCTGATGAATCGTGTCGTCCGAAGTTTAAAGAGCTTGGTTTGCTTCCGCTACCGTCTCTCTACATTTATGAAATTTGTAATTTTGTAAGGAAATATAAACAATTATTTAAGACAGCAGACGAGATAAATCCAAGGAGTAGACGAGACCCCCATAGACTTGTGCTTAGTGATGTTGCAAGGTTGACTAAATATAATAAAAGCTGTCTAGTGATGTGTGTACGCATATTTAATAAGATACCTTGTCACTTAAAAGTGTTAAATACTCGATTATTTAAAATACATTTATATAAATGGCTTAATGAAAATATTTTTTATAGTCTAAAAGAATTTATTGAAAATAAATTATTATTGTGCCTACCAGACTATGTCTTAAATGTATTGCGTGCTATGTTAAGCTAAACATGTGTAACTTATTTCACAATTGTAACATCTTTATATACCATGTTTGATGCAAATAAATATTATTATTATTTGGAAACTGTTTTAATACTCGGCTAAAAGCCGGTGTTTTGATGACAGTTACGGGTTGACACCAAGTAGCCGCCATCTAAGATATAGTATGATCGCTTTGTTCTGTATTTTGTATTATTATTATTATAACCTATATTACTGGATGGAATAGTGGCTTAAGGGTTCGCCGTTGCCACCACGTCGACAGTAATGAGATAAAATCCCTCACGTGACAATTGTTTTTGTGATTTACAAGTTGTTGTCCCGAGACCTGGTGCCTTTTGGGCCCATTGTTTGAATATTTGTAAAGATCCCCGTGACACAAGATATATAATGAGGGCGGAATGAAATAATTTTAGTTTCAGCTTAGTAGTTTTAGAGTTTAAACCCTCCATACACACCGCTTCCATCATATTAGTATAGATTTCACTACCGCTCGGTTAACCGTGAAGGCATATATCGTAAGCATTTCCTCTCGATACATGTCGGCATTGAATTTTCCATAATATTTTCGAAGATGTGAGGCTCGCCAATTGGCACTTGGCCAGCAAGCTGTATCATTCTTAAAGGAGACAGGTGTCGCGTAGTGAGAAATTTTATAAACAGCATTTTATTGAATATTCATATTAGGTATACACTTTATATACATATAAGCACTAATACAATGGGATTAAATATAATGACCATCAAAAATACTAATTGCATAGCATAACGAGCACCTATACGCCTCAAATCACTGCATTCTGTCTCGGAAGGATTAGGTTATGTTAGGTTACTTCTTAAACCCTGACCGGGACACGGCGCAGCACACGCTGGAGGAGTGCCCGGCGTGGGCCGCGGAACGCTGTGCCCTGGTCGCTACGATTAGCCCCGACCTCTCGTTGCCGACCGTCGTATCCAAGATGGTCGGCGACGACATGTGCTGGGGCGCAATGAGGTGCCCGCTCCACCGCCTCCTTCTGCGAGATGACAGACTCGCAGAAGGAGGCGGTGGAGCGGGCACGTGAGGAAGATCCTTACGCCCCGAAAGTCCGCCGCCGGAGGAAGGGGCGCAGGAGACGCGCTTATGTCGCTCTCCTACCCCCACGTAAGGGTTCCGGGTGGCAAGGCCTCAGGGGGGCCTGCCACCCACAAATTAAGAACCCCAAGAAGGCGCGCGCGGTGTTCCCGCGCGCCTTCCAATATCGAAAGGGGAGAGCGGAGAGGCTCTCCCCTGGGGACGAGAGGTGGTCGGGTCCGTTTGACCCGGCCCGCACCCACACGGGGGGGCCTGCTATGGACGACTCAATTCTTTTAAGAGCTCCCAACAGGCCCCTCCATTGGGTTAGAGAGGGAACACCCCAGGTTTTTTAGAGTGGGTATACCAGAATGGGGAGGGGAGCCCCACACGCCCCGCCGGTGCCGTCCCCTAGCCGGCGGATAGTGCATCAAGCATTTTTCCTGGATACCAAAAAAAAAAGGTTACTTCTTAAACCCACCCAAAAATAGGAGCCGCGCCGAGCGGGGCTCCGTCGTCTTAGTTTGATCTCTTTAAATATATTTTGTAGTATTTTTGGTAAGCATATTTTGCTGTGCAATTAGTATTTTTTTGCTGTGCGGTTACATACTACCCTAATACAATATCATGCAGTAGTCCAATAGATAAGACCTAATGCTTTGCAATCGCGAGGTTGGGGTTTAGTAACACTCTCACATTACCAACGTAAACGCGCTCCTAACACAAGCATTCCAGCTTAGCTAGAGGATTAACGGAAATACTAGGAATTTGCAAACCAAAGTTAGTAATCTTCAATAACAACCATTTGCAACCGTGTTTTAACATAAAGCAGCCTTCATATTGTATAATTTATACATACATAAAGGCTATTATTATTAAGTACTTAAAATATTTAGTGAAAACCGACTTATCAACGCGTGCAATATCAAACTCATGTCAAAGGGTTTGATCGGTTGTTGCTAATGCAATCAACCGGCAGTCAACATGCGTTTGTCCGTTAGTTAACACATTTTTGTATTTTTGTACTCAACTTTTCACTATGTGAGTCTGATATTATTATTTTATTTTATGGGTCATCAAAACATTTAATAGTTAACATCTACCATAGATATATTTAAATATATTATCTGAATCAATTAATATTTATGAACACTTATGCCTATAATTTATATTTATAAACACTTAACTAATAATTTACGGTATCGCATAAAATTGGAAAATGAAAACGTATCGAAACTAATTTACGCGAACTGAGCAATAAATCTGTTTTGTCCATTACAGATATATTTACCGATAGAATAACGCAAGTAATAAAAAAGAAAAATAAGGGTTTACAAGTAAATGTATCGCGAAATTGTCGCCGAATAAAAATTGTTAGTAATTTAAGTAGATAAAACGATTTCGCCAGCCAACATTTACACTTGGTGAGATTTATTATTTTTCATCCCACGTTTATCGGATTAGATGTCGGATAGAGCACCGCCATATTTCAAGTTTTTTTAAATAATTTGTGCCTATAAATCTTTTCTTTCGTCAAACTTTCCTCAGTAATTGATTATTTGTGTATACAAGTTATATAGCCAGTTTAGTGACACATAATTAGAAGGTCGTGAGGTTGAGCTCCAAAGCGACCAAACCATTAACTTTTTGAATGCAATATAGCAGACTCAACAGAAAATGTATTATTCGCAGTCATTTATGAACGGCATGGCGTTAAACATAATTCTAATATAAAAATACAGCCAATTAGGCGGCAGTGGTCTCATCTATATACATACATATATAACGAAGATTAAACTTGGCTGGCGAAATATAGATGTGATAGATCTTTGCAGATTCATATTGCTTAGTTGGACCTGTAGTATAATTTTATGTTATGCTTGCAACCAATAATGTCTTCCCGAGTTCGATACCTAGATTAAGCAGTTTTATTGGGTTTTAATATGTTCCTATTATCGATATGCAGTCTGGCAATATACATATCCCGTAGACAGCAACAGGTTCACTCTCTATTACATGAGACCTAAAATCAAAGTTGCCGAAATATGAGTGTCACACATCCCTGCCTGTGCCTTCGGGTATAGACGACTATAGATATATATATATATACAAATATCTTTAAACAATAAACAGCTACCCTAGTTACGTAGGTAATTAACGATGATGGCCTTGTTTAAGCTTTTTCCAAGATATTTGGTATTCATTGCCTTACAAAATTTACGTTACGCTGTTTTGCGCGGAGAGACTGGCAATTTGGTTATGTATCGGAAATTTTAATAAAACTATATCCGATCTACATATAGATAGAATAAAATTGACGTAAACAACTTTTTACTATAAGTAATATTATTTCTTTCACAAAAAGATTACTATCAAGTTGGGCTACAAATTACTTATTTACCCCTCTTATTTATGTTTATATTAGGAGTGGGATTACGTAATTAGCGCAATGGGTGGGATACAAACCCACGACTTCTCCATCTAACCTTATCCTTACGCTACTTAGGCATATAGTTTTATTTCTAACTAGCTGCCATCATAATGGTCCAGTTCGGCTCAACTGTCGGACGTATAGGTATTCTCACAATGTTTACTTTCACCATTAAAAGCAAGCGATAATTGAGGAGTATAGTTTCAAAACCTGCCAAAAAGATATCAGAACAAAAATAATGTTCCGGTTGAATATGAAGCTCCTTCGTTGCTTCTATCGCATAGCACCGATAGTTTTCAACAAAACCCACTCAAATTCTATTACATCAGCTCACAAAAGTAGCAGTTTGTTGCAAACACCGCTAAAATAATCCATTTATATTATGCCAAATAATTTTTTTGAGATTTACCATTATTTTGTGAAAGTATTTTAGAGAATTTTGAAACAAAACTACTCAATTAACGATTCAATACGAAAATAACTTCTCAAAGTCTGAGGTTCATACTATAAGATTGAACCTCTGCGTGACAGTCTGGTCTGCTCACTAGGCAATAACTGTCTTATATTTATTTTTAAGTACTTACACACTGATTTCGACCACGAGGGCTACAATTTATCAATGACGTTTTTTATTATGCATCACAAATGCAAACACAAACTCTACTGGACAAAATTATATGAATCATGGCTTCCATTTTACGTATGCGTCCTCGTTGAATCTACAACTACAGGCTAAGCTACTAATCCATACAATATACATACCTATATCCACATTATCTTACTATTAATTAATTAGTTAATAATGAGGATCATACATGTTATTTTAGCACAATCGTAAACAATATAAATTCTAAAACAGAATATTTTATGACTTAATTAAGCAAAACGTGATTCCGTAACTTGATACCTGCCATATTATATATATTATAATAATAACTACCTCCGTGTAGTAACAGTAGTGAATGCGACTGCTGTGCATGAGGTCTCGGGTTCGAATCCCGGGTCGGGCCAACAAAATCAAAATGGGTTTTTTCTGTTAAGAAATCTCAATATGAGCTCGGAGTTAGGAAGTTGGCGGTGTTAGACTCCCCCTTGCCTCGGAAAGCACGTAAAGCCGTTGGTTCTGCGCCTGATCTCTCTCCGGTCGTGTCGGATTATCGGTCCCATCGGATCATGAGGGTTAGGGAACAGAGAGTGCACTTGTGTTTGCGCACATACTTGTGCACTATAAAATCTCCTGCGCAGATGGCCAGTCTTCGTTAAGATTGGCCGCCGTGACCGAAATTCGGTCTGAAGGACATTATTATTGCTATTATATATAATACTTCAGTTTGCGGTTATTAGTAAAGGTGATTCAGCGTTTTGTGACTGTCTAAGTGATCCAAATGATATTTTATAGACAATTACCGCACTAGTAGTAGTCGCGGAGACTTTACAAACATTCAAACAACGGACACAATGAACACCCTGACTCAAAACAACTATACTGGGTGTAAGGGACGGTGTACCGAAAACTTTAGCAAGACGTCTTTCTATAAGTACTTATCACGACGCAAACTTCAATTAATAAAAAAACGCAAGATTAAAATGTTATGTAGATTAACATTATTACGCGGTACGCAATGGATTACTACCAATACATCGCACTCGACGAATGAAGTCTGCGTTACGCATGCATAAAAACAGCTGATCTATTTAAATCACGACCATTTAATTACATTGCTGTATTGTAGAAAAATGTGACAGTCAGAAAAGTGAAAAATTGCAGAAAAGCAATTGTGATTGTTGAAAAAAATTCCAACGATTTTTAACTCAGAATAATGGTTTGAATCTACTATTTCAGTTTTCGGTACACCGTCCCTTACACCCAGTATGTGGATCACACAATTTTTTGTTCCTTGGAATTAAACACACTACACTCGGTGCAATAACACTGACGAGACGAACATTTAAACCATAACGCCAGTCCGTGCAGTCAAATAATAAGATGACTACACCTTTCTTGTATACGTTATATATCAAAATCCTTTTTTATCCGGCTGTTATTTATGGCTAAAACCAAAATGTCAAAACAGTTTAAAGTTTAGAAGCTCCAAGCTGACTTCAGAACTAAAATTAGTTTCGTCATACAAAAACAGCCTTTCCATATTTGGATCTTCAAACTATTTTATTTTAAAACATAAGTTATAAATATCACTACCTACATATTATAAAACAAAGTCCCCTGTCGCGTCTGTCTGTTTATTTGTCTGTCTGTCTGTTCGCGATAAACTTAAAAACTACTAAATGTATTTTCATGCAGTTTTCACCAATAGACAGAGTGATTCATGAGGAAGGTTTAGGTGTATAATTTGTTAAGGTTTTGTACTACTCATGCGAAGCTAGGGAGGGTCGCCAGTTCTTTTATACATTAAAGTCTGCCTTACAGCTATATATAAGGTCCTGGGTTCAATTTTCAGGTCGGATAAAGTGTCATTTAAATTTTCTATCAAAAATGCTAAGTAGCTGTATTGTATCTATAACTGTGCCCAATAGAGGCAATAATTCCCTCTTCCTTCGATCCTCGGTCCTTCAAGCGGAGCGTGAGAAGCAACTCCTTAGGCCGTTATAGTAGAGACCTCGGCACCACTTCTGTTGTAATGAGAACGTGATGTGGAGGACTCTGCTCCTGGACTACCTTACTTACCATCAGGCACAGTGTAGTCATTGTGACAGACATAAAGATAATGGTCGCCTCTATTACGTGGGACCTTTGGAGATAGATGTAGGCGTCAGACTATATATGTATGTTGGTACGATAAAATAGGATCATCCCAAACTCGTATTTGGAATGCAAACAAGCAGGTTTTAAGGAATTTATATCCGTTTACCTATCAACTTTTTTCTTGAACTAAAACACAGTTTAGTCTGTTAAAAATAAAGTACATAATTGACTGTTTTTTAGTTAGACCGCGAAATATTAATGGATAGATAAGGCAAATTATAGTCAGCAGATTATATTATTCTCCACGCCCGCGGGTTTGCCTACATGCGAAATAGATTATAATCTCTACTTATAATAATAGTATCAGATCAGTTTAAAACTGCCCCACAGCTGGGCTTGATAGTTGGTCTATTGGGCCATCACGTTGGCCCAATAGACCAACGTGATGGCCCAATAGACCAACAATCAGACATGTAGGATTCGATTAGATTTTTGCTTTTACCGCTGAGCGAGCGATAATTATTTAATACACACATGACTTCTAAATGTATCTAATGCGTGCCGTAGGATCGAACTCGGGAACTCTATGTATCAAAACGTCCGGTTTTCTCATAAGGCTATATAGCTGTCCTATGTGTCTTGCCAAATCGCTGGTGTATTCATGTTTAAGTGTAAATGGTTTCAAGTTACTTATAAATCGTATTTAATTATTTTACTTTTCTATTTATATTAAAAACAAGTTGTCCCCCGCGGCTTCGCTCGCGTAAATGTAGGTTAGGTTAGGTTTGCAACAGTTATTTTTTCTGGATGAAAGGTACCCTATGTCCTATTCTGTACCCCTGACAACGTGTATGCAAAATTTCATGTTGATCGGTTGAGTAGTTAAGGCGTGAAAGCGTAACAAACAAACAAACAAACTCATTTTCGCATTAATAATATTAGTTAGGAAGTTAGGATGTTAAAGCTGTAAAGATATAGAAGCTGGATACTTCTTCCTCAATTACGCGTAAACTGTTGAACAGATTTGGATAAAACTTGCTATGCATGTAGACCATGTCGTCACATAAGACACTGTGTTATCCCGGGATACGCTGCCGTAGGATTCAGGCGGGCGAAGCCATGGGCAGAAATTAGTATTACAAACTCTAAACTCGTCGATTCACTCCTTTAAAGGTTAATTGAAAACAGTAATACCTACTGTTTCCAATTAGTTTTGTAATATTTCTACAAAATCTCAACCTTAATATCACGGTGCTAAATCGTTCTTCATTTAACTTCAAACTGCCAATCCACTCTGTAGATAAATTTCGGATAATCTTTTCTTAGGGAATGGCCACGTTATATAAATATTCCATTTGTATAAAGCCTATCCTATATCCTTCCAAAAGAAAAGTACGTAGTTTTGCAAAAAATAATCAAATCGTACTGATAGTTCCAAGGATAAACGCATTCAAACAAACAAACCATATATCTAGCTTTGTAATATTAGCATAGATATTAATTATAGCAGGTACATCATTAATAAAAAAAGATGTTCAAACCGTTGTGAACTTTTAACTTATTCATAAAAGCAGATTGCGAACACAACACCATTAAATCACATAATAATCATTAAGCTTCAAATTATGTAAGTTATTTTTAAATAATAAATAACATATGAATACCCACGACACAGCCTTGACACAACACATTTGTATAAAACGCCAGTACTCCCAAACATTTCTATTGAGCAATTCGACGCCTAAAAATTGTAATGACTTAGTTTAGTGAAGTGAAGTGGCCATTCATCATTTTGTCCGTTAAAATATGCGGCTGATGAATGCCGACAACAAACGGCAATCAAGGGGCAACCCTAACGGACAATTAACATCGTTTAGTGTCGCAACACTAGCGTACACATGTAGTTTTGACAGAATTACATTGACATGTGTCACGACTCGTTTTGTAAATGGTGATAATTAAGCCGACTGCGGAGCCGCAGTGGTAGTGGATGCGATTGTGATTGTGATGACTGTGAGGTCTCAGGTTCGGGGATATGCGGAGTATTACTGAGATTTATTTGTCAAGATATTCTCGGTAACAGCACAATGTCTGGTATAGTCAGTAGATACGCTTCGCTCGCTTTAAATCAAGTTAATTTGTAAACTCGATTACTACTGGCAAAGTGTCCCATATCCAGGTCTATTAAAGTAATTAATATGATAAGCAAGAATGTTGATATATTTTGCTGTCACATTAGTGAGTTGACAAAAATTACTATTTACACAGTGTCCTATTTATGTTCCTAGTATTGTAAGTAGTTATAAGTTAAAAGTTTATTTGTAATTTTGTATTTTTTTACTTTAGTTCTATTTTTGATTTTTTTATTTACTTAGTTGAGTTTTATGTTTATTTTTTCATATATATAATTAAGATGTAGCGCACTATCGAATTGGGGTTACCTGTAATGATAGTTGTAAGTTTAAAAATGAATAAATAAATAAATAAATAAATTATAAAATATAAATAAACTACGAAAAGTATTTCTAACCGACTTCAAAAAAGGAGGAGGTTCTCAATTCGACTGTATGTTTTTTTTTGTATGTGTGTTACCTCAGAATTCTTTTCTAGGTTTACCTAGAAAAAATATTTGATAATTCTTTTTTTATTTAATAGCTAATGCTTTCCCACGTGCTGCGTCTATGTGTGTAATTGTGCATGCCAATGTTATGTTATGATTATAGTAAGACATTTTATATTTAAGTAGTTACAAACCTACCTTGGCTGGCACCGACTCCATTAATAACAATACAAGAATACGAATATTTTTTTTTACTTTTCAGCGCATTTTTGTTTTAGAATATTCTAAACTGAAATCGGCTTTCGATTTTGTTAAAATTTTTGTTTATCAAGTTTTCGCTTCAGTTTCAGTAAATTTTTTTATTATGTTTAAGTACAGTAGATAAATACTTAGTACGAGTATTATATACACCTTTTATAATGAATTCAAGGTTTCGCTAGAGGCAAATGTCCAAGTCTAATAAATTTTAAACTCACATTGCATAATATATAGATATACGTAACTGGAATTAACACGATCATATATATTGTTTACCTATTTTGGTTCTTGATGTTTGACCTGTGACCTGTGACCACGGTACAATCATGTCGAAATATAGAACCATACCTTTATTACAAATTATATAAACAACACTCATACAAGCGTATTAAGTAAAGAACAGGTCGTACTGAAATGTTTATTTACTCGAAGCAAAAGTTTTCAATAGAGCTTATTATAGAAGAAGTCATAGGACTGCTTTGCTTGCCTTGCCTTGGATATTCTTCAAACTGAAGAAACCCGCCTAGTTAAGTACCTGCACTCTATGAAAAACGCAGTCATATAGCGTCATCTAGTATGCCTTCGGTGTTCCAGCATTATTGAGGCGCTGTGCTGATAGCAGTGTGGTCTTTGAGCGCTGCGCTAACAGCACGAAGGCTCATTTTCCCAAAAGCAAGAGACAACACACGAGTGGTACCCCTGGTGCCGTACAACCACCAGATAAAGCAAGCGAGACAACGCATTACAGCGTATTTAACTTTGTCTAGTTCTCGCGTTATGATGCTTTAAGATATGGTGGTAAGGCCTCATTTACGGAGACGCGGGGCGACGCGCGTCGCGGTGCCCGCCGCTGCGCCCGCGGCGAGTCGCCAAGGACGCCAAGCGTGCGGCCACGGTAATAAATCTATACAGAATTGTAACTCGGCCCTGTCAAAATAATTACCTACAACAGCGCGGTTCGTAGACACGCGTTAGGGCTGCCCGCCTACTTGAGTTTCTTTCTAGTTTAGTGACTGTAAATATTATATGTATATTATATTATAAAAATTGAAATTCGTAGTCAATGAAATAGATAGTGTTTAATAAAATCAAATCATCACAAATCGCACGCTTACTGCTTACAAAACAATCACACCGTCCGTTCGTCACTGCGGCGCATTCGCGACCATAGATAAGTACCTATACCTGTTAGCGACTGCCGCCGCACGCGACGCGCGACGCCCCGCGTCTCCTACACTAACCGTTTAGCGTCGAAGTAACAAATATGACCCTGATATCACTATAAATACTACCACGTTTGTATTTACCCAAACGGTCAGGTTATAGAAGGTATAGGATACCCACATTTCACAAGCTATGTTTAGAATTCACGTAATATTCACGTGTTGGATGCAAGCCTATTACTTTTACTGGTTATAGACCTTTTCAGGAAAGCGTAAAGCCATAGAAGATTTACGCTTTTCTGAAAAGGTCTATAACAGACAGATCCGAAATAGAAATTGAAACCTCTCGATCTTCCCTTAGCTTGCGAGACTTATATGTATTGCGCCAAATCCTTGACATTATGTCCATGATCTTACGATACTTATTTTAAATATTATTTAGGTTTTATATAGGTATGTATATATGTTATTAGTTACATTTTCATTAACAAAAAACAATGTCAATTATGCTCACGTATCATGTAAAACATAAATTACAATGGCCTTCTGTTTTTTTATTTATTCAATGAAGGCAATTAACCGTGTTAATTTTACATAATTGAGATTACAAATTAGTTTAAATTATAATTTATGTAAAAATCTATTACATAAATCAATAACTTTATGATATACACTACATAAATGTAATTATTTATTTATTTACTTAATAATCAAATATACAGATTTAATTAGCTTTCGTAAGACGAAATTTTTTTAATTACTCATTGTTTTTATTCATAAGTAATATTAGATATATCTCACAAACATTATTGTAATAATAAAACAGGCTGACAACTAATAGGCATCAATAAAAAAGTAATTTTATATGTTTATATAATAGATTTTCACATAAATTATAATTCAAATCAATTTGTAAACTCAATTAAGTATAGTCATCATCTGTTTAATTGCCTTCATTTGATAAATAATAAAAAACAGAAGGATGTTGTATTTTAATTCGTGATTATAATTTACATTGTTTTTGTTAATACAAACTTATGTATGTTAGTAAAAACTCAAATAAGTATTTAAAAGTGTAACAAGATTTTTAAAAGATGACTCCCGCACTAGAAATCTTTGCAGTACCTTTCGCGGGGAACTGATTAAAGATTCAAACATCGTTGCTTCTATCTTTGTTTCCACAAAGAAAACCCAGACTCAGAATAACCATTTGTTGATCACTTAATTTTTGACCCGTGTAGGATGCGAACCCAAAGCACTCGGTGTAGAGGCAGTGGCGAGACGACCACTTACCCGTTATCCGTACAGTCATAGAACATAGACTATATACCTACTTATTTTAAAACAGTTTTATTACATAATTTTAAAACTATGACACTGCTTTTATTGAACTTAACTACAATTTAAGCTATTTAAATTATTTAAATTAAATAAACTTTATACGGATTTTATAAAACAATGCGATAAGAGCCGTATAAAGTTTATTTAATTTGAATGTATAACATTCGCATAAACATACATACATACATACATACATAGATTCACGCCTGTTTACCAGAGGGGTAGGCAGAAACTACGGATTTCCATTTGCTACGATCCTGACACACTTCTCTGGCTTCATTCACTTTCATCACATTCCTCATACACGCCCGTCGGTTCAAAGAGCTCTTAACCTGGCCTTTGTCCAGAACGCCTCCGATCTGGTCGAGAAACGTTCGCCTAGGTTTTCCTCTTGCGACTGTTCCATTCACACTAGCCTTATAAACTTTCTTAGTCAGTCTTTCCTCGTCCATTCTTTAGCATAAGACAATATTATCTATTTAAATTATTAAATCTATTTGTACTTAAGTTTACACTTTCCCCGGTGATTCGGTTGCTTTACAGTAGCCATGTTCACGGGGAGACTCTCCATGAACATAAACAACGCGACAAAATTCGTATAAAGTAGTTTAATTTCAATGTATAACATTCGTATAAATGTAAGACAATATAATATACTTATGTCCCGCGACTTCTTGTTATATAACTGCCTCCGTGACGCAGCGGTAGGAATGTGACTGCTGTGCATGAGGTCTCGGGTTCGAATCCCAAGTCGGTCAACAAAATGTCATTGGGTTTTTCTGTTAAGAAATCTCAATACGAGCCCGGAGTTGGGTAGTTGACGGTGTTAGACACCCCCGTGCTTCGGAAAGCACATAAACCCGTTGGTCCTGCGCCTGATCTCTCTCCGGTCGTGTCGGATTATCCGTGTCCCATCGGATCATAAGGGTTAGGAAACAGAGAGTGCACTTGTGTTTGCGCACATACTTGTGCACTATAATATCTCCTGCGCAGATGGTCAGTCTCCGTTAAGATTGGCCGCCATGACCGAAACTCGGTCTGGAGGACATTATATCATTGAGCAAAAACTATATTGCATTAACTCGCAAGTTACAGACGGTCTATAGAGTAGATGTGGGGATAACTAACGGTTCAACCTTGATGTTTTGCTAGATGAAACTCGTTTTACCTATGTATATTATCCGGTAGCAGATACACGTAATTACGCTAAATGGATGTTACCTCGTACACCGAGTTAATACCAGTGGTTAATGTGTCAACTGCGTCGCTACTTTGCATAGCATAACTTTGCAACCGATTACTTGAAGCCTAGTTTGATGCCTGAGTGTGACGCTATCAGAATTTCTGTTAGGAAATTCTCAATAACAGCATGACGTCTGGTAATGTGCTGGTTTATGGTAATACATACACTCGCCAATATTACATGATAGATAAAACATCTGCAAGTGACCTCTGGATACCTATTTGAGAAATTATAGGCGTAAGTCTTTGTAAACAATATTAAACGCCATTTAAAAAAATTGTTGGGCTGTCCATATTTATGGCCAACGTCTCATTATGTTTATAGACATAGATACATGTACAGATAATATAATTATACCTGGTTGATGTTGACGTACAAAGTAGATTATCATAAGGTATAATAGGGCCACAAGTTAAATAAGGTTTTCACTGTTCTATTGCCGATGGTTTTACTTAAAATCCGGTGCATGTTTCATCTCTCGATACGCCGCCTAGATGCCGCGTGTTAATCATAAAACATTTTTGATACAGTATTATCAATTAATTTATCTATAGGTATATTTTATGTGTGTAGATCAGCTTCATCTTACACACAAAGGAAGACAGGAACCCAGTCGAGAGCAAAACCTAACATTAAATGTAAAAGTAATAACGTAAATATTAATTAATAGGAAAATGATATTAACGCGCATAATGAATATTTGCATAAATCATTTTGAGAATAAACCCTGTAAAATGCCATAAAATGTATATAAAGAAAAATAAATTTCACGTTAAAAAACGCTGAGAAAATTAACATGGCTTTATTTTGGATAGCTGCCATAAAGTTCCTTGTTAAAAACTCATCTCCGTATGATGTACACGATTTTTCAGTGAACGGCTTTAATGTGTTCCTGACTTACGTGATTTTGTTTCGTTTCCATCGGCATTTACGATTTGTTAACAATAAATATACCGTGTTCATTTACCCTTAAGCTGAGCAATGTATAATGCCTATAGGCTGGCAATCGTGTTATATTAGTTATATGGATGGGATTGCCATAAGTTTATATAAATAACATAAAGTTGTAACCACGAAAAAAGAGTCTCTATTTAAACTCCTTTTATTATCAAGTAAAGACTATAAAATGGATTAATATAATGAAAATAAAAACCAATTAGAATATAACTAAAAACGGGTTAGAAGAACTGTCGTTTTTTTATAACTACAAATAAACAACTAAAAACATATTACTCAGTTATAGAAAACAAAAAACAGATAACATACTAACATTTTCTGTCATACAATACTTCTATTCCATAATTATTTTGCAATCTTTCTGAATTTGCAGCCCGAGATTTCTATTTATTACTATGATATAGCACTCTGTATCTCATTCCACCCCGTCTTCAAAAGTGTCTTTGCAACAACAAGTCACTTTGCTGAATACATTCATGACATCCATGCAGTGATTCGAAATATGCAGTGATTGACGTTGAAAATAGAAACGAGATACTTAGTCCTAACCTTTTACATTATTACTTACTTCTTATGGATGCATGTAATTCTAAAAATAACCGGACAGAAAAATAGACTACATTATTGTTCTAAGTCGAAATTAAAACCGCAATATTAATATCCTTGCTAGATATTTTACGACACTAATAAAACAATATTTACTCACATTAAGACGCTAACAAGTATTAACAATACATTTAATTATAATAATAAATAAATAAATCGCTCACGAAATAAACAATATTCCGCCCAGACCAAATTTCAGCTACAACGACCAATCTCGAAAGAGACTAGAGCTATCTGCGCAGCATATTGTAATACATGCGTTACCACAAAAAGCACTCTCTATTTCTCCCTCATGTAAACCGATAGGCAAGTAAACTGACACGACTGAAATGACATCAGACACCTAAGAAATTCTTGATATTACGATAGCTCTAAGAAAGAAATTTTAAATAAATAAACATTTAATATAACTTTTTGTCTAACCCGGAATTTATACTCGGGACCTCACAATCGACAGCCGTATATACTAGCCACTAACCCAACGACAATATGACTCATAAAGGCTCCATATATACAAACCTCGATTCAGTTTTCATCTTGATACTCTCAATCGGCATTGTATGCAAAAATTTAAAATTAAACAACAATAAAACAGCTTAACAGTTGGCCATATCTAAATCTGATAATAATCATAATGCATTGTCCCATAAACAATATAGTTCGTGACAATCGTGACTATATAATCGGGTATTATCTTGTATTTCGGAAATCAGTCGTGAAATTGTCCGCGTCACGTGAATTTGGCCTAAAATAAATGATTTATGATCATATTAGCTGATTTTCTGCTATGAAACATGATCCAAAACAATCAGGATGCGATTTAATCGGAATGAACCGAATTGGAAATAAATATGAATGTAGAACGTTCTTATTTAACCCTTTGTTACCGTACCGGTACCGTATTGGTGTTATGCATGTCCATTAAAGGCAAGGCCTTTGATGGACATGTATGACCCCAACAGTAATATGAGTGGCGGTAACTAGTTATACTAGCTACAAACATACTTAGGAGTTACATAAACTATCTCATTTCTTATATATCCAGGAAGATAGGAATTATTTGCACAGGATTTGGCACCTCTATCCATGACCACCCGGATAATAAGCGAAGACTGTAGACTATAGACGCTAGCAAAACCAAAAGTACAACAATTCAAAAATGGGATGTAAGAAAAGGAATGGCAGAGTTAAGTATATAAGCTTCGGAAACTCTTACTCATCACATAAAAGCTATAACAGTGTCACCCTGTTTCCAGTAAAATTAGCCTCCTTAACGGTTTGTATCAAAAAAAGACCTTCAAGAATATTAAAGTTAGGACGGTGTAGCGAGTACTATAGACCTTGGCTGCATCTCCCGCAGTCATCTAGGTGTAATATTCGTGTAATAAATTACCAAAAGCTCTCAGATTTTACAGCATTTAGAAAGCAAAATTTAATTATAATAAAGTAGAGTTATTCTAGCCGCATCATTTTCTGGAATTTTGGCTTACTAACTATGTAATAGAACGTAAATGTTACCTAGCTGAGCTTTATTCATAAAAGTTTGACAGGGGTACTCAATGTTTTAGAGGCGCCCCTATTTGTACGCACCGTACGCACTTAATTCTAAATTTTGACCTCGAATTATGACGTAGTAGACCTACACCAATTAGTTGCTTGGTTTTCATATCACATACATAGTAGTAGTAGAGCCTCGCTAATTTCAGCATGAATGGGCCGGCTCGACCGGTGCAGGAGTAGGCTCTCACAGAATATTGAAGTGAAATTGCAGTATTCCTACTGTTGTGTTTCATTCGGTGAGTGAAATTGCCGGAGGCCCAATCACCCTGTTTCCCCATTCCCGCTCCTTTTCCTTTCCACTTCATTTTTCTTCCTTTCCTAAAGGGCCGGCAACGCGCAAGTGATGCCTCTGGTGCTGCAGGCGTCCATAGGTTACGGTGACCACTTACCATCAGGTGGGCCGTATGTTTGTTTGCCACCTAAGTAGTATAAAATAAAAAAATAAAAATACATACATAGTCTCATGCCTATATCTATAGGCGCATGACACGAGAGGTGCATGACACCCACATTTTGCCAGCTATTTGAGGACCCGCGTTTTAAGGGTCGAGCTTATTCCCGTTTAAAGAACACGGATGTAGACTGTGCTCCTAATGAGAATTCATTGACAACAATGCAATAGCATTTGGATTGCTTGGGTGGTATAGATTTTGACTGTAGGGTTGGCGTAGTGGTTTAAATGGTCGCCTCGCCACTGCATCTGCGCCGAATGTTGTGAGTTCGAATCCCACACGGGACAAAATTTTGTGTCATCCACAAATGGTTGTACCGAGTTTGGATTTTCTTTGTGTCCGTTGTTTGAATGTTTGTAAAGTCTCCCGCTATTCCTAGTACGGGAGTAGTCTTTTAAAAATAAAGATAATAAAAGACTGGAAGATAGGTAGGCGCATACTTTAATAAGCCTTGTGGACGTATTAACGTATCTTCTAGTGAATAGTCTAATGGCTCAGCTTAAATAAAATGTTTGATTCAAAACAAACAATGGAATATTCAAACCAGCTTAAGCATGCCTTCTGTGTGCTTTAATAAAGTGGGAATGAAGAATAAAATGGAAACAAAAACATGAAGTTCATTGCATTTACCTACTGTTAAAAAAATCATAACCGACTTATCCATTGGCGTATATAAGGAAAAGGCCATACAAACCACAGAAATGACAGTACCTTACGATATTAGGTTTCAACTGTTTTCGTGTCGGTCACTTACGCACAATGGCCCAATTGTGGGGCTAAGTGCGGATAACACACGTCCAACTAACTAACTAATTAATTAGGTTTCAACTCAAAACTCTAGAGTTGACAGGCCTGGCCCATAAATAGCGATGACCTACATAATGAGTATTTATGGGCCAAGCCTATCCTGGAATTGTACAGGCTTGACCTGTAATCTAGCCTATTGAGATCCGTTGGATTTGTCATATTCTGCACTCTTAGGCATGCTAATAGAAGGTAATAATATTTCGAGTATCTCTTAAACCGCAGTCAACGACCGCATTATTTCGCATGAATAAAGAAACGCCTAATGCGTAGAGAGCGGTCCAAACCAGTTTCTGAATTATCAATTAATACATCAAATACTGTTATCTAACTCATTAGCGACACGGTTTATAATCGTAGCTTATATCAGTTTAAATTGTAAATATAATGTTACGGATAGTGATTCTTTATCTTAGTTTTTACTACTAAGGCTTAGAGATTGAACTATAAAGAAAGATTAGAACGTCATAAAAATATATAAATATTGATGTCTACATATGTCGACGGCCTCGATGGCGTAGTGGTTAGTGTAACCGACTGCCACACCTGAGGTCGCGGGTTCGATTCCCGCACAAGTCAAACATTTGTGTGCATGAACATGGATGTTTGCCTTGGTCTGGGTGTTTCTATGTATAATATGTATGTATTTACAAAAAAAAAGTGTATATATATGTTTATCCATTGTCTAGTACCCATAGTACAAGCTCTGCTTAGTTTGAGCAAGATGGTGTTGGGTAAAAACAAAAAAAAATCCGGTGAAACAACACATAATGAAGAGCCATACATTTATAGTCTCACGCCTATATTCCTGAAGAAGTAGGCATATGTAAAATCACATTTCGCTAACCATTATTTTAAGGTATCACGTTGTAGGACCTTCTGCCGTTCCAGACTAGTCCTTAACAAGTAACACTTTGGCCGATCCAAGAATCTAATTCGAGGACCACACGCACAGCAATCGCGTTGACTACCACTTCGCCATCGAGTTAGTTCTGTTTGTTTTTTAAAAAGAAAGGGCCATTCCCGCTCTTGGAATAATTACTGTGTCGCGGGAGACTTAACAAACATTCAAACAATGGACATAAAGAACACCCTGGCTCAGAACAACCACTCGTTGATCATACAAGTTTTTGTCCCGTGTGGGGATTGAACCCACAACGCTCGGCGCGGCGGTAGTGGTGAGGCGATCACTTAAACCTAGTGGTTTCATTAATAGTAGGACTTGTTTAATGCTGGGGCCACACTAGCGGCTAACGTCAATGCCCATTAGCGCGATAATTAGTGCGATAATTTTTAACGCATTAAAGTGGGTGGCTACACTTGAACGGTCAACGTGAATGCCCATTATTGGCGATAAAAACGTCGTTAATTTTACTTGTATTCAAGCAAGATGGACGTTGACAGAGCTCTGTGTTTCATAAGTGCAAATTTTTATTATTTGAATTTATTGAATCATTACCGAATGATGAAAAAAAAGAAACAAAGGAAAAGAAGATGGTGGACGATACAAATGCACAGGAATAACTACACACTGTAAGTCTTTCTATATTTATGTTGTTTTTAATAAGTATATTTAAAACACGTGCGATCGCGTCGCGGTCACGACGCATACTGAAATACGTAGTGTGGCCGCTTCATCGCACTAATTCTCGCGTTAATCTCTTTGATGTACCGCCACTTGAGCTATCGCCTAACGCCAAACGGCAATGTTGATGCCGTTGTCAAATTATCACGTTAAGTCGTGGCTACACCTACGGTTAACGTTCATCATCGGGATAATTAACGGCATTTCCCGTTAGTGTGGCCGCAGCATAAAGGAATGACGTAGATGTTATCCCAGCAGTCAAGTGCTACTATTAATGAACAAACAAAATTACCTCTTTATACTATCAGTAGGTATAGAATTAGCGTAATCTAAGAGCTAATATTCGAACGAAATATTTGGCGCTTTACCTGAAACCGTTTATCCGTTTGACAATGGCTTTTTAGATTAAATCTGCAGTCTAGTACTAAATTGGAATTCCTCGATACTTGACACCGGATGCAAATCTTAACTAACAAAGCAGTAAGCGCTTTACCTACGTGACACTTTATTTCGTTCCTTTCATTCGCACTCGGAAAACATCTTTGTTATTCCTTTAATTTATGTGAAGTTTGTAGGTTGGTGTCTTCAATAATCTGGAGAAATGTTACTTCGTCTTGCTTGCTTGAAAAACTGATGTAAAATGGATTAACCACTCATATCTAGTCATAGGCATTTATCCTAACTTATAAGTGCTATAAATGCGAATGTGAGTTTGTTTGTTACGATTTCACACCGTAACTACGCGAATGATCGTCCTAAAATTTCGCATACACTTCGTTAGAGTTACAAAAAAGGACATAGGCTACCTTTCGTCCAGAAAAAAGTACTGTTCCCGAGAAATAGAAAAATGACACAATCCACATTTATGCGAGCGGAGCCGCATACCGAATCTAGTTTATTCGTAAACAAATTACATTGTGTTTAAAGTCAATTATGCTTACTTAAGATGAAAATAAAATTGATGAGTTATAAACTAAAAACTTATGCATAAATAATTATTACGCCTCATTAGTCATTAAATACTATACGGACATTTATCCAATAGGACTATCTAATCTATCTATAAGATTATTTTTTAAGAACTAGTATAATGAGCGCTTTTAATATGTTCATGCAGCCTATTAAATAATTTCACTGCTTGGTATCTAAAACTGTGTACGATGTCAAATTGTATGGATGAACGAAATATTTCGTTTCCTAGTTTGAAGGTATCGTATGTTCGTAATGATTTGATATAATATGGAAAAAGTCAATACATTCCAGATTTCGTACCACGACTGAGAGTTCCCTGACCATTTCAGTATAATGCTTTTCAGTAATTAATTAATATTGAGTCGCAGCCAGTACCCAGGCAGCCAGACACAATTAGGTTTTCGATTATGTCTGGCATTTCAACAATAAAAAGGTTAAGGTTACACTATTTATTTTACCGCAGCTTTAAATGTAATCATTGCATATAAGACAATAAAACTAACTAGTCAGGAAAAATCTAAACAACAAACTGCAAATATCACAAGCATTCGCCGCCTCCGAGTACCAGAAGGTCACTTAAACCACAGCATCAAACGCGCTCAAATATGAAAATATTTTATTAATAGATCAGTGAATTAATTAAAGCTTAACTTTCCTACTCCACAGTTTATGATGCTGTTCCTCCGGAAATGCTTTACCAACAACTCAATGCTTGCCACCAAACTATCCAACTAGTTAATCCCCAACAAAGTCTACTTCGCAACCCGTTGTTGCCACACAGTTGTTCAGTTAATTCCGTAATAAACAAACTTTCTAATTATTTTATAAAACACTAGCAGTTACCCGCGGTTTCGTTCGAGAGCCTCATTCCGCGTAGGGATTAAAAAGTCCCATTCATCTTTTTATCTGTCACATAAATTACACCGGTGCTACATTTTAGTGTATCGGTTTCGACTTATTATGGAGCTCGTTAGTGAAACATTAAAACATGAAGCTTACTACCGAATTTCTGCAGACTATACGGAACAAGGAAGTTGCTTCTATTGCTTTTTACATAAGTTTGTTGGTACGTTGGAGCTTACTCTTACCTAGGTTAGAGTTTTGCGGTTGAGCAAATAAATATTGGTTTATTCTTGTTTAAGTATTTAATGTAGCAACACGAAGCTTAGAATTATGTCTGGAATATGGCTATAGGTTCGTTCCGTACTACGGATGTATTTAAAGCTACGATCAATTAAGGAAATCAGTGGCATCCTGCAACGCACATTGATGGAGCTGACAGAATTAGACCTCTTAATAGTTGATAATATATGAATAAAGAAAGTTACAGTGCGTCACTATCACTGCATATTATAAAACAAAGTCTACCGACGCGTATGTCTGTCTGTTCGCATAAATAAACACAAAACTACTGAACGGACTTTGATGCGGTTTTTCCTCAACAAACAGAGTGATTCATGAGGAAGTTATATTCTATTCTATCACATATACACAACACCATCTAGCCCAAAGTAAGCAGAGCTTGTACTATGGGTACTAGACAATGGATAAACATACATATATACCTTTTTTTGTAAATACATACGTTTTATACATAGAAACACCCAGCTCAAGACAAACATCCAAGTTCATGCCCACAAATGTTTGACTTGTGCGGGAATCGAACCCGCGACCTCAGGCGTGGCAGTCGGTTACACTAACCACTACGCCATCGATTTTTGTTAAGATTGTACAATCCGTGCGAAGCCTGGGCGGATCGCTAGTTTTGAATAATGAATGTCAATTAGGTTTTTGATTAAAATATCATAATATAATCGAGAAGGTAGACTACAGAGGTATTTTCCTAGATATTGCTCTAATCCAAGCGCCTGACCATGTAAGTAGATACCTCTGGTCTACAGAAGAGCAAATAAATTTTGTATGTTCCTGGGCTGAAAAAGGTTGCCGCGCTCATTAAGGATGAGCAAATCAGCAAGGGAACCATACCCATTATGCTGACAACGAATCCTCTTTTAACATATTGAGTCGCAGCGGCACACCTGCAGCCAGACACCATAGCTTTTAAAGCATATATCTGGCATTCCACAAATTTACTTTAATACACTTGGCAACACACTCATGACCTCTGATATTAGAAGCATGTTGTATGCTTGTTAGTCAAAACAAATATTCTTATGATAAAGAAACGCAAGGAAATAACAATAATATCGATACCATTCTAGTAACAAAAGCTTTACTTCTCACCTCAAAATCTTAGAATTAAAATTTTCCAACGCCCGTGACACCTATGAAATTTAATGCTCTATGTATCGGTTGGATCTCATTATTTCGTAGCCTCGTCTATATATGTTTTCAAAACATTGTTATATAAAGCAAGAATATTTAGAATCAAAGGCGAAACCGTTATCAACTTAAAGGTGAGACGGCTTTTAATTTTATTAAAATACTGCTAGCTATTAACCGCGACTTTTACGGCGACGGCCGCGTAGCATATGTTTTCGCGGTAAGTACTCTAATTTTCCTAAAATGAAAGTACTTACTCCTTATAATATCAGCTATCTGCCAGTGAAAGTTCCAACAAAATCAGTCTAGCCGTTTCAGAGATTAGCCGGAACAAACAGACAGACAAAAACTTTAAAAATAGTTTTTTTTATATAATTACTGTTTATAATACTTACATATGCATTTAGTAAAAAGCTGTTATTTTGACATTACAAACAGCCACTTTATTTTATTTTATTTATATAGATAACTAGTGATCTGTGGTAAAAAAAAATATTGTTCTTGTTAAGCCTTCCTCATTGCTTGTCCAAAACTACTAAATATTTATCGCCACCATATTCGACACCATAATAATTAGACTACTTATTAAAGTGTTGTTTTCATTAGCCTATTGGTATGTCCAACTACTGAACAAATGTGTTACGGTAAGATTTTCAAATGGCTTTGTACTTTGCTATCCCTTGCCAGTCTCGTTCAAAAGCGTCTAAGTCATCCCACTATTTCAGTTCAGGTTTTCAACTTCGCCATCGACTGTCATACATATCTATATAAATATTACTATTTTGCTTTTATAAAAAAGAACTAACGCACTAGGAATAAATCCTGTGTCGTGGAGGACTTTACAAACAGTCAAATAACGGAGACAAAGACCACCTAGACTCTGAACAACCATTTATGGAACACGCAAAGTTTTGTCCCGTGTAGGATTTGAACCCACAACACTCGACGCAGTAGTAGTGGCGAGGCGACCACTTAAACCACTACGCCATCCGTACAGTGCTATATTTTTAAGCCTTAGGTGGAAAGATGAAGCAGCGATAGCTCAGTGGGGAGACCAACAGACTGCAATGCAGAGGGCCTTGGGTTCGAACCCACGTCACGCACCTCTGAGTTTCGGAAGCTATATGACTTTTCAAAATCATGTGTGTATTGATTGACAATTATCTCCTGCTCCGTGCCTCGGAGAGCACGTTAAGCCGTCTCGTCGTTCCCGACTGCCATGAACATCTATGGCAGTCGTTATTGGGAAGTCAGTGCCCTCTAATATCCTGACACTGGTCTAGCCTTAGGGTATCGTTAGCCTTCGGGTTGCGGAGGTCAGATGGCAGTCGCTCTGTGTAAAAACTGATATCCAGTCAAATTCGGTTAGACTAGGAAGCCGACCCCAAGTGACTTAGGAATAATAAAGGCTAGGGAGAAGAATAGATGGAAAGATATTATGAGCATTATTTCAACATTATAAAACTGTGTTTTTAGTAAGCACACAATAAATACCTGTCCAAAATTAATCTGCTAAACTTAAATAGAGCGTTACCCTCAAACTTTCATTCTTTGTTATAAAAATTGTTTAATAGTTTATTAATTGAATAAAGTTTGCTCGCTTTCTTTGACAACCAATGTCAAACTTAATAAAATGATTACAACGCTATTCAGAAGTTAACTGATGAACAACAAAATAATTACGAAAGATATAGCTACAATATTTTACTTTTAAACGACTTATTGATACGAAATATCAAATAGTGCCTGCTGTTTCGCTCGGAAGCAATGCTTTTTCTGGAAAAGGTACCTTTTATCCTTTTCTGTACCCTGACACACGTTGTCAGGGGTACAGAATAGGATATGCGAAATTTAATGATGATCGGTCGAGTAGTTCGGGCATGATCGCGTAAAAAAAACAAATGAACTTAGCGTACCTTTTATTCAGAAAAAAATACTGTACTGAACATTTTCTTTTGCTTTATAAGTCGTAATTGTAATAACTACTAAATTATTTATTAGAATACAAAACAAATTCGGAACACAATAGAACGGTTTATAATAGATGTGGTAAATTAACCTGCGAACTTGTAAAATCTAGTTCAGCATATGTACATATGTATAAGAAAACAGACCTTCAACGCTGATTTACAAGATAAACCGTTAACATATTTTATTACAGATAAAAACCATTCTTAACTACCTAAATGGACCCTTGTCCCTTGCACTAGTGCCCTTGCACTAGGTATACTAAAAACCCCTTGGCCCAGTGCTGGTTGCCGGCGACTTTACACGGGGGTTATCCGGTCGATGGCGCTTTACGGCGCACTGGTATGGGCGGACTCCCTGACCGCTCAGTGCAGGACTCTCTTGCGGAGGCCGCAGAGAGTCATAGCGGTCAGGGTAATACGTGGATACCGCACGGTGTCGGCCGACGCAGCTTGCTCTTTGGCCGGAACACCCCCGTGGGATTTGGAGGCTGAGGTGCTCGCCGAAGTATATACAATGAGTGAGGCGGTTCGGGAGGAGACGGGTTGTCGTCCCCTCCTGACAGAGATTGAATGCGCGCGCAATCGAGCCCATCAGGGCATGATTTTAAAGTGGAAGGCGCGGCTGGAGGCGCCCGTGGCTGGTTTTAGAACCGTTGGGGCTCTCCAGCCGGTATTGGAGCGGTGGGCAGGGCGGCAGCATGGGACCCTTTCCTTCCGGCTAGTGCAGGTGCTGTCAGGGCACGGTTGCTTTGGCAAATACCTGCACACGGTCGCTAGGAGGGAACCGAGTCCCGTCTGCCACCACTGCAACTGTGAGGAGGACACGGCGCAGCACACGCTCGAGCAATGTCCTGCTTGGGCGGTGCAGCGCCGTGAACTCATTGAGGTTGTGGGTGAAGATCTCTCGCTGCCGGCCGTGATCAAAGCCATGGTCGACAGCGAGAGGAAGTGGGCAGCGGTTGCGTCCTTCTGCGAGGACGTTATTTCGCAGAAGGAGGCGGCGGAGCGGATCCGTGAAGAAAGTATCCTTGCGGATCCGAGCCGTCGCCGGCGAACCGGGCGGTGCAGGCGCGCTTTCGCGCGCCTAATGCCGCCATAATGAAGGCCGCGGGCGGGAGAACGGGGATCTCCCGCCCGCCAGCCATTGAGTCGGTCCGACGCCCTATGTAGTGCCGGGGCGTCACCGAGGAGTTGTAGACTGCTGGTTGGGTCGCTGAGGTAGTAACTTTTGCCAGCGGCCCATCCACTACACAAGGCAGCGAGCGTGCACACCGTGGGGTTTTGGTCCGTAGGCCCGAAATACGGGAGAGCCGGACATAACCCTCTCACCTCCCCTTGTGGCGAGAGGGTATGCATTAGGCGCATTTCCCCACGTAAAAAAAAAAAGCTATACTAAAAACAACTCCTTAAGGCGGCTTAAGAATTGCACGATTTCAGTTTAGCTAAAATTTGACGAAGCAAATAGTTAAAAAGACTATCATAAATCTATTAAGTCACTCCGGCACACCGTTGGCCAGGCACAACAGATTTTTAATTATGTCTGGTATACTATGACTTGACAAAACAAAATGAAACTACTTTACACGGATTTTATCGCGGTATATCGTACAAAACATTATTTCCAACTATTTAAATTTAGACTGTCATCGAAAGAGCAACCGCAACGGTTTCTTTTTAGCAGCCCTATGCATTTTCTGCTATGCCAGCAATTAAATATTTTTATTACTGCTTGAAATTAAGCTTCTCTTTTCTTTCCAGATATTACCTTCAAAGACAATGCGATCACACAGCTGATGCTAGTCGCGCATCTATAGGGGATGCGCGGAGCGAGCGGTTCCATCGACCAATGAGAGAGCAGCGCGAGAGCATGGATGGGCCGTAGGATGCGCCTCACTCCGGCGCCTTTATACCTATTCCTTCTGATCTGCACCAGCGGCTATGCTTTTATACCCGGCGTTGATGGTGAGACTTACCTTCCTAATATAGGTATATTTTTATATTTTGTTAAACCATTTATTCTGATTGACCAGTTATTTTTATGTGCGTGTTTGGAATAGGTAACTAAATAATTCAGAAAACATAGATTCAACATTAAAGAAAATAAGACGAAATTCCCTTTGGAAGGATATATTCTTATACGAAATATGCACACCATGAATACTTGAAACCGTATGATTCTAGTTTTCTAGTAAATCCTGTAGACATACAAAAATTAATACTTATCTCTCTAAAGAAGTATTATTATTGGAGTAGAGATACTACAGTAAACCTCAGAATCTATCACTTGTACAGTGATACCGTGTGTATACGAACGGTATACTTGGGTACACGATACTAGATGGTCGCTAGATATATTTTTCTTATACATAGGTACATGAAAAACGGTCACCGAAGCTGACTGCATAGCAGATTTTATAGTAATTTATATATATGCGTAAACACACTAGTTGTTCTATTTCCAAGTCCGATGGGATAAATGAAAAGCTAACAAGGCAGGAGAGAGACAGGCACAGGACTAACGACGTTACGTGCTTTCCGAGGTACGAAGATAAACATCGCCAATTTCCTAAATCTGGGTTGCTACTGAAATACTACAAGCATTTATGTATATTATTCGATGCCATTCTAACTAATATTGTAAATGTGACTATAAGTTTGCTTGTTTCTTACGCCTCAATTACTCGACCAATTGCCATGAAATTTGTATACACGTTGTCAAGGGTACAGAAAAGGACCAGAAAAGTACTGCTCCTTAGTGATGGAAATTTATCAACAATATCTTTTATTAACGCAAGCGAAACCACGGGCATAATCTAGTGCTCCATAATTGTATACATAACTCACTAAATCACCAAAGCATTTAAATTTACGATAATAAGGCATGAAGCTACATACTTTAAACAAATATGGATTCTCATCTAGTTATATATTTGGGTAGTAGTATCTTCAGTGCGTCAAACATAGGAATGTTCCTTTGTCAGTTGTCGGTCTTACGCCTTACCTGCATAATATTCTCGCATCAAATTATATTCAAATCACAATGGCTACACATGATCCCGAAATAACCAACATACCTTTGTTGTAGGTCCCGTATCCAACGTGCAGGCTTTAGAGGGTGGTAACGTGACGTTGCTGTGTGATTCTATCCCGGATTCCGCCGACGATGAGTTCATGATCCTCGTCTGGTATAAGAACAACCTGCCTATCTACAGGTAAGAGAAATTGTCTTATTTTGGTTTTTAATAGCGACCCTCCCTAGCTTCGCATGAGTAGTACAAAATCTTAACAAATTATACACCTAAACCTTCCTCATGATTCACTCTGTCTATTGGTGAAAACCGCATAAAAATCCGTTCAGTAGTTTTCGAGTTTATCGCAAACAGACAGACAGACTCGGCGGGGGAGTTTATTTTATAATATGTAGTGATTCAGTATGTACAAATACAGACAACAGATTAGCATAAGACAAATAATGGTCTTAATAGTACACAATGAGTAAATCGGACATCCAGTCACATTTGTACTCAACATTTGAAAAATATAGTACGTACGTGTAAGTTTTCATTAGCTTAAACTGTTAATTTTGTTAAATAAACTAATACTTAAGAGTTTGAAAATAACAGAATACATGATAAATTAAAAAACAAAAGTATACAATACTGGGTACACTAATAAAATCTCAGTTTTTTTGTAGTGGAACAGAAAAGATTTGAATGTGCTAAATTTGTCGTGTTTGAGAACAAATAGAATTATAGTTTTTACACATTCTGTACAGAGGGTTATTCTGAGATACATTGTTGTTGCTTGAAGGAACACGAAACGATTGTGAAATACGCACAGATCGCGTTAGTATTTTAATGTATAAATTTTGAAGAAAAAGTTTACTGTGATTTGTTTTATAAATAAATAAATACTGTCCATTGAACAATTTACGCTTTTATGTAGGGTGCACAAATTGCTCATCCATCTTCTACTTTTTAAAGTTGACAAAGAAAATTTGTGAATGCGGTCAACATACTTCAGTATTTTACGCCTTAACCCGTATTTTATGACTATATGTTCCTACTTACACGGCTGGCGCCATTTCGCTGCAGATAAATAATTGTGGCTATATAATTGTGTAGACTGCCTCAGCGGCGTAGCGGGATTAAGTATGTCTGCTGCTTTCGCATGAGGTCTCGAGCTCGATTTCTGAGTCTAGCTGCTTTGTCGGATTTTCTGTCAATTTTTTTTTATTAGCAGCAGTGTCTGAGGTCAGATCTCAAAGGAGGTTAACCTAATTACGTGGCATGTAAAACTATAGATGAGGAAATCTGGATGTAAAATATCTTTGACGACAGCTTCGACGACAATATGCTTAAAACTACCCTAATGTGTGTATGTATTAGCTATCGTCTAAATTGCCGCAACCAGTAACCGGAAAATGCCTGAACAATTCTATTGAACCAGAAATTAAATGCACTTTAAACTTAATAAATTAAATAACATTAATTTTATGAATGTAATAAATTGAAAAGGATTTTCGCTGGCTTATAGTTTAACGCATAAAGTAACTCGAAACCAAACACATTGAACAAGCATTCTGTCTGGGCGCCGGCTGCCGAATATTAGTCAAGAGATTAAAAACATATTTAAGTCAAACACACACAACCAACGAAATACCAATACTAAACTAAGAATAACACTAACACTAAACAGAAGCATTAACCCACATAAGTGCGAATAATGATATTATTTTAAACTGTTTAAGTAATAACAAATACTACTGCTTTAGTAACACGTCGGCCTAATTGCATATAGTGGAAACACCAGCGCAAGTCGACGAATTTGACGCCCGAGGGGTCCATGATTAGATGCATGGACCGGGATATTGTAATCTTTGTATTGAGCTAGTAGCAGTACTTTTTAGTTTTCATCATACTTTGCAATAGAAATATAGTCGGCCTCGATGAGGTCGCGTGTTCGATTCCCGCACAAGTCAAGCATTTGTATGCATGAACATGGATGTTTGTCTTGGGCTGGGTGTTTCTATGTGTAATATGTATGTATTTACAGTATTAAAGTATGTTTACCCATTGTCTAGACCCATAGTACAAGCTCTGCTTAGTTTGGACTAGATGGTGTTAAGTGTATGTGATAAAATATATAAAAAGAAAATTACCAATTATTTTAGAAATTGCAACATTTGCATGTATTACATCCAAGCCTAGACTCATGCCCCGAAGGGGTAAACAGAGTAATGTGTCCCATGTAATAGAAGAAAAGCTAGCATATATCTAGATGACACTGTTGTCATCAAATTAGATATAATATGCTAGCTTTTATATAGGTTCAGATAATATTCTGACTGAAAATTAAATAACATTTCTTCCAACCGAGAATCGAAACCGAGCCCTCACGATTGCATACGCGCAATACAAACCACGAGACATACAATTAATTTTTTTAATGCTTCTTTATTTTTAAAAGACAAAAGGTCTTTACAAACATTCAAACAACGGATACAAAGACAACCAGACTCGTAACAACCATATGCGGATCACACAAATTTTTGTCCCGTGTGGGATACGAACCCACAACACTCGGCGCAGCGGCAGTGGCGAGGCGACCACTTAAACCACTGCGCCATTCGTGCAATCACTGCAGTGTTTTCTCGTATCGTACATAGTTTATCTTGTTTTGTTTTAACATAGCAATTGTAATATAAACTGAATTGTTATTCATACGTATTAGCATTTTCAAGCATTCGCCTCGCTGCTGTGTTTTAGGTTCGAATCCTGTACGAGTCAATTATAAAGATAGATACATGATCTACAAGTGTTTGTTCTGAGTGTGTGTGCACTTTATATCTGTTAACCATATATATGTAATATCGCCTGAAGCACCGTGTATCACCAAAAACCAAAGGTTATACAAAAAGGTACGCGCTCTGATTCTGTAAAAAATATAACCGGAAAAAGCACTAAATACTAATAATAATAATAATCACGAGACCCGTGATGGTGAAACCAGCGCCGCACCACTCGACACCCCTAGCCGCTCGCACCGGTGTTGCCCTGTGCTGCTGGCTTGTATGCCTACCGTGGCTATTCAGGGGGCCCATCTAGACAGTAGGCGAGTCACCGTCTGTCGATTCGATTGATGCTATTAGAGTATTCAGGGCAGACGGCGTTTTATCATCCATAGTCACCAATATACCAGTCCATCAAACACCCATACCCATAGCCCATATATTAGAATCCATACGTAGCAATAGTCCTACGCCTGCTGCGGCTAGTGCCGCTGTAGGTGTACCATCCCACCTTTGATTAAAACTTTCGAAGGGCCTCTTCACGTTGGACCCATGTCTCCGTGTAAGCTTCCCAAAGGGCCGGGGATTTTCCTAACGTATTAGGAATATACCCGTGAAAGAGAAACAAATAATAATTAGATATCTTTAATAAATAATAATAATAATAAATTTTTACTCAATAAATAAATAAAAGTCTTTACAAAACACATAACAGGCTACTTATTGTATTAAATTCACATTAAAACTATATTTAATCTAAAGGAAAACATTTTACAATTAAAAAATTGGACAAAAGTCTTATTTATACGGTCTGTTTTTACATTGTATTACCTGAACTAGGTCAGAGACCTGTGTTTCAGGCTGTTTCTAATATTACATGGTTATTCTATTGTTAATAAAGTAAGGGTCTACAAAAAACATTTAACATTTATACATGTACTGCAAACATATATAGGTAGTTAAGTATAACTACATTTAAAATATTTATAAACAATAACAATTATAAATAAAAATTGCTTAAACAAAAATAAATTATTTTACAACTACTAGCAAATTCTCTGTATCTGAATACGTAAGCGTTTTTAGGTACTTTGTTAAAACTATGTGACATTGATTATGATTAATGCTATATATATCTGATAATTTATTTAGTTTATTGTATAGAAAAGGCCCTAAGAATAAGAAAAATTTCTTCATGTAAGCATGCTTAGTTTGGACGCTTTCACAAACTAAGTCTTTCCTTCTTTTGTTCGTAGGAAAGAAAGGTAGTAGCGTATGTTGTTTTAGGATAGTGTGCAGGATACATAGTTGAAGGACAGTTAAAATGTTAGTGGATTGGTATAGTTCATAGGTAGGGAAGATGAAAGGGCGGAATGTGTTACCAAGGTAATAATTGAATCAAGAAAACACAAACAACTAAACCAGTTCTATGTATATACTATGACTGCACGAATGGCGTAGTGGTTTAAGAGGTCGCCTCGCCACTGCCATTGCGCAGAGTGCTTTCGAATCCCACACGGGGCAAAAATTTGTGTGATCCAATATTGGTTGTTCCAGGTCTGGATGACCTTTGTGTCCGTTGCTTGATTGTTTGTAAAGGCTCCCTTGAAACAGGAATTATTCCAAGAGTGGGAGTTGTACATTTATTATTTACAGCTCTGCTTAGTTTGGGCTAGATGGTGTAGTGTATGTGATAGAACATTATTATTATTTAGAAAAAGAAAGCTTACCACATACCAGTGCATTAACCTCTCAACCAACGCTACCTTGACCTTTTGAACTTTCCAAAAGGTCAAATATAGATATTCACGGTCTGTCATTGAACAAATTCAGGAAAACCATTTTAGACGTGCAGGAACATAACGATGGCGCATAGTTTGTCATGATTTGTTGTATTGTTTCATTAAACTTTGCTGTATTTTTTGCTTTTGTGTTTTGTATCTTTTTTTGTTTTTAATTTTTTATTGTTGCTTGAACTTTATTATGTGTTAGTATACAACTAGGAACAGATTGTTGTCTTAACGTGATTGCTGTGTATACCTGTAATAGGCAAGCATGTCAGAACTGATTCATTATTGTAACAATAATTATGTAGATGTAACATGTAATGCTGTTGGTGTACCAACGAATAAATAAATAAATAAATAAACGCTAGAACGCCGGCATCCGTGCAACTAGACTATTTAAAACGTAAATGTTGTTATGATAGTCCTCTTTTGTTTGAATAGCTTTTATGTATTTTGGTATTTTTGATAACTGGATTGGTTGAGAGGTTAACAGAACGATAAAACAATAAACAGCTACACTTACTGTCAACAGCTTCGAGATCCCCAACAAACAATGGTCGGAGCCGTCGTTCAACACCAGCGCCCGGATGATGGCCGACATCCGGGCCCAGCCCACATCCGTTACCATTACCGACCTCTCGGAAGACGACGAGGCCCTGTATCACTGCAGGGTCGACTTCAGACTCTCCCCTACCCGGAATTTGGGCATCAACGTCTCTATTATAGGTAAGTTGATTGGAGACTTTGGCCTTGTTTGTCGATTAAGAAAATCATGAGAGACTTAAAATAGATTAAGTTTTAGTTTACTTAATACTTAATTTAAAAAATTTGGAAATAGATAGTTTTAATAATTTAAAAGCATACATACAAGTAAAGTTTAACAGTAGTAGTATATTAGTTTCAAAATTATATAATCACTAGCTTTTGCGCGCGGCTCCGCCCGCGTGGTACCTACATCAATAAAAAGTAGCCTATGTCCTTCCCCAAGTTTTAAACTATATCTGTACCAAATTTCATCTAAATTGGTTGAGTGGTTTAGCCGTGAAAAAGTAACAGACAGACATACAGACAGATAGACAGAGTTACTTTCGAATTTATAATATTAAGTAAGGAAGTAAGGATTAGTAAGGAAGTAAGGATAGTGTTTTAAAATAAAATCCGTATAAAGTAATTTAATTTCCATGAATAACATTCACATAAACGTAAGGCGATATTATTCAAATTACTGGGCATTTTTTTTGGAATGCAGGCATGCCGCAATTCTTGTATCGCGCCGAGTATTGCATGTTTGATTCCCAAAAGTGGCAAGAAATTTAGTAGCTTCGTAACTGAGTGTTCTATGCTCTTTGAATACGTATAAGTATCACGTCAATTGTAAAAATATTGAAGAAATCACTATGAGAAATCACTACTAATATCATGTAAAAAAAAAATTGTTACCATATTATATACTTATACTTAACATACAACGTCACCAGTAAAATAGTATAAGTCTATAGTAGTAACTGTTTTTTTGAGTGAGACTGTATAGAAACAATGTACTATGCACAATATCTTATGGTATAACAGGATCTCCATATGCTTCTCACCTAATCCATCTGTTTAAGACACCGTCATAAGCCATTTATAATGTAGCCTTAAGTTTTTTTAAATGCTCTTTCGCGCTTATTTTTTCTGAAGGGGTAGTCAGATGTATTTACGTCTCACTATTTATTTCTTAAATTATTGGAGCGAGTCTATTGCAATACACCAGACACATTTCAAGAATTCAGCCTAGTTTTAATAATGTCCTAGCAGAAAAACCTAATAACGCTGCATGATCCGGAATCAAATATAGAACCACATGATCGACTAAAAAGCTTAAAATATGTGTTATGTTACTGCTTAGATATTATATGCTTTCAAAATTAATTACTTCCTTCTATTTATTATCACAGGTAGCCATGTCGCTTCATTATCGACAAATGATAATGACATGTTTATTAAGCAGTAGACTACTTAATCAACTGTTTTATTCAATACACTGGAGATTAATTTGTCGGATCGGCTATCCGGATATAATATTTAAGAAAATTAAAGTCTAAAATTCCCACCAAACAAATACTATTATTGAACTGGTTTGTATTATATTAGAGTTTGAGTAATAGAGCCTTGCCAATTCAGCAGGAATGAGCCGGCACAACCAAGGCAATAAAACACTCTCGCAGAATATTAGTATCTATTGTTGGGTTTTGTTCAGTGATGAATCGGAGGCCCATTAATTCCCTCAGTCTCTTTCTTCCCTTTCTTCTTGTACTCTCTTTACCCCGACCCCTCATAAAGACTTCGGTAACTGGTTACCAGCTGACCGTTTGCTTGTTTGCGAACTATGTGGTTTGCAGTAGGCAGCAGCTTAGTTGTATTATCTGTATCTATATTTGCTAAAATGTTTGAAAGAGTAATGTATAACTGCATTTAACTCTATTTCGAGAAACTAAACATATTGGTACAAGAGCAGTATGGTTTTAGAAAAATTAAAATAATAATAAAAAGAAAACATTAAAATATGGCTGCGTTACCATTATACAATAATTTTTTGATTAACAAGTTAATAGTTGCATCTAAACTAGATTGACTATTTGACTGTGGTATATACTACATTTATATAATACTAAATGTATACGTAAAATCAGTGACCGCTGCCGAAAGCTGCCTGTACTAAGATAGGATCAGATTGGAAGGTCTGGATGAGAGTCATTGAATGGATTACGCAATGCATTCTGTAGCCTCGGCTCAGGCGGATGACAAAATGAATTGGAATCATTTTATAGATACTGCCCGTATCACGTAAAGCTTACGATTTTGGGGTACAGGACAAATATATAAAGAACTCTAATATCCTAATCCTAACTAATATTATAAAAGCGAAAATGAGTTTGTTTGTTTGTTACATTTTCACGCCTAAACCACTGAACCGATAATTTTGAAATTTTGCATATACGTTGTCAGGTGTACAGAAACAGACATAGGCTACCTTTCACCCCGAAAAAAATTACTGTTCCCGAGGAAAAGAACAATAACATTCTTATGATAAATAGATGGCGCCACGTGTCTTTCGAATCATGATTGAATTATATTATTACAAGCAGAGTACAACCCGAATTGATTGTCAAATTCTAAATTAACACGAGCGAAACCGCGGGCAAAAGCTAGTATTTATATAATAAAGCTGAAGAGGTTGTTTATTTTTTTGTATGAAAGCGCTAATCTGGTATTACAAATTGAATTTGGAAGTTATTTTTGCATGTGATAGGCCAATTCTTGTAGAAGGTTATAGTCTATATAAAATTACGCTAGGAGCCACAAGAGCTGAGCAGTAACCAATACCGTGGCTTAAACCATGAATGACAGCAAGTCAAAAAATGTCTTGAAATAGATCTACATATTTCAGGAGCTCACCACCTACCTTCAACTCCATACATAAAAGATCTACCGTCGTATCAAAACGTAATGGTTCTGCATAATCCTTTTTTATATTTTTATATTGGCTACTTCTATACCAGCTGTGCCCTGCGGTTAACTCTGTTTAAATAACGTTTATGATAACTGCGCTAGTTTTAAGATATGTATTATATTTATGGAAAGAAATGTATGAAGCGAAGTTCTGTTGAGTTTTCAGTTGTAAGTCTTGTAATTAGTGCAACTTAGCGTTAGCGTCATTTAAGCGAGTACCTATCTCAGAGTAACAAAGTACTAAACTATATTTAGGCAACATGGCCAGTTAGTACTAAAAGTTTTACCAGATTATATTGCAGTTTCGCGAACACAGTTACAAAATAACAAAATACCGAAATATTATATTCTGTCGTAGATATGCTCCCCAAAAGACATTAAAGGAAGGTAGGTGCTATGTTGAAATTTAATATGCAAATGACTTAGTATTACCCTTCTACTATTTGAATAATCAATCTTTGAAGAAGGTTTCTCTGAAATAAAAGGTGTAATTACACCAATGCACAAAAAAACAATCAAAGTACCCTAATCTAAGTCACCCTAGCAAATACCGCCTTATTGCTTTTTCGCCAACTACGGTTAAAATCTTTGAAGATGCTAGGGTAAAATTTTCGAAGATGATAAAAGCAAAAATTAAGGGAATATTGAAGAGCCATGCATTCTTATTGCAGACGATATCTCTCTACTATTTTCATGTGAAAATAAAGTATATGTTAATGAAAAGATAAATACTACCCTAGATTAAACTATAAACTAGCTGCATTGACATAATTATTCTTAATGGTATTTCTTAAGAACTAAAATTATAACATTCCACCCACATTAAAATACACCACTGCAAATAAATTCCTTTTACAATACACTAATATTGATACCGTGGAAGAATTAACTTTGCTAGATTTAGCCATTGACTCAAATATAAATTGAAAATCACATACCTACACGACAATTTTATAAACCCATAATGTAAAGAAAAACATAATTCAGCCTATTTCCTAATTATGTCATAATTATTTACGTATAAATTTATTAAAGTTGTTGAAAGCCTTGTTACGTAAGAACTAATGCTAAACCCTCTCCTGACAATATAATCTCGTACAAAAATACCAAGATTAATACGCAAAGAAACAAAGCTTTTAACTAATAAATGCCACAACAGCTTAAACACAACAGCTATTTATATTTAGAATTGTTATTCCTAGTCTGTAGTTCTTTGTGGTAAAGAAATACTCTTTACCACAAAGAACTACAGACTAGGAATAACAATTCTAAATATAAATAAATACATTTAACTTCTATTCGTTTATAAATTCCTATCTCCTACTTTGCTGTGCTCGACAGGGTCCATAGTCAACTGTTTAATTATTTAAGTTTACTATCTAACTCTACATTGCGAAATGCAAACAAAATATTGAGTATTGAGCTTATTAAAGAATTATTTATTTTGGATCAAGCATTTTAGTAAGCTAAATCGTACGTTGGACGTCACCACTAAAGCGGTAAAAACATGAAACTGTTAATGCCATGTGGTGATTGTTGTAGATTGGATGGACAGGCAGATTGTATGACGTTGCATGATGGCTTATTGATCGTTTCTCTTTATCCTAGTTATTACTATTGTACTGTGGGTTCTGTGTCTAAAAAATACAATAGTTATTATTGTGGTACTTTTCACGGCCAGCTCGCTTTTAGAAGATCCCTGGCCTATTGGAGGATTGGCGATTATCATATAATGATATCGAGGTACATCGATCGCCTTTGATCTTGCATTCTACATGCAAGATAAAAAGCAAGAGCCTCCAAATTGAATGTCTTGTGTCAAGTTTTTAATGTCCTTTGCTCTTGATACTAAGTAGGATCAGCAACGTTTTTGATATTAAATTTAAAATACGTATGCTGATAAATTAATTTTAAATTGATACTGTTTGGTATTTTTATTGTGTTGTCACCTATCATGTGATATAAAAACTTAACTAATATTTTAATTCGTAAGAGCTTATACCATTTCCAAATTTAAAAAGCCGCGTATAGAGTGTACCCATAAAGTTCAAGGCTATATTGAAGGAACCTTGAACCTTTGGAGCGTTAAAATTCCATTCATGTTTAGTGTCATTTAATGGGAGAACCTGATTTTTTATGTCAGAGAAAATAATATACAAGTATGTATATAAAAAGCGTGTAACATTAAGGTGTGGAATAAAGGACGTATAGTGAGCCACATAAATAAGGCAAAGGCCAGCAGCCATAGAAACGTCTAATGGTTTTTATGTAAAAATTCTTTAACTAATCGATGTCACGGTCTTCGAATTTTTCTATAATTAACCATCGCGTCGTACTGCGCATCTAACTGATGAAACATATCTATTAACTGATTTGCCAAAAAATCCGTGTGATCAATGAATAAAATCTGTTTCAAAATCATCATCATACTATCAAAGTTTTGTTAAAGTTTCTCAAACCGATTTCTCAAAATTGTTGACACCATATAGCGATCCTCCCGCCGTCCTTCCTCGTCGTCGTGCACCTTGTTCGGTCTGTTCCTGGTCTTCGAAGATTGGATCCAGTTTCATGGAAACGCTGGAGTACTCGCTGAACCGTATAAAGAGTCACACTAACAGTTCTCGCTGTATTTCGCTGACTGTGGCCATCTTCAAGCATTGTCAGGATCCTGATACATTCTTCAGGGGTTAACGACATGATGACTTCAGAATAATAAAATTTATAAGGCAGAGACACCATATTTATAACTTTTTATTGTAAAACTAAAACAATTGATTTGAATTTTTTGGTACTAAATTCAAAAACGCCCATTATTTTACAATTTCAGTTTTTTATACAATTATCAAAAATAAATAAAAAGGCTTTATATATTATTTTATGTAACATTAAATATTCTTTAATTTAGTCTTTATTTCATAAAGCTAGGTCAGTTACTTTTGAAGATATTGAAGATTTTCTAACCGACCCTTTTTCTTTGCGGTCCATTGTAGTATGAATTTTTAAGTTTTCACTTTCTAGAGATACGTAGATTTTTATAAATTTCAATAAAGAACAAAAATAACTATTTTAGTTGTGATTACTATTTTAATAATGAGTAGGTATACTACGACTAAATTTGCCAGTAACAGTTGCCACAGTATAATATAAATATTTCGGATCTTCATACTCTATATACTGTTACTAGATGTTCCCGCGGTTTCACCCGCGTTTATCGTTACTGCGCCGCCCCCGTGGCTCGTAGCGTGATGTTATATAGCCTATAGCCTTCCTCGATAAATAGGCTATCCAACACTAAAAGAATTTTTCAAATCGAACCAGTAGTAATCACGCAGAATAAACCAGGAGAAACATCGTTTGTACTATGTCTGTAATGGGTAATTATTTTGCTGCGATGTTATTTTAAAACTGCTATATCTCCTAAGATATTCATTGAAATCGAATGATGTAAAGGGCAATTTTATTTTAAATTAAATACTTGTGATGAATAACGTATTTATTTGGATAAGGATTAATATCATGTTTATAAAAATACCTTCGCAAATAATGCATTATTTTAGAATAAATTTCGTTAGCATAAAAATGGTTATAGTGAGCCAACCTTAAAAGATAGACATATGCTGTCGCGGACTGCGAAACTTTAACTGTTTACGCAGCGCACGCAGCGGAAGCTCTTAAAAGGAAAAAATTCTCTCCGATTTTGAAACATTCTTCATTGGTGCTCCGCTCCTATTGATCTTAGCGTGATGATATATAGCCTATAGCCTTCCTCGATAAATGGGCTATCTAACACTGAAAGAATTTTTCAAATCGGGCCAGTAGTTCCTGAGATTAGCGCGTTCAAGTAAACAAACAAACAAACAAACAAACAAACTCTTCAGCTTTATAATATTAGTATAGATAAAATATATGTATAGTAGCTACGCAAAAGTAATATATTTCTGTTAGGTGGATGTTTTTTTTATTCTGTTACACAATAGCCTAGCGCCATATTTGAACACAATGCAACGCACCTTTTTTATTAACTATTTCCATAAAATGCTATACCTTTTTGAAATCAGCCATATTTGCAAAACCTAAGCCAAAAACAAATTCAAACGGAAAAAAAACGTTGTAAACAATATAACAATACTTTTATCTGTATTATATCCCTTTTTTACTCAATATGCGCGCCATATCGCTTTGCTTGTATAATTCATTATATTGTATTATGAATTAAGGCACGACCGATTTTAATATTATAATCTACCAAATAAAATAACAGTTTGTATCAACGACCCGTAAACTTAATCTGTTGGTAGGTACTATCAGAAACCAATAACAGCTTCTTATTTATTTATTTCCAACCTTTAAATGAATAAATTCCTAGTGATATTATCATAATATGAAAAAATATCGGCGCGCGAAATCTAAACACAAAGTGCCATAGACACAGCAATAAAAAAACTGATCTATGTCATAAAATATGTTAATCGGCTATCAATTACAATATTAGTATCATTCACATAAGGATTTTATATTAAATTTATATTAAGTTGATATTTGAGATCAACAACTTGTGTTTTTTTGTGGGTTACAAGTCAGCAGCCCATGCGTTGTTTTCTTGGTATCATAGAAGCAATCAATGCCGTTTGCTTTGCAATTTAACTACTGCCTACTATAAATCACATAGGTGGCAAACATTAGCGATTGAGAAGAGTAGCCGTGAGTTTCTTGCCTCCGTCTTCTAATCTCTATTCTTGAAACAGGCTTTTTTCAATGCAATATTCTAGTAAAAAATAAAAGAAAATATTTTATTTTTATTTTTACTAGATTTTGTCCACGGTTTTACTTGCGTTAATGTTGATTTTGTCAATTAATTTCTAGGTATACTTTTAGTTATTTAAATTTAAATTTATGGGTTTTTCAAAAATTGTTTGTATTTTAGAGTTTTGTTAATATAATTATTTGACATGAATAATTTAAAAAATGTGATTAAGCTACCCTATAGAGCAAAAACGCACATTAGATATCTATATATTAATACGTGAAGCAAAAACTTTGTATCCCTTTTTACGAAAATTGCGCGGACGGAGGAGTATGAAATTTGGCACAGTTAAAGTTTATATGCAGAAGCATGGGCGAATCCTAATATTTTTATAAAATATGCATTAGAAATACATAAAATTAATGGGAAAACACTACACGCACACAACCATGCATTTGACACACGCAGTCGAAGCGCGTAACTATGGTTACATAATATATCAATATATAATCACAATAATATCAGCAATATCTTAGAGGCAAACTTTGGTAGAATTTCGAGCACTAGGTGATCGCTAGTACATATAACTACATATGTAGTTTCGCGTTAACGTACTGTATATACTAAACTAGCTGACCCGCGCAACTTCGTCTGCTTCACATAAGAGAATTTTTCCCGTTTGTACAACATTTTTCATTTATGCTCTGCTCCTATTGGTCGTAGCATAATGTTATATAGCCTATAGCCTTTCTCAATGAATGGGCTATCGAACACTGAAAGAATTTTTCAATTCGAACTAGTAGTTCCTGATATTAGCGCTTTAAACCAAACAAATAAACAAACAAATTCTTCAGCTTTATAATATTAGTATAGATACTTCCATTTACTAACAACCTTGTAGATACCTAACCACAATTTCATAGCCTTTGAAACTAATGAACTGATCCCTAAAAAAATCAAAGAGAAACGGCCAAAGAGTCTTAATTGGAGAACGGGGTCTGACACAAACCGGGTTTAATAACTCCAGGCCGTGAAGAAGTTTTGGGGCGGGTAAAAAAGGCTTAAAGGCCCATCTACATAAGTTTCTTAAAGCAAGTATATATCATCATCTTTCTTATCGGAAAAACAGGTATACTTGCTACACTTTTTTGAAGCGAAAACTTCTTTAGCGGCGTTGAACACTTTTTTTTGTGATGGGTAAAAAATGTTAAACTCGCGTCAGGACACATGAACTGATCAAAAATTCGTAAGACGGAGGGAGAATTGTCATGTTTATGTACGATAACGCAATAAATGAATATTGTATTTTATCACATAAATGATAGTACTTTTATACTGATAATTAAAGCATTTCGTGCAAAATTATACCCTAACCATTCCAAAATATCAAAAATGCACAACGTTAATATTCAAGTTTTCACTTCTGCCGGCACTCCCGGAGTGCAACCCGTTTATTTGAAGTGAAAACTTCTTTAGCGGCGTTGTGCACTTTTTTTGTGATGGGTAAAAAATGTTAAACTCGCGTCAGGACACGTGACCTGATCGAAAATTCGTAAGACGGAGGGAGAATTGTCATGTTTGTGTACGATACCGCAATAAATGAATATTGTATTTTACCACATAAATGATAGTACTTTTATACTGATAAATAAAGCAATTCGTGCAAAATTATTCCCTAACCATTCCAAAATATCAAAAATGCACAACGTTAATATTCAAGTTTTCACTTCTGCCGGCACTCCCGGAGTGCAACCCGTTGATTTTTTAACAAGGCAACTGCCGTGCTTTGTATAAATCCTGTATCACAAGGAGCTTTACAAACATTCAAACAATGGACACAAAGAACATCCAAAGCCGGAACAACCATTTGTGGATCACACAAATTTTTGTCCCGTGTGGGATTCGAACCCACAACACTTGAAGTAATAGATACTCACTTCGTGTAAACGGGCTTTAAGTCAAAGTAGTTTTAGGGAGCCGTTCCAGTTATTATAAAAACTGAATTATTGTACAATTAATTTAATGTCCATCAGTCTAACTTTCTATCCTTCAGACCCTTGTCCGCTAACTGCTTGTACGGTTTACGTACACTTATAGCGTTTACTTTTGCTGATTTCGCGAATCGGTCGATTGTTTTCCGTCGCCATAATTAATTTAATTCAGTGTGAACTTCAACTACTTAACGAACGTACGCACATATGTGAGAATCACTCTATATCATCTTATTTACGTAACTGGTTGATAATAAACTTTGCTATACTGTGAGTAGAGGTTTCTCTTACCAGCACACTCCAAACTATCAGCAGTGTACAGTTTACTACACTACACTGTACACTGCTAACAATATTTCTATGCTCCATACAGGGTTTAGGGGACGGTGTATCGAAAAGTGTTACAAATCTTTTTACTATAGGCACTTATCTCGACGCAAACCTCAATTCATAATCAAAACGCAAAATTACAATCACACGGGGAGTGACTTATACGCACCGCGCTAGTGTATACCTGATTTTATAAACTGTTGACTTCACGTGTGATTCAATTACATTGCTAGATTTTAGTGGGGTTGTATAAAAATGTTAAACTGCAGAAATATCGAGCTTTTCCATGAACAAAATTCCTTCGATTTTGAACTCAGCATAATGATCTAAATAAACTAATTCAGTTTTCGATACGCTATCCCTTTCACGAAGTATAATTTATTGCGTCTGCTGTGTATTCTTTTGCAAGAACTTTGTGGTTATATCAAAATATTTTGCTAATTATAAGGGTAGTTTTACTCTACGCGAACCGATCACCATCGGCTTAGTTCTTGCTCGGCTCAGCGTGTAATGTACGTTTGCCTTTATTTGATAGTTATAAAAATATTTGTTTTTGGAGAGATACAAATATTGATGTAATACTTAGACTTCTTCAGCTCTCTCATTACATTCTTAGAATGTACCTAAAACTGATAAGCCATAAAGTATTTAAAAAATAAGAAACAAAAATAGTAAGTCAATTCTGATAATCAAATATGTTTAAAAATAGAGTACCGATCTAGTCTAATGAACGTCAAATATAAACTAAACTGCATTTCACACATGCTTCTGCTCGCGATTTTGTACGCGTGGAATTTGGAAGTGAACGTAAACAACATGCAAGAAACTGATCTCCACACATAAAACTGGACTCCTAGTCGGCGTATCAATATAAAACATACAACAGTTTTTAGATTTGGGCTGTTGGAGGCCAACTGTAAAAACCGCTTTCAAATTGCGTAAAATATGTACAAACATGAATAGTTTTTGCGTAAAATGTGTACAAACACTGGCAGACAAAAATTCTAATATTTTACTTGACTTCTATAGCTCTAATAAGGACATCTCAAATATTTTTCTTAAATATCGCCTATGTACGGTTATACCTAAGTTCATAATTGTGTGATTTGACGTTTATTTAAATAAGTGGAATACCATTTGAGATATCTATGCCACTTGAGATTATATCAGCAGTGTATTTTAAACAGTTTTTATTACAAGAATCGGCTCTCTACTTACAAATAACTAATCTATTTTGGATCATACAGAATTTTTAAATTTTTACCAATTTTCCCATCTGGAACTCTCTTTTATACAGGTTTTTGAAAATAAATAAGTTCCAAATATAAAAATATAGTGTAACGATCATCAAAGTTGTCGGATTCCAAAACATAATTAAAGATTTCTCAGAATCATAATTTATTATGCCTACAAATTCTTCGGCTAGCCATATATGGCAACTTGCCGTAATTTAATCCATCTAATAAGTTTTAATTGATACACGTGTCGTCCGTCATGGACATACCAATCACATGTTCATATTGATCGTAATTATAAAGCGGAATCTGTTCTGTTTGTTTGGAATCCAAACTAGGTACCTAGTTTCATAATCTTATGAATAATGGATTGCAGAAAACCTTCAATATTATAAATATTATAAAGACTCCATATATTTTTTTAATTGCCTGTATCTAGCAACTTGGTACATACGTAACTGTGTATGTACATGCATCTTGAAAAATGCCTACCTATGAGATTGTTATTACGTCTCTATCGTTGAAGGAGTAGGCATGGATATACTACACCCATATTTCGCAAACTATATTAATTTTGGTCCCACGTTATAGGCAGTGTGCTAACTTGGGGATCAAACCGAGACCTCATGCACAACAATCGCATACACTGCCCCTGCGCCACAGAGGCCGTTATCTAAATGTAATTTTATAAATTACTTTCACGTTCAAGTGTTATTACTGAACTAAAATAATGAATGAGTATTGACTATTTATTTTTCTTGGTTTTATCATAAATAGAATATTATGCTACTTTTTTTCGAACAAGTCTTTACTCTTGACATTGGCGTGGACTATGGTCGGTATGCGACATCCATTAATTGTATCACAGTATCCACTATACACTCTGTCTCTACTCTCTACTGCACAGAATAATATAATACTAGTCAATTTTCTAAGTCGAACTCCAAACTATTTCTAAAATACACAACCAAAACCGTTGGGTTTTTTACGTGACACCGCAAAAAATTGATAGACCAACAAAATATCTAAAAGCCTTTTGAGAAAAGGAAGCCAATTGTTGTAATAAAAAGTGTGCAAAATTAAGTTCTAATCTAGTCATAAATATCACAAATAGTTTTATCCTAAAATAACATACAGGTCAGATGAGAACATGAATTGGATTTCAGTTCACATTTAACGTTTTATTGGGCTAGATCAGAACTTTATTTTGAACCTACCTATTACTAGAATTGATCTTTTGCTTCATTGTAAAATTTTTCATAAGCGCCTTTTGTCTCACTGCCAGGCGAAGGTCTCCCTACTCTCCATCCATCTGTACTATTTAATTTTTCATAAGCGCCTTTTGTCTCACTGCCAGGCGAAGGTCTCCCTACTCTCCATCCATCTGTACTATTTAATTTTTCATAAGCGCCTTTTGTCTCACTGCCAGGCGAAGGTCTCCCTACTCTCCATCCATCTGTACTATTTAATTTTTCATAAGCGCCTTTTGTCTCACTGCCAGGCGAAGGTCTCCCTACTCTCCATCCATCTGTACTATTTAATTTTTCATAAGCGCCTTTTGTCTCACTGCCAGGTGAAGGTCTCCCTGCTCTCCATCCATCTGTACTATTTAATTTTTCATAAGCGCCTTTTGTCTCACTGCCAGGCGAAGGTCTCCCTACTCTCCATCCATCTGTACTATTTAATTTTACCTTCTTCAGTTGGCGTTAGCATTAAGCAATTTGTTATCACCGAAACATGGCGTCTTAAACCCGGTTCAGTTTTAGCTACGGGCAGTTAATGATTACCATATTTTTCACAGAATATTTGTCAAAAATTACCAGTACGTACTTACAACGTTTCTTGATATAAGAACCTTAAGGATACATCAAATTACTACATGAAACAATTTGTGTTATCAAAATATCTATCGTAATTCCAAACTCTGTTGTTCAACAGTTTTGATACTTACAGGGATTATTCATTGATCTAACAACCTTGCGAGAAACTCCATGAAACCAGCTTATAATATTATACAAATTAACAAAACATCACAAACACGGATTATCAACACGTTAATTTATTTATACAAACTTGCTATTAAAGTGATTCATTAATCACCTGTGTCGCTTTAATAAATCTTTAAGGATCAAATAAAAACGGGGGCTCTGTCTCCCCTAACATATGTATGTTGCCACAGTAAAAAATACTTGAAAAGTAAAGTAATCATTTACCCAACGACGTGTTCTCACCAAACGAAGCCGAAAATTGAATACATGTCCTTTGTTTCCCTATACCTTACATAGAGGTTTTATTACGACAAAGATTTATTTTTATACATATCCACCCCAGGCTTGTTCAATATTTGAAGGCGTAGCTGTAGTACTGAAGGTGTCGTTACTGTTCGCGTTGAATTTGATTTGGACTCGTAAAAACATTTGAGTGAGGCTAAAAACGAGATTCCTTTTTTAAATTCTTTATTGTTTATTAATTTAATATAACGGACTGATATACCTATATAAGGACGTCATTCAGTGTTTTTTTATTTGAACATATACAATATTGGAGAGTCATCATGAGGATTACACAAAAACAATGGAGAGTAAGTATGTCTAAACTAAAATGAAAAGAAAATCGCCGTGCTAGGAATAGTTCCTGTATCATGAACGATTTCAAATCTTCAAACACATGAACACAAAATCACCTAGACGCGGTGAAACTATTTGCGAATTACATTGATTTTTGTTCTTGTAGTGATTGAACCCACAACACAATGATCCGAGCACTTAAACCACTGCACCAACCGTGTATGCCACCATCAAACAAACATTTAGGACTACTTGCTATTCACGATTTTGCTGACATTTTAAGTTCACCAAACTTTATCAAATATCAATATGGAATAGCCGCTCCCGCTACACAGAAAAACACAGCCAAGCCAAAAACCATGTGCTAGTCTTACGGTAACTAGAATTTTCCGAGCTTCTGAAAACGTGCTGTGAGTAAAGCATCATTACTAGTCTTGGTCCCTTGCGACAACGATTCGATTTACCAAATATTATCTTATTGTACGATTAGTCAGTTAGATGTTTCTTCTTAGCATAACATATCTAAAAACAGGCTTGTACATGTCACAAGGCGCTAGCGCAAGCAACATGCGCAAGTTAACCATACATCGTGCTTGCATCTTGCATCGTTCTTTAGCATGACACGTATAACCCACGTCGCATACAAGAGCCATAAGTCCAAGCCAATGCATTAAAAATACGCCCGTATACCAAGAACGGAATTTAACCTATGTCTTTGGAAAACAGTTTTTAAAACAAAAACACCGACTATCATTGAAGCTCACATTAAAACGACGTGTTATATGAAAGAGACAGATGTTTATTTCCACGCATTCCTTTGCTACGGATCTCGTATGATGAATGAATGTTTCATCCGAACATTAGGAAAAACTTTGTTCTAAGTTAAATCTCTTTTGATAACGTGCAGGGATATCATCCGTCTAGATTCCAGATGTCCTAGTTTTAAATTGTTAGAGACTTACTCGTATGTGTTTTAAATATGCACCGTAAATTCATGATAGAGAGTAATGAATAAAAGTTTAATAGACTTGTAGGTAGGTCATCTTACTATGAAATGTATGTTAAAGTTTGGGAAAATGTTTGAATATTTGTTACTGGACGCGTAAACGGCTAAACGGATTTGGATAAAACTTAGCTCACTGATAGACCATGTCTTCGACAAACACAAATGGTCCTTATTATCCCGTTTTTCGTACTCATGGAATTGACGCGACTAAAGTCGCGGGCAAAACTATTATGATTATAATATCTCAGCATATTATCCACGGCTGGTGCAATGGTTTGAATAGTAGTAATGATACCAAAGCTAATTCCATGTGACTGTGTTCTATTTGTGACATGTGTACTTTATATTATAAAAGTATGCAAAGTAAACTTTTACTAAACAACATTTTAATATTCAAGGATTAACATTATACCTACGTTGCTTATACGTTATTAAATGTTAACAACGATCCATTTTGATTAATGTCCCTGATATACTCTACTAGTGATGTACGCCTTATTAACCTGTGAAATCTTGAAATGCTAGTCATAATTAAAAACCAATTGTATGTAGCCTCCGGTCTGCCGCCGCTGCGACTCATTGACTCACCTAAAACATCACTACCAAAATTTGGAATTGATACACCTCTTAGACAGAGGTGTTTCAAACCATTAGAATGCCGATTTATCGAAGTGAGCCTTTGTAGATGACAAAGTACTGAATAGATCAATGACAATTTAAATACAAGGAAATGACGTCACAACAATATCAAATTCTAATTGTTATGAAACATGTACCGTTGCCAAGGGATAATAGGCAAATTTATGGATTGTTCGTTTATATTAATTATACATTGAATTTGAGTGGAGCATAGAAATCCCTCGTCGTTGCCTAAGATAAGAAAGAAATCTATACTAATATTATAAAGCTGAAGAGTTTGTTTGTTTGTTTATTTGTTTGTTTGTTTGTTTGCTTGAACGCGCTAATCTCAGGAACTACTGGTCCGATTTGAAAAATTCTTTCAGTGTTAGATAGCCCATTTATCGAGGAAGGCTATAGGCTATATATCATCACGCTAAGATCGAAAGGAGCGGAGCACCAATGAAGAATGTTTCAAAATCGGAGGGCTTTTTTTCTTTTTGAGAGCTTCTGCTGCGTGCGCTGCGTAAATAGTTCAAGTCTCGCAAAAATCATGTATGAGAGAATTGTTCCCCGTAAAAAGTTCTAAAAAAAAGTCCGGGACAGCATATGTCTATCTTTTAAGGTTGGCTCACTATAATCTTTTTTATGCTAACCAAATTTGTTCTAAAATAATGCATTATTTGCGAAGGTATTTTTATAAACATGATATTAATCCTTATCCAAATAAATATGTTATTCATCACAAGTATTTGATTTAAAACAAAATTTCCCTTTACATCATTCGATTTCAATGAATATCTTAGGAGATATCGCAGTTTTAAAATAACATCGCGGCAAAATAAATACCCATTACAGACTTACAAATTATGATGTTTGTCCTGGTTTATTTTGCATGATTTTAAATTAGCACTGTAGGTATATTTATAAAATTTTGTTCAATGGTTCTTATGTGGTTCGTGGATTTAACAAAGAAAGTTTCAGCTCCTTTAAAATTGTATTATAGGTGCCTACGACCCACTCTCTCTCTTATGTGACGCAGACGAAGTTGCGCGGGTCAGCTATCTATACTAATATTATAAAGCTGAAGAGTTTGTTTGTTTGTTGGTTTGAACGCGCTAATCTCAGGAACTACCGGTTCGATATATATAACATCACGCTACGACCCACGGGAGCGGCGCAGTAACGATAAACGCGGGTGAAACCGCGGGAACATCTAGTAGATAAATATTTTTAAGTTTATCACAGTGTAATCATCATCATCATCTCAGCCGAAAGACATCCTCTGCTGTACATGGGCCTATCCCAAGGTTTTCCACACAGACCGGTCTTGGGCCACCCGCATCCAACCACATCCTGGGACCCTTACCAGGTCGTCGGTTCACCTTGTGGGCTTACCCCTACTGCGTCTTCCGGTGCGTGGCCGCCTTCAGAACGTTTCTGTCCCAACGGCCGTCGGTTCTGTACATAGTTTAATGCATCTGGAAGGCATAGTATTCAAGTAAATCAGAAAGTAGATACCTATTAAGTTGAATTGGCATCTGCAATACATAGTATTCATGTAGTTCAGAAAATTAAATCAAGCATGTGTCTCGATGTTTCATAACATATCGACAAAATAACCAGCTATAAAATAGCTGGTAAACTGCAGTAAACCCATACCGTACATGAGGGTGATTCGTAACCTCTAGTAAGGGAGTCCTAATTCTTGACTTCCGCTTGTTCAAAATTACACGATAAATAGATAGAAGAAACAGCGCTCGAAATAGGTAATAAGGTATATACCTTCATATTGTAGATTATATTTAGCTATTACCTATTTCGAGCGTTGTTCCTTTTAAGTAGATAGTACAACGTTAACATTTCGTCAGATACGATTTTCTTTCTCGAAAATACAAAATACATTTGGTTTGTTTGCTCACGTATTTTCATTCATGCATAAAATATGAATTTCATATTCGCCTAGTGATGCTTGCGTGTACCTATTGCAAAGAGATATTAAGACAGCGCTAGTTTAATAATCGGAAGGGTGTGTATATATGTACGTAGTATATATGTATAAATACAGCATTATTTAAAATGGTATACAGCTTGCCTTGTTGGTTTCGCGGTTTACGATTGTGGATATAATATCAGCTCTGTTTATGAACTCTCTTCTAAGTATGATAAGGGTTAGACTATATTCTACCACGCTACTCCAAAGCGGGTTGGTTGACTTCACATATCTTCGAGAGCATTATGGAGATCCCTCAGATATGCAGGTTAGACCTATATATAGGTTTTTAATTAGGTATGTCTGACATTTCAAGACTTGACAGGGTAAGCATGATGACGACGCAAATGACACTTCGTAGTTATAATTACCCAATAATATATATAATATCGGATGTTGATGTTTATAAACTGTCGCACTGCTGGGCACGGAGCTATTTTCAATGCGAGAAGGATTCAGCCATCCATCACGCTGTCTCAGTCCAGATTCATATAACTTCGAGAACATTATGGAGATCCTTTAGATATGCAGATTTTCTTACAATGCTTTTATACATCGTTATAGCGAGCGATAATTAACTATTTAATACGCACATAACTCTTAGAAGTCCCATGAGCTCTTACTTGAGATCTCAGCGTGGTAGTCGAACGGTCTCTTAACTATTGGTCGCAAATTTTATCTGCGTAGCTTAATATTAATATGGCGTTCAATTGTATATAATGCGGTCAACGAAAATAACGGCACGCGTCGAACTGTTTACGCGGACGAAAATGCGGAGAAAAACTAACAGCCGTATCATCCCAATTCGATATTTCAACAACCTTAAACAAGTTCAACCACCAGATACATTAGTTGTGTTTATAAGAAAAGCTTTCAAAGACATCTGTGGCGCGTTTGATATGCACAAAGGGATCAAACCATCCAATAATACAAACGTAATGTTTGTACGTTACGAGTGAGTGTAAAAAGAGAATCAAAACAGCATTCGGCTTCTCACCTGCGTTATCTTACGATGTGACAACAATAAAGTAGATTCTAATGCTTTTTACGAGTTGTAGTAATATAAATGTATTGTAATATTCAAGGATCGTAATGTAGTAGTCAGCGACTTCTGTAGACGAACGTCGGATATGTAAAACTATATTTCTAGTTATAATGCTATAAATATGAATATATTTAATTTTCTTTGCCAATATTTTTGTATGTATATTAGCTGAAGATGCCGTAATACTTATTCCATTGTCGTTGAATATAAATATTTAGATTTTGGTAAACTTACAGCTATTGACAATGTGTAATACTAACATTAGAATAGTATTAGTAAGTCAATTACAAGTTTTCACTACTAGAAGCATAATTATTATAAAACTAGTGAAACAATAGTCAACTGTACGCTTGCAAAATACTTCTATGTTAATCAGAAAGCATTGCTTAAATAAAAATAGATATGACCAATATTCGGTTTCTCACCTGCGTTATCTCGCTGGGTAACAACAATAAAATAGAATTTCAGTTAAACATTCAAATGTTTTTCACATATTTTAGTACTAACAAAATTGTACGATAATATTATTTAAAGGCCGTAATAAAATATTCAACGAGATTAATAGCTGAATATTGAAAATTATTTCTAATACTACATTCTGAATAAAGAATGAGACAGATCCCTTTTTCGCATGATAGAACAATTTAAATTTTGCAAATATTTATCAACATAATATTAAGTCGCATACATAAAATATTATTTTTATGTCAGAATTCTCAATATTCTTTTCATATTATAAAATATATGTATCCTTTGCATAGCGTGTGTGTGAACTTAAAAATGGAGCCAACACACACTGTCCATTATATTTAATTTTCTCAGGAATGTAATTTATTGTTCTGTTTTTGCTTTTCGGGTATTTCCCTAGAAAGTTAGGTAAATACTCGGCCCTTTGGGAGACTTACACGTAGACATCGATCTACGGTGCGAAGGCCTACCGAGATACTAGCCGCGGCAGATTTAGAAGTCTATTTTTATATATGGCATCTAATAAATCTTTCAGATCTGTAGGATTGGGTGTTTGACGGGATGGTATAGTATAATGGACCATTGATAAAGAAACTTGCCTGCCAAATAAACTGTCCCAGAACAAAGTCGGCATAGCAGACGGTGACTCGCCAGCTTGGGAGATGGCATGAATGATGAATAGCCTATTATTATTTGAGTTGTTTGAATATGCTACAAAACCTAAGTTTGTAGCATCCTACGGGTTGCAGTTTTTGATAGCAAACGTTCCTCGTATATCGTCGATGCTTGGCGTAATCGACGCTAACCTATTACCAAGCGTATTGCTTGCATCCACGTTTATATGTATTTATGCATAGTATATATGTATGTATATAAAATCAAAGTATAATATCCAGGGAATACCTTTATATCAAACTGTGACAGTTATTGACGAGCTGCAAAATAATAAATAACTTCTTTTTAATTTTTGTCGGTCTTAGCTCTTTGACAAAAAGCTTGCTTCTTGCAATAAAAAAATAACTTAAAACTATGTAACAATAATGTTAATAGAACTATTATATTTCACTAAATACATTAATAATAATATTATAATAATAATATTATTATTAATATATATTTTATTGACGCCGTTTTATCATCCATAGTTACCAATATACCAGACCATCAAACACCCATACCCATAGCCCTTATATTAGATTCCATACGTAGCAATAGTCCTACGCCTGCTGCGGCTAGTGCCGCTGTATGTGTTCCATCCCACTTTTGATTAAAACTCTCGAAGGGCCTCTTCACGTTGGACCCATGTCTCCGTGTAAGCCTCCCAAAGGGCCGGGTATTTTCCTAACGTATTAGGAATATACCCGTGAAAGAGAAACAAATAATAATAATAATATTGATCGATACTGCACGAATGACAGTGACTGCCCGAATAGTGGTTAAGTGATTGCTCCACAACATTGTGGGCTCGATCTCCATATGGAACAGAAAATTGTGCCGAATCTTAGTGTTATTTGTATTTGTTGTTTAATTTATGCCTAGTACAGGAGTTGATTATAAAAAAACAACGAGTTGCACTCCGGGAGTGCCGGCAGAAGTGAAAACTTAAATATTAACGTTGTGCATTTTTGATATTTTGGACTGGTTAGGGAATAATTTTGCACGAATTGCTTTAATTATCAGTATAAAAGTACTATCATTTATGTGGTAAAATACAATATTCATTTATTACGCTATCGTACACAAACATGATAATTCTCCCTCCGTCTTACGAATTTTCGATCAGGTCACGTGTCCTTACGTAAGTTTAACATTTTTTACTCATCACAAAAAAGTGCACAACGCCGCTAAAGAAGATTTCACTTCAGAAATCTACGAAATAAATATTACAGAAATCTACGACATCAAAAAGTTACAATATTACAGACGCCCAATATTTCCTATAGGCCTCTAAAAAGAGACCTACGTTAGAAAATAAAATTACTCTTTAAGTTTGAATGTTAATGTATTATTTCAGTGCTACCCAGCCCGCCGTTCTTCATGGACGAGATGAGCAACAAGGTGGTAGGCAAAGTAGGTCCCTACCACGACGGAGACACCTTACTACTGCGCTGTTTGGTTATAGGAGGTAAGGCACTTCACAAGCATTTACACCCTTAACCGTCTTCCAGCGATTGACGTAAAAAGCCAAATACTTAAACATCTGTCGCGCAAACTACTACGATACACAATAAAAACCTACGCCACCTAGTAGGTATAATAACAGGCCAGTGCTCACTCAACAAACACCTATTCAACAACGACATCACTAACAGCCCCTTATATAAAGGCTGCATGGAGACCAAGGAGACACCACCTCACGTGTTTCTACATTGTAAAAGCATGAACAACCAACGGGCGAGTCTAAACAGTCCAGAAACGATGAAGGAATTACTGTGGAACACCGGTCTCCTATTATCTTTCTAAACGGAGCTAAAGTAGTATGAGTAACCAAACAACTTATCGCGTCGGTCACTTACGCACAATGGCCCAATTGTAAGGCTAAGTGCGGATAACACACGTCCAACTAACTAACTATACCGAAACAAAGACCTAAACCACCCTACACGAATCCATACAACTCCATAGGCCAACTCTACTGCCACAAGTGTAGTAGGGCATTTAAGACCAAGTTCGGTCTAGCAAGCCATATAGCCATAAAAGAAAAGATCCATAATTGCTGATGCCGCCGTCATCGTAGAAGTACTCAGAAAACATATTACATATTACATATGTAATATGTTTTCTGAGTACTTCTACTCTAATTTTCTGTCTCCCGGCCCTCAGGATGCTGACGTGCCCGTTAGTACGTGGGACAGCTTGCCGATTCGAGAAGATCACTCTGATATTAGTTCGATTGAAATAGAGGAAGCCGAAGTGTTTAAACTACTTAAACAGGTCGACCTCAACAAATCTGCAGGCCCCGACAACATCCCACCAATTTTTATCTTTAACTGTGCCAAGTGTCTTTCTACTCCTATCTCGATTTTATTCAAGCGGTCTCTTACTGAAGGTGACATGCCTGTGATCTGGAAGTCAGCGTATATAAGTCCAATCCATAAAAAAGGTCCGAGGGACGTGGTGGAGAACTATAGACCGATCTCCAAGCTATGCGTATTCGCAAAAATACTAGAAAAAATTGTTTACAAGCAACTCTATGCGGCTATCAAACTTAGCTTCGGCGAATATCAGCACGGTTTCCTCAGTGGTCGTTCTACCACGTCGAACCTTATTGTTTCTAGTGATTATATATCGGAACATATGTCACAGCGGTTACAGGTGGACGTTGTATACACTGACTTTTGCAAATGTTTCGATCGGATAGATCATTCCATACTTAAGCAGAAACTGTTACACGCAGGTATACGGGGTAACCTGTATAGGTGGTTTTCGTCATATGTTGAGAACAGGAGCCAAGTCGTGGTTCTGAACGGTTATTCATCGACTAGGGCAATGTGTATTCCGTCAGGAGTTCCACAGGGGTCTTTGTTGGGTCCTCTTTTGTTCAATATTTTTATAAGCGATGTTATATCCTGCTTCCATACATCCAAAATATTGCTGTGCGCAGACGATATGAAGATACTGACTAAAATAGGCTCCAACGAAGACACCCTTCGCCTGCAAAGTGACCTAAACCGCTTTAAAACGTACTGTACTATTAACAAACTGGACTTGAATCTCTCCAAATGCTATGTTTGTTCCTTTACACGCAAGCCTAACCCAATAACTTATCATTACACGCTGTCGGGTACCGCAATAGCCAGAGTTAACTCTGTCAGGGACCTGGGAATAACATTCGACTCCAAACTACTATTTGATGCACACATTTCAAATATAATTAATAGAGCTAATAAAGCATTAGGTTTCATTTTGAGAATATCCAAGGATTTTAAAAATATCAAAACGATCAAAATTCTGTATTGTGCTTACGTCCGTAGTCACCTCGAATACGCTTCACAAGTGTAGAACCCCAACTACGAAATCTACATAACGCGCGTGGAAAGAGTTCAAAAGAAGTTCCTGAGGTACGTACAATTCCGGTCTGGCATATATTTGTCAGACTATTTCAGCCGATGTAGAAAATTCCACTTGCTGCCTCTACAAGAGCGAAGGAAACTAGCCGATATATCTCTGTTATTTAACATTATGAATGGGTCGACGGATGTCACCGAGTTGACGAATAAAATTGGTCTGCGTGTGCCATCTGCGCTGCTGCGAAGGCATAACCTTTTATATACCCTCGCCTGCCCGAGTACCTACAGGCAAAATTCATTTTTGATCAGGGCTTGTCGTTCGTTCAATTCAGCGTGCCGGAGAGTTGACATTGATATTTTTAACACCAGTGTCACCAAATTAAAAAAGACTATGTGCAATAACTTTTTCTCACATGCTTCCTAGAAATCGATTAGTAATGAGTGTGTGTATGTGTTTTCCTTTTTTTCCTTTTTTTATTATTTTTATTTTTTCCCTTTTTTTTGTAATTATTATGTGCTTATTTTGTCCTCCTACTTAAATAATTTATTTAAAATCAATATTGTTTTAGGTAGCCGTTTCACAATTTTTTTTTATAAAAATACTATAAGTGAAAACTTGTAATTGGCCATAGCTTAGTCAAAGATATACATACTTGTTAACTAGCTGTAAGTTTTCTAAATTCGAAAATAATATAAAAATAAAATAAAATATACACACCCTTAACTCATTGAATCGCAGCGACACAACGGAGGCCAAACACAATAGGTTATTATGTCTGGCATTCCAAGACTTGACAGGTTAAGCTTGATGACTGCGCAAGTGACAGATTACGTAGTCACAATTACCGAATGTCCCTCTGCTGGGCGTGATCCTGTTATTAGTATGAAAAGGATTAGGCCATCCATCATACTGGCTCAGTGCAGGTTCACATATCTTCGAGAACATTATGGAGAACTCTCAGATATGCAGATTTTTGGGCCATAGTTAACCACGCTGGTTCAGTGTAGATTGGCAGAGCTCACATATCTTCGAGAATATTATGGATGGATTTCCAGACATGCAGGTTTCCCTACAAAGCTTTACTTTGCCTGTGAAAACCAAGTTAATCTGCACATCATTTCGAAAAGTCAGAAGTGACTTGGGATCGAACTCCAGACCTCTGCGTGTCAATCCGTCTAGGCGATTGCTGCCGAATAAACGTAAATATAAAATTTATTCCAATACTTTGATTGTTTATTTTTACTAATCAATCAACAACTAGAGCATTCGAATAAATTTTATGTATACGTTTTTAGAAATGCTCTAAGGAAATAAATGCAGGCACAGTCAAACAATCACTGTCCTTTCGTCTGCCAACTGTCAGGTGTTAAACCTCGGACGGAACAAACTTAGTGTGACCCGCAAATAGATTTGTCGAAACAGTGACTCCCAGGATACCTACTGTTCTAAACTTTGTTATGTGTTAGAGATAACTGAAGCTGGTTATTTACGTACATACATAGTCATATACATATCATATTGTCTTTTGAGTGCGGCGCCGGCTCCGCGGTACTTACATCAATAAAAAGCCTATGTTCTGCCTTAGTTTTAAACTATATCTGTACCAAATTTCATCTAAATCCCTTTAGTGGTTTAGTCGTGAAGAGGTACAGACAGACAGAGTTAAAATTTATAATAGGTATTAGTAAGGATATATAGGCAGCATTAGATTTCACCCACATTGCGCTAGATACGTAATTTATAATTTATGTAGGTTGAGCTGATTGCCCTTTGCCGGGTACAGTTCTAAAACTCGTGCTACATCTGAGAAATTCAAACCAAACAAAAAGTCCAATAATATTTTGCCAGAATTAGTCTTCGAATCTGGGACCTCTATATTAGCTGCAAACCTAACGTAAGCACAAATTCCAGTAGACTATCGAAACAGATTTTTTTGTGTTTGTTAGTTGTTGGCATCAGATGGCCTTACTTTACGGGAACTATGGGTGAACGCAGAAGGCTTCCAACTCGTTAACGAAGCAGTCATCGGAATGTTTATTTATCCTTTTTATTTCTAGGTCGTCCTCCACCCCGCATCAGCTGGTACTCCGGCGATACTCTAGTGGATGCGTCAGATGGGGACAGTGATATTCCGACAGTGAGAGAAAACGAACTCTATCTTCCTCTCACCAGAGACAACGCTGCCGCCCTCTCTTGTAGGGCATCCAACACACACCTAGCGCCACCTGTAGTCGCTTCGCTGGAAATTGAGCTGTATCGTAAGTGGATTTTGATTGCTACATTACATAATCATGATCGCACGAATAGCAAAATGGTTTAAGTAGTCGCTCGCCGCTGTAACTGCGCCAAGGGAATTGACCCACACAACCAAAAAATGTTGTGGTCCACAAATAGTTTCCAGTTTGGGTGTTCTTAGTGTCCGTTGTTTAAAGGTTTGTAAAACTAATATAATATAATATAATATTCTACCACATACACACAACAAGCGATCGAGATAGATGGAAGTCGGAAGGCGAGGCCTTTGCTCAGCAGTGGGACGCCAATTAGGCTTATAATAATAATAATAATAATATTAATATTAACCACTCTGGGACAGTCGTTATCTCCTCATGAGACTAACGCGATACCGGGGGGCCACAGTACACTAGCTTTTAAACTACCACCTTCGCCTTGTGATATAAACAAAAAATGTATCACCAGGTTAAATAAAAGCGCACAAACCGCAGGGCAGCTTGTGACGAGCTGAATGTGAGTGGCGACACTGCGGTCCTGAATGCCCCAGAGAGTCGGTGAGGGCCTCGTCCCCAGCTTGACGTTACTGGTTGGCTGGGGTGGAACTTCAAGGGCGCCCGTACGACTCTCAACTCTGGCTTGCCTTGATCGGCCGGTCAGAGGGGGGCCGCTAGAGCTACATGCTTGGGGCGGAAGTGTCATTTTCAAGGGCATAACTACGGGGAAACTCGCTCCGGGTCTCCGTTTTCACGAGACCCGTGATGGTGAAACCGGCGCCGCACCGCTCGACACCCCTAGCCGCTCGCACCGATGTTGCCCTCTGCTGCTGGCTTGTATGCCTATAGTGGCTATTCAGGGGGCCCATCTAGTGAGTTGGCGAGTCACCGTATGTCCATTCGATTGATGCTATTAGAGTATTCAGGGCAGACGCCGTTTTATCAGCCATAGTTACCAATATACCAGTCCATCAAACACCCATACCCATGGCCCATATATTAGAATCCATACGTAGCAATAGTCCTCCGCCTACTGCGGCTAGTGCCGCTGTAGGTGTTCCATCCCACCTTTGATTAAAACTCTCGAACGGCCTCTTCACGTTCGACCAATGTCTCCGTGTAAGCCTCCAAAAGGGCCGGGTATTTTCCTAACGTATTAGGAACATACCCGTGAAAGAGAAACAAATATTAACCCCTCTAGGACAGTCGTTATCTCCTCATGAGACTAACGCGATACCGGAGGGCGTAGTACACTAGCTTTTAAACTACCACCTTCGCCCGGTGATATAAACAAAAAATGTATCACCAGGTTAAATAAAAGCGCACAAACCGCAGGGCAGCTTGTGGCGAGCTGAATATGAGTGGCGACACTGCGGTCCTGAATGCCTCAGAGAGTCGGTGAGGGCCTCGTCCCCAGCTTGCCGTTACTGGTTGGCTGGGGTCGAACTTCAAGAGCGCCCATAGGACTCTCAACTCTGGCTTGCCTTGATCGGCCGGTCAGAGAGGGGCCGCTAGAGCTACATGCTTGGGGGTGGAAGTGTCATTTTCAAGGGCATAACTACGGGGAAACCCGCTCCGGGTCTCCGTTTTCACGAGACCCGTGATGGTGAAACCGCCGCCGCACCGCTCGACACCCCTAGCCGCTCGCACCGATGCTGCCCTCTGCTGCTGGCTTGTATGCCTATAGTGGCTATTCAGGGGGCCCATCTAGTGAGTTGGCGAGTCACCGTATGTCCATTCGATTGATGCTATTAGAGTATTCAGGCCAGACGCCGTTTTATCAGCCATAGTTACCAATATACCAATCCATCAAACACCCATACCCATAGCCCATATATTAGAATCCATACGTAGCAATAATCCTATGCATGCTGCGGTACTGCCGCTGTAGGTGTTCCATCCCACCTTTGATTAAAACTCTCGAAGGGCCTCTTCACGTTGGACCCATGTCTCCGTGTAAGCCTTCCAAAGGGCCGGGTATTTTCCTAACGTATTAGGAACATACCCGTGAAAGAAAAACAAATAATAATAATACACACAACACCATCTAGCCCAAACTAAGCAGAGCTTGTACTATGGGTACTAGACAATGGATAAACATACATAAATACTTCTTTTTTTGTAAATACATACATATTATACATAGAAACACCCAGACCAAGACAAACATCCATGTACATGCACACAAATGTTTGACTTGTGCGGGAATCGAACCCGCGACCTCAGGCGTGGCAGTTGGTTACACTAACCACTACGCCATCGAGGCCGACAATCGACGCAACGACCCGCGACATGGAAATAATTTCTAGCGTGGAAATTATATTTAGGAACGAACAACAATCGCATTACTATGTGCTTTAAGCCATCAACTCAAACATTACCCATTGACTCCGAGTTTTGGTCTGTTACAACAATTTGTGTGATATACAAATAGTTATTCCAAGTTTGATTGCACTTTGTATCCCTTAGGTACTTTACATTCCATACTTTGTATATGAAAGCGAAATAGTATTCTTAAAAAAAATATGATATTTACTCAAAATCTCCGAAAACTAACTCCCTCCACACCATCTTCGTTAAGCTTTAACTTTAGATCCACACTTGATACTATAATCTTACAATAGCAAGACAGTCGGGAGATAAAATGGGTAATGTAATTACGTTGGAGGTCATGAAACTGTGGTTAACAGCCGGCTAAGTACAGTTTTATTAGCTACATGTTCACGTCCGAACACTGAATGACCGTAGCTCACGACAACGGCGAGTGTCAAGCTTCACACGGGCTCTCGCCACGTCATGTATAGGCAATCCAACTATAATTTTAACAAGCCTTTGCCTGCGGCTTTGCTTGGTCGGGGACAATACATATGTTTTCTGATTGAAACCCTGGGACTTTGTCCATCTCTGTACCCCTGACAACGTATATGCAAAATTACATGATGATCGGTCAAGTAGTTAAGGTCCAAAAGTGTAACAAACAAACAAACAAACGAAAGAACTCACATTCACATTTATAATTTTAAATAATAAACGGTAGTATGTTCGTGAAGATGTTTAGATGTACATATGTTATTTACACCAGATTTCTAAAAGGATCTTATCTTATCTTATGTGGGGGCCAGTCAGTGCAGACCGGCGACACTTCGACCCAGTGGGATCTTTTGTGTCGACACTCTCCCAATAACGACTGCCATAGATGTTCATGGCAACCGGGGCCAACGGCTTAACGTGCTCTCCGAGGCACGGAGCAGGCGATAATAGTCAATCAATACGCACATAATTTCGAAAAGTCATATAACTTCCGAAAGTCAGAGGTGCGCGACGTGGGTTCGAACCCGAGATCCTCTGCATTGCAGTCTGTTGGTCTCCCCACTGAGCTATCGCTGCTTTTCTAAAAGGATAGTTTCAAGTGATTTGATTGACCGTTGCTAATTCAATCAGGCCAGCAGTTGAAATAAAGCAAAAAATGTTAGTTACTAGCGTCTAGTTATATCACACTTTACATACAACTCTTATTACAGGTGTATTACCTAATACAATAATGTAGTTACCACTTACAACAATGAAAAATCACTTAATGATGCAGCATACGGATAGACCATGTCCTTTGTTTATTTTATTTTCGTGAAATGCTCCTGATTCCACTTGCCACAAGGGGAGGCGAGAGGGTAATGTCAAGCTCTCCTATGACTTCGGGCCTACCATGAACCACCGCTGTGTGCCAACTCGCTGCTTTGTATGGTGGGTGGATTGCTGGAACTGAAACTAAAAGTGAAGTGAACTGAAGTGTGGTCATTTTGACGAGCAAAACAAAAAAAAAAAAAAAAAACTACATCAGCGACCCACCCAGCAGTGCCCAATGCAGGCAAGGGGATAAACCATGTCCTAGATTAACACATAGGATAAAAGTTTTCTATGTGTTCATTCAGGACATGGTCTACATATACCGGGATAAAAATGTTATAATGTTAAGATATAATATTCTGGGTAGTACATATTTAACTGTTCCTCAATTTTTTGGCTTTGTTCCACCAAAAATACTAATTGCACACCAAAATATGCTTACTAGAATATTTTAAAGAGATCAAACTAAGTCGACGGAGCCTCGCTTCGCGTGGCTCCTATTTTTGGGTGGGTTTAAGAAGGAACCTAAGATAACCTAACCGTTCCGAGACGGAATGCAGTGATTTGAGGCGTATAGGTGCTCGTTATGATATATTTTAGTAAGCATATTTACTGTGCAATGAGTAGTTTTGTTGGTCATTATATTTAATCCTTAATATTCTTTTATCCCGGTTTGTGTTCCCGTGGCATTCAGAGGCGAGACGCATAAAAGCCTGTAGGTATAGGGTCGTCCACTATTTCGTGAGAACTATAACCATAGGTGGTGAAATGAGAATGTAATTCGATGCCTTTTACCTCTTCGAGGATATAGGTTTAAGACCATGGAATCTAGTATTTATAAATATTATGAGCATACTAATGTAGTTACATTTTTTACGAGCTTATACCGCAAAATCCCCTTCTGCAGCGGAAACGCGTCTATAGTTGTACTATGTTACAAACTTTAATAGGCTAAGGTAATCGCTTACCAGGCAGGTCTCATATCCGTTTCCTACCCGTAATCCTAAACAATATTATAAATTCGAATGTGATTTTGTTTGTTTGTTACGCTTTCACGCCTTACCTACTCGACCGATCCTCATAAAATTTTGCATACGCGTTATCAGGGGAACAGAAAAGGACATACGGTACCTTTCATCCAGAACAAAATACTGTTACTAACTGTTACTAATCTAACCTAACCTAAGCATTTTTTTTTTTTATTTTTTTTTTTTTTTTTTTTTTTTTTACGCTATCGAGTCTATAAAATCTAGTAGTCTATATAAAAAAGCTAGGGAAGCAAAACGGGACATTATTAAACAGTCAGCTATGTACTAAGTATCTCTTTGTTGATACAGTAGTTATCGTCTGTTGGCATTCTCATATTTTATTTGACTGAGAATCGATAACCGACATATCGATTTACAGACAGTTCAGTGCTCCAATTACGATCTTTCTAGAGCTTGTTTACGATTAGGCGTTGTTGACTTGAGCGAATTCTATGAGTCCATTTTCTAAAAGTATCTAGTAATATTATAAAACTGAAGAGTTTGTTTGTTTGGTTGAACGCGCTAATCTCAGGAACTACTAGTTCGAATTGAAAAATTCTTTTAGTGCCGGATAACCTATTTAACGAGGAAGGTTATAGGTTATATAACTTTTCGCTACGACCCACGGGGGCGGCACAATAACTATAAACGCAGGTGAAACCGCGGGCGCATCTAGTTTTTGATAACGTAAGCCGATTGAATGAAATGTTTTTTTATTGTCTTGTAACGTGAGATTGCACTTGTTTGCGATCCATTGTGATATCTTAGCTTCAATACTCGTGTCAGGCTAAGTGTTATTGAGTTTATTACGGATACTGAAATGTTCTTAATAGACCGCGAGACTTGACGCATTTAAGTAGAACGTGCAAAAAAAATACATTCATTCTTCTCAAAAAAGACAAGGTCCGCGTTAGATGTCATATTCTGTGCTTCGGAAGACCTTAAAAACAATTAACTCACACAAAGTAGATTTAGAACTATTATTTGTTGACTACACAAATAATTTTCCCGCATGGGATTCAAACGCACAGCAGTTGGCGAGGCGATGGTGCTGCGCCATCCGTCCACTAGTGATATGTGGATGTGTAACTAGGTACCATTTTATAGATATATCATAATATCAGCCCTGTATTGACCTGTCCCACTGCTCGGCAAAGGCCTCTTCTCAACGTAACAAGGGTTAGGCCACCACGCTGGCCTCTCAGACATGAATTGAACTCTCAGATATGCAGGTTTCCTTACGATATTGCGCTTCAACGAATAAGCAAGCGATAAAAAATTATGTAATAGGCATATAACAGAAAAGTCAGATATGCGCGCCTTCAGATTAAACTCGAGACCTCTGCATGGCAGTTCAACGGTTTCCCACTAGGCTATCGATAGTATGTACTAGAATAATATCTATGGTAATGTCAAAAATTATATTATTATTGTGGTTTAAAATTTTAATTTTATATTATGATTTTTATGTAAAAATTTAATGGAAATAATGAATTATTATTTGCTGTCTTTGGAATCAGGTCCTTTGAAATAAATAAATTATTATTATTATTTGGTCTCCATTAACACATTTTTTTCAGTGCCAGCTTACAACGTATCTATCCACTGGGTCCGCGGCACGATAGGAGATGCTCTGCGCGCCGGCTCGGTTGCGCTTGCGCAATGCACGGCGCGCGGCTCCTACCCGCAGCCTGAGCTGTCATGGTGGCTGGACCATAAGCACCTCACGCATCATAGTAATCAGGTATAATTCACCATATTAACTTATGTATGTTAACGTATAACTAAAGTAGTAATGCGAGCAATTGTATCCACTTAATATTCGAATACATTTAAAACATAGTAGGTATATGATTTTAATGTATTCGAATATTACTTGGATCCAATTGCACATAAATGTGCACGGTGTGTCCTTGAACGCACAAAGTATGTATCAGGTGTGATACAATATAGGTGTTAATCTAGCACATAGCCTATCTGTATGATAAATCCGTTTAAAGGTTTGCAGTTACACAGTAACAAACATCTAAATAGTAACAAGCTATCCTAACTAATATTAAAAAAGGTAAATCTGAATTTGGCTGTCATCCTCTCACGCCTTAACTCCTCGTCCGATCCGATCGATTGATACCTAAGTGTTAAAGCTGATATAGTTAAACGATTATCTTAAACTATTCACAGATGTATACCTAATATTATCCAGATAACATTAAACATTTAAAAGGTTCTACTCAAAAAATGAAAACACTATGTCTCACTCACAAATACATCCTTATATATATAATTCTTCTGTACGTGTGTTGACAGTGAACTCCTCCTAAACGGCTGGACCGATTTGAATGAAACTTTTTGTGTGTGTTCAAGTGGATTCGAGGATGGTTTAGATATGCTTTTTTTTCTCTTTTGTATAGGACAACGTCTGTCGTGACAGCTAATTTGTTATAAATAATGTGTGTGTCTGTGTTTGTTCAATCAACGTACCATAGTCATCAAAGTACCATAATCATTATTGAAAATTTGCGACAAACATATAAAAATTTACACCTTCCTAAGCATTTATACTATTTTCTACTCTTTCGTCCGTCAACAACCAATTAATGTAATGTTTAAAATCGATTAACATATAGAGAATAAAATGTTACTGAACCGATTTGTCTTAGCCTATTTACATACACATAACTACATAGATAATTATATTTAGTAAAATATAGCTAATACACACCACACAAAAACATAATATTTCGAAACTTCGGCAAATGTTCTTCTGTCTTCGAACATGCAAAACCGTGTAGATATTTGGATATCAAATGTGAACTTGATCTTGTTGAAGCAACGAAAACTTATATAGCAAAACCTAATTAAAATTCCTGTTAAGTGCTCGTTTCGATTCCATGTTGGATTAACTGTTATTAGATTTTCATGTTAAAACATTTTCCAAGACTGAAGTCTGAATTTGTTCATTAGAAAGGAATAAGGTTGGCTCGTATTAAGTAGTACTTTTAACCAAAGCCGGGTAAAATACGGGTGTAATATACCTAACTCAGCCATATCTTGGGATAAAACATAATGACCGACACCTCTGCCTAATACTTCAAGGATATTCTGGTGAATTTTAGACGGCACGGATTGTGCAGTGGTTTAAGTGGTCGTTCTACCGCTGCCACTGTGCCGAGTGTTGCGGATACCATACCCAGGCGGGATAAAAAGGAGTGTCATTCACCTTTAGTTGTATCGATTCTGGATGTTCTATATATCTGTTGTGTATATGTTTGTAAAGTCCCCCTCGAAACAAGATATATTCCTAGTGCTCTTTAAAACCAAAAAGTACACAAACACACAAAAAAATAATGGCGTAAGTCTATAAACGAAAAACGAAAGTGTAATAACAAAACAAATGAATGGAAAACAAACATCATTTCCTAATAATTAGCAAGTAATTAACATTTAGCTGACGCAACAATAGGCTTCTAATGAGTATTACAAAAAGCCGCACTGACGGAAGCGAAAAGCGAGAAAATCAATTATCTAAAAGCACACTAATTACCTGATGTCAATCATCTCGGTACGCGCCTAGCAATCGATAATAATCGCTTAGTTTCCCAAGCTATCAATAGACTCGATTATTATAACCGATAATCTTAGGCCGGTGTCTGACCCGTCGGAGAGTCCGTTGTCAGTATATAACACAGCATCAATACATCATGCTGCATATGTCTTCTAAATTAAATGTTATTTTATCGTAACTTGAAAATTAAAGACGGATATTTACGTCAATAGCGCCGAGGCTTGTCCGGAGACCAGCGCTGCCACGCTCCGTTTTTGTAGCATAAGATAAGACAAGGGCACCTTTTGATCTTGCCTATTTATTTTTATCATCTGTTCTTTTATTGAAATGTTGTTTATATTTGTGCCAATAAAATATTCTCTTTTGGTCACATATTCGAAGAACGTTATACGGATATATTCGTCATTGACGTTCAAAGGGTTAACATTCATAGTTTCGCTTTTGTTCATGGTTAAACAAAAGCCTCTCTGTAGCTTTAGTATGACCGATATTCCATTTACGTTCTCTCTATAAATGCAGAAACCTTTCCGTAGCAATGACGGTACCTACTTTCATATAAGCCCAAAAAGTTTTGACTAATAAAAATACTTGTATTATGTAATACAAGATTTTGCCCGCGACTTCCCTTGCGTAAATATAGGTTAGGTTAGTAACAGTACTTTTTTCTAGATAAGGATACATTACCTTATGTCCTGTTCTGTGCTCCTGCCAATGTGTATGCGAAATTTCACGATCATCGATCGAGTAGTTACGTCGTGAAAGCATAACAAACAAACAAATAAACAAACTCACTTTCACATTTATAATATAAGTTACTAGCTTTTGCCCGTGGCTTCGCTCGCGTTTCTTTAAAGTTTGACAATCAATTCGGGTTGTACTCTACTTGTAATAATGTAATTCAATCATGATTCGAAAGACACGTGGCGCCATCTATTATCATAAGAACGTTATTGTTCTTTTCCTCGGAAACAGTAATTTTTTTCGGGATGAAAGGTAACCTATATCCGTTCACTTGACAACGTATAAGCAAAATTTCAGGATGATCGGTTCAGTGGTTTAGGCGTAAAAAGGTAACAAACAAACAAACTCATTTTCGCTTTTATAATATTAGTTAGGAAGTTAAGAATAGGATTAGGATTATAGTTAAGTTAAGAGTTAGCAATAGGAAGTTAGGATGGTAGTATTTTAGTAAGGCATGCATGAGGGCTTGAGTGTAATTTCCAGATGAGCAAAGTGTTATTGCGCTTTTCTTTCAATAAATTGTCTGGAATTGTGTTCGGTTAGCAGCAATAGGTCCCCTATTACGCAAGGTCTAATTACATGGTTGGCAGGATGTGGGTATTGTAACTCTTGCCCTCCTAAGGGATAGTAGATAGATACGTAAAACTGTTTGCGTAATAATATAATCGTGCTTGACTGTGATCGTATTTTGCTCCAATTTGATGACTATGAGATGTCATAAGCGTTTTTGCTCTTGTGATTGATTTATGTCTTAAAAGATCCGATATCATCCGATTCTTTGAGAATGTTCTCTCTTTCTCTTTGTCCCATAAACCTTGAGATATGACATGGACATTCTTCTGCCGTCCCAATTCTTGGTCGTCAGTATTCAGACAAGTTCAAAAATTGAATCTTAAAGCTGGCCGCAAACATACGCTTTCCTGATCAGGTTTCCGAAACAGATATTCAGATTCGTCATTCCGTCAGCTTTGCGCAAACGTTGGGTTTTTTTAATCAGGAATTAGTATTACTAGTACGTACGGTAACGCCACCGTGTCTAGCTACTGATGTATTCAGAATGGAAATTTCCGTTCGTGTGCTGCGGTACATACAGAATGTTAGCGAGCGCTGCGTTTGGAATGACGTCATTCGGTTTTCTTCCGTTCTTCATTCAGAACACACCGGCGAGATTCCGAATCGAACGACGGGAATATTTTCGCACGGAAAATATATGAACGTGAGCGGTATATAGCAAATTCTTATAAAAAGTGTGCATTTAGGTATCCGAATCTGACTCCCTGTTTCGGAAACCTGATCAGGAAACCGTATGTTTGCGACTAGCTTTAGAGAGCGACTCGAGATTCAATTTCACGCTCTTGCACTTAAGAATTATGAATTATATGTACACAAGGAATATATTTACTCACCACGTATTAGGAAACGACCTTAGGCAATAAATACCTGTCTCAGACCTGTCACCTTTGTTTGGATTTTAGGCTGTCCAATTAGGAAATGAGGCTTTTGTGTCATCTAAAATCTTGATATCTGAGGTCATTGTACCGCTATTATTTGATTAATTTTTTATAACCTTTACATTAAAGCGAGTCAGGTGGATAAATAGGCCATATTTATTGGCAAATACGAGCCCTACATTAATTATGTCCAATCAGATAGCAGCAAAATGTTTTCAAGTCAATGATAATGTCTGTTTTTATTTCATACTAGCTAGTCCCCTGCGGTTTCACCCACATTTATGATTATTGCTCCACTCTCGTGCCTCGTAGCGTGATGTTATATAGCCTATCTTACTTCTGGATAAAATAGATTTCTAATAGTAAAATAGTTATTAAAATCGGTTCACTAGTATAATAATAATAATCTTTATTGTTCAGAACAAATACATAGCTAAATCAGATAAATCACTGGTCTCAACACTAGGTTTAGAGTTAATATTTCCAACAAACAAATCTCTCCTCTTTATAATATACTAGTTTTCACCCGCGGCTTCGCTCGTGTAAATGTAGGTTAGGTTTGCAACAGTGTTTTTTTCTGGATGAAAGGTACCCTATGTCCTATTCTGTGCCCCTGACAACGTGTATGCAAAATTTCATGTTGATCGGTTGGGCGTGAAAGCGTAACAAACAAACAAACTCATTTTCACATTTATAATATTAGTAAGGATAAGGATTAGTACAGATGAAGGTATGTTTAAATCTTTATAATATATCTATTTAATTAAGTTCTATCGGTTTGCCGTGATGAATATACCCATTGCCAATGTTTAGTAACAGTACGAATAATAATAATAATAATAATAATAACTTTATTTCGTAAAGGTATGAAAATACACATACAATAATATTTATAACTGGTCCAGAGAAACACGATTTAGTTTGTAACGATGGCACCTGTGCTAGTGAAATTCACTGTATTACAGGTGTCAGCGCCTTCCATTTCATGTGAGTACAGTTAAAGAAATTAACAAACAAAAATAAGCATTATTGTAAATAAATGTTTTATATATATTTTAACAAACAGCACTTGTTATAAATTTAGTATGATTCAATTCGTGTGTGTTAGCAAATTATAGGAATGAGCCGTCCAATCTAAGAAAAGTGGTCGTAAGGTCTGGTAACCCTTAGTGACACCCTTGGTGTACCTTATAGATCACGGACTACGGTAACCAGTAACCCTCAGGAGCTGCACTACTATAGCATAAAGCGTTATCATTGCATCCACGAGAATGGGACAGCGCGTTACAGGGTGTATAGTTTAGTCCCGCGCATGAAATGTAATGGCAATGCTACAAGATATAATGGGTCTAAGTAAGCCTTATGCTTGTTTACCATGCAGTATTATATAAAATAAATAGTCACTGCACGGATGGTTTTAGTGGTTGTCTCGCCACTGCCGGCGCACCGAGTGTTGTAACTAGCTAGCGCGGCATAAACTTCATTTGTCAACATTATTATTTGGAGTGATGAGTACGGGTGAGCCTAAATACCTTTATAATAAAGTAAGTTGGAGGGAAGATCACTACAACTATTCCACTCGCTCCACCGCCAAACCGCTGTCAATACCTCGATACAAAACGACAGCCTTTAGGGGATGTTACAAATATGCTGCTACTCATATATGGAATGACCTGCCTCCGCCGATAAGATCCCTGAAAACAAAGGGTACCTTTAAAATACATTTAAAAACATATCTTTTAAAGCAACAGAAATGCGACCAGGATAAACATTACAAATAAATTTTATTGTATTTATAAATAGGTATATTTAGTTGTTATACTTACAATGTTTTGGTCACGCGACCACCGTGTTGATGCGGCGCCGGCGCGACGGCCAAATGAATCATGCGAGCTCCTCGCCCACCGCTGCGCCGCGCCGTCGCGTTGCCGGGCGAGTGAGACACCATTAGTTATGTCGTATGCCGTAAGTGCAAGTGAGACGGTAATAATACGGATCGCTAAACCGTTAATGGCAACCGTTAGTAGGTTATTATTATTATTATTATTGAATATTAAATTTATATACATTATACTATTGCACCAATTTATTTAATTTATATTTGATATATATCAATTACATACTCATCAATTACCTATAATTTATATATATATATCTTACGTATGTATTTTTTATTTCTTTTATTTTTTGAATGTGGAAGATGTTAAAGAGTAGCTGATGTACGTCCGGGCGTCACTTGGGGTACCACATAACATCAGGGTTGGTTTGAGGTATTAACCGCAAACCAACAATAAACCTGAGTGGTAACCTCGTTTTTCATTATGTATGTACTTTTTTTTTGTTTTTTGCTGTGTTATAATATTCATCTGTATTTTGTTTACCTATATTTTGAAAAATAAAATTACTTACTTACTTACTTACTAAGTTCGATCCCCACACGGGACAAACATTTGTGATTCACAAAAAGTTGTTGTGTGTCTAGGTGTTCTTTGTGTCCGTTGTTTGAAGTTCAAGTTCCTCGAGAGTTGTCTTTATAAAAAAGAAGAAAAATGGTAAATGTTTTAAAATGTGGGTTTATGTTTGCAGTCATGGTACAACTCATCCCTGACGGCGGTATCGTTCCTGGAGCTGAGCCCCGCGGTGGGTGACAACGGCGCGACGTTGGCGTGCGTGGCCACCAACCCTGTCATGGCGCCCAACAGGGGCTCCAAGGCAGACGTGTTCACACTTAATGTTACTTGTAAGTACTATTATAAAACAATCGTACTATACCAATTCGTGTATTTATGGTCACGGGACTTTAGACAGCGTCGTGTGATCGTAAGACCTCGATTTCTGCTTCGGAGAAAGTGTTATTGGATTTTTCTGTAATGGAAATCTCAAAAGCAGCTTGGGTTATGTCCCCTAACGCGACATTTATATATATGTGGTGAAATGTGACCGTCATACACCTGGCTAATCCTATGTGGTTATATAAGCATGGGTATATTATTACTGTATCAGTTTCAAAGGTAATTAATTCGATGGTCCAGTGTCGTTTGCCAAAACGTGAGTGCTTACGCAAATGCTTCTAAGAAGATGTTTAAACTAGTCCAGGTGTAAATACTTTGTGTCCTTAAATTATATATTTAATAAGTTCAAGTTTCTCGAAGTCTATTATAGATGTTACCTTAATAAACTGTCCCACTGCTGGGTATGGACCTCTTCTAAGTGTGAAGGGTTAAGCTAAAGGCCACCACGCTAGCCTAATGCGGTTGGCAGACTTGACATATCTTTGAGATCATTATGTAGAACACTGACATGCAGGTTTCCTCACGATGTTTTCTTTCACCATTAAAGCAAGTGATTCGGAAAGTCACAGGTCCGTGCCCTGGGATCGAACTCCGTCCAACGGTCTCCCACTAAGATATCGCTGCTCTTAAGTTACCTTAGTAAATAATTTAATTATTTGTTTCCCTCAGATAGTCCAATGGTGGATGTTTTAAAGTTGGGAGACGGCAATGCGAACGATGTTGTAGAGCTGGACTCTCTACAACTGGAGTGTGATGTCAGAGCCAACCCACCCGTCGAGAAGTTTATGTGGTATTTTAATGTAAGTTACTTAAAGTATTACGGTAGGCTGAGTACAAGGCCTTTAAAATAACGCGGGCTGTGAAGTCAGGTAGCAAAGTCTGGAACTACATTTTCCGTAGTACAAAAATTTGTAGCTGCTGAGACACTAGCGCCTACGCCTCCTACTAGACATATTTCGTAACACGCATTATCCTGATTAGTCACAAGTACCGTACTTTTTAGTAAAAGTCTTAAAACTGTTAAACTGTTTGTCTTCTTCAATCTCGATTTATCTAGCTGTATTGTATTCACATCAAACTTTATACCAAATCTAAGCTTCATAATGATGCCATATCTCAACTTAGGAGTCTCACAAACAGTATTTGCATATAATAACAGCCGATTAACCTACCAAAATATGATTTTTATAACTGAAGTTGATGTAGTACATTGATCTACCACTAACGCCTTGAACTTCATCGGTATTCCAACAATTGACAAAATAAGCTATCAGTTCCCAGCATAGTTACATAAAAGTGATTGTATTACTCCATATATTGCAGGATATAGAAATAAGGCCCGGCAGCATATGGGGTGAGATGACGTCATCGCAGCAGCTGTTCGTGGAGGAAGCAACGCGCGCCCACGCCGGGCGCTACTCGTGCGCCGCTGGCAACGCCATCGGCGAGACGCGCTCCGACAACATTAGTATTACTGTTTTCTGTAAGTATTTGCTCTCATTACTACAAGAAGAAAGCAAAAGAACATCCAAATCCTCGCTGAAGCCTAACATTTCACTCAAACTAGAACAGGCTGACTGGAAAAATTCCTCCACATTTAGAAGATGGTTGCCGAACAACATTGTATTATGTTCTTGTCGAAACATTTCTAGGCTCCATATAAAAGCAACCAGTACTCCGGCACAGCGACGTATTTTTTGAAAAATTTCACATACCACGAATGCCATCTATACTATTAAGTACTTCGCTTATCTTTCACCTTAGTAGTACTATAAAAATCCTGCCACGGTGTGAAGTGAATAAATAAATAAATATGCTAAAAACAAGCTCGGTAATACAATCTAAATATTTATTGATGATTGATTGCGGCTAGATTACTTTACATTGTGACTGCATAGAACTAGCATAGTTGCTTAACCTGGAGCTATACTGTCACCAGGGCAATTAAGTCCTTGTCATTGCATTGACAGTGCAGCAATACTTTTCTCAGTGGATATTCCATAGTCTACAATTTTAAAAAAAGTCTTTTGACGTCCATTAAAACCATTCTAATAATACGTCCTTACAGACCCACCGGAATGCACAGGCGTAGGTATCAGACTGGTCAAAGAGTCCATCCAATGCAAGGTCAAAGCATTGCCAGCACCAGACACCTACTTCTGGCACCTTCAACCAGCCAACTTTGAAGTCCAGCACCTTACTACGGGCTCGCCAGTATTACCCCTGGACCAGATCACGGGGCCCCTAGCAGAGACCTTGAGGGCTTCCTGCGAAGCCAGCAATGGTGTGGCGTCGCAAGAAGAACAATGTGACAGAATATTCAGCTTCGAACACCTCAGGCCGCCGCAACCACACCAGTGCGATATTGCTTACGAGTTTGGGGAGTTCCACATGCGATGTATACCAGGTATGTACCAAAAGCTTTAAAGATATTCTACTTTTATTTCTTTTCCATTGACCATATATTTATGTTAGCAAGATAGAAGAAGTTTTTTGCGATACAGGGCTTTAAAGCTAGCGCGAAGAATGGCTCTAAAAGCTTTTTTTACAAAAAGTCATTCTTATTGCCCCCATCAGAGCACACATTCAGACTTCGTGCTGCCTAGGAACTCTTTTGTCTGAAAAGTCAATAATACTGCTAATACCGGGCATTGAACCGAGACCTTAAGCCAGGACTGAAACCTTGTATTAGGGTGGAAGACGCTGACGACTGTAACACAATTAATATTAGTACGGTCGTCAATGGCAACCTCTTATTATAAGCTCAACTAATGTCTGATTTTAATTAGAATACAAATTGAAAATTTGTAACACAAACTGAAAATAAAATATATTATCCTTACTAATATTATAAATTCGAAAGTAACTCTGTCTGTCTGTCTGTCTGTTACCTTTTCGCGGCTAAACCACTCGACCGATTTAGATGAAATTCAGTACAGATATAGTTTAAAACCTGGGGAAGGACATAGGCTACTTTTTATTGATGTAGAAACCACGCGGGCGGAGCCGCGCGCAATAGCTAGTTATATAATATATTATTACAGCACTGGCATTCACTACCGCTATGCCACAGAGGCATTCTGTATAAACAAACGTCGAATTTAATTACCTGTCTAAAATTAGGCAAGCCTTAATTTTCTCCTTTGACCCTTGTTTGCAAAGGGCAAAGCCATGGTTTTACAAAGTAACCACAAGTAAAATGAAGGAGGAATTTCCCATGTTTCCGTATATTATTTAATAAGATATCGTGCTGTTGATATGACCTATATTTTGTACAAAGCCAGAATGTCAACAGCCGTGATATGTAACTTAGAATAAATACAAGCGGTTTACGAAAGCTGCCTTCAAACAGACAGCGCGAGCGGGACGGTAGCGAGGCGGAAGCGTGGTGGGAGCGGTGTCGTCGGCTATATGAATGCTTTCATATAGTTGAGTGTTCTATTCCAACATGGCGGCGGGTCAGACACACCAAAGATATTGTAGAAAATATCTTTGAGTCGGTCACCTTGTAGCCACCCCGCTTACGTCAGCTGTTTGACAGCGGCAACAAAACGTATTTTCTTTTTATTTTAATACTAGATGTTCCCGCGGTTTCACCCGCGTTTATCGTTACTGCGCCGCCCCCGTGGGTCGTAGCGTGATGTTATATAGCCTATAGCCTTCCGCGATAAATAGGCTATCCAACACTAAAATAATTTTTAAAACCAGTAGTAACTACGCAGAATAAACCAAGAGAAACATCGTTTGTACTATGTCTGTAATGGGTAATTATTTTGCTGCGATGTTATTTTAAAACTGCGATATCTCCTAAGATATTCATTGAAATCGAATGATGTAAAAGGCAGTTTTGTTTTAAATTAAATACTTGTGATGAATAACGTATTTATTTGGATAAGGATTAATATCATGTTTATAAAAATACCTTCGCAAATAATGCATTATTTTAGAACAAATTTGGTTAGCATAAAAATGGTTATAGTGAGCCAACCTTAAAAGATAGACATATGCTGTCGCGGACTTTTTTTTTAGACCTTTTAAAGGGGAACAATTCTGTCATACATGAGTTTTGCGAAACTTTAACTGTTTTCGCAGCGCACGCAGCGGAATCTCTCAAAAGGAAAAAATACCCTCCGATTTTGAAACATTCTTCATTGGTGCTCCGCTCCTATTAATCTTAGCGTGATGATATATAGCCTATAGCCTTCCTCGATAAATGGGCTATCTAACACTGAAAGAATTTTTCAAATCGGACCAGTAGTTCCTGCGATTAGCGCGTTCAAGCAAACAAACAAACAAACTCTTCAGCTTTATAATATTAATATAAATATTGAAATCAGGCCTGTACCTATATAAACAGTCCCACTGCCTTTTACTGGAATTTTCTGAAATAGTGAGCAAAATGTGGGATTACTGGATCAAGTGAACTATCATAAAAACGATTTTCAGTTGATCATTATTAAATATTTTTAACCTTTGTATAAAACTCAATAAAATCTAGGTATGGGTGTTTTTTGCATCCGTTGATTAAATATTTGTAAAGTACTTCGAGATATCAGAAGCATGGGAGTCGAAATTTAAAGAAGAAATATTCTATGTAATTTCAGTGGAAAACGCCACGTACTACGAAGTATCCGTGTGGCGTATGTCAGAGAGTAACTCATCGCTGGTGCTGGAGCGGCGTGCCAGTATGGGCTTCGGCACGGGGCGCGCACTGGCGGCCGCGGGGCGCGCGCCGGCGGGCGCGGGCACTGCCACCGGCGCCGGCGCGCGCCTCGCCGTGCGCGCGGCCTTGGGGCGCGTGCGGCGCGGGGACGAGGCCGGCGCGCGCGCATGTAACCGTTACGGCTGCTCGCCGCCGCTGCTGCTGCGTCCCACCGACACGCTGCTACATGAGGCCGACCCGCCCTGGTGGCATTGTAAGTACCTACCTAGATATTTCCAGATTTTACAGATTTCTGAAATGAAATTATGTGTTGGAAACGACTCAGACTCTACTTAAGTATTACCTCCTTAAACATTTGTTTTGTTTTTATATCAAGTTTCCTTAAACTGTAATAAAATTTAAATAGGTATTTAAACATCGCATAGGTACTTAAGTAATGTTTAGAACTGAAAGCGGTTTAAGGAAATTCGATTCTGTAAAAAATATTTGAGTATACTCAGTTGTGATTTGCTACTTTTTTTCGATTCAGCAACCTGGGTTAGAGTCAAGTGAATAATCCTTGTTAGGTTAGCTTCTTCGTCGATCATACCAAACGTTATAGTCGTAAACTGCAACGCATCTTAAAATGCTTAATTAACAATATAAACATTACAACGATACAGATACAGATTTACTATATCATATTTATAAAATATAATGCCTACTACTAAACTGTCTCAGGCCACAGATGGACATCAAAAATTACTATAAAATTTGAGTGTTTTACAGATTACATATCTAAAAAATATATTCAAATTGACACCATTATTTTGGAAATACGTATAAAAAATGTATTGAGGTTATTTTTCTATACGAAAATGTGTCTGGCTGTGAGATAATTCAAAAACATCTCTTTTCTCAATGCTCTATTATTTAATTATGATAGGTGTGTTTATTTTTATCAAGTTATACTTAATAGGGTAAGGAAAAAAACACATTTGTTATTTTAAACGTCTATCTCTTTATTGTCATATACTATTAACAAATCACCCAGAAAAGGCGCAGGAGGGCATATGTTGGACTCATATCTTGCCCAATATATGTAGTCTTACTCTTTTTAACAATTTTTTGTAAATTACAGTGGCGTCAATTTGAATGAAAGTAAATACATATTTTTTTACGACAAAATCAACTGGAAAGTATTTTTTACTCTAGCCTTTTGTCCACTCGTGGCCTCAGATGGGCGTTACCCTTTGTGCCAATACTAAATGAGACACTTAAGTTAACGCTGTTCCAGTCTATACTGTAGATATATATTTCAAATAATTAGTTAACAAAATATTATATTGACAACAATATACACAAAGTATCTAAAGATGTCACTTAAAAGCACTTGGAATTTAATATATCTGTTGTTTGATTAAATTCCATTGAAAACGTATAAATATTTTATGTAATCTGTTGAACTTACGGCGTAATGCAAAAAACTAACATAAACAAATAACCAGACCAAAACGTATTGCTCTAAAAATAGTAAACAGACAAAGAAAGTAAACTTTCCTCCTCAAACCATAACAACTCCTACTCACCGATCTAATTTATTTGTACCACTCACAGTATCGCCTACTGTATGTACCTAACTTTGGAAATATGAGGGCACAACGACATCTAGGAACCGGTTGTAGAAACTAGCCATCCGTACGCAACGCAAACATGATTGGAATGGAAACGCTCCACGTTCTCCCGTCTTCTAGAGAAAATATCACCCCATTTGACTGACAGATGGCGCTGATAAGCAATTTTGTCATTCATATGTTACGGCTGTCTAAAATGTTACTATAGTGTAAAGATATATTAATATTAGTAAAGATCAATAGATACAGGGAAAAGCTCCTCAATTGTATTATTCCTTGCCATATATTTTGTGCCACGTCCAGCCGCGACGATACCAACTTACGAACTGGCTATTATATTTATATTGCCTCATTTTATCGCAATAAAGGCCATTGGGTGCCATCGTTTACCTTTGAGCTTGTAGGAGAAAAGAGAGAGAGAGCCGCTTTTCGAATTTCTTTTTAACAAAATTAAATGATAATGCAGAAAGTCTAATACAGGATTACATAGCTTTCGACGCACATCAAAATGTTTAATTATCACCATGTCATCATACATTTTCTAAAGCACATTTAATTTGTTGATAATCTAATCACAGGCATTATTCGCAATAGAATGATATTCGGATACACCCGTGCATAACACGATACCTAGGTACTTAGGTCAAGAACGCAGTGCACGCACTAATGTATAGTGTTGTCGATGTATTCGAATGTTATTCGAATACAATTGTTCACATCACTAATCGAACGATAGAAGCATTGGAGAAGATGCCAAATCAATTGTATTGAGATGCGTCGAACTATGACAATTGTAAACTTTCAAGACCTAACTTTTCACTTGCGTTTTCAAATAAATAAAATCTTAAATTATGTATTAATTGCAGTTCTACTAGAAAAAGACGTGGGCATATCAGTGGGTGCCGTGATTTTGGTGGCGGTGTTCGTGATATCGTCAGTACTGGTCGTACGCCTGGTAAGGAGGCCAAGGAACAAGCCTACTGCGCCGGTCATACAAGTGTTACAGCTCGATGACGTCGCCAGAAATTACCTGGATAATATCGGAGGTCAGTATACATTGAAAATGAGCAGTACATATGCACAGCTGTGACAATTTCAATAAATTTATTGCCTACTCTAACTTTTATAAATTGAAAGAGGTTGACAATGTAAAACTCCTCTTATAGTAGACAGCTGTGTAACGAGTTTCGGGTGTATGCCAACTTAAACTTGAACCCTAACTTATATTTAAAACTAGCTTTTGCGCGCGGCTCCGCCCGCGTGGTACCTACATCAATAAAAAGTAGCCTATGTCCTTCCCCAGGTTTTAAACTATATCTGTACCAAATTTCATCTAAATCGGTTGAGTGGTTTAGCCGTGTAAAGTTAACAGACAGACAGACAGATAGACAGACAGAGTTACTTTCGAATTTATAATATTAGTAAGGATTATAATTGCGAATGTGAGTTTGTTTGTTTGTTTGTTACGCTTTCACGCCTTAAGTACTCGAGCGACATCATGAAATTTAGCATACACGTTGTCAGGGATACAGAAAACGACATAGGAATAGGATTCCTTGAAATTAAACAATTTTATATGATTTTATCGCGTTGTAAATTTTTTATGAACCATTATTATTACATAATTTTGAAACTTTAAACTCCTATTGTTTAACACTTTTACTAGTTACTGTTTACTTCTATTTAAGCTATTTAAATTATAAAAACTATTTAATTATTATTATTTTTAGATTTAATTTTACACTTTCCTCGACGTTTCGGTGGTTTTTTAGCAGCCATGTTCACAGGGAGATGCTGTTTGTCTCAATGTTCTAAGTGTAGTTATTTCAAAGTACCCGAACATAATTTAATCATTGGTGTTTCTATTTACGTAGTATGAGCTCAAAGTATCATGAAGTCTACCTGTGTACATAGGATTCCTTTCATCCAGGAAAAAGTACGGTTTTGAGGGATAGAAATTAATCAGCAAAATGTAAATTAACGCGAGTGAAGCCGCGGGCACAATCTAGTACAAAATATGTCATAATTATTTAATGTTTTAACAAGACAATTCATAAGAGAGAACAATGCAGTCCAAAGACGCTACTGTACACCTTCAGAGGAGTTTAGTATCGACAAACTTTTTTTATTGCAATATAGCTGTGCCCGCGGATTCACCCGCACTTACAGTAACTGCGCGGCTCCCGTGGTTCGTAGCGTGATGTTATATAGCCTATAGCCTTCCTCGATAATTAAGCTATCCAACACTAAAAGAATTATTCAATTCGAACCAGTAGTGCCTGAGATTAGCGCGTTCAACCAAACAAACAAACTCTTCAGCTTTATAATATTAGTATAGATTAAGGTTAGGCAATCCGAAGACGCGTGTTGGTTTCCTCTATTTCTAAGTATTGATTTGACATCCATAATATTTATTAGTTATCTGTACTTTCTTCCAGAGCACAAAGTACACGCGTCCTCCAGCCTACTTTCGTACAGTAGCGGTCACTCCGACGCGTCGGGTGAGTCAGTGCCGCCGGTGGACCGGCGCCGCAAGCCCGCCTGGGAGAGGTGGCACGAACCGCCCCCGCCTGACGTCACACTCACTTTACACAGAGAAAGTGCTGTGTAAGCATACACAACGAACTGGAGTTATATGTCTGATGTTTTATCTTATAGTTAATCTACAACGCATGCTGTTTTCGGAGACATGAGATGAGAGAAACGGAGTATTGTTTGAGCTTTATCGTGAACTTGCACCTATCCCACCGCGTCATTAAAATGGGCAACTACCTAATTTATATTGTACATAATACAATAAATCTACAAAGTACCATAGATGTTATAACTAGATGTGTAGGGCTTTTGATACGGAAGCTTGTATGAGTGGTTTATTCAATATTCTACTAGCTATTACTTATATCAATATTGACACTATGATACACCAGAGCCTCCAGCCCTCGCCTAAGACCATTAATAGACGAACATGGTCACAGGAAAACGTTAAAATACCCCATCTTTTCAAACGTCGAAGTGGATCAAGACAAAATATCTTAAACTATACCGCTATAGAATTTTTCGATTTGGGCGTTCGTTATTATGTATAAAAACGAATCCAAATGGTAATAGATTGATACGACTGATGTGTTAGTTTGTAGAATTTTATGTATTCTGTATGGCGCAAGTTCACGTTAGCTTCTTAAGTGGATTGTCAAGGCTTGCCTTTCCTGTAATTGTTAATAGATGGAGCTACTGGTGCGTTGTACAAACTAATATATCTTATCATACTTATTTCTCTTATAAAAAGCAACTTGGTACCAATGTACAAAATAAATTATTATAATATTTAAGAACAACGACTTGGATGATTTTATTTTTATGTTTGTAAAATAATTGTTATGATCATTTGTGTGTGCAGTGGCTCTATCTTTTATCATCAGTTGGAAATACGAACTAAGGTGGAATTCTCTGAACATTTAATAAAAGCTAAAAACTCCTATATGTACTTCGAACATATCTTTTCGTAACGTATTAAACTATCCGGATTATGCCGTACAGACAAATGTTTTTCCTATATTCTATAAAATAAATATTCTGCTAAAGACCCTGCCGGTCAAACCAGCAGGACTTTTGTATATAAAGAAGAATGATATTATTATGTGTCTATAGCATAAATTTAATAGAATCAATCATTGTTTTATATCTCAAAATCTACATGTAGAAAGAAGAAGATAGCTACATTTCAGTATTTAAATAACTAGACAGGTTTTTATTTTAAGACAGAATACATTTTGGACTTCAATAGTTAAAATGTAATAATTATTATAAGATTATGTTACGTATTAAAACATTTATACTGCGTTGTGTTCAATACGTAAGTACATTTAACTTAATACAGACATAATTAAGAACATTAGATACAATGGTGCAATTATAGCTTGTTCTTTTTAAATTGTAATTCGATTACGATTACTTTAGAATAAAATATTGTTTGAATGAAAACTAAATATGCTTGCTACCTAAATTATGTACAATGTACTATTCGATATGAAAAATCGAATGAGCTCATACATTGAGTATGAACTCATTCGAGTGTACTATAAATCCATGGAAGAATTCCAGTATCAACCTACCAGCTACCTATATTATGTTTTTAAATATATATATATATATATATGTTTTTGGCAGAAGATAAATATAAATAGCTTCATATTGATGGATTAGCTACTCTCTTCGATACTGAACTGCCTCCGTGGCGCAGTGGTAGTGAATGCGACTACTGTGCATGAGGTCTCGGGTTCGAATCCTGGGTCGGGCCATCAAAAAATTATTGGGTTTTTCTGTTAAGAAATGTCAATACGAGCCCGGAGTTAGGAAGTTGGCAGTGTTAGACACCCCCGTGCCTCAAAAGCACGTAAAGCCGCAGGTCCTGCGCCCGATCTCTCTCCGGTCGTGTCAGATTATCCGTCCCATCGGATCATGAGAGTTAGGGATCAGAGAGTGCACTTGTGTACACGCACACACTTGTGCACTATAATATCTCCTGCGCCGATGACCAGTCTCTGTTATGATTAGCCACCGTGACCGAAATTCGGTCAGGAGGACATTATTATTATTCATATCATAGTTTTGTATTACAATTTAATTTTAATCCAGAACAAGCTCAGTTGCGCCATTAAAATAAATCTATTTCAAACCCGCGCTACTTTTACAATATTTGACGAGGCTTTGTAAAAGCGACGCCTTAATGAACTAGAATATGTGGCGAAAGGCAGCCGATGTCGAGAAAACTCAGTAGTACATACGGACACACAAACAGACATTGAATATTAACAAATTTAAATAGAAAATCTAGACATGACGCTTATCCAATGTACAAGTGATTGACTGTTATTGCACCTATTGTGAATTAGTTTGATAGATTTATTAGTGATGCAATTCATATTGTTTCGATAATGTTCAGTATTATTGTACGTCATACGTCATCGCTCAAACGTTAATATGGAACGCGTTTGCTTAATGAAATCCTGTTTATGTTTACTCAAGCCTTTGATTATAATTTACTTAGAGTAAGTTATAACCAAAGGCTTGTACTTGCAAAATGCTCTACTCCTTTTTGTAACCTAAATCTGGCACTCTGGTCAATACTTTAATAATGAAAAGTTTACCAGTAAAAAGTAACAGTGTGCTTAAAACTGCGCCGAGCGTAAGACGCGGTTGGACTGAATGATAGAGCTCGATATTCAAATCGTCGCGCGGCCGCCATAGTAAAATTGTATGGAGGATTTGAAGGGCTTTTTTGATAAATATGTATCTTTATTGTCAACCAATTACTTAAATATTTGGGACGGACAAATTGTAATATAACTATTTATGTTTCGTTTAAGCTGTAAAATAGGATAGATTTCTACTGTTATAATCTAAAAAATCACTTAATAAGAGCTTACGTTTTTGCATTTTTCGTGCAAATGTGCGTAATTTTGTAAGCGAAAATATTAATTATTTAAAGTTTTTAACACGGAGTTATTGTAAACACATTCATTGTTATGGTAAATGTATATTTTAGGTGTTGATTTTATCAGCTTAACTGTGACCGCCTGTTTTGGCACATTTCGCTCGGCGCAGTCTTAAATGTCTGACATGGTTCAATGCGTCCGTTATTTCTGTTAATATGCACGTACTTTTCCAAAATTAGAAAATGTTTATTATTTTAGCCGAAAGTCTTCTTAATTTCTACGTCGGTTGTGTTTGCGACAGATTCTATGAAATTTAGGATGCCCTGTTATATAAAACAAACTACTCTTGTAAAAATAACATATCAAATCCACACAAATATAATGTATTGCCAATGCATTAAAAATAAGGCCTATAATATACATATGTATATGTATGTCAATTTGACACGGAAACATGCACATAGAAAATTAATTGCACCAAAAACAATTCCTTTGCCAATTTCGAAAACATGTGATGCATAGATAGATAAACTATTATTATATTTAGCCTTGTTAAAAGCAAAAGTGTCTTTTTGATAACTTACATATACGTATGTATAATGCATTTATTAATTTATGAAATACGCTAAATATTATCTATACAACCCACAACACTTATCTGTGCCATGTCCCCTAAAAGGTTCCAACGAATAAAAAATAGGCTTTAAATTATTATAGAAATGTTTATTACTTAAAGCTTAAAATACATATACTTATTGAAATAAGGTAATCTAAAAATAAATATTTAAAAGTAAAGGACTATTCATTTAAATTATTCACCAGGTATATCCCCTCGACCTTTCGAACCCATCCCATTTTGACTGCCAGGAGTACTTTCGGCACTTGGTTCAACTTCATTTGCAATATTTAGATCCTCCTTTGCATCTGGCAGTCTATTATAATCAGGTGCTATATAAACATATCTAATGGAATCTGGATTATTAACATCAGATTTAGGCTGATTAGCCTCCAGTTTACTAAATGGCTTGGGTTTTTTGCGCTCGCGCTCGTAAATGTAATGTGAAAGTGTTCCTTTTGGCGGTATTTCCTCTGTTACTCTTTCACCGCCATTTTCTGCATTTTCTTTATTCTTCTCTAATTCCTCAGTAGTTTTTTTAATATTTGATACCTTCGTACCTACCGGCGCAGTATTTGTATTAGATGGGTTATGAGCATGACTGGCATTGCGGTAACCTGTTTGGTCTACCGATTCCTTGTTCGCTGTTAATACAACATTTGTATTACTTGATTTAATGTCTTTATTGTCTAGTTTTGATTTATTAGGTGTCCCTGAATGCTTTTTAGGATTCTGGTTTGTATCTTTCACAAAATCATTTCCAGTACGTTCCAGAATTTCGATTTTAAACGGCGCACCCGACCTCGAAGGCGGAAATCGATAAACAACACTTGTATACTGACCATTAGTAACTGGATAAGATCCTGTAGGCATTACTTTTTCAACAACTTCGTCTATTCTTTGATCGATACATGGTGGGATATTAGCTGGTCGGTCAAATTCTTGATTTACTATTATTTGGGGATTAGTTACTTCTACCTGTTTGTATGAATACTTTCGATTAAATGTCTCCACCAAATTATCATCTTCTCCGTAAGGATTTACTAGAACATCAGTTTGAATCGGATTAATTGATTTCGAAATAACTGGAACAGGTCCAATGTTTTCCTGCGGTATCAAATTTATACCGGACGTCATTGGAACTATGATTTCTTTTAACAAATTGGTTTGTTGCCCATTCAATATTCCTGTTGAGAGCAAGTTGTTCACATGCTGTAACGCTACTAGTGACCCCTGTGGATTGTTTGTGCCTATGTATGTATCAAAAGGCTCGATTACTTCATCTGGGTTATTTAAAACTGTTTTTACTATAACAGGCGCACTTGTTACAGATTTGATTAAAATGTCATCAAACCCAGGTACTCGATAAAGGTTGTATTTGGGTTCTGTAACTGAATAGCCAAGCTGTGAACTTTCATCTTGATCCTGTCCGAAGAGAGCAGAGTTGAACAAATTCGTGAGGTATGAGAGGTGTCTTTTATGACGAGCTCCGGGTACTGCGGCAGCGAGGCTCACAAGAAGCAACCACTGAAACAATATAATCATCGTTTATATAAAGAATAAATGATCATGTCCATAATTATGTGTATATATTTACAGGGATAAGCATGCACTGCATATAAGAGAATTATACGGATCTATACGTCGCGCGTCGTCTAACAGAAAGAGTGTGGTCATATGTAAGGCTCAAATAAATTAGCCCCTGTACAGTGGAAAACCGGTAGGTTTAAATCTGTATACCTAATTTTTTTACACTAAGATATAGAATTTATTTTTATAGACATCAATATGAACATATTCTAGTCGATACGTAAACAACACTAACAGCTGACTCGGGACACACACCTTCGCGATCATCAGCACACCTTCGTGAATCCGAAAATGACTAGTCGATCTGTCTCGCTCGCACACATAAACACTTGACGCCTAACTGGTTTCGTAGAGATACATTAATTTTCAGTTGCCCAACACATTCAGGCTTACATGATCAAAGCAATGCTATCCAATTGATGCCTTGTAACATAAAAGGCTAAAGTAGGTTACAGTTAGTACAAATATTATAATCCAAAAAATAACGTATGTGCCATTTATAACAATGCTGATCAACTGATTACCGGTAACATTACTATTTTATCGTGTTCTTTATTTATAAAATTTGATATAAAATTTTGTAATAATGTTAAAATACATTATTACAAAATTTTTAAACTAGTGAACTTTAATCCTTTTAAGCTAATTATTGATAAAACTAATATTTAAGTTTACACTTTGCCCGACGTTTCGGTTGCTTTTCAGCAGCCATGTTTACGGGGAATCTTGGATGTCTCACCTAAGACAATATTATGTAACATTCCTACTAGAAATATCAGCGTAGTGTGTGACTGAGTAAACTTCACGCCTCCCGAATACGGCGCGGCGTCCTGGTAAGCGCCGCTGGCGCGGCATTCGAATTTCGAACGTGTCGTAGGTAGTTGTGAGCAATGTTGCCAAATCTAAGAATAATTCAGCAACATGTTAGATTTATTTTCAATTGTATGATTTATACAGATATTTATTTATTTACGGTTATTTTATTGACCATTCGCAGGATTCATACTTCATACAGTAAATTACCAAGACCAACGTTCTCGAAAATAATTAGAGTTGAATAGGTATTCGAAATGATTAAAATCTAATATTAATTATAAAACCAATAGGTATCGAATCCTATTTATTCCTATTAAAAATAAAATTTGCACGTGGCAACATTTAACTACAGTGCTGCCATTATACTTATACTATATAAGGTGCTGCCGTCAATTTTAGATTGATTTCGTAGTAGATTCATTTAGACAATATTCGTAACTTTTACGTAATAATTATGTTTGTTGGGACTTATAGCAACTGTTGTGTATTATAATCATTGTCTTAGTGTTTCGATAACCGTAACGATGAGGTAAAGAGACATCACATTGACTTTGATAAATGTTTACAAAATCGTGTGCATATTTAGATTCTTAGTCTAAAATAATGATTAACGTTTAACGTTTCCGAATCCAAGTAAACAAAATATGAATTTTGAAAAGTGCCAGTGATAATCTGATAATAAAAATAAATAGGTTTATTTCACTATGTTCACCCAAGCAATCGTCGCAAGCGCCCGCCACGTTCAAAACCATGAATCAATTTGGAATAATAAAAGCTAAGGAGAAGAATAGTTATACACGATTCAGTTATACACATATTTAATTTAAACGATATGTAATTTAACAATAAGTAATGAACTACGCCACAGACTGATTAGTTGAATTTTACCATCGTGCTGAAAACATTTTTTCACTAATATAATTAGGTACTACGATTAAATAACTGTCTGTAGCTAAGTATGTGACTAGACAAGCATGGAGATTCTGTAAAATATTTACGTAGGTGCTTAAATATCAATATCAACTAAAGTTGATATTAAGAATATGTACCTAAATAATAATGAAACAATGCATTGAGCGACGTTCGGTGTCGCTCAAGATGGCGACATCTTCGATGTTCTTTGTTCCGGTACTCTTAAATATTAAATAAGGAACGCAAAGTATCCGTTTGATACGTAAAGCGATAATAAGTATATTAAAATATAATAATATTTATTATTTAAATGAAATGCTTGTTGGTCTTGGGGCAAATAAGAACAATCTCCTTTGTAGAATTGTAATAAAATTTAAAACTCTTCCTAACGAGCCATAGAGAACATATCTAGGCTATTTAATAGATATACGTTGCGAGTCAGTATGACCACAGCTTTCTATTACACGCTATATACCAGGAACACGCACTTTTTGGTGACACATAGACCATACAACAATTAAGACCATATAAGATTTAAGAAAAGTTTCTTGAATTTCTCTGTGTATGCAAAATTTTCTAGTATTATTTTTCTAAGTTTCAAATGCTCTTAATTGTTCATTATAATATTTTCTATACCTTATCATACATAGTCACCGTTATGTAATAATAGCATTGATAGCAATAGTTTTTAAAACCTTGTATTGTTTATGTGTGTATCAATAATTAAGGTTAATAACATGCGATTATTAACAAAATTAAGAAAGAATAACCTTTAATATTATAATTTTCAGCAGTTTATATTTGTTCATATTTTTGCAATCGATCTCGTTACTGGTTTTCAAAGAATAAATTAGAATTTTGACTAGTTAGGCTTATCTACTGTCTCTCCCACCCTAATCAGTAAAAATATACCTACTATTTCCAAATAAAGAACTAATATTATTCATTATTAAGTAAAGCTCTTTCTTAGATATGCACAAGAATTTTCTAGATGCGCTAAATATTTGATAATTGACCCAATTTTCTATATATGCGTGAACATTTCACGCATCATATCCAGCACCTATAAATATATCGTCGAAAGAGTAGGTAGGTAACTATATGCTAAATCCCACGTCACAAATACTTAATACGGCATTAATTACGACTAATACGGCTGTTTATTTTAATATCATAGAGTCGTCGAACTGCTACTGAGAATGTCCTAACGAATAACCTAATATCTCTACCTCAACCAGGAATCGAAGCACACAAACTTATATCACGCGACTAACAAGCTAGGAATATAACCAACGAAACATTATACTTACATTAATTATTATCCGACGCATATTACACACAAACATAGAAACAATTAGACCACCTTCACTTCACGAACACAATATAAAACTAACTGCAGCCAAGCTTAACACCACTATTATATACATACCTACCTCTAGAGAAAGCCCTCGTTAAAGGATGTCATTAATTACTTAAGTACTGACTAATTAATTAACAGCTATACGTAATAAGTGTAATAACAAAATCATTTACAAAAGAAATATTCGTCATCCTTCGTCTAATTAGATAATTACACGAAATAGAAATGCGTTTAAATAATCTACTTTAATATAACAAAAAGGGTCTTAAAGAAAGAAAACCGCATTTAGTTGTTGGAAAATTACTATAACTGCGTTACTATGTGGCCTCAGTCATTAGAATCGATTAGTGATGTCATACTTCTATTATATAAACAAAGCATATGGAACTAGTCGTAATCATATCAATAACGTCACAGATGACGTATTAAAAACTAGATAAATGTAGCTACGTGGTTCCCCATGCGCATAATTGTTGTAGTTTCGATCGCTGAAAATGTGAATGAATACTTACACATGTCAGGCGTTTCCAAGTACATAGATACGTATTATTCACAAAGGCAGTATTCTTAAAAGAAAATAACTCGATACATTCTTTTATGTAAACTGCATTTAAGAAATCTACGCGCTGACGTTTTTGTATACAATCAAGATGGGTAGTAGGTAATCATAATTATGTATATCCCTGTTGATGTTAGGTAGGTACCATATCTTTTCTTTTTTTTTATTCTTGTTTTTCTTTTTGGAACTCTTACGCACAGCGTATGTCAGTTCCATCATAGCCTAAACATAATACTAACCACATATTTAACTATTTTAATACATCCGACATGAATTTGAACAAAACTTTCGCGTTGTCGCTATTAGGTTCCGATAAAATTTTGTGTAATCTATGTCAGCTCTATTCAAATTCAAGTCGGACACTAATCTATTTCTGCTAGACTCATATCTGACACACTCCATCAACAAATGAGGTACCATATCTTTCAAGCGCTTGCAACAACATGGGATATGGCTTGCGCTGACCTTTTAATAAATTTGCCACAAAGGCGCAAAGATTACCGGATTCGTGCTGACAGCACTGTACGAACACATCACTAGACTGTTGGGTTGTGATCTTGTACCTATAGGATGGTAGTATTTTACAGCTGGATTGCATAATTAAGGGTGATACCGCAGGTCTAAACAGCATTTCCACAGAACCCAACTCTCTTACGTTTGTAGACTTTCAAATAGTTATGTATACTACAGAGTCAATTAATCATTCAGCTTAGCTAATTTGAGCCAGATACGTACTATGGAGGAACAGGCTATGATGTCCCTCCAACACAAAGGGAGGATCCTCCGACCAGGTTGGTTGGTCGTGCCTGGCGGGGCGAGGCTCGGCGGTTGATGTCGGGAGCTTGTATATATATACTTAGTCGCTGTGTAAACTCCACTTGTGCGATATAGAATTGTAAGACGTCATTTGAGCGCTTTATTGTATAGCGCCATCTGTTAGATATAGGCAGAACTTCTTCGTCTGTGCGGAATCGCCACAGTACTACATTTTTATTATAAGCTCTTCGTAAACATTATACTTTTGGGATGATTATCATAAAAAGTCTTCATCTAGATTAGACTGTTTTATACGACAATATTACCTACCTACTACGGAAACTGGTATCATACGGTCGCACCTAATGATTCCCTTGATAGATCATAGGATCTATGATTTAATAACAAGGATAACACATGAGCTTTGTCGACCATAAGGATAAGGAACTAAAGAGAGGAAGAGATGAAAGGCTTAGGAGAGGTGGGTTTGTAAACTTTCATAACTATTATTTACGCCGCCGCCGCCGCGCCAGTGTTTCGGTAAAAGAGTGGTATTCCCTCGGGCGAGGCGGCTCCGTTAACAACGACAGTCGATTCTGTTCAAAAAGACACTGGTATAGATACCACTGTCTTTTTGACAAGAAACGACTGATTTTTGATAAACTCAGCCGGACTGTCTGAATCTAACCTGGGAACTCATGATCACCTAATAACATGAGTTTTGATTTATGCCATTCTAATAATGTTGTACCTACCTAATACAGGTGTAAAAGTTCGCTTCAAGCCTATTTCAGTAGTGTATGTCGAGCCTCTGCCTTCGGATATATTGGCGTTATACTCTACTCTCGCCTAGGCTTCGACTCAGTTTAACTGTTCGATCTTTCCCAATTTAGCATATGGCTGGCTCTCTGCTATGTTGTCCACTTATCTAATTAATTAAGGGGAAGAAAACCCAAGTTGTACATACATTTTTATCTCACATCGTTATTTTGTAACATTATCTTAAATTGATTATATAGCAACCATAGATATAATAAACAAGGAGATATGCCCTGTAGACGAAAATATATCGGAAACCTGTGTCTCCAGTTTACCCCTACCACCCGGCTACTACTACACGTGCAGTTCAGTAAAAGCAATAGAAACGCAGTCGCGCACACACTCGCAGTTTTTAAATCAGAACGTACAAAATAATCATCTCTTTTTTATATTTCTATGATAGCAACCGATACCCCTTGTACACCCCTTGTCTACGCTATGAGACGTACGTGTTTATTATACAGTACGTTAACTAACGAAAGGCGTTCCCTTAAACTGGCAATATTATGGCGTGCGTAGATCCTAAAAAAAATGTTGCCATAAAAAACAAAAGATATTTTCTTCAATAATATTCAATATAAAATTATAAACAGACACGAAAAAGAAACACTCTTTGCATACGCACAAAAGTACCAATGCAAAACGGCAACGTCGCTTTTTACGTAGTTATGAGTTTTTAATTAAAATTACTTTTAATTAGTTTTACATTTAATTTATTTTTCATGCTTCCATTTTTTCATGCTAATTTTTCTATGCAAATATGTTCATTTGCATCTATTAATGATATTTAATAACCGCTTTAAGGGAACACCTTTCGTTATTTTACTTACTGTATGATTTAAATAAAATACAATTCAGTACTAATATAATATTTATTACAACTAATGGAAGACAAGAGTTACAATCAGTTAAATGACGTACAATCGTGCCTACTTATACATACAAGGTTACATACCGGAAAAGGATACTAAGTCGAATAGGGTTAAAATACAACGCGGTGGGTTTGATCCCCAGTCGGGACAGAGATCCTCAAATAGTCGTGCCGAAATGAGATGTTTTTGTGTTCTTAAATTTCCTCTGCGATACAAGAACTTGGATCGGTTTGTCATTTACAGTACAGTAGGTGATCTCTCATTTTATTAAAACTAATTCAAGTATAGGTTTTACAATATGTAGAATAACAAAGTGTTTAGCCCATTTCGGGTTAGTTCCTAGTCCGACGTACCGTCTTATCCCTTACATATTTTACTAAGGCCTACTTTAAATGTGTGGATTTTGGACTAGATACTTAGGTAGATTAAAATCACTTATCTAATTAATTAAAGGAAAAAAAACCCAAGTTGTACATACGTTTTTATCTCACATCGTTATTTTGTAACATTATGTTTAATGGATTATATAACATATTTATATCATAAATTATAAAATACAAATAAAAATAAATAGAATAAAAATAAGTAATGCCAGAACTTGTATTTAACACAATAACTAGATCGCATCTCAGTTTAGTTAAGTAAAGATATATAAATATATATTATCTATTTATTCTACTTCTTACACGATGTTCCATTTTTATACGGTGTGTTAAGTGACAATGACGACTCGATGGCGTAGTGGTTAGTGTAACCGACTGCCACGCCTGAGGTCGCGGGTTCGATTCCCGCACAAGTCAAACATTTGTGTGCATGAACATGGGTGTTTGTCTTGGTCTGGGTGTTTCTATGTATAATATGTATGTATTTACAAAAAAATAAGTATATATGTATGTTTATCCATTGTCTAGTACCCATAGTACAAGCTCTGCTTAGTTTGGGCTAGATGGTGTTGTGTGTATGTGGTAGAATATTATTATTATTATTATTATTAATCACTAACATTACGGCGTATAGGTACTAAATCAACGGCGTAATTACCTTTAAGGGCAGGCCCTTAACTAAACTAAACTGCTATATATATATATATTCTATATACTTATAGCAGTTTAAAATAAGTAATATAATTTTTATGCCATCACTCTTACTTAACCTAGAGAAAGACAACATGAATTACCCAAAAAAACCGGCCATTACTATCATTCAGAGACGAATTTAGAATTTGACAATCAATTCGGGTTGTACTCTGCTTGTAATAATATAATTCAATCATGATTCGAAAGACACGTGGCGCCATCTATTATCATAAACGTTATTATTGTTTTCCTCGGGAACAGTAATTCTTTTTGGGATGAAAGGTAGCCTATGTCCGTTTCTGTACACTTGTCAACGTATATGCAAAATTTCAGTATGATCGGTTCAGTGGTTTAGGCGTGAAAAGGTAACGAAACTCATTTTCGCTTTTATAATATTAGTTAGGATTACGCATATTATATTTAATTATAATACATGTTTAATAATAATATATACACAATAAAGGTTAACAAAACATTTCACTTGACTAGACATCTCAAAATTCCTTACATACTACTGCTCATTTTCTCACACTCAACTTGATACCATAGTATTCAGGCGCACCATGGTACTTCGGCGTCAAACACATGTCTTGGCGGGTGCAGGGCGGCATGCGGTGGGTGATGAGGTTGTGGAGACCCGTGAAGGAGCTCACACATGAAGCTGATGTAGGTGATCGCCAACCGAAGGGTCTCGATGCGAGAGAGGCGCTTCTCGTAGGCGAATGTTGGCACCTAGTTAGAAAAATAAATTCATTTTAGAGGTACTTTAGGTGCTGCAATATTGTGGCGAGACTAAGACTCAGTTCCTATATCAAGAAACGTCAACAACAGTTAGCTTTTGCGCGCGGCTCCGCCCGCATGGTACCTACATCAATAAAAAGTATGTCCTTCCCCAGGTCTTAAACTATATTTGTACCAAATTTTATCTAAATCGGTTGAACTCCGGCACTCTAAAATATAAGTACAATAATGTTAAATAAAAAAGTCGTATTACCATTATAATTGATAATGTCGTTAGGGCGACAAAATGGAAGGTCATTAAACAACAAATCATAAACCACAAAATTACGACATGGATAATCAAAGAACATTTATTGCGACCTCTTTACCTTAGTTGTTCCATTAGATACTGCTTTAATTTAGATTGTTTAATGTAAATTATCATTATTGGGAAATGCGGGCCACGTTTAGTTCATACAAACGTATTCCTCTGTTTTAAAATATAATCTATACCTAACACTGCTCCTTTTCTAATTGAAGTGAAAACTTCTTTAGTGGCGTTGTGCACTTTTTTTGTGATGGCTAAAAAATGTTAAACTCGCGTCAGGACACGTGACCTGATCGAAAATTCGTAAGACGGAGAGAGAATTGTCATGTTCGTGTACGATAGCGCAATAAATGAATATTGTATTTTACAACATAAATGATAGTACTTTTATACTGATAATTAAAGCAATTCGTGCAAAATTATTCCCTAACCATTCCAAAATATCAAAAATGCACAACGTTAATATTCAAGTTTTCACTTCTGCCGGCACTCCCGGAGTGCGACCCGTTGATTTCTTTTTTCTTTTAAAAGGCTACTCCCGCACTAGAAATAATTCCAATATCGCGGGGTACTTTTCAACATTCAGACAACGAAAACTACTATATAGTTAGTTATCTTTTTTCCAAACTTTATTCATGCTATAAGCACTTGGAACGTTAGAATTACAAAATTTGCTCGATTATACCGTTTATTTTTAGACATCCAGCAAACAAATTAGAGAAACGTAATAATTGAAGACAGACAGAGAGCGAATGTCTTTCTCATATTCTTCACAAAAACATTAAAATCCATTATCTTTTAGAAGGTAAACAGTGCAAAACAAGAGACGATTTTAGAGGTATATCAGGTCAATCTTTAGTTATCTCTTGCTCGTTGATATTTCGTTGAGACCTAGTGCGACAGAAATAAATATATTAAAACCTAACATTTTTCATTTCCATTTAAAAGACAACACCTCACTACCTCATATATCAATCAATCAATACCTCACTAGGAATAATTTCTATATCACGGGGGACTTTACAAACATTCAAACAACGGACACAAAGAACACTTAGACTTACACACAATGTTTTGTCCCGTATGGGAATCGAACCTACGACACTCGGCGCGGCGGCCACTTAGGCCATTACACCATCCGTGCAGTCTAAGATGTGTTGATCCCATATTCCCTATTACTTATTACATCAAAACAAACTAAACAATTGACACCTGAATATCCACTATACCTCGATTTAAGCCCGGATCCTTGCTATGACACAAAAGTACAAACTCTTGCGACTGGTTAACGCTACTGTATTCTCTTAACTGAACTATTAAATAAAAGCTAATTCATAAAAAACCAAATAGCTAATCCAACCAAGCACTGTCTTTTTTGTATATTGGCAGCGCTCAGCTCATTATATCTACCCGTTTTAATTATGACTACAAATAGGTACCTATCTTATTAATATTTGCTCATAGTTTGTAAAGATGTTTGCATTAGCGTATATAAGAGTGGGCTAGGTGAGTCGTACCCACTCCAGAAATATCTGGTGCCCACTGCAGGATGTTAGGTTTCAACTAAAATTCTAGGATTATTTGGGACCAGTGCCTAAACAGTAATAAAGCTATTACTGCTACTAAAACAGTTGAAGAAGGTGTGGAACAAATTCATAAATCAAAATTATATACTATTAATAGAGGCGTTCCTCAAGGCTCAGTGCTGGGTCCGATTTTATTTTTAATATTTGTAAATGATTTAACAGCATACATACAAAGTGTTTTGCCGGATGTTAAATTAGTTATGTTTGCTGATGATACCAGTGCTGTTATAACTGCTCATGATATATTGACCTTAGAATATAAAGTAAATAGCTTTCTAGCTGCCTGTGAAAACTGGTTTTCTATAAATAATTTGAAACTGAATGTAAAAAAGACCAAATGTATGCTTTTTAAATCTACAGTTAGAAACAATGCTCATATGAACGTATTATCTTTGGGAAATAGAATAGATATAGTAGAGAATCTAAAGTTTTTAGGAGTGCAAATTGATTCTCTCCTCAACTGGAAGGCAGAGCTAAATTCAGTGACAAATGTAATAAGTAGTGCATGTTATGCTATTAGATCTCTTAGAGATGTTTTATCAATTGCTCAACTTCGTACAGTTTACTTTGCCCTAGTTGAATCTAAACTTAGGTACAGCATTAAATTTTGGGGAAACAGTTACCAATATAACGTGAATGCTGCATTCGTTATGCAAAAGAGAGCATTGAGAACCATGCTTCGTTTAGACCAAACTGAATCGTGTAGGGAACATTTTATCAAGTTAAGTATTTTAACAGTACCTTGCCTTTATATTTTAATTCTCCTTACTCATTTACATAAAAATCTAAACAAGCTTGAGACTGACACTGAGAGAGAATATAGGGTAAAAACTCGGAGAAAAGATCTGCCTACTATGGTCCAAGCAAAGCTTAAAGTTGTAAAACACTCATCAAGTGTGCAGTCTGTAAATATTTTCAACAAATTACCACCAGAATTAAAGAATATTGTGAATGTGAACATATTTATAAATAAACTCAAGACATTATTGATTCAGAAGTGTTATTACAGTATTGACGAATTTTATAAGGATAAAAATAAATTATAATTGGTAATGATTAATTTTATAATGTATTGCAATAATTTAATATATCAATAATATTATTTTGACTTCCAATAATTCAGATGATTTGACATTATGTATTTTCGTTATAGTATTATTATTTTAATGAATGAAAATTGATTTATATATTTGGTAAAGTGTAATCACGATTCTAATGTATTTATGTGTGTATTCAAATATTTCGACACAAATGTATATTTGTTTATGAAATAAATAACTAAAAAAAACTGTTTAGGCACTGGTCCCTAGACAGCTATACATATAGAGCTTTTGCCTAAGAGACGGTCCAGGCCTTCCTAAGATAGAGCCTTCTCCCTTTAAACAACCCTAGATACGGCAATTATGTTCGTTTCTCAATCACGAGTAAACCAACCAAACAGTATTTTAATTAAGTCTTGGAATAACACATAAGAAACTTTTTTCCTGGTACGGACAGAATGTAGCTATTCTCATAAAAGTTACGTACCTTTCTACGCAACTTGTCAAAGGCCTCATTGAGGTTGAACATCCTCCTCCTCTCACGTATGTTGGCGGCTCGGCGCTGCGCCACAGAGGCGACACGTCGCCGCGGCTTCTTGCCGCCGGGCGGGGCCCGAGAGCCGCCGCGCCCGGCGCAACCCGCCGCCGACCACACTGAACATACAATACATTACATTATTTTTCTTGATCTTACAATAAAATATATATGATTTAGAAAATAAAACATATCTTCATATTACAAAAGTGGTAAAAAAGCTATATGAAGCAAGTTATACACTCCTGTAGACGAGATGCCTAATGTCAGGATATGACTTCGCACTATCATGATAGATATAGGAAGCTAGACTACAGGCCTAAAGTGGGACTTAGGTGAACATTTATGTATTTTGAGAAGGGAAGACGCAAAGAGTTATTGAATGCCGGCCAAGAAAAGACTAAGTACACTAGGTATCCTTAAACCAATGGTCAAACAATATAATTTAAACATGAAAAGCTAATTATGAAAAATAATCTCAAATAATCTTTAGAATCTACAGAAGTTTCTTATTCTCAGCAACAAAAAGAAATATGTTGTTCATAAAAATAATATCCAGATTAATAATTAGCTACAGATCTCCGTTTTCTTTTATCGTTAAGATTGATGACATAAATTAATATTTTTTACTCTGTCTCAAGCATATTACTGGCAATATACACAATATTTTTATAGCGGTCCCGGTGGCTATTGCAATACTGGAACCAGCTTTCTGTTTAGGGATAAAAACACCAACTGTCAGATAATTGTGTTTTGAATGCTCAAACAGACTGAAATAGAGTTTAAAATAAAACCCATAACCGTGTTTACCATGCAGATGTTTAAACAAATAAACTTGAGATAAATCGTAGAATTATTGTCTTTCCTTTTATTCAATAAGTATTATCAATAAGTTATTATAATTACAGTAGTACAAAAAGTTAAAATTGTGAGAAATCGCACTTTTGTTTCAACATTTTAAAATTCGTGTATCTTTATGATTATAGCAGATAACTCAGATATTTAAACGGATAACAAAATATTCATTTGCGTAGATTAATCCTGAATATAATTTATTTGTTTAGTATGAATGGTTTCTTTTTATCTAGCAAATTGTATCTATAATTATCACTGCTATCTTTAGCTCTGGAAAATCCACTGGAGATGCTGTTCCTGCTCTTACTGACTATGTATTTAAAAACTTCGACAAGAACATGAAATGTAGAGCAATATTTCTGGATCTATCTAAAGCTTTTGACACGGTCGTTACCCCAATACTAATAAATAAACTGGAACGCGCTGGTGTAAGAGAGGCTCAATTGGAATTGTTCAGGGAAAATTGCGGACAGCGAGCGAGGACCTCCATGTTCAATACGGTATTCCGCAGGGCAGCATTCTAGGTCCTACCCTCTTCCTATTATATATAAATGAACTCTGTGACTTACAAATGACAAATGAATCAATTGTTGCCTTTGTGGATGATACTGCTTTAATATTTAATAATAATAATAATGTGTATTTTTCATTATTATTATTATCTTAATTGGTATTGGTCTTAATGCTGTCTCGGACTGGCTTTGTGATAACGTTTTAACGCTAAATACGGAGAAAACAAAATATATGACATCCTCAAAACGAGCCTGTCCCCCTAACGATCCCTGGACTAGCGTGAACCATTGCTGTCTACGCCCACGATCCGCAAACTGCTCGTGCAATCGTACTACTTTACAGAGTGTCACCAATATAATGTACTTTGGAGTTCTTATCAACCGCAAACTAAGTTTCAATGGTCACATGGAATTGCTTTCTAGACGATTGCGCAAACTTATGTATGTCTTTAAAGGTCTGCGTGGCGTTGCTGACGTTACTACAATTAAGATGGTATATGTGGCGCTTTGTCAGTCATTATAAATTTATTGTATTACGATTTGGGGAGGCACCTATAAAACCTCAAAAGCAAATGAAGCAGCTTTTAGCCTAAGTTCAAGCAATGTGATGATAGGTCATGAATTACACAAGTTATGACTTTTCATAACTTGTGTAATTCTATTCTATAATATCTATACTTACTGTGAATATGTGTAGCAAAAATAATTATTTATTGTTTATTTAAATAATGTCAAACTAACGTGACAGTAGTTCCTGTAAATGTAATAGAGAAAATATAAAATAAAACATTATTTTAATACAGTAAGTCTACTAATTGTCATTATTTTAACGAACGGTTGAATCTTCATAAGATTAAAATTTACTGTGATTAAGCTTATCGTATCCTTGTTATTAATTTAGATATAAAAAAAGAAAATGTTTCATATAGGACTTGATTTAAGGATCACAGAACAATTAAATAAAGTCATAACATCAATAACACGACTTACTGTAATTATAACAATGGGGGCAGAAATTGTTTTATTAGAAAATTACTTAAATACTTCTTCATAATTAAGCTTAGATAGAATTTCTAATATTATCAATTTAATTACCTAAGTAAGTAAATGTCATATATAAGTCTTATTTGTTAGATTAACGATATATTTTGTAACATTTACTAAAAGCACTAATGATGACATGTTTGAGAGCAGAAGTGACTAAAATCTATACTAATAATAAAAAGCTGAAGAGTTTGTTTCTTTATTTGGTTCAACGCGCTAATCTCAGGAACTACCGGTTTGAATTGAAAAATGTTTTTAGTGTTGAATAGCCTATTTATCGAGGTAGGCTATATAACATCACCCTACGACCCACGGGGGCGGCGCAGTAACTATAAACGCAAGTGAAACCGCGGGCACATCTAGTCAAAGATAAGTACATAAACTTCCTTTACGTACTCTCGGAGTACTTTTAATAAATGGTCATTCACGTAGCGGTTAAATCAACCTAACAATACATATGTATATCAGCAAAAAACGTTTGATTATTGCCTCCGTGGCGCAGCGGTAGTGAATGCCAATGACTGCTGTGCATGGGGTTCGAAGCACGGGTCGGGCTAAGAAAAATCTATTGGGCTTTTCTGTTAAGAAATCTGAATAGCAGTTCGGAGTTAGGAAGTTCAAACAATCAATCAGCTCACCGCAGTCCACTGTTAGGAAGTTGGCGGTGTTAAACATCCCCGTGCCTCGAAAAGCACGTAAAGCCGTTGGTCCTGCGCCTGATCTCTCTTTCCGGTCGTATCGGATTACCGTCCCATCGCATCACAAGAGTTAGGGAACAGAGAGTGCACTTGTGTTAGCGCACACGCTTGTGCACTGTAATATCTCCTGCGCAGACGGCCAGTCTCCGTTAAGACTGGCCGCCGTGACCGAAATTCGGTCTGAAGGACATTACTTATTATTATTTGTAAGAATACAAAACGTCAGTTTTTAAGTACTTAATGCATTTCTTTGAAATATTGCAATTAATTACACAAACACTAAGTGGCGCAGCAGTAGTGAATACGATTGAAGTACATGAGGTCTCATTTTCGATTCGAGAGTCCGGCAGAATGTTATAGGGATTTCAAGAAATTCTTGGTTGCAACACGGTGTTTAAAACTATATACTATACCCGATAGTGGCGATAAACTCATCGTTAATTAAGGGGGAATTAAAAACATAGGTGCGAAACGTTGGTATAGCGTTATATACACCTCTCACTACCTCTTTGGAGTTATAGGTAGGGTTGCCACCTTTCCTTCAAATATGCTATCTTAGTTCAAAAAATTAAGTACCTGATCTGAAAATAAAGCAATATTTTTGGTGATGCTAGTTACATCTAACAAATATTTATTATCAAGGAACGTCGTAACCGGATCTCTACAATATAGGTATGTCTATATTAAGATAGATAAACAAATGCTTTTATTCAATGAAGGCAGCTCGTATTGCTTTATGAAAGAAATAAAACTGTAAAATTCGACATAGGTAAAAATAAAATATTTTCACGTACTTTGTTTTCCTAATAAAGTATAATGTACGTTTACCCGAAATAACGTACTTGATACTTTGTTATAAAGTTCGGTTGGCAACCCTAGTTATAGGTGCAAGACTATGTATGTACTATCGACTTCAGCGACGGATGACCACTCCTAAGGTTAAAATCGCATAGCAGGCCAACACTTGGTACCCGTACCCGTGACACGCCCCTTTCTTTGTTTGAGTTTTTTTACACTTTACATTTGTTTACTGATTCTAAGGCGATACAAACTCAACTGGTCAACATGTGCAAGCGAATTTTTTTCTGAAATGGTCAACCGTCGCTCAAGTCGATAGTACCTATGTATGTATAAACAATACAATAATATGACACCCTCGAGCTGGTATGATATTGTAAATGTGCGATGGTATAAGAACTCCTCAACAGCTTACAGTACGCTCTTCAAGATTTCTTCCCTTTGAATAATTTACTTTAGTAGTGTAAGTGTAGAGAGGGTTAGTCGTACAAACCTTTTATTTGCTAACCGAGGCTTCATTCTGCTGACAATACAATAATGTACAAACATGTATCCGCTATATTTTAGTCGTCACTTAATAGAGGATAAGAGGATCAGCTATCAGGCATATCAATAGATGCCGTGCTGTGACTGTAATGGTTTTTTTTTGTACTGTTGCCATCTTATTGGTAAACAAGCATTCGGCTCACCTCATGGTGAGTAGTCACCGTAGGCTATGGATGCCTGCAACACCAGATGCACTACTTGCGCGTTGCCGACCTTTTAGGCAAGGAAGAAGAGAAAAAGGAAGTGGGCCTCCGGCACTCTCACTCACCGAACGAAACACAACAGTAGGAATACTGCTATTTCACGTCGATATTCTGTGAGAGGGTACTCCTTCCCCGGTCGAGCCAGTCCATTCATGCTAAAATCAGCGAGGCTCTACGACTCAATTACATTCATATTTTGTCCGACTCATAAATCCAGGTTAGTATGTACGGTATACCCTTTCTTGAACACTGTACAATCTTAAAATTACTTATCGAAAAACCCACTAAAACAAGCGCGTAGGCAGTTACGGAATAATATTTATAATAGTTGGAAATACCAGCGTCTTGATTAGGATTGCTTTATAATCAATTGTATATACCTCCTAAAATGCGCACCGAAGCCTACAATTTACATTTTGATATGGTTCTGAACTTGTTTAAACACATAGATATCGATCACCTTCTCTTAACTGGGGATTTCAATTTACCGCACATTACGTGGGCCCATATAAATCCACCCATACTTGGCATGAATTGTAGCAGTAACTCACAGGTATGTGACAAGCTAAAGAATTTTATGAGCACAATTAAGATGTCTCAATACAATACCATTACCAATGCCCACCAAAATGGACGGTTACTTGACTTAGTATTGTGCAACGTTGCCTGCCAAGTCTATCAGCCTGCTACATTTCTGCTTAACCCTAATAGTCATCACCCACCACTCCTTATTGAAGCTCCGTTGCCTTGTTGTTCAGGTAAGCTAAAAGTTAATCCGTTGCGTAGATATAATTTTGTAAAGCTAACTACAATTTAATAAATAATAATATCAGTTTGATAGATTGGAACCGCGTACTGAATCCCTTGTCTGCTGAACCGGCCCTTGATACCTTCTATTCTATGCTTGATGACATAATTAAGGAGCATACTTCTTTAATTACAAATAGAACAGCAAAATTTCCTATTTGGATCTCGTGTCCATTAATAAAAATATTTAACAGCAAAAACAAAGCCTGGATCTATTGGATGATATATAATAATATAAGCGACTATGAAGTTTTTCCAATATATAGGAATAAATTTAAATCTGAATGCCATAAATGCTATATTAAATATATAAATAGAGTAGAAGATAGCATATCGAATAATATTAAATATTTCTGGACTTATTTATCTAACAAAAAGTCAAAACCCGCTGCTCTAGCTACGATGACACATAAATCTAAATCTTCAAGTGATCCCTCTGACATTTGTGAAATGTTCAGGGACTTCTTTAGCTCTGTTTATGAGCCCTCTACGTTAAGCGATACATGGCCACCGCTTGAGGATTTAACAAGATCTGGACAGATTATCTGTTTATTGTGAACGTAATAAACTACATCTTAGCATACCTAAATGTAATAGTGTTAGCTTCAATAAGAACAGAAAGGTAATGGATTACACATATAAGCTCAATAAACCTGAACTTGCAGGTGTGAATTCACTGCGTGATCTCGGGGTTCAATCAGATTCCAAGTTACATCTTGTTTGTAGTTTGTTGGTTGTAGTTACATCCCGTGGAAACAATCCTAATCCTAACTAATATTATAAATACGAAAATGAGTTTGTTTGTTTGTTTGTTACGCTTTCATGCCTTAACTACTCAACCGACCAACATGAAATTTTGCATACACGTTGTCAGGGTACAGAATAGGACATAGGATACCTTTCATCCAGAAAAAAGAACTGTTGCAAACCTTTTTTTTTTTTTTGGTAACCTTACCTAACCTAAATTTAAGCGAGCAAAGCCGAGGGTGAGAACTAGTTATGTAATATTAATGGTTGATAAAAAAATTTACAACGCGATAAAATCATATAAAATTGTTTAATTTCAGGGTATCCTATGTCGCTTTCTGTATCCCTAACAAATAAAGCTTTTAGCATGTATGGGTTCGTAACGAGGGCGAGTCGGGATTTTAAGAAAGAGGCCATGTATTTAATGTTATTTAAGACTTTGATCAGATCACAATTAGAATACGCTTGCTGTGTTTGGAATCCTCTATATAACAAATATGTGGACCAGTTAGAAAAGGTTCAACGTAAATTTCTGCGCTCCATACATTATCGATGCCACCGCAGTCGTCTTAAGTATCCCCAGTTGCTTAGTAGATACAAATTGATTTCACTAAAATCCAGACATAGTCAATTAGAAGCCACAATGCTTTATGGAATATGTCATGATAAGGTCGATTGCACTGAAATTGTTAACAAACTGTATTACGTAGTTCCTAGAACAATATATCGTCGTGAGGTGAGGGCAAGGACATTATTTGCAATTGGAACTTGCAGAACTAACGCTGGTATACGCGCACCACTGCGTCAGCTAGTTGGTAATAATAATACCCACTTCACAGACCTTGATATATTTGCACATACAGCTGGTCGGTTTAAAAAAGAAGTCGTAGAAATGCTTGAGTATGAAGATGTTGATGCAGCATAAAAGCCTTCTTAACAACACCTCACCTAGCGACAATGACTGTCTGTTGTTTTATAAATAAGCAACTTTTCTTTGTGTGTCATACTTGTTTTTTAATTGTTGTTTATTTATTTATAGTTTTATATTTGCGCTATATTATTTTTAAATTCTGTTGTAATAATTTTAGTTAAATCTATTTTTCTATCTACCTATCTAAGTATTGTTGTGAATCTCTTCCTCCTTTAAATTACAGTGTTGCAATACTATTATTTGTGCCACTAGTTCCTAATGAATAATATCTTCTTTTTGTAATTTGTGGAAAATGTGGTTTATTTTCCCCAAAATTAAAAATTAAATAAAATGAAATAGCTGGTATTTCCAAGGATCGTTGGCAAGTGGCATATAAATTTATTGAATTTCACACGCCACCTGCCAACGATCGTTAGCAGACTACAAAGATTACCATTAACCAGACTATGTTTCAAAGTGAAGTCAAAAAAGTGTTGTTTGAAAATACATCGATTTTCTTGGAGCAATAGCAAAGAAAATAGATGATAGATGATATTTTTATACTGAAATATTGTAAGTGTAGCTACTCACCCAGGTCAGCCGGCGGGAAGGCCAGGATGTCGGGGTAGGGCACTGGCGCCGGCGGAGCGTCCCACAGCGGCCCGTACGGCGACACCTCGCTACCCTGACACAACAACACACGTTTTTATCTTTTATTTGATAATAAGTTATGACACTAATTATATATTTGATGAATCCAATACAACATTAATCAGGTAGGAAGGCAGTGGTCACCTAAATAATATAATAATAATAATATTCTACCACATACACACAACACCATCTAGCCCAAACTAAGCAGAGTTTGTACTATGGGTACTAGACAATGGATAAACATACATATATGCTTCTTTTTTTTTGTAAATACGTACATATTATACATAGAAACACCAAGACCAAGACAAACATCAATGTTCATGCACACAAATATTTGACTTGTGCGGGAATCGAACCCGCGACCTCAGGCGTGGCAGTCGGTTACACTCACCACTACGCCATCGAGGCCATCAAATAACTAACATTAGTATAATTATGTAACTAAAATAAACATTTTAATTACTAAACCAATTATGTTTAAGAATGGTATTATATATGCACAGCGTAGCTCCTGTTTCAAAAACATCCTAAGTTTAAGCCTTCGGCTTTTTTAAGAGTGCACAGCGTTGCTCCAGTCTCAATAAAGTCTACAAGTTCGAATACCTATTATTAAAACAAAAGCAGCTTAAGTGGAAAAATACCGTCAACAACAGAATACGATAGCCCATCATCCTTGTGTTACATTTCTTTGCATTTCTTGCAGTGATTAGGGTTCTAGCCTTCTTAAAAATTAATGTCATCAAGGGAACAAAGATGATATGGCTATGAGGGTCTCTGCTGGCAGCATACCAACTTTTTTTACGAAGGTTTGTCACAGCCCTCTTGATCGTAGGCAGTAACTATAGCCTATGTACGCTTACGATACTAAAAGTACGCTTACGCGTCGATTACTCTACATAAAACGTAGGAATCAATGCGTGGTAACCATATTTACACAATGTGTCTTTAAGGAGCTGAAACACCATTTGAAACCTCGCAAGAACCCAATTCAAGGTGTTTTAACTGCTATTTTATGTCTTAACATGAACTTATAGCTAAGTGCTATAAACTTACTGCGTCTCTGGTTTAGACGAAGTGCCCTTGTAGTTTTTTATGAGAATATGTGTGTGCCAGTTTTCTGGGCAAGTATTATTTTTTTAGTGGCGTGAACTGTGTTACACCCAGTAAGTAAGGGTTCCTGTGAAACTTATATCTACCCAGACCCACAGCATTCCTTTTCGTTCATCCCATATTTAATTCCTTTTCCCTAGGCTCGGTGGTTACCGGCTACGACAATCGCTTATATTTTAGGCGGTTCGTAAGCATGTTGTACTATAATATTTTCTTTAAATTTAATTTAAAATCCGTTGTATATTTTATAAAACATTGTTTACACTTTTTTACTTTCACATTATTATGTGGATAATGGTGCTGGTTGTGTAATTACGTAAGTGTGTCATAAGATCTTTGTAATAGTATTAATTAATTACGCAATTGTTTGTTATTCCGAACTAATAAAATAATGTAAAAATAAAAATGGCTACTTACTGCAGAGCTGCTCCAAACGTGCGGCGTCTCGCTGCCGTAGGACATCAGCGGGAAATGAATCTTGATACTTTTGTACACACACCTGGATGAAACGACACACCACCTCCGCGCCACTGAGCATCCACATACAAACTACTGGAGGACCGACTAGGACCCGCTAAATGTCAAACTGGACTAAATCAAATTATTATATCTTCACGGTACACCCAAATATGACCATCGCAGTTATTAAATTTAGAAATACAAACGATATAGGACCGTAAATACAGAAGGCTAAAGTCTATGTTACGTGTTTAGGGGTCAAAAATCACCCCTAGCCATAGTAACGTCAGATTTCTCGGTGCTGATTGGCTAACAAAGGGGTGAGATGAGGGTGGCGGGCTGTCATTGGTCGCAGCAGGTGCAGTAGGCGGGCAGTATCGATACTGTGCAGGATTTTACATCAAACCACTCTATCCTCTCAACATTTATAAAAGACACGGAATTCATGTATCATTCATCTTGGATTACTGTCCTGGATGTTAGCTAGTACGTAAAATTATTTTAACTAGCGGTCGCCTAGTGCCCGAAATTCGACCAAAATTTGCCTGTAAGGTGATATACTTACGTCATTATATATTGATATATGTAACCATAGTTACGCGCTTTGACTGCGTGTGTCAAATGCATGGTTGTGTGCGTGTAGTGTTTTTTCATTAATTTAATATATTTATAATGCATATTTTATTTAAATATTAGGATTCGCCCCTCCTTCTCCATATAAAATTTAACTGTGCCAAATTTCATACTCCTCCGTCCGCGCAATTTTCGTAAAAAGGGGTACAAAGTTTTTGCTTCACGTATTAATATATAGATATTCTACCAAAATAATTAGGTCTTCTTTTAACTTATTTAACTGCAGCAGGCTGCCGGCGGCCGGACATTATTGACTGACAATAAAATGACTCCTGGCATTCCAGTTATTTCCTTAAACTTTATACAATACTAGCTGACCCGCGCAACTTTGTCTGCTTCACATAAGAGAATTTTCCCCGTTATTGCAAAATATTTCATTGACGCGCCGCTCCTATTAGTCGTAGCGTGATGCTATATAGCCTATAGCTTTCCGCGATATATGGGCTGTCCAACACTAAAATATTTTTCAATTTGAAACAATAGTTCCTTACATTAGCGCGTTCAACCAAACAAACAAACTCTTCAGCTTAAATTTTTGTAGGTTTAGTCTATATTGATTTTTAGTAACTAACGAAAAAGGAAGAAGTTGATTAGTATCTAGGCTTATGCCTATTCATGCCATAACCTGTTTTCAATTCACAATTAGTGTTTTATAATTTGACCGCCGCGCCGGTAACCATCCGAGACACCCAAGTATATACTCTGATGGTTAGGCCGTCAAATTTACCCATTTCTATTACAAAAAAGGGACTTTTTGGTTTTTGGTAGAAATAAAACGTTTATTTTTATGTTCCTGTTGGCGTAATACAGGTAAATAATGTAATTTCTCTTGAATTACTAAATCCCTTATATTTACTAATTCGAAGTTAGCTTTAAAAGAACGCATAAAGACCGTGATACTGTGGCAAGTAGGGTATTCAGAGTGACTACTGTTTGGATCACTTTAAGCTTTAAGACTCTAAGACCTCTGCCACTAAATTATTTTTTATTTTATCCTTTTCAATAACTATACAAATATACATTGGAAACAGGTAGTAGGTATGCATAGCGTTGTGGAAATGTTTTTTCATTAGATAGATTATACCTATGCATGCAATACCAAGACAAAGTTATTAAAATTAAAGTAGGACAATGCAATCGCAGGGAGAAAAGTAACATATAAACAATTAAACTAAACAAAATCTTTGTCTTTATTGTAAAAGGAAATCCATTATCAGCAGGGAAGCAAGTCGTTGTTGATCCAATCATTGATTGCGACTCCCAGATTCCACGGGTTACGGTGACCACTTACCATCACTACATATGCTGATCTGTCACCACAAAAATAGTTATAATTCTGCTTGCAATAAATTCCTCATTTTTAAACTTCAGCTTGCTTAATTGCTTACAGCATAGTAAATCATAGACCAGCCTCGAATAAGCGATGTTGACCGAAACAACTAAGACTGCTTTATGTCAAGTTTCAGTTATATGGAATTAAGTCATTTATTGTACTTATATGACATACCTAAATAATAATCGCGACTTCGCTCGCATGGTTATACAGTTCATCAATTTATACTAATGCAGAAACACTAGGCCTCATAACTTCGATATAACTGAGCGGAAGTTGAAAATGCAAAATATACTCCTTAGGCCAATACGTCATCCATGAGGCCATGGATGACGTAGTGATTTAAGTGGCCGCTTTGCAAGTGCCAGTGCTCAGGGTGTTCTAGGTTCGATGTCCACCCGGGAAGAAATTGTTTGATCCAAAAATATAATTGATGTTCTTTGCGTCTGTTGTTTCAATATTTGTAAAGTCTCCCGGAATCATTTCTAGTGCGGATACGATATAAACGTTTTTTGAAACGTATCTGGTTTCCATTTTTTCGTAAAACTCGAAGAAAAAGAGATGCAGAAATTAATTATTAGTACGGATACGAATTTTCTGATTCGAATAAATTTTGTTTGGTTTTTTTAAATATCTTTTAATGTGTGGAAGCAGCTTCACTATATTCTAATACTGGTATGTACCTACTACATCATATCATAAAATCTGCGAAGATTGGTAGAAACAACAGAACCTCGTAACAGTCTCCCCGTGAACATGGCTGCTGAAAAGCAACCGAAACGTCGGGGAAAGTGTAAAATTAAATCTAAATAGTTTTATAATAATTTAAATAGCTTAAAAAACTTAAATAGAAGTAAGCAGTAACTAGTAAAAGTGTTTAACAATAGTAGTTTGAAGTTTCAAAATTATGTAATAATAATGTTTTATAGAAAATAAACAACGCGATAAAATCGTTATAAATTTGTTTAATTTCAAAGAAACAACAGATTCAAATTTTACCAGCTACGTTAAAATCCCATGTAACAAGACAACCTCATAACAACTGGTCTCTCTTGTATTACCACTGGACTAACTTACTTACCTACTTATTAGAAATAATCCTAGTAATATATAATAAATGTGAAAACTTATGAAAACGTTTGGCTGTTAGGAAGTTTCATGTTTATTACTCAAACGTAACTTGACGTAGGTACATACGTTAAACGTATTTCTATGATACTTGACACACAGATAGATACTTTTTATCTCTATGTACGCTCCCGTAGGATACACGCCAGCTTAACCGCCGGTAAAACCTCGTGTTCTTAATTTTTCTTAATTATCCTCATTACGTACTTTCTACAGTTGTACAATAAAATTGTGTCACAATGCACCTGCACTAAATATAATAAGTAATTCGAAGCGCGTTTGCTAATCTGTTACTGATCATATCGCATTAGCGGGATAGGCGTGACCCGAGGACAGATGGCAGATTTGTCACGCCACCCATTGTCCTATTTATTACAGAAATTGACGATATTTGTCAACTTTGACGCGAAATTGGTGCGGATGGGGTAAAGCCGGATCATGATTTCGTGGGGAGCGCTATTGAAATGTTAATTTTAGATTTTCGCAGTAGGCAAGTGCTTGTTTCTTTTCATTAAGATCCTGTTTCACAATCTCTTAACTTAGCATTTATTGCGAAAATTGCCATATGTAGGTAAATTTTAGTCATAATATTTTGCTTTATTAACTTTTCAATAGGAAACTTAGAAAATCGGCACTTTATGGCAAGTAGGTATAAAAAAAGGATTTTAATACTTTTCCTTTGTTTTGAAAATCTGCAGCTGCTAACGGCACCCTTTTGTATATTTATATACATTTATAGAAATACGTACTATAAATTAACCTACGTTTGTTATTCGGGAATGGTATCTGTTGCTAAATACCTCTACCCTGTTACAGAAGATCACAAAATGTTCTGTTCCCCACAATACTTAGGATGGCTTTTTAGGGAATTCATGAAACAGTACAGTGGTCCTGAATTGTGCTCGTAGAACGACTTGCAAGATCGGCAAGGTTCGAGCGGTATCTTGATCACTATCTAATCGCAATCGCTAGCGATTGATGAATCAAAATTGTACCATTTGAACCTACCATTACCACAGGCCAGTTTTTAAACCGGCCAATAGTAATGGTAAAAGTATGGTAAAAGTTAGGTGGGATTTTAAACCTACGTAACTTTTTTACAACATAATTATTTCACTCGATTATTAAGTTTGTTTACAGCACCTTACCTATAAGACCAACATGAAAATTTGTTTTCAAATAAAATCTGGCTACTTGATATCACAGATGAAATCTTAAATCTGACTAGGCACTCAACATTTAACAAGGGGGGGGGGGGGGGGGGGTTGATCTGTGTCAAATTATGAGATTTAACAAAACATGTCAACTGATTACACGCTTCAATTACGACAAAGGGGCTTTATTAAAAGGGGGACCGTAGCGCGGCCGCACGTGGTGTCACAGGGGTCCAAATATGTTTTGATATGATAACTAATACACTGATATTGTATTTTAATTGTTTTGGGGTCTGACTTGTCACGCAAGTGTTCTAATATTTTCCATTTTAAATTGTTTAAAGGGCTTACTACTGACTTGTGTTTAGAAAGCGTTTAAACAGAAAGTCAATTCTGGTCAATACAAAATTAGTTCAAATTATCTAATAGCCGCGTTATTGACTATAGGTTTCACGCAGCAGTTTTTTAGAGTTCGATAAAACTTTTATACAACAACTTTGTCCGTCCGTCTGTCTGTTATACAACTTTCAACTCAAGAACCGTAAGAGCTAGAGACTCGCGGTCAACGCGATTCGACTCAGCATAGTCGATATACCCCCGAAATGACTATGACCTTTGACCTCTGACCTCAAGGTCACGGGGTATAACGTGAATCTACTTGAACCATTTTTTCGAACTCGTAAGATTTACGACAATTCATTGACGTTTCTCGCTTGTTTACCATAACATAGGCAGAAATTCTTGCCTGTGTTGGACACTGCTAGGTTGGACGCTGATGTAGTTTTAGTTCCAGCGACCCACCCACCATTAAAGGCAGCGAATTGGCACACCGTGGTAGGTTTAGTCGGTAGTACCCGGAACATTCCATCTTTTCCCGGGTCAGCCCAACATAACCTCTCCACTCCCCTTTTCAGCGGAGTGGTATGCGTCAATGCATTAGCCCACATTAAAAAAAGCAGAAATGACGCAATTCACTAATGATCGACAACCTACGTCGACAATTTCTCTAATAAATTTGTAATTACGATTATTGCTAAAAAACTGATATTCCAAAATTCAGCTTTACCTTTGTGTTTTCCTCTTAAACAACTCTCGGTAATAGAAGTAACAAATAGGAGCAAAGTCTTATGTTTGTCCGGTAGCAATAGATCGGCTCTACGTTACGGGGGATCTAAAAAGATAGCTGGTAAAATCTAGGTGTCATTCATCCTGTGTCTTTCCTTTCGATGATATATGTATCTACCTACATATTATATCATTATGTAGATACATACTTACATATATTTACGACTGTATACTTAGTACTGTATATGATCTATAACTGCCAAAATTAAACTATAGTGATACATGTTTTATATATTGACTATGATAAGCTTAAAAATCAAATATCCCTTTATTAGGCACACACGCCTAAAAGCGCCTTTTCTACGCAAATGCACTAATATGATTTTAATAAGGCGGAACCGGAGATAATACTTGCGTTTCACACTCCGGACAATGCAGGGTGACTGAGCGAAGGGTATCCGAGCGCATGCCTTAGGGTGGCGAGAATGCAATTTATAGCTAAAGTTTTTGTTTTATTAAAGACGAAAATAGTGCTTTTATCTTATTTGTACTATAAATGTGAAAGATTGTGAATATTTTGGGTGTTTATTCCTCAATCATTGAACGGATTTGGAGATGAGCACACAGATTCACCATGTCCGGGATAAACACGTAAGTAGGTACTTTATATCTTGAAAATGGGTTCCTGTAGTTTTACACAGGCTAAGCCGCGCGCAGGTACTAATATTTTATATAAAACTAGATGTTCCCGCGGTTTCACCCGCGTTTATCGTTACTGCGCCGCCCCTGTAGGTCGTAGCGTGATGTTTGAACAAAATTGAACAAAATTTTATAAATATACCTGTAGTGCTAATTTAAAATCACGCAGAATAAACCAGGAGAAACATCGTTTGTATGTCTATAATGAGTAATTATTTTGCTGAGATGTTATTTTAAAACTGCGATATCTCCTAAGATATTCATTGAAATCGAATGATGTAAAGGGCAATTTTGTTTTAAATTAAATACTTGTGATGAATAACGTATTTATTTGGATAACGATTAATATCATGTTTATAAAAATACCTTCGCAAATAATGCATTATTTTAGAACAAATTTGGTTAGTATAAAAAGGTTATAGTGAGCCAACCTTAAAAGATAGACATATGCTGCTGCGGACTTTTTTTTAGAACTTTTTAAGGGGAAACTTTAACTGTTTACGCAGCGCACGCAGCGGCAGCTCTCAAAAGGAAAAAGAACGATTTTGAAACATTCTTCATTAGTGCTCCGCTCCTATTGATCTTAGCGTGATGATATATAGCCTGTAGCCTTCCTCGATAAATGGGCTATCTAACACTAAAAGAATTTTTCAAATCGGACCAGTAGTTCCTGAGATTACCGCGTTCAAGCAAACAAACAAACTCTTCAGCTTTATAATATTAGTATAGATTAGACAATTAGGTACTTAGTTAGGTATTATCAGTCAGTTGTACCTATTATTTTGTTGTAGGTACCATTAATATGTATTTTCTACCATAAAATGCTACTTTTTGTAATAACAGTCCTTTTCTAGTTTAAAATATGCTTCGTTTGTGCGACATAGCAGAATCCTAATCTCTAAACCTTCCCATCGGGAACTAGGTCGTAGTTTATTCGGATTTCTTTATTTCAAATAACATTACTCCGCTGTTCGGATTGCTTCATGAAAAAGTTTAAAACAATACCTACATTGGTTACGTACCGAAATCCAGGACGAATTTCGGAATAAATGTGATGCACGGTATTACGGCTTGCTACGGCTGGGCAAACATTCAACGTTTTTAAGATCGCGGCCAAATAAGTTGTGTTGTTCCTGCGGTAGGGTTTCCAAAATTCTTAAACGTTGGTCCACATCTGTTAGAAGTCACAGGCTTTACAGCCTGTGACCAGTGAGCTAGGTTACCCTCTGGCCGTGACAAGCACACATAGCAAATATGCGTGTTCTAATCGATCCACAAAATTCTCTTGAAACATAATTTTATTCCTGTCATAGATGTTTCGTCTGCCATGTGCTTTTTGGTTTGGCGTCCACTAGACGCACTAGCCGTCTTGCAGTTGTCTGGTTGGTCGGTGAACTAGGACATGGCTCACACACTTCTTTACAGAGAAACAAAACGCCCAGGGTGTGGCCGCCTAGCCCATACGACCAATGAGCCGTCAAGTGCAGGTGCATAAACTTCGACACGCTTAGGTCGCGGTAGTTCAGCTCTATCGAGCTAATATTACACAGCACATTTAATTTTAAAGTCGGCATTCACCTACTTATATTTGGAAGTTTGATATGCACGTTGGATGTACGATCAATGGTAAACAATTTTGGTCTAATGGAGGCATAGTTTCGTATGGGCGAACTTCACTTTGTTACGGTAGGTACTTAAACAAATATCCCCAGAGTGATTTCCTCACTACAGGATCTACAAAATAAATTATCTCTCCCTCTATATATTTTTGTTATTTTGTCCCTAAAACGGTATTAAAAGGACCGAACCTAGAGTGCAAGCTAAGTAGGTACATATAACTCCTATTTTTATTGCAGAATGAGGGATGAGGGTAGAAGAAATAAAACTGAAATTACTATCAATCACATTTATTTATTAATAATCTTAAATATATTTAAATAATTACAGTGACTCTGAAATACACTACGTAGTGGGCTGCGACTCATCTTGAGGCGCCGGTTCCCTACGGCCAGAGTCCCTGGGTTCCCTGGCCGGGCGCGTATGTCAGGAGCCTTCCTTCAGTTTACCGTTCTCAGTCGCCTTAGTTGTGATGCGCTCCATGACTTCATGATTGTAGGTCGAATGTAACATTAGGCCGAGTACGCCCGCCCTGTCGAAGAGAAATGTCCGATGAAATTACTGTTACATTGGTATTTGTAACGTTTAACATAGCCGCTTATAATGCTGACTTATAGAGACAGGGACTTCAGTTATCAGTCAATACGATATTAAATGTACTTAGTCTATGTAAACTGTAATATATTATGTGCAAGTCTGAGAAGTGAGTATCACAAAAATCCGATAAACGATATTTTCTATTGCATAATGATTTATTTCTCACTGCTGTGCATGATTAAGGACTCAGATTTGATTGCCGGGTAAGACAAAAGGTAATTGGATTTTCTGTCAAGAAATTTCTTTAGCAGCCTGGAGACCAACTAAAACCAAGTCTAGTATCGGGGAATGGTCATAACACAATCTATTTATGTATTTTTGATATGGTTATTTTGTTTTCACATTCTAGTCACATATGCTTTAGGTTCTAGTCACATATTGTCGCGTACAATAAAATATATACAAGGGGCGTTCAATGTATTCTCGGTATCGGGGTGATATACCTACTAATGATGAGGGTATTTAAATTATCTCATTAGTTAAAGACACTCTTACATAAAATTTAATTTAATTGTCACCATTAGTATTTAAGATATCATTACGAAAAGGCAATTACGATGACCGATGCAACAATGTTGAAAAAAATCGAGCATCGCGCTGTGATAAAATTCCTTACAAAACAAGGAAAGACTCAAAAAGTTATTCACGAAGAAATAGTGGCTGTTTACCAAGATTCTGCTCCTTCGTTATTAATTAGTGAATTTAGACGGGGTAGAGAGAGTATTGAAGACGATTGATTCTAAGGGTATCTTACTGATTGAGAACACAAAAAAGGGTCAAAGTATTACTGCCGCATCTTACGCAAACACTCTACGTACTTAAAAGGAGGCAGTAAAAGAAAAGACGTAGTAAATTGACTGCAGGTGTCTTGCTTCTTCACGACAACGCGTCGGTTCACACAGGGCGCGTTGCTAAGGCTGCTGTGCGGGAATGCTGATTTGAAGAAATCAATCATCCACCCTACAGCCCAGAACTGGCCCCTAGTGATTACTTTCTGTTGCCAAACCTTAAGAAGAAAGATGTTCGAGGTAAACGTTTTTCCGACGATGAAGAGTTGAAGGCGGCAATTGATGAACACAAGGAAGAAAAATATTTTTAGGGGGTATTAAAAAGTTACTTTGCCGCTCTGATAAGTATATTGAGATGTTGGGGGATTACACGGAAAATATGTTTTTTCGGAATTTTCTGCTTATACTTTCATGCCTATACCGAGAATACATTGAACTCCCCTGGTATATATCCTATATCCTGCCCCAGGTTTTAAACTACCTCTGTACCAAATTTTATCCTAATCGGTTAAGTAGTTTAGCCATGAAGAAATAACAAACAAATTAATTTCGAATATATAATATTGATAAGGATTGATAACATTCACACTTACAATTTTGACATAAATAATTATTATAACGTACCTGGACGCCATAGCAAGCCTTATACTCCTCTCCTGTTCAACCAGCTCATCAAGTTTGAGCCACTGCCTAACCCTCTCCATGTCGATTTCAGCACGCCGTAGCTTTTCCCACTGGTAATGCCTTAAGCAAGACTTCTTGGGCGCCCGGCAGAACTCGCCGGTGGGGTCGAACACATTGCGCACTAGTGGGCAACCGCAGACATCCGTATCGCCAACTTTAGGGTCTTTAAAGTGTTCTGGGCACATTACCTATGAGAAAAAGATAAATACCTTAGATTATGTAATACACGTTGATTTAGTGTTCTAATGTCACTGAAAATAAATGGCATATAATATGTCCTACCAGATTTGTCGCAGAAAAAGATGCAATATATAAAATTGTGACGTAACCGCTATTTAGGTGCAGGCGTGGGAAGAAGATAGCTAGATGTCCTTCGCACATAGCAGTTACGTCAAGATACATAAACTATTATATAATTAGTGTCCCATTTTAGAATTATTGCTATTTCCTACTAAAAAAAATTGTCTACTAAGCTAATATTTAATTGTTTTTTATTGTGTGTGTTAGTTGTTGGCCTCATATGGCGCGTAAAGTTGTCATTACGCGCACTATGGGTGAGCACAGAAGGCTGCCAACCCGTGGTATATTTAAATAATTTCATACGCATAAATACACTACTCTGGTAACCCATTAATGTTATTTGAGAAAACCTTTTATTTATAACCAGTATAATTTACAGTCCCTTCGTGCTTTCTAAAGAAAAGTAACAATATTTTAAATACTATAATTCAATACACACCCTCAATCTCTTACAGTATGTCCCATTGACGGGGTTGTAGTAATCACAGAACATGCTCTGTCCGTCGATGCGCGTGCGATGTCGGCTACCGAACGACGCCTGCGCCTCGTACTTTACGAAGCATTTCTCCATATGCTTGACAGCTGTTCGAGAGTGGATCTCGTGCCCGCATGTGATGCAGTACATTGAAGTCTCGTCGTCTGCATCCTGTCGATAAAAATATAGTAAGTAGGTATGCTGATATATTCTCTGACTCAATTAGAAATATCCTAAGTAAACTAGTTTAAAAGAACTTCTCGAAATCGGTGAGCGCTTATGAAGAATACAATGAGAGCAAAACTGTCAGCAAATCGTAGCAAGTGGAAATGTCCTTTGCTAGAAATTATATGTGATTATTATATTTATTATTAAAACACAAGAGTAATTATGGTCTAAAGTCGGTTTTACTAGCATTTTTCTCTCGTCAATTGAACACTACAGAAAAGTCGTCGACTAGTCGCAAGGTCGCAAAAGTAGCGTCGAGCGTGCGCTCGACGTAGAGAGTAGAGAGTAGCGACCTTGTCGTCGGTGTGCAGGATGGTGGCGGTGCATGCGCGCGCGACGAGCGCGTTGAGGTCGCGGTGCTGCGCGCCGATCGCGCGCTCGACGTAGAGGTAGAGAGTAGAGAGTAGCGACCTTGTCGTCGGTTTGCAGGATGGTGGCAGTTCGTGCGCGCGCGACGAGCGCGTCGAGGTCGCGGTGCAGCGCGTCGAGGTCGCTGTGCTGCGCATCGAACGCGCGCTCGACGTAGAGGTAGAGAGTAGAGAGTAGCGACCTTGTCGTCGGTGTGCAGGATGGTGGCGGTGCATGCGCGCGCGACGACCGCGTTGAGGTCGCGGTGCTGCGCGCCGATCGCGCGCTCGACGTAGAGGTAGAGAGTAGAGAGTAGCGACCTTGTCGTCGGTTTGCAGGATGGTGGCAGTTCGTGCGCGCGCGACGAGCGCGTCGAGGTCGCGGTGCAGCGCGTCGAGGTCGCTGTGCTGCGCATCGAACGCGCGCTCGACGTAGAGGTAGAGAGTAGAGAGTAGCGACCTTGTCGTCGGTATGCAGGATGGTGGCAGTTCGTGCGCGCGCGACGAGCGCGTCGAGGTCGCGGTGCTGCGCGTCGAGCGCCCGCAGCGCCGCCTGGGCGCGCGCGAGGCCGCCGCGGACCACCTCCAGCGCCTTGCGATTCTTTTGCTCCGCGACACACGTCGACAGGGACCACTCCTGGATGCGCTGCGGTAGCACCTGTGGTAAACACAATATGTTCGAATCACTACACTCCATCAAACATATTTATCAGTAATGTCGCAACAAGCATTCTGCCCACCTAACGTTAATCATCATAGCTTTATGACCGCTGGTGGCGCTGTGTGACGGAGAGAGCACTTGCCTGGTATATCCTGGCGGTGGCGAGGCGCATGCCGCACTGCGCGGAGCAGTACTTGGACGCGAACTGCGCGGCGCGCGTGCACTGCGGGCCGTAGCACTGGCGCGCCGACGCCGTCTGCAGGTGCGCCAGCGACTCCTCCGGGGAGTGCTCCGTGCGCTCGTGGTGCTTCTTCTTTACTCGGTTGCTACTACTAAAGGAATTAGAAAATTAAATAATTTCACCATAAAAATAATTACATCATTGGATTTATACGAACTTAGAACGGCAGAACAAACTTAGCCGAACCCAATTGCAACTTGTTCAATTGCCATACAGGACTCAGACGCCTCATGCCACACAAGTTCCAGCCACAGTAGTTCCAGTGTCCTAACACTTCCCGTCTCTCATATTACTGCTGGTAGCATCCTGTATTATTTAAGAGTACTTAATACTGGCCTCATACATGTTGGTAGACAATCCATCAAATTCAGTCACCAAACAGATTTGCATTCTGACTGATGTTCAATATAGCTTCTATTCTCATGGTAGGCAGTAGCTTGCCAGTTTCCTATCCAAGGAACACTACCTTCGCCACCGGCATTAGTTACCAAATGCTATTAGGTGCTGTACTGGTTTACCAGCCAGCTCTGACAATAAAAATATTTGGAAAAACAACAAAACAATCTGCAAAATCCATGTTCTAACATAAATCTAACATCATACCTGGATTGTCTAGAAGGCTTTTTACTTTTAATGCACATCCTCATTTTACACTTGAGCTTCATCTTGTTAGCACTCCCATACTTATACATATTTTCACATGCATCACAACTGAAAGAATTATACATCATTATTCAACTGTATGAACTGAACAAAAGTGTTTAATAATTCATTTTTCATAATATTCAATAACATTATCATAATATTTGCTTTCATTCCAATGCCTGTGATAAGTATGTCATACTTTATGTGAGCCAGCTTCATAATGTCATACGTAAGTAATGATTCAGTTTTATTAAGAATAGATGATCATTTTGAATGCTTCAGTCACGCATTAGAACATAGTGACTGTGACAAACTGCTGTTGTTGAGATTGTTTACATTAGTTATGTCCATGAACCTATTATGTTGGTCCTCTTGACATGTGCCTTAACACAAGCTTCACTAGAGAGTTAACTTGAAAACAATTCATATTGCTAATAATATTTTTAAAAGTTATATATTACGCATTTCATTACATATAACTAGAGATCGGACAATCAGATGGATATTCACCTAAAGTACAGGTGTTGGCTTTTGTGGAATGCACTTTTTATTAACAAAGAACTATGATTAAAATATTATCAGAAGCCACTTCCACAATATGGTAGCCAAGAATTAGCTTTAGGTAAATATCATCTGATTATCCGATCTCTACACATAACACTAGTTAAATTTAATTTAATTAAATCAATACCATAGCTATGCTTTCACCCTCAATCTATAAAAGTGTACATGCATGGATACAATGTAACATACATCATGTGTAATGAAACTACTATACTCACTGTCCACAATCATGTATCTGCAGGCAGCCAGAACAATCTCCACAACCATCTTTAGTGCTTGGTCTCTTTGATGATTTATTCTCCGAATGGTCTTTTTCCTTACGTTTCTTTTTTCTATCATCTCGAGCTAAGATAAAAATATAATAAACAAAATAATTACTCTTTAAAAAAAATTACAACATTTACAAGTCACATTTTAAAAGTTGGATTTCAATGTAAACATTTGCAAGTACATTTACACAGAGCACGGAAAACTATGCTTCTACTACGTATGACAGACAATAATAATATTTGAGTCTAGTTATGGATGGTATCAAGCTTTAAGTAGTTTGCGGCTAAAAAATATATATCTTTATATATATAATTCTTCTGTACGTGTGTTGACAGTGAACTCCTCCTAAACGGCTGGACCGATTTGAATGAAACTTTTTGTGTGTGTTCAAGTGGATTCGAGGATGGTTTAGATGTGTTTTTTTTTTTTCCTCTTTTGTACAGGACAACGTCTGTCGGGACAGCTAGTCTAATATATAAAATTCTCGTATTACGGGGTTCGAACTTGAACTCCTCCGAAACGGCTCGACCGATTTTTGTGATCCTTAGCGTGATTGTCGGCCAGGGTGGAGAATCGGCCAACATCTATTTTTCATCCCCCTAAATGTTAAGGGTAGTCCACCCCTAAATTTTATTTTTTATTTTTTAGGCAAAATTTTTTGTTTTTATTTTTTTATGACACAGCATACAAAAATACATACAACCCTAAATTTTCACCCCTCTACGATCAACCCTTATATTTAATCTATATATATAAAGGAAGATGTCCTGACTGACTGACTTAGAGACAACACACAGCCTAAACCGCTGGTCGTAGGAACTTGAAATTTGGAGAGCATGTGTGTTTTAATTTGTAGAGGTGTACTAAGATAGGATCTTTTGAAATTCCATCCCTAAGGGGGTGAAATAGGGGGATGAAGTTTATATGGAATTTGCTCATTTCTGGACTTATAAGTATAAAAATAGGTATACAAGTTATTGATTATAATTAAAACTACCTGTGTTGGTAAAATGGACAAAACTCCCCCTAAAAAGGTAAAATGGAGGGGTAAAGGTTGTATGGAAATTTTCTCATTTCTCGATTTAGAAGTATGAAAATTGGTATATTGGGTCCTGATTACAAACAAAAATGATCTATGTAAGTAGAATGGACAAAACTCCCCCATAGAGGGGTAAAATGAGGGGGGTAAAGTTTGTAACGAAATTTTCTCATTTCTGGACTGGAGCTGGACTGGAGTAGTATGAAAATATTATTATAAGCAGAGTAAAACCCGAATTGATTGTCAAATTCCAAATTAACGCGAGCGAAGCCGCGGGCAAAAGCTAGTATAATATAAATGTCATATTTGCATAACCTGTGTGTCACTGACTGACTGAGATTGTTTACATGAAAGTGTCTCTAGTAGAAAGCTAGCATATTCCGTGCTCTTAATTGACAATATTCACTGCAATGACATGCAAATCCACAAAAAATTTCTGTAAAAATATAAGTAACATTTAGATAACATTAATAGAAAAGTGTGCAACAATCTTAATATACTACCTACTGAAGATAATTATAAAGAAGTGCATAGAAAAAAATGAGAAAGTTATAAACAATGCATTACAATCATAGATCAAAGATGATGTCTTCACATTCACTGATAAACCAATTTTATAAAATATTTTATTACAGTGGTTAATTTTACAGATAGTCATCAATAAGTTGAACCTAGACACAATAAAAGACGCATTTTATCCAGGCTCCGTGGTCTGGGAGTGAGCCGAGAGATCAATTTAATATTTTATAACATTGGTAATTGTCACATAGATAGTGGTAATATAACATACAATGTGCTATGTAACACATATTAAAACTTACATGGATTGTCACTCACTGTCAAAAACAAAATATTATTTTCATTAAATAATATAATTAAAAGCAAATGATCATCAATGACTAGTGCAGGCAATTTATAAACAATATAACAATTAAGAAAGCATGAGTTACCAATATCTGCATCATTTTCTCTCTTCTGAGGCCTGAACCTAGTTTTGAGGCTGGGATCTTCTTCCCGGCAGCGATCACAGAAATAGTTCTTGATATATTTTGCCTCTCTCTCTGATATGTTAATGCAATCACCATGATACCATTCCTCACAAGAGTCACATGCTCTGTAAGGAAACAGCCAACATTTTAGTAAACACAAGAGAGATAAAGACCTGTCGGAGTGCCATGATTGGCTAATAAGAAAAGAGCAATTGTTGAAAATCATAACAAGCAACAAGGCAGTCATTAAATTTTCTTACACATTATATATGGTGTCCTATTACTTTCAGTGATATCGTAGAGATTGTATACAAAATTTACACAACTTACAGAAAGAAGGTTGCTTAATTTAGTTTATACAAGTTACATATATAGGCAAATCTCTCACATCATAAACCGCGAGCTGTCCGATGATCGGCATATACAATACGCTTGACCGGCCTGATTAAGTAACGTTGTTATCTTCGACTGACGCTCAGGCAGGTCAAATTGCTTAGCTATATCAGCTTTCTGAAAAATAACTCAGTATGAGGTATACACGAATTTAAAGCAGCAACAACATCAGTTCAACTTATAGTAGTGCCGCCACAAACTCTTTTACTTACACTTTGCTTATGTCGTTTATCACCCATTTTGATATTAATTATTTACTAACACGTGTGAATTAGATACCGCATTAGTTTACTTCACTTTGAACTTACAGTAATATACAAAAACAACATTGCATCAAAGAGTATTGGCAATTGGCATTATTCACTCGTTTCGGCTCGGAGTCGTCTCGTCGTCGTCTGTATTATACTCTATGGTATGGGCATTGGGCACTATTTAAAAAATTTCTCGACTCGTCATTAGGGATGTCATAACAAAAATATTAAAACATATATATATCTTTATCTATGTTTTAATATTTTTATCGATTTCTCTTTAGTCTTTACTAGTGATGTGCCAAAAAATTAAAAATTTAGATCCGCGGATACGGATTTTAACTTTCTTACTCGATGTCGGTGCGCGTGACCTTAAGATTTAAGTTTTGATAAAAAGTGATCTTATAACTTTCTTTAATAAATGTTACAAAGATTTAAACTCAATTGATCTCATTATAAAGATATTTTAATTAATATTTTATAATAACTTCGTATACTATAGTAAGTGTTTAAACATATATTAGATAGTTGATTTAGTTCCTTTAAGTTATTATTGTATCGTATGTTAACCCACTACGATAAATGTTGATGCCAAATATTTCATTTTAGAAATAAAAAATAGTTAGATTGAAATGTAATAGTATTTTATTGCTACCTAATCAGTTAATCACCTAAATATAGAATTGAATCTATGTATTAAAAATTAATAAAGTAAAAGATGCGTCAAAAATATAACGGATATGGATACAGATATCCGAAACATCACTAGTCTTTACACATATGTATGGATATAAATATAACACAACAAGGAAAATACTAAAAAGTCATCTACAAATAATCCTAAAATAAAATGCACAATTATATTTTGTTAATATAATATAATATGTATATATTAAAGGCACATTAGACATCGGTGTCTTATATTACTTACTGTCTCTTCAAAAAATCTCTTAAAAATATTAAAATTACTCAAAAACAAAACAAGTTATGTAAAAGGTCAAAGATTTTGATGTCATATTACAATTTAACAAAAGCAACAATCATAATTTACAACTTAACTAACATTAACAAGCTTATAAGTAAAACAAAATAATAAGTTCCTTTTTTTGCCACGTTACATGTTTAACACTTTTTCGATATTATTTGAGTGAAGCTATAAATGTTTTTTGGTATTTTATGAATGATATACATGCCATAACTAAGAATAATACGTTGTTGACGTAATTTACCAACAATACATCCCTACAATACCATAAACATTTGTATTTATATTTTTATTTGCTAATTACCATGAATCACAGATATGTGACACTAGATGTTCCCGTGGTTTCACCCGCGTTTATCGTTACTGCGCCGCCCCCGTGGGTCGTAGCGTGATGTTATATAGCCTATAGCCTTCTTCGATAAATAGGCTATCCAACACTAAAAGAATTTTTCAAATCGAACCAGTAGTAATCACGCAGAATAAACCAGGAGAAACATCGTTTGTACTATCTCTGTAATGGGTAATTATTTTGCTGCAATGTTATTTTAAAACTGCGTTATCTCCTAAGATATTCATTGAAATCGAATGTGATGTAAAGGGCAATTTTGTTTTAAATTAAATACTTGTGATGAATAACGTATTTATTTGGATAAGGATTAATATCATGTTTATAATAATACCTTCGCAAATAATGCATTATTTTAGAAGAAATTTGGTTAGCATAAAAATGGTTATAGTGAGCCAACCTTAAAAGATAGACATATGCTGTCGCGGACTTTTTTTTAGAACTTTTAAACGGGAACAATTCTGTCATACATGATTTTTGCGAAACTTTAACTGTTTACGCAGCGCACGCAGCGGAAGCTCTCAAAAGGAAAAAAACACCCACCGATTTTGAAACATTTTTCATTGGTGCTCAGCTCCTATTGATCTTAGCGAGATGATATATAGCCTATAGCCTTCCTCGATAAATGGGCTATCTAACACTGAAAGAATTTTTCAAATCGGACCAGTAGTTACTGAGATTAGCGCGTTCAAGCAAACAAACAAACTCTTCAGCTTTATAATATTAGTATAGATATTAAGCATGTGTGAGCATACACATATACACACATGTAAACAAAAAATATATGAATAAAACATAAAATAAAATATTTCAGCACAATAATTTAAGCGAGGCGATTAGAAGAACGACACCTTTCTGTGCAATATTAATTGAGCAGAAGTACCTATGTATTATATACATCAGGGCATGTTTTTAATATAAGTGAGATAGAGCACATGCACTCTAACTCGTATTACAAAAAAGATCTTGAGATGCCTCCAATACGGTATTTCCATGGATAAAATAAGGAACATTTTGGGCATTGTGAACGCTAAGTGGAACGCACTCTATATAGTCCAAAATCGGTTTTCTAAAGATGCGTTCCACGTAGCGTTTACTACGCCTAAGATGCTCCTTTAGCCGTTCCACATGACGACTGCAATCGTTGTGGTTGCGGCGAAAACTTCACTCATGACGTCATGACTCACGCTTACGTAAAGCTCATGACGACCCATCCTGCGAGGTGGTTCGTCGTGAGCGTTGAGATAGCTAATTCGCCATTTAAAAAAATATAAAGTAACTAAGATGGCGACTACGAAAATATAACTTTATTTGATGCGATTTTTATGAAACGATGAATACTTAAATTAGTAAAAATTTTATAATCTACAGTATTTCAGTTGCCAGTTTTTTGAATTTTCCATCAGATTAACGATTAATTACATTAAGTAAATCGTAAATACGTGGTCTAAGTTTAGGTTTTTACGATTTTGTTGAGTGGTATATACACCGTGAATTTGTAGTCGTTTTGGAACCGAAAATCCTATACTCTATATCAATCATAGAATCGATAAAAGTGATTATTTTAATAAAATAAAAATATATTTATTTATAAACATTAAATTTAATGTCGTTTACGAAAAATAAATGAGAACTCGTGGTAACGCCACTCAATATCACGTACTACGATTACGCGTGTCACTACGATCGATATCATTCATGTTTAACTAAGCGGTAAAACATTTGCCAATAACAACACAGAAACCGCCGCGCCCGCGCCGCCCGCCAATCCGCGTTCACTAACTACCCTAATGTACCCCAGACGCGAGGCGCCTAGGCACGGCGGCGAGCTCTCCCGACCCCGCACCCCCCCGCCCGCCCTTCAGTACCGCGGCAACCGACGCGCGAAATGGTTGCATAATGCATTGTTTATTGTCACGCGAAAATTACATAGTCGTCAGTACGAAAACTCTTTGACTACTTGGTTCAGCTGTATGCTGTTGCCAATTACAATTTGGAAGAGGCCAGACGGTTGTACTCCCAGCTGAAGCATTTGAATGTGCTGCGGCTACGAGGGATTGAAAGTCCTCAAGTTCCGACCACTCCCACCATCTTAGCTGCAACTCAGCGCCTTCTCGACCATGGACAATTCCGTACGCCGATTCATGCGCAAGGCCGAGGACTCCTGAATGACCCCCGGAGATCGAAGAGGATATTAGAGCGGGATCCGCGGCGAAGCACGAGAATGGCGGCTCGAGAATTTAATATTAGCCAATACTTTGTATGGAAAACATTAAATACTAATAGATAACACCCTTATTATTTTCGTCGGACTCACGTAATTAACAACAACGATGCACCAGCAAGGATCGCCATGTCAGTGCAGTGGTTGTTAAATAATACGAATGCGAACATACTGTGGACAGATGAGTCATTGTTTACTCGAGTGGGACTGTACAACGCTATAATCGCAACGCTGTAAACCCTCACTTAATACAGGAAGACCACCTCCAAGTGAGGTTCAGTGTGAATGTTTAGGCCGATATTATAAACGACCATTTAATAGGGCCTGTTTTTATTGAAGGTCATCTAACGGGCAGCTCGTATTTAGAAATGTTACAAACTAATATCCGAGCTATTGGAGGAAGTGCCATTATCAATACACGATATGTATTACTAGCACAACGGCTGTCCCACTCATTATGCAAGTGCAGTACGTGCCTATCTCAACAATCAGTTTGGTGATACGTGATACCTATCACATAGGTACACAATAGGCCGCGGCGGTCCCGTGGCTTGGCCACCGAGAAGCCCAGACAAGCGTCAATGTCGGAAATAAAAAGACTTGTGTATTTTCGTGAGCGTGAAAGTCGTGAGGAGCTACCTAGTGCAATAGTGGAGGCCTTTAATAAACTGTCCATAGGTATGTAATTTAATTATTTTGTAAATAGCTCCAATTTTTGAAATACGCCCGAAATACTCACAGTTCATTCACCTGTGTTTATTTTATTACATAATAAATAAAGTTAGCTATTTATCGAAAAGTAATGTTTAGATAAAGTATTTCCGACGGTCCTAAGCCCGTGTAAAGTATGAAGGAGAAATTGGAGTATCCATTTACGTATTAATTGTGATGTTTCACAATGCAGAAATTACATAGTAAAAAGAGAAAACGTATTGACTCGTATCAGCTGATTCTGAACTGTGCTAAGCCTATTATCAATTTCGTCGCTATTGCATTTACCTAATTTTATAATACTTGTGTAGATTCACTAGTTTTTAAATGACGCATAGAACTCAGTCGTGGTACACGAGGTTCTGGATAGGTATCAGCTGATATACGTAGTTACCTATCGTGCGTCGTTCATAACTTCGACTGTGCGCGGCGGCGCGGCGCGGCGACGCGGCCGCCGCGACGGTGACGTATGCATGCGTTTGTGAATGAATTGTCCGTGCGTTACTACGATCAAACTCGAATAAGTGAAAAATATTATTTATATTCCAACTTTTTTATTATACGCAGTAGAATTATTTTACTATTTTTTATTGATACTACTAATTATCCTAAGTTACCACGTTTCTGTTCCAAAACGACTACAAATTCACGGTGTATAGTTCATCTGAACTGGATGAACTACTACTTACTTTCTGGAGCATTATTGCGACGCACTACCAAATATTCTACTGTTGCCGTAAAATACATTTTGAATATATTTGAATGTAAATTAATTAAATACTCCACAAAATTACGAAATACTAGATTTTGCCCGCGGCTTCGCTCGCGCTAATGTAGCTTTATGTTAAAAATCTATTCAATTATTATAATATTTCGATGAATAAACAATAATACTGTAAAGTTTCATCAAAATCCGTTCAGTGGTTTTTGCGTGAAAAAGTAACAAACATCCATCCATCCTCACAAACTTTCACATTTATAATATTAGTAGGATATTACATACATACATAGATACACGCCTGTTTCCCAGAGGGGTAGGCAGAGACTACGGATAGGTAGGATATTAAATATATTTTTTTAATATAAATCCAGTTAACCAATAACCATAAGAGTTTTGTAGGGGTAATCAGATGTGTTCTTGTGGAGTCCAAATAAAATAAGTCTTGAGAGTGTATATAGGGGTACGTATTACAATACCGGAATTTCATAACAACTATAACTGAAATACCGACGGCCAAAACAACGAAATTCAAAATACCGAAAGTTTTAAATGCAGATTGCCGTTATATCGAAACATAAAATACCGATGTCCAAATACACGAAAGGATGAAACCCCGAATGGACGAAATCCCGAATGGACGAAATGATAATCATACGTATAATTAGGAAAAAAAGTAGCACGTTATTATAAAAAATATACCTAATTTTTATTCCTCAGTTCTATGGTAGAACTTATGGGAGTTTTGGACGGCGCCCCGCTTCGCCGGGCTCTTATTTCTGGGTGGGTTTACATAAGAGAACCTAACACAACCTACCGCTTCCGAGTCGGAGTCTTCGGGATATGGGTCTTCGGGGTTTTAACCTTTCGGGCAAATGAAATTTCGGGATTTAAAACTTTCGGCCAAACAATCATTCGGCGTTTAATTTTTCGGGATTTCTTCCATAGGTATTTTAAAATACGGTCTTTTAAATTTCGGTATTGTAATACTTACCCGTATGCAGATATATATTCACTGGTACCAGTTATAAATAATACATATTGAGCTACGACCTAACTCAGTTGTTGCGGGGAGACGACTTCCGCGCGGCGTTACTGTATACTTACGCCTGACTATACAAAACTAAAGCGTCAACAGTGTCGCTACAAGTTTATTGATCAGACTTACAAATCGTAGCCTTTTTTTTCTAATTCGCCATTTGTATTATTTACGTCAATACTCGAAATACTCCAATAACCGTTCCACATGAGTTTACAATTGTAACGCTCGGAAGCAAGTGGAACGGGAAAAGCCGTAGTTGTGAGCGTGAGTGTCGTGAGCGCTAAGTGGAACGCACCCTAAGGGTTTTCTATAGATAAAATGTCAAATGTGTCAACACTCAAACCAAAGATATTTTGCTACCATTATCTTTGACTCAAATACTGATCGCTGTCAACTGTTGCCATAGCAACATAAAACTGTTTATTATTTAAGGTTAAAAGAAAATATTGATTAGAGTACCTAGACATTATAAAATAATATGGAAGATTTAGATACTCCGCAGATAATTACGCATATAGAGCATAACATTAATCATTCCATTTTTGATTGTAAATGGATACCATGTTCTGCAAAGTTTGTTGTTATCGGCACCTACCCAAAGGGTACTGGTACTATTAAAGTGTTTGAAATAACATCTGGAGAGATTCGGCAAATAAAAGACATAGAACGACCTAATTCTTTTAAATGTGGGACGTTCGGAGCAAGCAGCGACGTAGAAAGAAGATTAGCAACGGGTGATTTCAAAGGAACTTTAGAAATATGGTGAGTTTATCTGCATCTTTAAAATACCCAACTAGGCAGTTTTTTAAATATAAGAAACTCAACTTTAAGGCGGCCCAACCTTAACACTATTTTTAGAATGGACTTTACAGACATGGCCCATAACTTATCTTTTAACATAAGAATGTTAAAAGATAAGTTAAGCCAGCATATATTATAGTGACAATTAGCAATTATGCTACTTACACAATAAGTAGTAGATAGCATAAATGTAACTCTTTCATAGGCTACCTACTTATTTAATTATAAATAACCAGCAATAAACTACCAGTCTCAGGTCTCTAGTCGAATGGCAGGTTGTGTAAAAGAGGTAATAATATAAAATGAAACTTTTCATGGAGGTTAGACATGTTCTGGATAGATTACAATATCATAACTGGGCAAAGGGCAGGCTGCTCTTTAGCTGATTAAGTTAAAGACATAGTTATGTAAATATTTCTAAGCAGCCTTGATTAAGATAGATGTGTGTATTAACAAATAAATTTTATAATAATTTCCAGGGATCTTGAGAAGAGTTGCCAAGTGTACATAACAAAAGAACATACAGACATCATCAACTCCATAGATGCGATGGGAGGCAATACAGTAAACTGTGGAGCACCTGAAATTGTTACCGGAAGCAAAGATGGTACCTTTTCTATATTTTATTAATATAAGATTGTCTTTTTTATTCATATTGATAAAGCAAACATATCTTATAACACATTGAATTAATAAATTAATTAATTTAGTTTCTAACAATAGAAAAGTGATAAGTATACTATTATTCTGCCGTCATAAGGGAAAAAGATGTGTCCTCCAAAAAATATCATATAATTTTATATAAATATACTGGCAGATGCGTGTTTTTTACTGATAGCAAATAAGTGCAAACACAGTTTCGAAAAAAATTTTAGATACGTCTTTTTCTTTATGAATGGCATATAGCAGTATTGTAGGTATATATATATATTATACACTTGTAAAATAATGTTTATTATAGATAAATAAATAATATAATGTTGATTTCCGTTTATTTTATAATTTTTATAGCAAAGGTATACCAATACAATACTTTTTATCTATTCATCTAAATGTAGGAGGTTGTAGTGTAGGAGATGTCTCATTAAAAATTATAAATAAGAGAGAATTATGTGCCAGGTCTACACTGGTGTAGGCATAGTCACACAATTTTAATATATTAAATAAGGAGGTATATTATATTTGTGTATTGTCAGGCACAGTAAAAGTGTGGGATCCTCGCCAAAGAGGCAAACCAGTCGCCAACATGCAGCCTGTGAAGGGTGACACGAGCCGTGACTGCTGGACGGTTTCGTTCGGGAACTCGTTCAATGATGCCGAGAGGATCGTCGTCGCCGGCTACGATAATGGCGACCTCAAGATGTTTGATCTGCGGACCATGTCACTCAGATGGGAGTGCAACTTGAAAAATGGGGTAAAATAAATTTAAATATATATAGTGCCTGCTTATAAACTACTAACTATATATTTGATTTCAAATTGGCTCATTTAATTCTACAGGCGTTTAGGCATCAAAATAATAAATTGATAATAACTTTTTATCCATAAAATCTTTGAAGTCCAAAACGATTTATATGAAGGTAGCAATCTAGTAGCAACTATTGGTTAAAAAAAAACTCGATTCATTTGCGCAGTTTGTTCTCACTGGATAGGTGACCAGCCATCCTGATGTCAGAATGGCCCGTCACCTTTAAAAGTAGTATACTTTTAAAACAACGGGGGTAGCAATTATATGACGATTAGTAGCAACTAGGTAGCAACTTTCTATAATTATTTCGATGTAAAATATGGGTAGTGACCGGCCATTCTGATGGTCACCAGGGTACACGTCATTTGCAATCCAAAGAACTGGAATAGCTGATGCATTCATATAATTTTAAGTTGGCTGGACTGCAGCCTCTTTACACAATTTATACTAAATAATATTTAGGACTTGGTCGGATTAACATTGCTGATATGTGGCTTTTACACCGAGCTCTACGTTAAACTTAAAGGAGCCCGGCGGTGTCATTATGTAAAATAATATACTTAATATATTATATTTATCTTTCAGGTATGCTCCACAGAATTTGACCGCAGAGACATTCCAATGAACAAGTTAGTAGCAACAACTCTAGAAGGAAAGTTTCATGTATTTGATGTCAGAACACAGAATCCTAGCAAAGGTTTTGCACAGGTAACTTCGTAATGTAAGTAAATAGTCATTTACTTATAGCCAACTAAAATGCTAAACACCTCTATATCGCAATTCTACAGGTGCTTGAAAACTCTGCCAAAAGCGGTACGATCTGGGTGGCGCGGCACGTACCGCAGAATAGAGACTTATTCGTCACCTGCGCAGGCAATGGTCAGGTTTCTCTTTGGAAATAGTAAGTGATAACGATACTTTATTTTCTCGAATCGAATTTATAACAATTTTAATTATCGTAGTAGGTAAAGTATGGCAAAAATAATGCACAAACACCATTTACATCCCGACGCTATCGATCTGAAGCTTCGTTAAAAGGATTGTATGGCTCATGTTAGCACAGCCACCATCGCAAACTGGAAATCTGTTTATGTATCGAAGTAGTCGATATAACGACGTTCAAAAAACAGTTTTCTATAACAGCAAGCCTTAAAACACGTGACCATCAGAATGGCTGGTCACCACTCATATTTTACATCGAAATAATTATAGAAAGTTGCTACCTAGTTGCTACTAATCGTCATATAATTGCTACCCCCGTTGTTTTAAAAGTATACTACTTTTAAAGGTGACGCGCCATTCTGACATCAGGATGGCTGGTCACCTATCCAGTGAGAACAAACTGCGCAAATGAATCGAGTTTTTTTTTAACCAATAGTTGCTACTAGATTGCTACCTTCATATACATCGTTTTGCACTTCATAGCTTTTAAGTATAAAAAGTTATTAACAATTTACTATTTTGAAGCCTAAACGCCTGTAGAATTAAATGAGCAAATTTTAAATAAAATACATAGTAGTTTATAAGCGGGCGCCTTTTGTTGGAGTCCCAAACTTATTTAAAGTGATTAATGCAATAAATAAAACAATTATTGATAAACAATTACAATTTAATAAAAAAAAATATTATGCATCTCTTTTCTTTAAATATATTATACAATGTGCAATTACTTTCTTATTACTTTTTATAACTCTATAATTAAAATAAATTTAATTATATATATTAAAACACTTGACCGTCACTGGAAGCTTTATATTAAGATAGCATATCCGTTTCCGTCGATTTCCTACCAGTTTTAGCACCTATTTTGACTTCATTTCCTGTGCTCAGTGGTGACACCTGGCGTTCGCGCGCCATTTTGTTTCGTAAAATGCGTCGGGCGACTTTTGTTTCATTGGCGTTTCGTATTCCGTCGAAACAACTTGTTAGCAGCAACTGTCCCAAGAATCGTTGCAATAGTATAAAATATAAAATAAAATTTATATTGAAATAAGAAAAATAAGAAATAAAAATCTGTTCGTAAGTACCGACAGTTTAAATAGTGTTCGTTACAAAAGTGAGTGTGGAGACAAACTGTAAGTAATATTACATATTTTGACCTAAAAATTAATTAGTAATGACCATTATATTTAATGGGTTTTCCGTTCGGGTAACTACTTATAGTCACTACTTATAGTTTAAAATACCAGTAGTTAGTACCTACCTACCTTTTTGTTGTGGAAGTTAAAGTTTCTGATTATATTTGTTTTTATTTGTGTATTTTGTGTAATCTAACATGAATCACCGTACAGGAATGGATTGTGAAAATAACTCGAACGCTGAGCCACTAGCTGTGGCTGGGCCGAGTAATGCGTACAAGCGGAAACGAAGTCCCAGCAGCAGTAGCAGCTCTTCAAGTGCATCATGCACCTCGGATAAAAGGCGGTCCCGTCAATCTCGCAAAAAGAAAAGTAAGCGCGCCCGACGTTCGGACAAGATGATAGAAAAGCTATTTAAGGAAGTGGGTGAGCTCCGCAAATATGTTTTCTCAAATAATATTCAGTCTGTTTGCCATGACAACGTGTCAATTTGTTCTGACGTTAGTGGAGAACTATATGAAAACAATGTCACTAGCGATCAGTATCCTGGGGACGAATGTCAAAATTCCAACCCCGCTTTTGTATTTAATATTGAAACCAAGCTGAAGGAACCATCAGTTCCAAAAACTTCTGACAGCTATCTAAGAATGTTACTAGACGTTCAGCGCTTAGGTAGTACGAATTGGTCAGATGTGAGATATGCCGAAACACAAAAATTATATAATCATACGCCAGGCTTCATTGACCTAGAGACAAATGATGAGGTAAAAAGTTATGATACAGTACGTCACCTGGCTCATGCAGAAAAGTCGTATGCTGCTTTAACATACTGCATTTTAAAACAAAAAGAATCCTTGCAGGATAGTATTTGTAAGCTTCTTTCTTGGGCTAAAAATACAGATGTAAATTTTAATAACCTGAATGACAAAGTTGATGAATTATTTCAAAAGGGCGAGTTCAATAAGATCTCGTCAGATTTGTTGCAAATAGTTTGCGGCCATCGAGCCGAAGCTATAGAAATGAGACGAGAGACCATAACTAGCCAGATTCGAGATCCTTTAGTAAAATCGTCCTTAAATAAGATACCGCCATCATCAATTTACATTTTTGATCCTACCCCTTTTACATCAGTTTTGGAAAAGGCTGGCGGCGTACGTAAAGTTTTTTGGCTTGCAAAGTCCAGTACTAATTCTCAAACTAAATGCTGTCAGTCTAGTCGCCGACCCTTGCGGGGGCAAAGCGTATATAAACCAGCAGTTCCATCGCGTGGAACTCAATGTACTTTTCATGAACCAGGCTTACCAATGTACATGCATACCTGCAGTAACCCACCCTCGCGGGGTGGATATCAATATGCCAACTACACGTACAAAAATCAAGGTAAACACTCAAACTATCAGTACGATGATTACAACACCGTTGGCAGAGGTTCATTTCACAACTGAGGCTCGCGGCCCAACCGTGGAGGAAATAACCGAGTACGCTCCAACGTTCCTTCAAGAGGTTCTAGAGGAACCCAAAAAAGAGGTATACAACAATGACTCGAAACATTTTCAAGCAGGTCAATTGGCATACTACCAGTCTCGGTGGAAAGAAATGGGAGCACCAGAAATAATATTAAAATTAATTCAAGGGTATCGCATACCTTTTTCCAAAAACCTCCACTTGTTTACCCAAATGTAATAAAAAGCTCCTTTCAAACCCCAATTTCAGAAGAAATGTCTGCAATTGTAGACAAAATGAAATTACAGGGCATTCTAAAAGTTGCACAACTGTCGCCGAGCTTTATTTCCCCTCTATTTTTGGTGCCAAAACCCGACGGATCAGCCCGTCCAATCTTCAATCTAAAAGCATTAAACGACTTTGTGAAAACAGAACCATTCCACTTAATAAACATGTTTCGCATTCCCAACTTCCTGCAACCACGAGACTGGATATGCAAAATCGATCTATCTCAAGCCTACTTTCATTTGAAAATAGCAAAGTCACACAGGCGTTTCCTACGCCTAATATACAAACAAGAGCTTTTGGAGATGACTTGTCTTCCGTTCGGTCTAAGCACGGCCCCCAAAACGTTTTCTATACTCACCAATTGGTTGGCTCAAATATTACGAGAAAGGTGGAATGTACGAATCATTGTTTACCTCGACGATTATCTGATAGTGCATCAAAACAAACACATACTTCGCGATCATGCCCAGCTCACAGTAAAAACATTACAGAGTCTAGGGTGGCAAATAAACTTCGAAAAATCGATACTTTCTCCCCAAAAGAGCATAACTTATTTGGGTGTTCTTTGGAACCCTTGGGACAATCTGAAATCCCTACCAAAAGAAAAGACTGTTACAATAATCAAAAAAGTAACTCGAGTCCTAGATCAAAGAAATATCACTGTAAAAGAGATACAGAAGATAACAGGACTCCTGAACTTTGCAAGCTTTGTTGTCCCTCGAGGACGGCTCATCATCGGCAATTGTTAATGTTAATGAGCTCACTACCAGACTCATCACCGAAAGCTTACCCACTACCTCAAAATGTGTGCCACGAACTGAACTGGTGGATTCAGAACTGCCAGTCATCAACACCTCTACATTATCCTCCTCCGATGCATTTCCTGACAACAGACGCATCGAACCAAGGTTGGGGGGCACAATTGGACAATTTGTTCCTTTCAGGGACTTGGTCGCAAAAAGAACGAACATTGCATTGCAACCAAAAAGAGATGTTGGCCATATTACACGTTCTCCAGGGACAGGCCCATCTACTGCGAAACAGCTGTATCCTCATTCAGTGCGACAACAGGACAGCTGTCAACTTACCTACGGAAGGAAGGAGGTACGAAATCCTTACCCTTAATAGAAATCACTTACCAAATATTGAATTTATTAGATCATCATCAAATTCACTTCAGCATACACCACCTCCCAGGCAAGTACAACAATAATGCCGATCACTTGTCGCGTTATCGCCAACCTCCAGAATGGCATATAAAACCAGCCTGTGTAGAAATGGTGTTTGCAAAGAGGGGAACCCCTGTGATAGATCTGTTTGCCTCTGCGACAGCTCACGTAGTATACAATTACGCATCGCGAGACCTGAAAGATCGTCGAGCCCTATTTCACGACGCGTTCAGTGTTCCATGGAACTACCCGCTCGCGTGGGTGTTTCCACCACCGTTCCTTGTCCCGAAAGTCCTGATACACCTAAATCAGGCAACGGGTATATTTTTAATAGTAGTACCTCGTTGGGAGAAAGCATTCTGGCGCGCGGACCTCAAAGCAAGGGCTCTAGCAGTGCCGTTAACTGAGAGATCTGCAGAAAATGCTAGTCGACACGTCGACAGGACACACGCCAGCACAGGTCGAGAACCTTGTCCTCGAGGTATGGAGATGTGGGGGTGGTCCGAGGCAATAGAAACATGGAACACTGAACAGCTATCACTACTTAAAACTTCCTTGCGAAAATCTACTTTAAAGACCTACGAAGTGGCATGGAAACGTTGGACTTCATGGTGTAGGTCTAAAAATATTGACATGAAAAATCCCACTGGTTCTCAGTTAGCACAATTTTTATCAGATTTATATTTAATTAATAAGTTATCGTATAATACAATACTTCTACATAAATCTGTGGTTTCCACATTGTGTAATGTTGAAACCTCAAGTCATTTGAGTTCACACGTTCTTGTGAAGCATATTTTGAAATCAATTTCTTTACAAAATCCAAAAGCTTCCAAACCACCGATCTGGGATGTTAGTAAATTAATTTTATTTTTAACCAACTATAACATAGACGTAAATAATATTTTTCAAACATCACGGCATACTGCAATTTTGTTATTGCTATGCTCAGGTAAACGTGTACATGACCTGACACTACTTAGAATCGATTCTGACCATTACATAAAGTCTATAGATAATATAATATTTTGGCCTCAATTCGGCTCAAAAACTGACTGCAGTAATTACAGACAGTCTGGATGGAAACTACTGTTTAATGCCAATAACCGTAACCTAAATCCTATTTTCTGGATAGAAAGAACAATAAAGTTATTAAATGAAAGACGTAATGCTGCAAAATGCTTTAATCTGTTTATTACAGTTCGGGGTGTGGCTAAACCCGCCTCACGCACGGTGATAGCAGGCTGGATAAAAACGTTATTCAAAGAAGCTGATATTACACCTTCGCCTGGAAGTACTCGATCAGCTGTAGCTTCAAAAAGTTGGTTCGATAATCATCCCCTTGATGAAATCCTATCTCGTGGAAATTGGCAATCGGCCAATACATTCCAAAACTTTTACAGACGAGAAATACTACGAACTCATGATGATTCTGGTTCAAATGTCACACAGTTATTTAATCCGATAAATTAGCCTATTTAAATTAATAATTAAATGTTATGATTTAATTTCTTGGTAAAAATAAATGATTGTAATATACCAATTGTTATTTATTATGTCCTATATTATCACATTGGCGTTAATTAATTATAGTGGCGTCACCAGGCGATAACAAACAGACTCTCAATATAAAGCTTCCAGTGAAGGTCAAGTGTTTTTATAGCAGCGTTTTACCTGAAAGAAAACGCATATTAAAATACTTACCTCACTGGAAGCTTTCACTTTATTTCTGCCTGGTGAATTCGAGCCAATGAAACAAAAGTCGCCCGACGCATTTTACGAAACAAAATGGCGCGCGAACGCCAGGTGTCACCACTGAGCACAGGAAATGAAGTCAAAATAGGTGCTAAAACTGGTAGGAAATCGACGGAAATGGATATGCTATCTCAATATAAAGCTTCCAGTGAGGTAAGTATTTTAATATGCGTTTTCTTTCAGGTAAAACGCTGCTAGTGCCTGCTTATAAACTACTAACTATGTATTTGATTTCAAAGGAGACCGTCCATATTCGGCTTGCACGTAGACAATCGTTTTAGAAACAAAGTAAAATATTAAAAGCTTTGTTTAAATATGTAATAAATATTGGTTACCATCCAGTAGTATCAAATTGACGTATTTTATTTCTATATTATATCAAAATAATACACACAGCCTGGAAGCACTAAGGCAGTATTACTGCAACTGCATAGTCGGCCGAATGACTGTTGGTTGCTGTGCTCACATAATGTCTGAAAATGTCACTTCACCAGCCCAGTTTTTGGAAAATATTTTAATAACTTATGAAGGTGATGGTGACACATGAATATAAATATATTTTAAACAATGTGTTTTATTTTATTATTTAACGAACTTGATACTAAACTTTAAAGAATAATGTTATCTACTTAGTTTAGGCTACTCAAAATTGATATTGTTATTACAATATAAAATTGTTCATGCCCAGGCCAGGGTCCCATACAAGGTGGTCGGTCTCCTTTGCTCATTTAATTCTACAGGCGTTTAGGCTTCAAAATAGTAAATTGTTAATAACTTTTTATCCTTAAAAGCTATGAAGTCCAAACCGATGTATATGAAGGTAGCAATCTAGTAGCAACTATTGGTTAAAAAAAAACTCGATTCATTTGCGCAGTTTGTTCTCACTGGATAGGTGACCAGCCATCCTGATGTCAGAATGGCGCGTCACCTTTAAAAGTAGTATACTTTTTAAACAACGGGGGTAGCAATTATATGACGATTAGTAGCAACTTTCTATAATTATTTCGATGTAAAATATGGGTAGTGACCGGCCATTCTGATGGTCACTAAAACACGTAGTAACAAAATTTTACCTATACCTAATTATACACATTATTTTCCAGCGAGTACCCTGAAAACCGTTACCATACCGACGCGCAAGGTGTTGCTTATGGTGTAGCAGGTAAGCTCAAGAAACTTCAGCGTATGGTCATCAGTTCACAACCCATCAACGCTCTTGATTGGAACAGAGACCACCTCGGCTTAGCAGTCACCACCGCGTACGACCAATACGTACGGATTCTAGTCACCACTAAACTTAATATGCAATAATTTTTCTAGTGCAATGACATGCAATGACTTAGGTTGGTCAGGAATGGTTTTTAAGGCAAGTATGCAGTATTATACCTACATACCTACTATTCTAACGTAACTAATTATTAGTTTAGTCACGTTACTCCAGCACCCAGGGCACAAATACAAAAAAATGGCACCTATACCTACTCAATATGAAGTAGGTACTGATTATGGATCACTATCAAAAAACGGATGCACAGAATATAAGAATCTTCTGGAGTAACGAAGATCACACACATCTCCTACCCTTAGTATGGCTCATCTTGCCACAGCCACCATCGCAAACTGGAAATCTATTTACGTAGTGAATTAGTCGAATTTTGTCGTAGAATTGCAGAACTGTTCGGTCCGCCGTTTAAAAGATACAAGGGGGTATTGGTGGCTGTGCCAAAGTGAGCGCTCATCTTGGCACAGACACCTTGTATTTCCAAAACTACAGCACAGAACGAAGACATACGATACCAATACATACCAATAATTAGTCGGTAATTAGTCGACATTGATCACAAAATATCAACATTGTACGAGTCCCGTTTAAGAGATATAAGGGGGTATTGGTAAATGGTGGTTGTGCCAAGATGAGGGCTGATCTTGGCACAGCCTCCTCAATATCTACCAACCAATACCCCCTTATATCTTTTAAACGGGGGCTCGTACAATGCTGATATTTTGTGATCAATGTCGACTAATTACTAGTATAGTTAAATCTTCGTTCTGTGCTGTAGTTTTGGAAATACAAGGTGTCTGTGCCAAGATGAGCGCTCACTTTGGCACAGCCACCAATACCCCCTTGTATCTTTTAAACGGGTTATTCCCAGTTGCCCCCACTATCAACGCCACCACTGGTGACAAATGGGATTTTATGGAACATTTTATGGAAAGAAATCCCATTTGTCACCAGTGGTGGCGTTGATAGTGGGAGCAACTGGGAATAACCCTTTTAAACGACGGACCGACCAATTCTGCTATTTTGCGACCAAATTCGACTAATTATCGACTAATTCACTAAGTAAACAGATTTCCAGTTTGTGATGGTGGCTGTGCCAAGATGAGCCATACCTACCAGTAACATTTAGAACAAACCGCATTCAATGGTAGTTCGGTTTTCGAAATGCTGTTAAAATGATGATAGACCATTCCTATGGCAATTTACTTATTTTTGTAAAGCATCGACTTGGAATCTCTTTCCTACGTCGTTGCTGTGAATTGATGAATATTTTAAGTAAGCTTGTGCGAGCACAGTGCCTTTAGAGTTACTAAATACGTATATTTATAATAAAGTATATTTATGACATTTAGTTCTTTGTTCTTCGTTAATACCTCCCATTACTTTTAACAAAAAAGGGGCCCATATACCTGAAGCAGATGTCAGAGCTACGAAGCAGACACTTTCACAGTAATAGTTAAAGAGATGAATAAATAAAACAAGCAATCAATTTTCTAACTAAAAAGAGCGATTTATTGTTAGCCCTAGTACTTAGGTACACATTATAAATAAAATTAAGGCTAGCATTCAGTTCTTATGACCACTAATAAATTTCAAGTTCGTTCGTGCACCACACACTAAAGTCGTGGCAACCATAGGATCTCAACATTACGAACCCACTGACAAGTGAGGAGTGTATATCACGCCGACTTGAGGGTGTCGCGACGAATAGTCGACATAAAGCGTGACTGACTACATTCTTCACATAACATCTTCACTCTAACCAAAATAACTCTAATTAAATCCAAAACACTTATTAAGGGAACGCAACATTATAACACAGATATTACCGCTACATTCCAATATTCTGTAGCATCATGGTTCTAAATTATGCAACCATACTAAAAATAAAATTATAAATCATAGTTATATCATTATGATGGCTGATAACATTCCTACGCAGATTTAAACGACTACGTTATATCGACTCTTTAAATAAGCATTCATTTTTTTACGAAAATCTTATGTTTATATTCTAAAACAATCGTGTGTGATCCGCTTGCGTTTTGTACAGTACACAATATCAGCTGGTCATCACGCGTAGATCATTCGAATTATGGAAATAGTGAAACATGGCGGCAGTTAACCAACGATTTTTAGCAAATGGAATATATTAGAATTTGCTGTCATGCCATTGGTGAAGCGTCGCGAATACATCACTATTTCATTATCTCGAAGGAACTTCTTATTCATACCTTGTACCCTCCTAATTACAATTATTGTTCAACAGTAAATAAGTTATGTCGATTAAAATTAACGTCGATTCTCACTATACTTATACCTACACGTCTTTCTAATAACGATGTGAGGAGTTAAAACATTTGAAGTGCTAATCTAAGTTATTTTATCGGCACTGTCATTTTAATCGTAACATTTTAGATTAAATCTGTGGTAACATTAAAGTTAAGACAATTGGGCACAAATTGCAAAAAAACAGTGTCAATTGTTTCATTCTAAGAAATCTTTTAATTCTTAATACTTAATAACCGCCTAATAAGTCGTCCTTTTGTAACTGCAAATAGTTACAGACACTTGACTGTTTTTAAAATTACATCCTCTGACTATGAATTGAAAGACATGTAGTATAAGTTACTTTATGAGAACCAGCTTTAGTAATTCATTAAATAAATAAACATAGTTTAACAAATGAACTGTTGAACAGTGACTATAAGTATGGATATATAGTAGTAGTTAATTTGTCACCATTCAAAGGCAATAATGTTACGTGTAATCCCTAACTAGTGAATCCGAATTCGATTGTACAAAAACTAAATTTTCATACTCCGTAAGCTAACGATCACTACTTCTATAAAACTTACAATACTTTTTTACATTCTCAAGTATGATGGTCTTACTTAATTAAAATTCGATCTAATTCATGTATGAAATCAGATGTGTTCTTCAAGGAGCCTTGAGATTGCCATCGAGCTGACCATTGATCATTTTTCACAATATAATCTTGTACAGTCATCTGCAAAAGTGCGACATTGTCAAACTGAATCACCAATTATTGAACATTCATATTAGTCATGGCTTTCAGTAAGTCTTGTTTATGTTATCGATCCAATTTTGCAGATGACTGTACCGCGTAATTACTAACAGCGTTTAATATTAACACGGTTGGATGTTATTTTATATTATATTCATTTTGTCATAAGTTCATAACAGCCAGTTACTGCAGAACATTTCACTCAAATACACATTTTCTCTAAATATAACAATCCATTGTATATTATTATAATAGCTGATGTAGCTGAACATCGTGTTAAAAATAAACGAACAGCTTATGTTCTATGTATCCGTATATATTTTACATTATATTATCCAAGGTGATAAACTGTCAAATAAGAAATGAGACTATAGTGAAATGAAACATTTAATCTTATTAAACATATATCAACTAAAGGTGCAACAATATTGCCAACTACAAATATCATTACCATTCAATAACTCTTGTAAATGAACAATCTGTCAATCACATAGATATTGAGATGCACAATTGACATATCGCTTACACCTTTACTGTTTGAAGTTAACACGAGTTAGTGTCTATTTTTACCTCTAGAAGGCTGGCTCATACTTAACTATGAAACATGTCACACACTACAAAAAACCCAACATAAATTACTTAACTACCATGTATAGAAATGAACGTACATTGAATATTTACATTTATCCTTACTATAATAGGGCTAGTACTACACTATCAATGACGTTTGTTTAATTATTCAACTATTGTTGACCGAGAGTAGGTGTTAGTACCGCGGAAGTGGCGGCCTCGCTGTCTCTCGATAGAGTAATACCAAACAAAAAGCACAGGTGGATTCATAATAATATTGAGAGACATGTGCAATCAAAACAATTATTATAATCTAGATAAGTTTCAAACGAAACCTCTATTAAATAATTCAGTTCATTCATAATTACAACAATCATTAAATCTATAAATTAAAATCAGCACAGCAATGTACAAAGCATTTTTAAATATTTTTTGTATTTCCTGAATTTTCTTTTGCCATATCTTACACGTTGTGTATGAACAAACAAATATTCATATTTATCGCGAATTTTTATTACCTACGTTAACATACAGAGACCGTAAACACATATATATGAACGTAACGCGACCAGTTACATACACAGGCGCAATTCATATACTATCATTAATATTCGATGATATAACATATTTTAATCTGCGAAACGAATATAATAAATAATAATAATTGCATATAGTTATATAAATAATCTATTGTCTAAGTCTAGTCAATCACATCATGCAAACAAGTAATGTCGGAGGTGTAAGCCACGGTGTAGTGAGATAGTTGACTGGAGGTGCATAGCCGGTGTTGGTCATGGGAGCACCTCAAAGCGTTGAGGATCGCCATGACGAGGGACGATGGTACGATAACGTAGCGGAAGCCGAGTGTCCTGTCGTAGCTCGGAGCGTTATGGCTGCCGCGTCATAAACACGTTCGTTTCTAATGCACTTTGGACGCACACGTCAAGTGATTTCGCCGACGACCTGCAACAACAATTATTTCATTTGTTTATTTTACAACATAACACGAATAACATAAACCATTATAAATATAATAGACTAGGTTAGAATCCAAAAATATGGATACTGGCTATTTCATAATTTATATAATTGAAGAAGTAGACTGTTTTCTTTATTTTATACTGCTCTTAGTCGAGTCGAAAATCATTTATTTATTTAGATCACAAAGTAACAAGTTTATGAACGTCACAATATACAGGTTAGTGAGTTTACTAAGTTACTAAAGCTACATTTAGATTACTAGCTACGTTCCTGTAAGGTAGGATACCTGCAAGAAACTCACAGCCACTCTTTTACAACGCTAATTAAATATCATTTTATTATTTTATATCTCATATCAACAAGATGTTGCAGCCATTATATAATAAAGTGGCAAATTATCATACGGCCTTCTTGATGGTAAGCAGTTACCGTATCTATGAGCGTTCAAAGAGAGGCCTCTTTTAACGCTAATAGATACGGTAACTCGTTGAGGTGACAATGTGCTCGATGCCTATAGAATACAATATAATTGTTTACAAACATTTAAATTTAAATCCGTAATATATGCGAGAAAATTATTAAATAATAAAATGTAAGAATACCAGCACTATAACTAGTTACATTGCATTTGTAAATAATTAATTAAATGTTTAACAATGACTTCAATAACATCAGATTCCGTCATGAATAATTTATAAAGTTCAATGGCGAGTTTTGTTATGCAGTACTGACTAAAGGGCGGTATAACAACTAATGTACGGTGAGCTGCACAAATGTATATCCATTTCAAAATTAAAATGCTATAAGTCGGTAATTGACACAATCTAACGGCAATCTATACAAGAACTGTTAAGTAGTTTATTTATATCGTAATAGACGTCGGTTCACTACTATAAAATAAACAGAAGTAGATTTCTTAATAACTCAATTTTGATAAATTTACTTTAAACAATTTTTTTAGTCTCTATTCACAATAGTTTATTTAAAAAAAGAACCCATTTCAGCATAAAATAACAAGAAAAGAATTAGGTACAAATTAATTTGTAAATTTACAGTGGGTAGTTTATTTTATAGATACTTTTGATGACTCGCTATTCTGTTCGTACGCAGCCATTATTCTGTCTTCGTGTTCGAGTTTATTGTCGATTTAATTTCTTATAATTTGCACCTATTTGCTAAAATGCGTACGCGTTGCAATATTTATAAAACAACGCCATCTAGTTCATTCATATTCATTCTAATTCTAGTGTTCACAGGATTTTGGACCTTAAGGTATCCATGCACTATTATAGGTGACTGTACCCAGTTAGACTAGTACAGCAGGTAAACAGTATAAAAGACATATAAAAGCAAATGATTACTATTAGCAGATAATTGTAATTAGTTTCCGTAATATTTAATATGCTTATTATTAGAGATATAATATAATAATGGCGGCGAATCTTCACGCCTGGTCTGCAAAGGAGATATCATTGTGCACAAGCGTGTGTGAGAACACAAATGCGGTCTCTATTTTCAAACTCTCATATCCCGATGGGTTGACCCGAGAGCATTAGATGCAGGACTAACAAATTTACATGCGTTCTAAAGCATGGGGGTGTAATACTGTTATCTTCCAAACGCCAGGCTGCTATTGAGTCATAGACGATTCAAATCGAAACCTAATGCACATATATTTACTAGATAACTGAACGTACTTTCTGAAAAACGTTCCAACCCACACACTCGGGTCAAAATCGAGTTATTATTAGCAAATTAGTCACGGGGTTACTATTTACTAGCTGGAAAAATTTGGTAGCTCTACTATCACTCTAAATATGAAATCATGACTTAGTAGCCCAACCCACATGTATGAAGAAGCAATACGGGATTGAACTTCAATCACGATTATCTCAAAATGTTAACTTTGTGGTTTGGAACGTTTTTCAGAAAGTACGTCCAACTATAAGTCACAATTGCGTAATCAGTCCTTTTACTAAAATTACCACAAAGAAAACCCAAAAATATTTTAAAATGAGAATGTGGGTTTGTTTGTTACGCTTTCACACCTTAACTATACCGATAATCATGAAACTTCGTATTCACGTATTCAGTGGTACGAAAGAAGGACATTGGGCATCTTTCTACCAAAAAAATGTACTGCTCTCGTGGCATATTTTACTAACAACATCTAGATCTTGTCATTAACTTTCTTATTGTGAGCTAAGCCATGAGCAAAATCTAGTCGGCATTAAAAGTAAAGCCCAACATGACCATGTACCTATAGTTTAGAGTGTCCAAGTATAAGTGCGGTAGGTGTGTAGTACCTGTGCGCGTGTATTGGAGATTCAGTCGAGGTTGTCCTGGAAGATGAGCCGCACGTAGCCGGGCGAGCCCTGCAACGGCGCGGCGCAGAACGGACAGATCGCGTGGAAGCCGTTCGTGCCGTGCGGGATGTCCACGCTTGCCCAGTATCTGTATAAAACAATATTATACATTATTATTTGGTTTAGATCGTATTTAATCGGCATTTTTAAACTGAAGGTTTTTGATTCAGATTCACAGATTGATACATAGGTACCAATCGTAAGGATAATTTGAGAGCCCCGAGTCTATTAGGAATAGTTTTGGCGCTACCAGCCACCGATACTGCAAATATAGTGACTGTGGTAATCTTATAGAGTCCCCAACTCTAAGAATCATAAAACACATCTTATCTGAGTCTACAATGTAACCGGTTTCCTGAGCAAAGAGTAAGCGTGCTAAGAAAAAGTTTGTTTTGTCATAGGTGGACAAATTTAACAAGGTTTTTATCGATATGACAGTTCAAACATGATCCAACCGTTATTTACACTAACTTAATTAACTTAATAGATTGTTACAGTGTGCAAGACATACGAGAACGAGGCAATTCGAGGCATAGTTTAAAGTTTTCTTGGTATTCTATTGTACAACTAATCAGCTAACATATTTAAAAGGAAAATTCGAGTGAATATTTTAGTGAAATCTTTGCTGACTGTGATGAATCTGCAATATCTACCAACAACCTGCGACATGAAACAATTACACACTGTCCACCATCAATCAGCATATAAATAGACGAAACGTATATGTGTACATACTTGACAGTCCTCTCGGAGGCCATGTGTCCGCAGGGGTTGAAGGCGTAGGTGGGCGGGCCGGCGTCCACGTAGAAGGCGGGCTCGATGCCCATGCACACGCGCACCACGGGGCCCGCCGTCAGGCACATGGGGCAGCGCCGCACGCCCGCCTCGCTGCCCTCCGCGCCCCACGAGTGCTCACCTACACACAACACATGCTCATTCCTTTTCAGATTCATGAATTAGTTTAAATAGGTATTTATGTAAAGAAACTTGCTGAAAAATTACAAAACTTGTAAAGAAATTAACTGAAAAATGGCTAAGACAAAAAATCTTTCTGCATTTTGACACTCTGTATATAGATAAAGAGTATTAAAATACAGAAACAAATAGTAGTATAATACAATTTAAAATTCATACAACAAGTTTTAGTATTCCATATCTTCGATTAAGTATTTTTTATATACACTGTACAACTAGACAGTAAAATGGCCGATTCTATTAGACGTAAGACGTTACGGATAACAGTAGAATAGCGTAGCGTCTCAGGCATCATGCAGCCTTGCGTAAAGCACAAGCCGCACAAAAATGGCGTCCGGCACTAACACAGCACGGGCGTTTTGCCTCCTCTTTCTTATTCCAAACAAAACATAAGCAAGCATGACATAGCATTGCTTTAAAAAACAACGATTACTAGCAATTTGGGTTTCAAATTACTAGTATTCTTGTTAACCCTTCCAATCTAGAATGCTTGTATTAGGAGTGGGTTCATGTCGGTTGTGAAATGGGTGGGATTCGAACCAGCGACCTATCGATCGCAGGTCCAATGCCCAATGCGGTAGCCCAATGGACCGCTACCAACATGCTATGGCAGTAAATGGTATGTAGTATGTACCTTGCACGTGTCCACAGTTGAGGTACACGTAAGGCTGGTTGAGGTCCTGGTGCGCGGTGGACAGCTTGCGCGGTATCACGAGCGTGTTCAGTCCCACCGGACACTGCGGCCGCCCAGCGTTCAACTCATCTACTAACGCTTCCAGGTCGCGTTTTGTCTGCCAACATATTATTACTCATAAGTTAAGAATACAAGAACATTATATGAAGATAAAACATACGGATAGGTAACCATTAAGTTAAGTATTTCGAACGATGGAATTTTATATACCTAATACTAGAGCTTCGTCTGCTTCAAATATGAGAATTTTCTCCGTTGTTGCAACATTTTTCATTGCTGCTCCGCTCCTATTGGTCATAGTGTGATGCTATGTAGCCATAAAGCTGAAGAGTTTATTTGTTTGGTTGAACGCGCTAATCTCAGGAACTGCTAGTTCGAATTGAAAAATTCTTTTAGTGTTGGATAGCCTATTTATCGAGGAAGGCTATAGGCTATATAACATCACGCTACGACCCACGGGAGCGGCGCAGTAACGATAAACGCGGGTGAAACCGCGGGCACATCTAGTAATTAATAATAGTTAGGATATTCCGTTGGTTGATTATCTGTAATGAATAATGATCCTTGCGACAGAAAATATGACACCGAACTCGTTACTATACATTACTAGATTTTTTCCGCGGCTTCGTTCACGTTGATCTATATATTATCAATCAGTTTTGTATCCCTCGAGAACAGTACTTTTTCCTGGATGAAAGGAACCAGGATATGATTTTGTACCCCTGATGACGTATATGCGAAAGGAGACCGTCCATATTCGGCTTGCACGTGGACAATCGTTTTATAAACAAAGTAAAATATTAAAAGTTTTGTTTTAATATATAAAAAATATTGGTTACCATCCAGTAGTATGAAATTGACTTATTTTATTTATATATTATATCAAAATAAAGCACACAGCCTGGAAGCAATAAGGCAGTATTACTGCAACTGCATAGTCGGCCAAAGTAATACTGGTTGCTGTGCTCACATAATGTCTGTAATATGGTACCTAAGCTGGGCAAGATATGAAAATGTCACTCCACCAGCCCAGTTTTTGGAAAATATTTTAATAACTTATGAAGGTGATGGTGACACATGAAAATAAATATTTATTTTAAACAATGTGTTATATTTTATTATTTAACGAACTTGATACTAAACTTCAAAGAATAATGTTTTCTACTTAGTTTAGGCTACTCAAAATTAATATTGTTATTACAATATAAAATTGTTCACGCTCAGGCCAGGGTCCCATACAAGGAGGTCGGTCTCCTTTCATGATGATCTGACCGATCATTATAATAGTTAAGGTATGAAAGCGTAACAAACTCACATTGCATTTATAATATTAGTCAGAATATAATTATATTAAAAGGCTGTCTCATAGATAGCAGAGAGAACTTTCATCCCGGTCGCGGGCAAAACCCAGAAGTATATCTAATAATAAAACAATGAGATAAGAATAGCGTGATACCACGCAATAATGCAATGACCGTGACCAAGTCCTGAGAGTGAATATGGTCATTGAAGGTCTGTGTTCAATACTCGGCCAATAGCCAATAGCTATAAATCGATATATCGATATATATATATAACCATTTTACCTTTAGAATTGCCTATAGGATATCTAATATTACCTATAAGTTAACCTTGGGAAATGGATGAAACAGATAGATCTAGTATATTATTTAAATTGATAGAAGTAATTTTGCCTTTAAGTATTTTATTTCTGCATGGATCAAAATGATTAAGATTTTAAGTAGGTATATGTGTTTGTAAACTTGCAGATCTTGTAATGTTAGACATAATTAAAACTTATTGTGTCTGGCCGCCGGTGCGCCGCGGCGACTCAATAGGGGAAGCAAGCAAACAATATATACTTAAAGTTTAGTTTTGATAATATTAAATACAGAGATATGTTACGGTAAGTAATGTTCCTCAATAGTAACTTTGTATTATATTATATCTTCAAGGCAGTAAAATACTTCCCAGTAAAAAAGTGAAGCTAGATCACTTATGGCCAGTCCCACAACTAACAAGTAAAAGTTATCCGAAAGATAAATCGCGTGCTGTCTCACTCTTGTTAGATTAAAGAAGAGAGCTGGCGAGACTTTTATCTTATAGATAAATGCTATTTGGAGGTGGTGGGACAAGACCATAAAATTATAAAACATCAGATCTGTAACAATCAGTATCAGAAACAGGGAAAACCATAAATTAATCGATTATAATATTTTTCCTGTATTTGTCTTGTAACGAAATATTAATATTTTTTGTATTTACCTAATGGATAAGGCATTGTACTTGCGATTAATTAATGCGGTCGTGGGTTCGATAACTATTTATTCTTATCTTTAAAGCTCTGTATGGTGGTAGGCACACAATGTTTATCAAAATACTAAACATTTTATTCAAACCTCTCAAAGGTCTTGCAAAATATCGTGCATGCACTACACGGATGGCACGTTAGTTTGAATAGCCACTTTGTCAGCTCGCGCAGAGCAGTCGTATCACATCGTACAAAAAGAAGGTTATGTGCCATAAATTTTTGTACCGAGTCTGAGAGTATTTTACGTTGCATAGATGTTTATAAAATTCGTTGCGACGTGGTAATTCTTTTAGTAAGACACTTCAAAAATGAAAGAAAAGCATTTATATAATTGACAAGCGACATACCGGTGAATTTTTCAGTCCTTCAGCGCTCCTCCAGAGCAATGTCGCGCCACATAAGTCTATCATTGTGCCGTCTCTCAAAACATTCGTCTCCGCTTGGCAGGGTAGGCCCTATAAACAAAACAAAAACACATTATATTATCTCTGGAATATAATAAAATTGTACCTACATGGAATAAATAAATTGTTTATTGGAAACGTAACAAGAATACGAGTAAGGGATTCCCACGGCTTAATATTTCAAATTCCGAACATATTCGATGCCTTAGCAATGTCGGTGTAAACGAAGAAACGAAGTGACACCTGAAACGAAACGCGACATCCTTCCCGAACAGGCTTTGGTTTGGTATAACGCAGAACCGCAAAACAGATGCTATGTTTACAAGACATGTGATATATATTTGTACTGTTTTGTATTATTACATACATACGATATAGGAGAAGAAAGTGTGTGAACATACACACATCCGTTCATATTACCAAAAATCATCACTGCCAAATTTTACTGTTATGGGCGTGTCACTATCGTATAATGCAATGATAATATAAGTATGTAATTTGTTTTTAATTCGTACACACATAATCTCATGTAGGTATGGAGGGAGGTATGATGGGGTAGGCAAAGACATCTCTGGACCCTTATTTCGCTCGCTAAGGTTATGGTTACAAGTAACAGGTGGCGAGCCTATTGCTGTTTACCCGCGCACAGTTTCAGTTCCGTGATGCTACTGATAATTTCTTGTCAGAAAAACCCAATAACACTGTGTCCGACAGAGTCCTAGAACTCATGCACAGCAGTCGTACACAGTGGTGCTGGTGTTAGAGGTGTTGGTCCGCTAAAGAGGCAGTCAAAAGCAACGGTTATATTACCTGGCCATTGATTTTACAAAACCTACACGTTTCAATATAAATATTATAACACAGGAAACAAAAAAAAATCCCATATATAATGAAAAATTAGGATATATATATATATATATATATATATATATATATATATAAATTATAATTGATGAGCATTGTATATATAAATATTTATATAAAAATATAAATTAAAATAGGTATAACATGTATAATAAATAAATTGGCGCAATAGCATAATGTATATAAATATAATATTCAATAATAACCTACTAACGGTTGCCATTCACGGTTTAACGATCCGGTATCAAATATCTTATCTCGCCCATATTGTTTCTCGCTTGCACATAATGGTAAGTACTACTTCTAATACCGTTTCAGTTCTAACCAAAACCGGCGTAGAGACACTAGAGACTCTTCTTTTTTAAGTTTGAATTTGGTCATTGAAATTAAACAAACTTTATACGGATTTTATCGCGTTGTTTATTTTTTATAAAACACTATTATTACATAATTTTGAAACTTTAAACTCCTATTGTTAAACACTTTTACTAGTTACTGTTTACTTCAATTTAAGCTATTTAAATTATACAACTATATAAATATACATTTAATTTTACACTTTCCCCGACGTTCCGGTTGCTTTTCAGCAGCCAAGGTCACGGGGAGACTAAGATGATAGCTATCTCAATGTACCAGTGTAGTTATTTCAAAGTACCCGAACATAATTTAATCATTGGTGTGTCTATGTACGCAGAATGAGCTCAAAGTATCATGAAGTCTAGCTCTGGTTTGCTTCTTCTTGGGTTTGACTATTTGAATTACTGGATCCCAAGCTGTTGGTACATTCCAACCATCTTCTCTATTGAAATTAGGATGTTTTTTTATTTCAATAGCCTCGTGAAGCATCCTTGTTAGGAATCGGTGTTCTTTAGCGAGAATCTGTGGTTTGTCAAATCTCAGGTAATAGTTGGTTCCCTGTTGCACATGTTCACACACATTGTTTGGTCATCCAAACACACTTAAAGAATTCACACGGTCTCGAAGGCAGAACCGATCAGCGAACGCAACTGCCTATGAGTGCCCGAACTCGCCTCCTTATTTGTACGGGTACTTGCAGTCGTTATCCTGTCTAAACAACCTCTTCCATTAGTTAAGGTCTTTGAGCGAGGCTCGTGTTCCAAATCGGGTATGTAATTATTTAATTAGGGTAGTTTCACGTTGTGAGTGAGCCTTGTAAGTGGGCTGTGCCCATGTACAAAATAAATTTGGCCCTCCACCACATTTAACGTTGCTGTTTCGAGATTTATTTATACATTTGGTAACTTAAAAACATTACGTTATTCGTAATTGAGATTACCTTGTTGGTTGTGTGGCATAAGTCTATGTTTATTATTTTGACCGACGTCAAGTCTCGGGTATGCCTACGGAGTCGGTAAATATTACTGAGTTTTCTGTCAGTAGAACAGTGTCTGAATATCCAGTAGACGACAAACTTTTATTATAGTGCACTTAAAACATAGTTGGCGAAATGTTGGTCTAAAACACCAATTTTTCACTGGCATCTATGTACGTAATGGTGAGCTATTAATACTCGTACCATGTGTTGTTCCGCATGCGTACCGCCGTCAGTTACATTGAGGATCCCTTTGTGATCGTCACGCTTGGTAATCCTATGCGGGTAGTCAAACCCCTTCCGCATACAATACCATACGTCAGTTGCGTCTGCATGACCCATTGTACTTAACCCTTTTATACGATACCAAAACCGCGAATTCGACAACACACACACACCTCATAATAAATCTATTCTGTTTGTTTTTTTTTCTTACAAGCTAAGCTATTTGATTTACTGGTAGTATAACTTGTCAGTTTCTGTGGAGGTTTATAACATTCAACGCATATTCATACAAGCAATCAATCGTATGCAAGAAATACCATTAATTGGTCTGTCTGACACACTGCGCGTTTATTTGCCTGTTACGTAGATAGGTAGGTCGCCAGTAAAACTGCAATAAGTGTGTGTGGTGATGTCGTAAAATACCTGTGTTACCTAATTAGTCGCACGTGTTTCCCTAGAGGAACGTAGTTCGCGGTAGGACATTTTAAAGTGATACACGGCAAAAAGCAATTGGTATCCACAGCGCTATATTCTTTATCCTTTCCTACATTTTGACCTGAATGTCTACCATGAGTTTAAGAACAGCTCGACGCACTTGGCCAGATATAAAAGCCGCCTCTAGAGGAAACGAATGTGAATGAACCAAAATGTATGAAGCCATATGCATACGTCAAACATGTTGGTATGTTATGGTAGGTCCTTTGGTCCGTCTGACCATGGCATATAGATGTATTAGATTACAGTACCTTCTGTTGTGCAGAGCGGCTCTCCCTGAGCGAGAACACGGCGCCACCGACGGAGGTCTCGCGCCACGGGCCGCACGTGGCGCTGCCGCCGCAGAAGTCGCCGCGCGGGTGCATTATCAGCACGCCGTTCGTTGTGAGCCCGTCTATCTCGTGGTTCTCTGTCCATTTCGTCGCTTTTTCCTGGAATACAATGGATATTCATAGGTTAACTATAAATTACTTCAAGCTATATTAGAGATTCTGCTAAAACTCTATTTACATCAAGGTTACAGCAGCGAAACGGCGAGCAGTCACAGTGTCAATTTTTGAACAGCCTTTTTACTATAAATTTCTTGTAAAGTTGTTAAATCGCTTGTATCGTTTGATAGGGTAGAAAGAATCACAAGCAGTGTAGCGAACACTCACGATCCATCGCTCTTGGCGTCACTGCTTGCCAAGCTGGACTCTGCTAACGGCTGTAATCTCGATATGAATCTGACCTGTAGCAACGCTGCTATTTCGTGATTGATAAACAAAAATATAATTGAGGCTTCTCTTAGAGTATGCCACTGAATCCGATCTTCGGCTGTACATCCCCAACTACTGCCAGCCAGTAGTACGTGTAGTCAAGCAAGTGGCAAGAAAATGGAATATAATAATCAGTGCTGTAAGCACTGTATCCGAAACTAGGTTTGAAGAATGCTATAAACTTACGCATTAGCTGAATACATAGAATTACCTGTGGGTGCGATACTCGTGTGTCTAAGCCTTCGAAAAAGTAAACGCGCCATACTACAAATGGTAAGATTTTTTAGATTCTTAATAAGTATAATGTAAACAACTATCCGAAGTTTGTAGCAAGTAAGGTGGTGTTTCCAGGATATAATTGCGACCGACGACAGCGATCAAAACTAAACAAGCATGAAACATCGGTAAATAATAAAATTTGCGGACAGGCGTAAATTTAATATCACGTTCGACGGATTTAGTGCATATACTAAATCAGATAATTTTTCCTTCTGTCTGTTATGTTTTCAGATTTAAACGGGTGTAGCAATTAGACAAGGAGGCAGCAATGACCCTGGGACTTTATAAATCAGCAATTACAACAGTAAGATAATTCTATGCAAGTTACATGACTAGTCGTTTGACGATTTATAGAATATTTGGTACCTGTATAGAAATATATATATATTTGGAAATCTGTCCAACCGCGGCGTACTGACGCAAAAAGTACTAACTATTCAAACAGATCGTTTTCTTTGATTGCTGTTATATATTGCCATCGAAAATTATCTCATTCAACGTCTGAAGGTTGAAAACATTTAAAAAAATGGTCAAACTTTGTATAAAAAGATGACTGTAGGTATCTAAGTGGAAACTCATTGTGAGCAAATTGCGAGTAAATCGTTCGCATTAGGAGTACATTTACGCGACGAGTTCGCGAGCCGAACGTCAGCCGCCTACGGATTACGTCAGCAGCGTCAGCTACACAAGTGTGTGTAGCTGAATTATTTTCTTTAACTAAGATAAGTACATTGATAAACAGGATTGACGTAATTGTTATGCGTTGTTATGGAGCTTCCTGGATATGCCTCAATGTTTGCGTATAATAAATAACATATATTCCGATACCTTTCCCATCGCCTAGGTAGAGACATTTTATTCTCAAATATACCCAGTTTTGGTCTCGATTAATAATAGGGTGAACTTTCTGGCACAATTTTGCTATTCTTTTATGGAAATACTCTAGACTATTCAAATACAGTTGTGCACGAATGATGATATAAGATACCTGCCTTATATAGACCAAAAATCAGGCCACGTACTTGCCTATAGTGATGAGAATCCATTCGATCATATTCAAATGCAATTATGCACATTGCAAATTAGACTATTGGTGGAAGGAGTGTGACATTCTAGGATCGTGTTATGTCCATCTCTGATCAGACCAGAAAACTTTATCCTATTGCCATTGCAACGACCGATAAAATTGTAGGTACATGTGCGTAAAAACTAAATTATCGATCGTTGACTCCGTGCGTCGAAAAGCACATCAAACAGTGGGTCCCAGCTGTCATGAACATCTATGGCATTGGCAGTCGTTATTGGGAAGTCAGCGCCCTCAAATATCCTGACGACTGGTCTAACCATAGAATGATGTTATCCTTCTGGGATACGGAGGTCAGATGGCATTCGCTCTGTGTATAAACTGATATTCAGCTAAATCTCGTTAGACCAGAAATAAGAGGACCCTAAGCTGGGATTAATAATCGGTAGGAAGAAGAAGATCGATCGTTGACTCCGTAGATTTTAGCCTGAGATTTGTGACTTGAGCCTGCCAATCTGTTCTGTCATCTGAGGCCTAGACATAGACGATTAGCATAGATTCTAGGTTATTGCTGGTTATGGTCTAGATCTAATCGCAAAATAACTTATGTTGTTTACACAGCTGCGGATGTTTATGATTTGATAACGTCTATTTACAATAATATGCATTTTGTGAAACATCATACATAGATAATAAACAATCGCTGTGCTCGCAATTCACACGGATTACAGATCTATCAATGATTTAAGTTAATCTGGCTGTATTGCGTCACCATGATTCGATAATAATTTCAATTTCAATTTGGTTTCGTGGCATAATAAATTCCATTAATTTTATAGTTCCATATTACTTGATATGCTATGAATACAGGATAATACCACAGTTTACGTTAAAACTGCTAACTAATATTATAAATGCGAATGTGAATTTGTTTTTTGTTACGCTTTCACCACTGTACTACTCGACAGATCGTCGTGAAATTTTGCATAAACCTTGTCAGAGGTACAGAAAAGTACATTTCATCTAGAAAAAAACTTCTGTTGCCGAGTGAGCGAAGTCGCGGGAAAAAGCCAGAATTATATAAAAGTTTTTTTATATTATCTGGTAAACTTTTAGATAGCACACGGTATATCAACAAATGATCTACTCTACAGCAGTGTTTAGGATCTATACTTAAGCTAAGTTTAATAAAACAATATTGGTAGCCATCAAATTAAATAATTGTGAATTAAAGTGAAGTTCTAAACTCGTGCCAGAATTGTGAACATAACTCCAAGATCGGCGATCATTTCTCTGTATAACGCTATTGAATAATAATAATAGAATTGAGTAACTCATTTTGCAAAGTTTTATTAATAGCAGGTACATAATATGTTTTATAATGTCTGTAGTTGGTTTATTTGACTATTTAGTACAGACAGATCTGTTAACAGATTTTTTTTACGAGGAGATTGCTTTGACGCGTACCTCTCCGCGGGGCGACGGAGCGGTTATGTCGGGCTCACCGGGGGCAAGATACCCCGGTAATACCGACTATAGGTTTAGTCCACGGTGTTCCTCAACATAAGCATAGACGGCGGGACCGCGCGAATCGCTTTCACATGCAATCGCGACCCCGCCGAGGTTTTGGCCCGCCATGTGAAACGACAGGCCACTACATAAAAAAGACTCCCTCTACTGCCCCCTTGTGGGGTGAGTGGTTAACAGCTACATTAACATCTTATAAGTATGTATAGTATGTACATACAAAACATATACACACGCCTGTAGATCGCCGAAGGGTAGACAGAGATGCATTACACCCACATGTTTTCAGCAATATTTCAAGTCCCCGTGTTAGAAAGAGCGAGCATATTAACACCCACCAGATACATATGCAGGGCCGCTACTAAAAACTTCTTACAATTTAAACATTTATGATGTATTAAATACTTAATTATCGTTCGCTTTTAATAAACAAATAAAGGAAAAGTATCGTAAGGAAACATGTATGTCTATGAGTTCTCCATAATGTTATAAAGAGATATGTGAAGTCTGCCAACCCTCACTGGGCCAACGTGGTGGACTATGGCCTTACCCATTTCACATTGAGAAGAGCCCCATGGCCAACAGTGGGACAGTTCAATATTTATTATTTGTACTTACCCCTAAAAATATATTCCTTGAGGAGTCAAACCCTGCGGCGTATATGCGACAATTATTGACATCGTTGCGGTCGGCAATGATGCGACACGCGAACCGCGATATTGTGCTCTGTAGCACTTTCGTATCGCCGCTCTTGTCACCCGCCACTGTGTCCATCACCACGAAATCTATTGGCGATTCTGATGATCTACCAATCTGTGGACAAACAAAAGATCTATTTAGATACATATTTCATACATCCTGATTGATGTAAGTTGAAAACTTAGGTTGAGTAATGCTGGTATTAGGACTTGCGAACGGATAGTTCAAATATCCTGATTGTTGAATGTTGGAGACTCTGAGTCTTCTATGAATTAGTGCTTACTTACGGACGGTTTATAAAACAGACGCAATGGCAAAAATAAAATATTAGATACAATACACTGATTCCAATTTACCCGGTTAAGGCCTTGAATGACCACACGAACACGTGCATTTTTTTATTGTGTTTGGTATATTTGATAGATGATTTTAACATTATAAGATAGTTATCCGAAACATAAAAAATATTACCTTTATTTAAAATTAAGTCATGTTTAAGTTAAGTTTTCCATCACACAGAATTTGCATTGATTATATTTATAGCATAATCATAAATAAACCATAAAATAAAATAATGGTTCGCACATTTAAATCTGTTCTTATTTTGATCCGTGTATCCATTTAAGTTACTGTGCTAGTCACTGACAACTCTGCGTGATCACTGCCATTTTTATTTTATTTAAAGAACTAGTAATATATTCTCATATATAAAGAAACCTCAACTGCCTATATGCATGTTATTTAAGACTACCTATAACAAGGTAAACCCATCAATAACCATGCTCGACGTACCTATGTACATCTACACAGCTTAAAATAGGTCTGAAAAAAAATACACGCAATTATTGTGCGCTGTTTCGACGTCCACTAAATGGTGCACTTTAAATCTTGACAGATAAGATTCCGTACATGTAAAAGGCTGATTCTTCAAATATTGTAAAGAGTGACAATGAGTGTGCTGCTGATTTAGTTTTATCCTATTATTATCGCCAATGTTTTATGTAATTTGCTCTTACGAAAGAAAACTTCAAAGTATTTTTAAATCGGCAGAATAGAACTCGATAGTTTTCAAACAGATATAAGCTAATCTGTAAATGACGACAGTCCTTCGAATTGTATCACTGCAAACCCACCTGAGCAAAAAGCTGCACTTCAGTGGCCTTATACCAATAGATGTTGTAATTAAACCAGTCTTAGAAGAGAGTACCTAACACTTTCGAGTTATATACTTACTTACTTACTTCGTTGGCTCAGCGATCCAAAGTGGATCTTGGCCTCCGACATTAAAGTGCGCCATTCTTTCCTATTTTGTGCCAAGTCAGACCAATCGAGCACATTTATCTCTTTCAGGTCTTTAGCTATTTCGTCTTTCCAGCGGTACCTTGGACGACCCACCGGACGACGCTCGGTGGGACGCCCGAGATATGCTCTTTTGGCAGCTCGATCCTCTCCCATTCGTTCCACATGTCCGAGCCAGCGAAGTCGGGTAGCTTTTATTTCCCCGATGATATTCGGCTCTGACACTAGATCTGCAATCTCGCTATTAAATCTTTGTCGCCACTCCCCCTTCTCTCCTCTTGTCGGTCCCAGAATCTTACGGAATATCTTCGAGTTATATGATGTTATTTAATACGAAGTGAGAACTGCAGCGAGTATATTTTTATTTCCATTAATTGATTTAGCTTTGTGACTAGCAGTCCGTTACAGGCAGCTTGTGATAATGAATTATCAAAACAGTCTAGCAGTTATATCTAAATCTATTGTTCTAATAAAATAAATGCGACAGGTTCAACTTAGTAAATTTCTATGAAATTTGTTGTAGAGATAGCTGGAGGAGCTACAGGCTTTTAAATAATCGGGTCTCATATTTTCAAACTGCGTATTCCATTGATACATTAGCACGTGGCACCCAGAGAAGTTCAACATAGATTTTTTTATAGCTTTCTTGAATACAGTATATACCTACTCATCTATAAACGCTCAAAGGAGGTTTATAACGACTACATTTCACCAGCTATGTTTTAAGTGTATTGTAAAAGAGCCTATAGTCGCTTACCGGGCAAATACCCAGACGACGCGGGATCTAGGTATTAGTGCTACTAAATATACCTATATTTAAAAATACCCAATAACGCTTATCATTGTTTGTTATCAGACAAACTAAAACTAATAAAGTATAGAGAGGAAATCTTAAAAAAATATGGCTACAAATATCCGAGATACGTATGGAAATAAGAAATTCCCAATGACAAAAGAAATACCCAAGATAGTACTAGTAATAATAAAATCGAATGGGTAATAGACATAGTTCAAATGATAAATCGGTTCAAGAGATTGGGAAACCCAATGCTTTGATTAATAGTGATATTATATGAAACAAATTTATACCAGATACACTTAAATTTAATATAACGATAAAGTCGTATTTTTTTTTATTCTAGCAAGTAGTAGCCTTTGTCCGCAACTACGCAACATTCACGTGAATTAATTTCCTATGACGTTCGCCTGTGACGTCATTTACTTGAAATACACGCTGGCTTTGCTAAACAGAATAAGATTAATGTGGCTTGATTTTAAATTCAAAACCAAAACTACCAAATTGTAAAAATCATATCAAAATCTGTTAAGTGGCTCGCAAAAAAGAACTCAATTGTAAATTAATTCTAGTTACAGTTTTATAATATTTGGCACAATTTTATCACACGTGTTCAAATCAGCAGCATCAGCATCGCATTCAAAATTATGATGAGAGAGCGAAAAATTATTGAATATGTACGTGACTTAATGTATTCAGATCATTAACCTTTTGGACGCCATTGTCACATATACGTGACAAACGAAATCTTGCCCTCAACGCCAACGTCACATATGTATGACAAAAAATACGTCGCACCTTAACATAAAAATAAACAATAAAACTAAATAAAACATTACTTTCGTGGTTAAATAAATATTAGTGTCATGAGTAGGGTTTATTAGAAAATTTAAGACGAAAATAAAAACACAGTTGATATTCGATAAAGTTTTGGAATCCCTATACTCCTGAAGGTCATTTTACAGAAAAAGTGGCTTGGCGTCGGGGGTACGGCGATGCGTTTATACTCTGGCGTTCAAAAGGTTAAAAAGACCATAAAAATTAAACATATTTTGTAAAGCTACCTCTTACAAATGTGTCACAACGGAAATCCCGTTTTTTTTTAAATATACATCTAAGGTGGCAAACAAGCATAAGGCCCACCTGATGGTAAGTCGTCACCGTAGCCTATGGACGCCTGCAACACCAGAGGCATCACTTGCGCATTGCCGACCCTTTAGGAAAGGACGTGGGAAGGAAAGGGAGCGGGATGATTGGGCCTCCGGTACTCTCACTCACCGAACAGAACACAACAGTAGGACTACTGCTATTCCACGTCGATATTTTGTGAGAAGGTAGTCCTTCCCCGGTCGAGCCGGCCCATTCATGCTGAAATCAGCGAGGCTCTACTACTCAACTTGGGACAGACCGACGAGTCTTTCAGAGGAATAACGTGTGATCAAGAAGTCATTTCTTTTTAATTAACCATACTAAAATATATGTTCACATAAAATATATATAATATAAAAAGGTTTGAAAATGATCTCTCTATTATTGATATAATTTTTTTTTTTATGTTAATTAACTACTATACAATGTCAAAACAGAGAGAAATAGAAACCAATACCTAATCTACAAGCTTACACAACAAATTCTATATTTAGTTTGTTTGTTATTTTTACGTACGTCTGTTGTCTATTTACTGAAATGTTATTTGTGTTTTTGGCAAAGTTACAATTCAATATATCATCAATAAATATTATTCTCTTTATATAAAATATTTTGACATGACGATTATGGTTTATTTATTTACGTATTCGAACATTCAAACTATAATGATGACCACACATATAGTAAATAATAAGCGAGTTTTATGCGTTTGAAATATATTCATAGGTCTTGAAACTGAACATCCCGAGTTGGAATAGATTTCCTTATAAGCGAGGAAAAAAGGAAGGCAATCCGTTCCGCTTCCGCAATGTACGACTAATTAAATTGGAAATGGAAAGGTGATATTTCGACCATGATTAAATACTCCGCTTAGCGATTAGCACCTCACCAACAGCCAGCTCGAGGAGTGTGAAGGCTGCGTTACGTCACCCGTTCCGAAGAGTGACTGCAGCGCTCTGATTGTCAATGACGAGAAGCATTCGAACCTCCAGACAAGTGCTCCTACAACCACCGAGGGCAGAGGAAATCGTGTTATTATAATTAACACTCCAAATATTAATTGCAATACAGATAAATCTTTGCCTTGGATTACATAGCCAGAGATAAAGATTTGAAAGAAAAATCATTGTTGAAATCTTGCTATTTGCAAAACAACATATAAGTACTCCCACCTTCACAATATTAAGATTCGTTTATCTTATATAAAACACATATTGGTTGATTAGTTGTCCCATTTTGTAATTTGGCAATCATGTGCCCTGTGCAAGCGCCAACTGGGCCATCTGTACCTATTATTTTATTTTCATCAACTGGTTAGAGCAAAAAAATAACTTCGTATTTTGCAAAAATATTCGGGGTCAATTTGACAACAGAAAACGGTTTACGATAAGTGTTTAAAGATAACGCTCTTGAAATAAATTTTTATTCTCAATTTCGAGTGAGTCCATGGTTAATTTCAAAAGTTTTAGATCCATTTACTTATAATAGCTATTCGATATCAGAAGTAACAATTTACAATAACAACCATTCTAATAACTTGAACGTATACGAAAATAGTTGGATGAGAAAACTATTGAAGTGTAATAATTTAAATTACAAAATTATCAACCAGCTTCACGAAGTTGTTAGTGATTGATCACAAACACCGTCTATGGCAGATATCAAATACCTAATTGGGTTTTAAAACTGTTAACACTACACTACAAGACATTATAAAGAAAAAGAAGACAGATCAATTTCAAGTTTAATTCAAAAAAGGAATTCGTCAATAGATGTCTATTCCTATTGGTAGGTATGCATTGTATTGATGCATATAAACCTCTCGAAGCTGAAAACGCTTGAACAATGCAGCGCAGGTTCAGAACAACGGTGTCCGTCCTATAAGGCTGACTATAGGCCCTCAAGTGACGCCACCCCTCACCGAGCCAGAAGCATCACTTAACAGGATTGCGTTAATTGAGTGTTATGCCGGCAATAATAAGTGGTTATAGGGTGTTCAGGCTAGTATAAGAATGCAGATTAGCGTGATCGACGCCGCATTGCCGATGTTGGGTAACTGGAGGCGAGTCGGTGAGGCGCGAGGCGTTTGCGTCACAAGCCCCACGCCACCGACCCCGCATACATTACGGCCCTGCATTATGCACTTGTGAAATTAACTTTATGACAATCGATCGGCTGACCTTTCCTCGAGGCTAAATTGACTGTGTGAATCTTCTTGAACTTTGCATGCGTTTTCATGTCGGTTCGGAATAGGCACGTATACTGTGACAGTTGCTTCTGAACATAAATTGCGAAGTTATAAAGATTATCAACGCTGCCTGCTGTTTTTATGCTTTTAGTTGTGTGAAACTAAACCTGTGATCAACTTTTAAAGTTCGAACACAAAATAGTATACAAAAGTTGATGGAAAAAGAGTAAAAGCTCCTCTTAAAAAGTAAAAGGTTTTAAACTTACATTTCCGAACCTGTATATACAGAGAACAGATACTTATTGGCAGCAAAACTGTTTGCTTCAGATCTTACTGGAATTGTCAATTTTCTAGTTATATATTTTAGAACTGAATCGTTTGCGAAAACGAGAACGTGAGTCCCGTGAGCAATTTCTGAATATGACCTTGTATGCCTGAATTCATATCAAAACTGCATTCAAAAGGCTGCTTGGGTCTCTGAAATCCGATTTGACTTTTATAATATAACAAAATAGTTTGCTATTCTGCGCGAGCAAGCATCTAGAACATCATTATGCCAATTTGTCATGTCTAAATACAATCAGAGTAAAACTAAACCCATTGCGTAACGACAGCTGCCTCTAGGTTTCAACTGAGCGACTCTGAATAATATTTTTTACCTGCTAACCACAGAATTGGATCAGCGAGCGTGACGAGTGAACGAAGATGGTTGAGATTACACTATCCGGTTACCGCTCCGTTATATGTCCATAACTTGTGTCCAGTGCGTGTCCTTAGCGGCAAGACTAATCTAATCTATCCACGGTTAAATATTAACCAAAACAATCGATAATTACATCTTGTGCAAGGAGATAAGAGCCGTGTCACGCACGAGTCTCGGTCGTGTTTCGTATACGTATTGTTCATAAGCGCTTGTAATTGCGTAGCCATTTCAAAGTAATGTTTTGCCGTGGGTAATGTTATCCCTCAGGTATGCAATAAACTGTACACGTAAAGTATTTAGGTAAAATGTTGCTAAAGTTATTTTAATGTGTAGCGAATATTTTGATTGCATATACTGGTACAATGCACATGTAAATATGAATTTACATTTCTCTGATGCTAACAATACTGTTATTCTTGCAAAATGAACACCATTTGAAAGTTTAATTAATGTAACACCGATGTGTGTATTTCTATTCGTATGAAAGATAGTTAGTCTATAGCTTATTATGATAATGTTTACTTTCTTTATTTAAAGAAAATAGCGGTTGACGTAATCTGTTATATTTTCAGCAGACATTTTATAATTATTGTAGGTATATAATGTTTTAATATCATAATGTTGCGTAAGCACTCATTAAACAGACATCTATGGCAATGAGGTGTAACCTTAGTAGACATCTCATAGTAGTTAAGGCAGTTGCACACCGTAACCGACATCAACTAACCGCAGATAACCAAACCACCAATACATATATTTTTTTATAATTACAAGCGATCGATTTATTCGACAATAAAGGAGAACGGAATAAAAATAATTAGGAGCACTTACAAATTTTCTATAGACCGTTGAATCAGGTAATCGCTAACAACGAGAGTTGGATCGAATTAAAATTCTACGTGGTGGTTCCGTCTCGTAAAAATAGATTTAAGTCGTTTAGTCCTTAAGGCCCATTGTGTCTGGCGCGTGCTGCAACTTGAAGATTGTCATTTGTGAGGGGAATTCGTTTTGCTTGTACTATGTTCTCTAGCTGTCCCCTTTATAACTGCTATAGGTGTTCGTAAAGTCATTTCCAGATTGTATTTCTTATCGAAGTTCAATTTCCGTCCACCAAGTCCTGAAGGCCAAGTCACCAAGGCATGAATAAAGAAGGGGCAATGAATATAATTCATTAAAGGAAAGAGAGAGAAAGATGCCTCATTAGTGAGTTGCGTTGCGTCGTCGCAGCATCGACGCTGCGTCGTTTTCCATATTATATTTTTTGTGACATGCCACATTAATGCGTTGCGTCTTCGCACACGACGTTTTAACGGATCGGCGGACGAGAGACAAAGCGAAAGTGCTGCGCCACGCTGTCGAAGCTACGGTGCGACGACGGACAGTGTTCCTATCCATTGTGGAATGAAGAATGAAATCAGTGCGTGCGTCGCCCCTTTTGCGCGTGTGTGATGAGATGTGGCATACAATGCGTTGATCCGTTGCGACGACGACGCAGCGCAACGCACTAATGAGGCACCTCCTTAAGTCTGCATCGGGCCTACCTCCATAGTATAAATTCGCTGTAACCGCAGGTGTTGGTTTATAAGAAGGGGCTGTTACCTAGCCGACTGGCAATCGAGCCTTCCACTCGAAGGCAATTTCCTTAATATAAACTCGATACTCGACGTTATCATCACGCTCCGCTTGCTTTACAATCTAATTTAGGAACTGGGAAGCGGATATTATACACGCTATTTGACTGCCTTTGTTGTTGGAAAAAAATTATTTCACGAACACGCATATAAATGAATAAGTAATGGTCACAGATTTCAATGTATTATCTTCAGGGAAACTTAGTTATTGTCAAGTTTACTTTGTTCTAAGTTTCAAGAGCTCTGATATAATTTAATTTTTGAGTTATAATACTATGCCATTTTACGAGGCTAATCAGTTTCCTTCGGTCTGCGACATCCCGAACAAAATCCAATTCGACAGTGACAATTGAAATACTTGAATATCGTTATCCGTATCGTTACCTAACATGCTGTCTAAGGCTAAATTAGAAAATCATGCTTGGCAATAAGGCTTTCATAATAATTCGAGGGAAAAGGATTTAAAAGTATCCAAACATTTCTCTCCAGTCAAAAATTACAAAAAATGGCCAGACTGTTGTGGCGTCATGTAATGTAAACCACATTTCTCAAAAATACCCTCATTCTTTATAAAGTACGAGCGCCGTTTACTGAGCTGTACATTCATCTGCTTCCTGTTACTCTGCGACAAAAACTCAGGTACAAAACGAACACTATTAAACGCATTGTTCAAGTATAAAATTCACTATAATTTTTCGGTAAATAACGGGGAAAATACATTCATGCACCTATCCAGTATTCTGAGATCTCTTTTGAAGATGTGCATAATATTGTTCAGTACAATCTCAAGGATATAGCGTCTAGTGTTCATGGTAGGAAGCGGTTTGCTGTTCGGACTGTATGTAAGGGCTGCTATAAATTATAAGAAATCGAGTTTGAATATTGAAAGCAAGGCAAGTTTGAAGTTTAAAATGCTAGTCTAGAATTAGACTTACTGTTCTCAAATGGAAATTGCCGATCGATTCCCTACTGCAAGCTATAAACCCGCAAGCAGATTGGTTAAATATAACAATTGACTGTCGCTGTGCTGTTCGTCAACGGTGCCGCTCTATTATTTTGCAGTGGACCTTCACGGCCGGTTGATCCCGATGATAGCTTGTTAAAATACTGCTACATTAATAGATAACTAGAACTATCAACGCTGTTAAGAATAAGTTTCACGAATGCCAGGATGCAATTCACAACCCTATATCATTCAAAACCGTGTTGCCAGATATGCTGGATTATTCTAACTGAATATTCGTTCGCTTATGCACAAATAATTAAAGAGCTAAGTATCTAGGCATCACTGTGCTTAGTTACTATATTCTCTATCTATTGGCTTCCTTTGGAGACAACTAACAATGTGCGCAATTGCATTAGAATGTATTGAAAACACTCTCCGTCAGCCCATGCTCTGCATTCTCAAGTAATTTAAATATAATTCAAATACTAAAGAAACAATACAATTATACGCATAAGTAATTGCGTGACAATAAAACTAATTTTCTTTTTAAAATTATCTATGTTTAACAAGGGGCTTACAAACCAACAAAGAAATTTTGATATTGTCTTAACCTACAGTCCAATTTCCCGGTACACATACCAATGTGTACCGGGAAATTGGACTGTAGCTTTAGACAATATCAATATTTCTGTGTGTTAGTATATGTACCGATATATCGTTGTTTTAATCTAGTCACGTGTACCGGTGCACTACGCCTCACATACACTATGCGGTTTAGTTTTGGTCCGTAATTGATTCGTTTGCGTGGTGTGAACTTAAGCTTAATTTCATCTTAATTAAACAAATGTTAACGCGTAATGTTTGAGCATATTCTGTACATAAGTCTAGCTCTATACAAATAATACTGTTAATTGTGTTGATGTTTTGAAGAGAATCGGCATTCTAATTAGAGAATGGCGCCGCTCGTTATATCAGTTATTTTATTTGCTTTGTATTAACATAAATGTATGTATGCTTGAATATAGTAAAAGAGTTATTAACCTCATCTCGGTTTTGAGGTTAAACTGATCTATAAGTACAGCTAAAAACATTGTCCAATTCTAAAAAGTACTACTAATTCACAACATTGTTCCATATTATCTTAAAAATATATCCTTACGTTGAACTCTTGTGTATAGTAGTAGAAGAGAGAATGTAGATATACTAAGCATCGTACGAACACTTCAATGCGTTCTTATATCTTTAATCATCTCTTTGCCTGGGCTAGTTTTAGATTAGTGATAAACTTGTCTAAGACCATGCTTGCTAACGCTAACACCGCTTGATAAAACAATTCTACATAACATAAATAGCAGTCATAGATTTAGCTATCGTTAGCAAGCGATGTAAGAAAAGGCAGGTAAGGCATAACGAAGCCTTATCTTAAACTCAGTAGCCCGTTAGGAAAAATTCTCCTCTGCAGAATATCGCAGAGTTATTTTGTGTCGTGTCACTAGTTTTCAAATGTCATTATCATAGAGGCTAATAGGATTAATCCCTTAATCTGGCAGCGTTGCAGTTCCTTTTTATAAAAGCTCTTAGTTACACATATTTCCTTATGATCCAAAATAAACAGAACAATAAAGCCAGCAAACCAGTAGCCCACTAATAGCTAGAAATAGGTTGATCAGATAGATAGCACAAATTCAAATTAAATTAAATCGTGACAGCGATCGAACGCAGAGTGTGCTGTATATTGTATGGTTGTAGGCGGCATGTAGGCGAATTCACGGGGGCTACACATGACTATCTCCAAACATATCCAGTATACATAATTAGATCGCATTATGTGAACAATGAACCTTTAATAATTCGGCGTCTAATCTTATTTACATAATTACCAATGCTAAAAACAGAACACCAATGTAAAGGTGATTTTAGACCGCTCAGTATAGCATTTTTTTGTTATATAGATTCTTTAATATCAGTTGTAGTTCAAAACGTTATGTAAGACTAATTATAATTTTTTAGATCGCAAAACCTAATCAAGATTGAATAAAAAGTCAATTAGTAATTCTGACAGTTGTTCTAGCCATAGTTGATTGCTATCACAAGGCATTGTAGACAGTCGGTCTGCATAAATATATTAAGCCGTAACCTGTAAGAGTAATATAATATTAATACTGAGACTGTGAACAGGGAATTTAAAACTGAATATCAATAATAGACTATCGTGTTCATTGTCCTCCATTTTGTGCACTTACTGTGAATCGCGGTCTATTAAGTTTGCCATAATAATATAGTAACGAAACACACACTTGGCTGGCTTGTAGATTTCTATAGCTATTCAGCCAGCTAACGTGTAGTAAAAGCTATGTTACAAAGAATGCCACTTCGTATGCACAACCTTAATATTCAGTGTATGTAGGTAGTTTAACATTTCTTGCAATGTCATGTATTTAGTATAGAAAATCATACAATTTCGTTCTCATATCCTGACATGTCACAAACACGTCCAGGCACATGTTTGCCACATCTGCTCACGTCGGATACACCCCAGTGACATTATATTAGGTTACCTGGCCGTTCATAAATGCTCGTCAAGCCATTATGAGCTTTAAACCAGTTAGGACACAGTCTATTCGTGAAAATAGGCAAATATTAAACAGGTTACGTGAATGTAGGGAAATTGTCCGGAGGTCTCACTGCTTGCGACACGACGTGCCGCTAGCAAGCTGTCAACTGTCAATAGTGGCTTCCTATAAAGGAGGATGTGTCTACGGAAGTTGGAAGTCTTTTGAAAAGGTCGTCTGTGATGGACGTCAAATAAACAAGTGGCTTGGATTGCCCGATATACTTGACAATGTGGGTGAAGTAACTGTAACTTATTCAATACGAGATACATCATATCAATAGGTACACGAATATTGTGCGCGCTTTTGTAAACCGTGCTTTTTGGGTTACGATGTTTTTTGTGTATAGACACAACTAATATGACGAACACGAAAGTGTGGCTTAACGAATCGACGTTTTATTATGCATACTTCTCACTCAATAAATATTTTATGCCTTATTGGATTGAAAATGTAAATCTTGAGTGCGATTCCCGAAGCGCGCGGTGTTATTGAGTTAGGAAGCTCTTAGTAGCAGCCTAGAGTGTAGAAATTTGCCTGGTAGAGCGCAATAGGCTCACTCCCTATTACGTGGAACCTGAAATATAAAGCTGGTAAAATGTGGAGGTACAATGAACACTTATGTCTGTCTCTCCACAAATAAGCAGGCGTGAGTGTGTGTATGTATATGTAATATACCAAAAACACGGGTATGCAATTGCGTCAAATGGTATCAGTTAAAACATTTATTCTTCTATTTACCACGCGACCAACGCTGCGGGCGGCTGCTAGTAAATAAGAGTTTTATCACGCTGTACTATAAGTCTATAATAGATGTTTCGTAAGAACAATTTTCTAAGTTTATGAATACACTGTCACAAATTGTATACGACTACCTACGCGTATATTGCGCAGCACGGGTCGCTTGAAACATTCACCATGAAACCTACTCAACGCTCGTACATGTAGCTTCATACCGTACTTAGCAGTGCCTTTAAAGGTTAAAAGGAGTTAAGTATCGTGGTGTTGCCACTTCTCAGAGATTTCGCGTTACTTTTTTAACTTTAGTAACAGTTTCTAACGTTTATTGCCAACATTTAAAAATTAATATAATCTACAATTACTAGATTAAAGGTATTGTTTTTGGTATATAATGCTTTTTATGTGTGTGAAATGAATCGTTAACATTCGATACGTAAATCTAAATTTGACATGTATATTGATATGTAATATTTTCTTGACAGTATTATGAACAGATATGGCTGATATTAATTTCGACTAATAAAAATGTCGTGATTAAATTACATGATTACTTTATTGATATAACTAAAACCTGTGACAGTCATGTTGTTATACCACATAGTTCTCACAGATCCGTCTGCTCAATTTGTTTTTCTTAAAACCAGTGTGATTAATGATTATAGATAAAAATATGTACGGTATTTATTTATTTTACTTATGTTAAAATTTGTTTTTGTATAGTTATGGACAATAAGTTATTATCACTTTATACAATACAATTTTTAAATTGATGGTAAGATATTTTAAGTAATAAAAAGAACGTTTAGAAATCATGGTTGGTCTTTTTTCTATAAACATTCTCTTACATTTCCTCGAATATCATACATTGCAATTACAATATATTTATAGCTTTTATATTTCCACATTTTCCCGACATTTAATACATAGCAAGATCAGAAGATCCTTTTTTTTATTAAACCATTCTAATAGTTAAATAAAATAAAATAAAATCTATACATTTTTAGTGACCAGCCATGTTGATTTATTTACAATCCCTTCTTTTATAGAATTCGCAAAACACGTAAGGCTTTAGGGATATCATACGTGTACATAAGCATTTTAAGCTTCTTTACTAATAGATTACCACCTTAGTTAAAAAGATAGAACCGTGGTTGGCAAATGTGAATTGGCAACACCAGTTATACCGCAATACAGCGTAGTAAAACATAGACAGATATTGGACGAATTCCGGCGCACAATGAGCCCGACCCACGCGAATGCCACGAAATGGGACATCCTTCGTGCTAGTTGCATGAGTTGCATTGTTCTTTCGTACGCCAAGCGCACTACGGCATTCATTTAATTAATTTGTTTACACAGTGATGAGTAACAGGAGCGGAACATCGCTTTTAAATTAATCTAGTGTTATAATTATCGTTCTAGAATTTTAATTTTTGTATTACATGTTTGCATAAGTATTTTTTTTCGATACGGAAGAACGTATATTCGTTTTTAATAGGATAATGATTGCAATTTAATACGCTTGCGGTTTTATTAAGATAGACACGTACACTTAATTGAGGGAAAGTCGATTATAATTATGATGTGATATGAATCTAAATGATTGTTACTGGATTGATACTCCCACTGGAAACGTTAGTCTCAGTTGTCACAGATAATTTTATAACAATGAAAATTAAATACTGTAACAATTTTAGCCTATCAATGCCAGATATACCTAATTGAACACCTATTGTGTCTGACCGCCGGTGTGCCGCTGTCACACCATAGGTTAAATTACTGACAAACATAGTAACTGAAATGTTAATGATAACGACGATAGCTTATATCTATTTTTTTTCTAATGGTAATGCGACAAACGTTTGCCTGCTTGACAGTAATCAGTCATCGCAGACAATGCAGACTAACAAAAAAATGAGGCCTGCAAAAAAGAAATCGTTGTGTTATTGTGAAACCAACAATATTTGTCCTGATGATGGTATTAGGACAAGGATTGTTGGTTTCTTAGCTATACAGTGTAGGCAATTCTATTCACTGAAGACACGCAACGCAAGGTTATTTAGGTATGGGCACGTTATCGATGTTGCAGCTGGGAGTGTATGCGACTGCTATGCATGAGGGTCTCAGGCTCGATTCTCAGGCAAAGTGGGTTTCCCTGTCAATAATTTCTCAGTAGCAGAGGCTGAATCTGAACCCGGTAAACATAGGTTCGCTCGATTTTACTTGGATCCAGAAAATATAGCTGGCGAAAGGTGGGTGTAATATACCTATTTCTATTCTTTCGGGCACATAGGTGGGCGACTGAGATGAAATGAGAATCTGAAGAGTGAGAATGAGAATCGATGAACCCTACCTCATAAATAATCTTAAGTAATTAATTTAGGAAAATGCCCTTTATTACAAAGACTATAAGAAAACGGCAGAAAATATTAAGAATCAGCTAATTTGTCCAAACTTTTGTTTTGGTGTAAACAATAGGCATAAACAATCAACTTAATTATTCTTATAACGCCTGCTTCAATTAAAGTAGTTTCTAACCAAAGTTTAGGATGAACAAGAGAAACAAATAATGTTTAATAACTACATGAAAGTATAATTATATACACATCAATATATTTTGCATAATTTCTTAAATGCATAATTTACTACAAGAGATAAATAATTATGCAGTCTAACGAATTAAAAATATCCTAACAGGTAAGGAAAACTGATAATAATAATATCCTAAGCGTGTGGGGATTTCAGAACCAAATCCAAAGGGGAAGATGATGCATACATTTTTAACTGTAAATTACATTACAGATTGCGCGGGTGGCGCAATGGTTACAGCGGTCACCGACGCAAGTGCCAAAGCGCCCGTGTTGTGGTTTCCAATACCCACATGCGTGACCCAAAGACATCTGTTCTAAGTTTGCGTCTTATGAAGTTATGACTATACTGTACTAATTTTCTTTGTTATATATAACAAAGACTATGGGTTATAGGTTATTTTAAATAATTACTAAGGTTTCTACGATATTCGTTACAATATATGTTTCTTAAGTTTATTGTCATCTATACATACATATGGCTCGCTTTGTATAAATATCTGTAAGTCAAATTCTGAGAGTTTCTTATAGCGTTTTAATAGTATGCAGCCCGGGGGATAGCGTCGGGGGAATTCCAACATGAATGGCGAATGGCAGCCGACTGATATTATTATAGAAACGCATAACTTTCGTCGACAAATCAGCACAGACAATGCAAAGAATGCGGATAGTTAGAACTCAAATTAAATCCTCTTTGGTTATTTATGACCAGTATTAAAATATACTTTGAAATCTTTTGAAAATAGAACGCATACAAAAGTAGGTGACATTTATTGTGAGCGTATGTTATTTAGTGAAATGACAATCAAAAGAATTAGGGAAATAAATGCAACCGAAAATAACCACTGGGACAGTTTAATTCAAGTGCTTTTCTTATTTGGATTTGTTAAGTATTTTAGTTGAAGTAAATAGTTGGCTGATGATGCTATTATTATTGCCAAAATTAAGACGTTCAAGAAACAACAGTATAGACTGGCTACAGTCGCCATTGTTGACGGCATAGAATAGATAATAGAACTACTTATCGACGTCCGTTGTCCAAAGTAAACGTTTCTATTGTAACTACCACATAAATTTAAAATTAGGCTTAGGTTAAGGTCATCTAGTAGCATAATCAGGGAGCTTAGTTCCAATCTTAGTGTTTTCATTGTATAAAAGCAAGGATAAGAAAAAGCTATACATCCTGTAACGCGCTGTCTTGTATTCGCGCATACATTGGCCCGAGAAATGCTCTGTAAATAAAATTACATGTACCTACTCATCACATGTTCATCGAGAATCCACCGTAGCCGACGAAAAACGGCGACGAACCCGACGAAAATATTTGATGTGCATGAGCAGCAGTCGTATCGGAGCCGGACTGTTAATAAGAAACCGATTGACGTCGAAATGTCTCAATATTAAAGTGAATACACATTTCAATCTAAGTTTTCAATCAATCGTTTCAGATACGTTGAGAACGATTTTTGGATTTCATTCTACGCTTTTTGATTAACTCTACCACGCGCGACGTCGCTGACAACTCAAACGGTTCCACTAAGGAACCATTTCTACAGGAGGAATTATTTAAATATAAAATATGTCGAGACATGTTAATAAAACTCAAGGTAGACTGTTCTAAAAACAAAGCAATACACTTACAATCTAAACAAGTAAAAATAGTGAAACTGCCTACTGTATACATAAACAAAACAACGAATAATGTTCTATACAAAACCAAAATGATCACTACAATGATTCGTAATGAGTAGCCAATTGTTTACCATTGTCGACATATTCGCACATGTTCTCGACAAGCCATCCCAATTCTCGTCGCCATTGTCCTGCAAACAAAGGCCATATAGCAAGATGGCCGGCGAAGGACAATCGAACAAACGTCCTTTCTCGTGCTCTTGAAAAAAATACTGAATGTTTGTCTGTGTTTATGCCGCAGTGGCTTTAGTAGTCACTTTGTAGTTTTAGATGCACAAATGATGTTGTTTCGATACTCGTACATGGTAAAAGTCCATGTAGTTTATCAATAAATTGCTTGTTTATATATACATACATGTTTAATTAATATTAGTGTAATCGAATTACACCACAAATTGGTAGTATTGTAAAAATATACATAATTATATTGTTAATAATGAAGTTTGTTAAATAACGAAATAATAATTGATGATATTTTTTTACGTATCTGAACATTCTAAGCGTTCTTTTATACATATAATGTTTTATTGTTCAACACAAAAACATAAATGAATGATTCAGAGGCAAATATTAAATCAAGCCTGAGTTCTTTGTTGGTTGTTTGAATATAGTGAGGGGCAGATATGTATAATCCAAATTCAGCTTGTCTTTAGCCTGCCAGTCTTATCAATAAAAAACCAAATAGCAGGCTGTCGAGCCACTCAATACAGCGACCCAACGGGTGCTCTTAAAAAAAAATAACTGAATGTTTTGTCCAACGGCGACGCTTTCACAGATGACCCAATTTGGAGAGGTCCCCGAGGTACAAAATTGCCCCTTTTACGGAACCGATACTGTTTTTGTACTTGATAAAACACTGTGATTGCGTCCAAGTTCCACTTGAAACGAAATTAAAATGAAAAGACGTTTGGTTGACTAGAGATTCAATGTTTTTTAAGAGCATTCATTTTTTTCACTTAACAGATCAGTGTCTATGTGTATTTTATATTGATAGTAGGTACCATGTATATATTTAAAGCTTCCTAGTTACTTGTCTATGAAATTTCGTCACTCATGTATATAATATATCCCATGCAATACGGTTTTCGGTCTTATTTCCGTCTACTTGGTATTGCAAAATCGGTGCTAAACGTAAAATTTCCTAACAGAAAACTCCTACAACAATAGCTTACCCAGAAATCGAATCTGATATACCACACGACAAGCGTAACCGTAAATTGAAGGTACTGGATCAATGAGAATGTTTTGTATGTATTACTTAGATTTACTTTTTTATGGAGAACGCCTGAGATTCCCTTCCGCAGTCTTGCATTTACTATGGTAATTTAAATATCTACTATTGTATGTACATAATATATGTTATACGGAATAGGCAGATGTATGTGAATATATAAGCGACTAGAACGTTTGTTTAAAACATCGACAAAATAAATACATATAAGACTAAACAAATATAACAAATCGTTAGTTATTGCGACGCGGCCGTAAATTAATTCCACGTGTAAATTAATCCAACAGATCGAACCAAAATAATGTATTTTATATTATTATATTACACTTTCAGATGTATCACGAAATAAATTATTTTGATTCGATTGTTATCAAGACAAAAGTCGTATATTTTTATATTTTTTTGTTTTAACTAGATTTAGTCACGAACTACCTTTTCATATGTCACAAAGTGTAGGTAAGTGTATGCGTTCTCATGTCATACTACTATCTATTACAAATGACTACAGATAAACATTATTTCAAACCTGAAATGCTTCTTACCTAATATTATTTTTTCTTCATTTTAGAATTTCGTTTTACATGGACAGTGACATAATATGGCATAATGACTGCTACACCTGGTACATAAATGAGTTGTAAAATACTGAAATTATAATTTGATGGCGATTTAAAAGAGTGGCCTTGAGTTTCTTGCAGGTATCTTCTCATAGGCTCAACCTTTTGCCTGAATCTTGCAACTAACATAAATGTAAATTCAGTAAATGTAATAAACTCACTAAACCCTTTGACGTTCTTAAGTGTTACTTTGTGACCTAAGTGAATAAATGATTTTTGACTTTGACTGACTACGTTCATAAGTAGTATAAAAGTAAATCTTAAAAAGAATACAATTTATTTCTACAAAATTTACAGAGGCTGCTCTGAGAAGTTAAGAAACGCTATATAGATAGGTATAATAATATACTATTGAAGAGTTCTAGTCTTGAACTGCTTTTTAAATTAAAATTGATGTATAAGATATATCAAGAAAATTATAAACCGACTAAATAAAAACTTAAATACATTTTATTCATATACCTATAATTTTAAACTTGTTTATCTTGTTTATCCCATGACCACCGTTGAGCGACTCTAAGGGCCACTTGCACAACGACTCACTAAATACGTTTAGCATTGAATAGATTTAAAACATCGTGGCATCTCAGTCACCTTCACACGGATGACTGCGACAGCACGATGTTTTAAATCTATTTAGTGCTAAACATATTTAGTGAGTTGTTGTGCAAGTGGCCCTAAGTGTAACTTTACCTATGTATTAACTTCTATCTTTAGTTTGAATATAAATAAACTCTTCGCAATACAGAAATTAATATCTAAAACAACGACTCACGTAGAGTTGTGTATTAAAATAATCGATAACAACTGTACGGCACCCTCAAGACGCAGGCTCTACCCGCCCTTGTCCCTCTTTACGTACATGATTAATGGTTTGTTCGCAATAAATAATATATTAATAAAAAATAAAATTATACGTGAACCATTAAGGAAGTAAAGCCAAGTGTCAAGCGGCTTTCCGTCGACCCATAAGGAGGTCAAATGCACACACCTAACGGTTTTGTATCATAGTCTTCGTGTGTTGAATAAATTACGTACTGTTTCGTTTTTCACGCCATGACGTCCTTAACTAAATCACCACCACTCGAACTAAATGTTGATAGCCGTATTTAGAGCTGATTTGATTATAAATGGCGACGCAGGTAATCATTTTTTGCTACATCTCAAACAGTATTCCAAGCGAGATCATCTCAATAGGGTGCATACGAAACGTAACATGATCAAGTTGTTTTATTTTATTAGAACAAGTGGTTAAAATCTATTATTATTTCAGCGTATTAAGTAGGTATTACGTGGAAAACTGGTCTAACAACAACAAAATAATGATAATATAATATATTATGTGCAAAATTACGTGCATACATACGTATAATTACAGTGAACTGAAGCAGCGATAGCTCAGTGGGGAGACCAACAGACTGCAATGCAGAGGGTCTCGGATTCGAACCTACGTCACGCAACTCTGACTTTCGAAAGTTATATGACTTTTCGAAATGATGTGCGTATTGATTGACTATATTTATCGCCTGCTCCGTGCCTCGGAGAGCACGTTAAGCCGTCGGTCCCGGCTGCCATGAACATCTATGGCAGGTCGTTATTGGGAAGTCAGTGCCCTCTAATATCCTGACACTGGTCTAGCCTTAGGGTATCGTTAGCCTTCGAGTTGCGGAGGTCAGATGGCAGTCGCTCCGTGTAAAAACTGATATCCAGTCAAATCCGGTTAGACTAAAAAGCCGACCCCAAGTGATTAGGGAATAATAAAGGCTAGGGAGAAGAAGATACGTATAATTACATAATAAAAACTTGTATAGACATTCACGATACTATTTTTAGACTGAAAATGTCGGTGCCGCTTATTTTATTAGGTACGTATTATTCAGTAGCGTTGCCGCCGATGTCATGACAACAATTTAGGAATTGTTTAAGAACGCTAACCCTTTTAAACCTACATCATATAAAAAAAAAATATAACTAATATTATAAATGCGAATGTGAGTTTGTTTGATTTTTACGCTTTCACGCCATAACTATTCGACGAATCATCATAAAATTTCGCTTAAAAGTTGTCAGAGATACAGAAAAGGACATAGGGTAAATTGCATTCAGAAAAAGGTATGTATTGTTTTCGAAAGACTGAACATTGACAAATCTTACGTTTTACGCGAGCGAAGCATTGATCAAAATCTAGTAACAAATAGAAATTAGAAATATGTAGGTAATGGCAACGATATCATTTAAAAAGAGATTTGTGTCAATTCTGCACTTATTTTTAACTGTATACAAATCTATCACTGCAGACCAGGTAAGATGTCACTTATCTATAAAATAGATACTATCTTTGTTTGATATCAACTATACGAGATCAAAAAGAAGTAGGTTAATTAGTAACCCAATTAAAAAATCAATATAAAACTAATGACTACAAACAAACACATTAAACTATAAAAAGTCACTCTTTTAATTGTGTCATTAGTCATTTTATTGTTTGTCCTATTAATGTAATTTTGAGTTTCTTTCTGCTAACAAATAAAAAGCGTAGTTGCCGATGTTTGATTATAGTCAAATAGCAATGATAATAAATCTTTTAGTCCAAACAGCATCCAAATTGGTTGCAAAATAAGGTAGTAATTAATATTTTAAAGTCGGATATAAGGAAAAGTAGTGGCTATATCTCGCTATCTCCCTCAGGCAGCTGCATTTAAATAGCGGTTACGTCAGAGTTTGTATCGTACATCCTCTTTCTGTCATTTGACAATTACCCCCACTACCAGATTTGAAACCCTTGTATGTTTATATTTATTAATTTTATTATTGAGTAGAAATTTTTCTATTTTAAAGTTCTAGTAATCGAACTATTTGACTATAATAACAAAAACATGTAAGGTAACTACCCTATTAGTGTTTTTAATATTAAACGTAGGATATAATTCTCATTCACAGTTAGTACTTTACTAATTATACTTGTTTTGAAACAATTAGGCTCTATACAAGTGTATGTTATTAACGTATATGATGTAGTATTGTTTTGGTCCAGATCAACAACATCTATCGTCTAGACGTAAAGCAGATAATGAGCAGCGCCGAGACTCCACGTAACTGGCAGGGTCCGATGAACCGTCTCGACGACACCCCGCCCACCCCACCTAGGGGACATCTAGCCGAACCGTCTCCCAAATCTAAGTGCTCTTTTCAAAGTCACCACATACGATGTTAGTACTCTTTATACAATCGTCTGTTCGTTATCGTACACGACTAGGCCTGCGTTTTATTAAATAACTAGTTTTTGCGCACGGCTTTGCTCGGCAATAATAATAATAATTTATTAATTTCTCTCTCACACAGAATGGTTATAAAACAGGTCTTAAACTAGGTTTTACATGATCGAGTAAGTGAGTCTGTGTGAGAGACTAGTATCTGCAATAGGAGGACCTGTAGGACAGATTACCAGCCTCTCCTTACTCTAGATAAGCCGGAGCTCGAGTAAGTATAGGTAATCACGTTGATTGGCAATAGTTTTTTCTGGATGTAAGGTACGTATATGTCCTTTTCTGTACCACTGACAATATTTATGCATTATTTCATGATGATCGGTTGAGTAGTTTCACGATATCGGTCCAGTAGTTAAGGCATGAAGGCGTAACAAAGAAACTCACATTTATAAAATTAAGTTAAAACGTTGGAAACAGACTCATTGTTTATTTTCGTGTTGATTAGAGCTATACGTGGACGATATAACGTGGGACCTAATTAAATAGCAGGAGACATGTGGGTGTGATACACCTATGCCAGAACCTTCGACTTTGGCGTGATGTGTTGTTATATTTCGTTTTTAGATAGTTTCGCAAGGTTAAATACCGTATGTTACCATCTGTTGTATCAGCTTTTAGCTTTTTGTCTTTAAAACATTCGCGAACAGATATTGGAGAGAAAGATCTGGACATTGTAAGTTTAGATAGTTCTAAGACTAGTTCACGTAAGTAAACTTTGATAGTAATGCTTTACAAGTACACAATCTATTAACATAATTAATGTAAAAAAATACGTTCAAATGAATACAATGGTCTTGTACAGAAATCAATACAATGTAAACACATACAAAAGTCGTATAAATAAATAAAATTTCTGAAACGATACAAAGTAATGAATACTGCTTTGATTAAAAAGTTCAACGCCTCAAAGAAAATATGCTGTTATACATATCTTTTAAACAAGTCGGTTTGTTTATTTAGAATCTGAAGTCTTTGATCGTAAATTAAAAAGTTTTACATTAATTTAAAGCCATATAAATAGTCCTTTGTAAACAGTTCGGCAACGTTTTGGCATAAAACACTTCATTAAAAGATAAAAGGAAAACTTAACCCGCCGTTACTCTGTATTATAAAGAAAGTTCCGTTTCTGACAACAATATAGCAAAAACCTTCAAACTCTGAGTAAAGTATCGCTTTAATTTTGCACTGGTGGAGACTAAAGTTGTGTGGTTTCCGTGCTCATAGTGGGACAGCATTAGATTTGACGTATAATGGAAAAAGTTTCACCTATAGCAACTGTGCCGCAAATGATGATAAGCATGAAGCCGCGCGCCACTGTATGCACGCCGCGTTATTTGATTTATGATTATAATGCACGTGAAACGTGAACCATATACAATAACTATATTTACTCGAAATCATAAAGTTTTAACGTGAATAAGTCTAGTAACGTTACTGTAAATGTAAAAGGAATACTTTCACCGGTTGGAGCACGATGTGTTCTGGACTCTCGCCAAGGCTGCACTCTCAATGATAAAGGCCAATTTGCATAGCGTTATAGTACTGTAATAATTATTGCTCATTGAATTTAACGCATAAAGAAATATTGGGATACCGAGAACTTATGAGTGGTAAAACATATTGCGCCAAGTTCAAGGTGACTTGGCCGTACCTACTATAATTTTATAGAACGCAATATATGAGACAATTATTAAAGGTGAGGCCAAACGAGCGTAATTTTGTGAGTCGTGAGTCGCAGAATTTCGGTTGCAGAAACTCATTTGTAATATATATCATAACTCATTTTGCGTCGCCGTGTGAATCAAATAGGAATTTTCTATGAAACCGAATGCAGCAGAATTTCTGCAACCGAAATTCTCCGACTCACGACTCACAAAATTACGCTCGTTTGGCCTCACCCTAAGTTTTAGCAAGACTCTAGTGTCTTAACGGATATAATTACTAACCTCATCGTTATTTTTAAGTTATCGTTTTCTAGTAGAATCAACGTTTTTTATACGTAGCTGCCATCAATCGGTGATTAGCAGTGATCGGAGTAGGTAGATTGATTTTTGGTACTTGTATCATAAATGCACACAGAAAGAAGAACATGGATAAGCCATTTTCCCGGAAAGTAATTCCGGTATTTCCGGATTCAATTAAATATTGTTAATGTTGGTAGTGATATTATTCCTACTCAATTCAAAATTTAAAGGAAGGTATCAAAACTAAATTAATTCATTATTTATCTGTTGAATAATAAAAACAATCGAATTCCGATCGAAGCTTTAATTTTTATTTTTTTATTTTTAGCCTTTTATGGCTAGAACTTTTATAGATAGACATAAATTGTTGCACTTAAATTTAAATATTTTCATAGGGGTCATGGTAATTTGCATTAAGGGTAGAATAAATGACGGGGCCCCATAGAGGGCCAATGCCTGCTGGGGTCGTGAGACTGTTCTAAGGATGCACCACGACTCTGAAACGTAAAGGGCATACGAAGGAACAGGTTGATTTTAGTCAGATTTTAGGACCAAAAAAAAAAGGGGTAGAATAAAGAAAAACGATAAAAATCAACATTGTTTATTGTTAAATATGTACATTTTACATTTATTCACATTTTTAATCTTCATCGATTACAATGTCAGCATCCTGGTAATCCTGATCTTTACAATTAAAATATATAACTATGAGTTTCTCTATATTTTCTATTTTCAACCTATTTCTTTTAACATCTAAAGTCCATTTATAAATGGAAAAAGACCGTTCTACATCTGACGATGTCAAAGGAGCAAATTTTAAAAAAGGTATTAAATTATGTGCTTCATTTTTTTCAATGGCCTCACTATATTCTCTAAGTGTGTCTAAATCTGGGTTTCGTTCCATAACACGTTCTATTTTTATTTTTTATATTTTCTGAATTGCACTGATTTATAGCATCTCTGACGTTGTCAAATGCTAAAAGTGAATCTGTCAACGATAAATTATGCTTTTGCAATTCTTTTAAAGACAAATGAATAATAAAATAATTGTCTTTAATGTAATTTAAATCTTCTTTTAAATTTTCTTTTTCTATAATATTTTTTGCCTCTCGAATAGATACCGCATCAGAGCTGCTTAAACAAGATAATACTTCTTTTATTTTTTCAAAGTTTTGAGCGTAATAAAATGCTGCCTCTAACCAAGTGCCCCATCTTGTAACAACTGGTTGGGGAGGTAGCGGCAAATCTGGATATTTTTCTTTTAAAATTTTGACTCTACTTGGGGCTTTCAAAAATACCTTTTTAACATTTGCTATTAAAATGTTAACATCGTGATATTCTAACCTAATTTGCTCAGATACGCGATGAAGAGAGTGCGCCAAACATGTTACGTGCTTCATTTCAGGTAAGTATTGTTTTAAATTTCGTCCTGCAGACAGCATATATGCAACGCTATCAGTGCAGAGGACAAGAATGTTACCTACCTTCGATTCAAAAGAATCTTCCCAAAAGTTTTCCAAACATTCTAACACAAATTGCGTGATTGTTTGTCCATTAACTACAGTTAGCATTTTACATGCTACCAAATAAAGTCTAGTCAAATTGCTAGGATGTAATGGTTTTATTAAAAAATGGACTATATAGCGACCTAAAAAGTCTGTCGTTTCATCTAATGATATCCATAGTTTCTCATTTTTATAATTTTGCCGAATCGAATTGATTTTATTCTTAAAAAACTTGTCCAAGTAAACTTTCCGTAACTGTGATTCATCTGGCAGAGTACGATTAGTACACGTACAACAACAGGTACTACACATATATTTTTTAAAGAAATCTTGAAAAGTAGTATTTTTCATCTGAGACCACGGAATATTGCACAAAATGAGAAATTTTATAAGATCGAAATAAAATTCCTCTTCGGGCCGCTTAAACTTTCCCTGGTGTACTGCTCCTTCGATATGTCTTTTAACGTTTCCTTTATTTATGGTTTTCAAATGGCTTTCACATTTTGAACAGTATATTGTACCACTAGCGTGATCGTAAAGTAGTTCGGGATGACCGGATATCCATTTTTCTACAGTTTCAGCCTTGACGTTTGCCATATCTGAACTTTGTTTTAGAGATGGAACCTCGTATATATCACCTAAAACAAAGACATGAAAAAATTACATTTTATTTAGTTTATTTAGCTTACTCCGTTTGTTTTATTTTTCGTGGATCAAATTTAGTCATTGAAATTTCACCCTCTTCCTGTCAACCGATTGATCTAAAATTTGGTATTCGCCTTTGATTCTGGTGACAATACAATTATGTATATTCAATATTATTGTCAATCCAAAATGGCTGCCGCTACAAGATGGCGGACAACTTATTTTTTTTTTCAATCCCATCAATATGGGTATCAAATGAAAGGGCTTGTTACGTAGAATATTTTGTAGAGAAGTAGATAAGGCCTATAGTAATTTATTTTACCAATACATTGCAAGAGGACACAGGGCATTCAAATTATATACGGATTCCAGTAAAATGTCGGTTAATAGTGGAGTTAGCTGAATTGCGACTACATTACTAGAATATCATAATTTTGTTTCGCACTAAGCTCACTGGTTCATACTCTATTAAAGATTTAACAATATTAAGACTCATGGTATGTTCAGCAGGTTAAGCGAACAAACACAATACTAAAAATATTCTTATAGTACATCCAAACATGCTTTGTACTCCTTGTAACTAGTAAAATATTACTTACCAAAGCTTGGTTTAAATATGTAGATCCAATTCAATAGTGAAAAATCTGAGTCCGTATATTCGAGCCAAATCGTGGTTTAGAGCAGATTCCAGAAGTCAGTATGTACACAAGCCAGGGTCAAGTAACGTTTTCACAACACAGTAACAAACAAAGATGCGCACTATACGAACCGAAGTAAACGAGTGAGCTACCTGGCATGTCGTCGGCGGGCGTACGCATTGTTCTGATAACCGGTTATTGTACCACCCATGATCCTTTGTTCTGATTGGTCGTTGGGTTTTGTCAAATCGTGACTGTGTGCCGTTAAAAAAAATATGAAGAATAATATTGCTCATTTTATTACAATTCCTACCTTTTTTTTGAGGATGGCAAATCATCAAATGACTCCTTCCACTCTGGCAGAATAAAATTCCTACATAGGTTCCGGTTTTTTTTAATAATTCACCAATTCCGGAGGAATGTCCATATTAATATATACGTTTCGGATCAATGACCCCATTTCAATCTACCTACTCCGATCACTGGTGATTAGCGATATCAGTGACTATGCACTATAATAAATACAAAACTATCAGGTTTACATTTAATGAGTTATTGCCTAAATATAAATTTGGAGGTTTTATTACGTTCTTCTGTAGAGTAAGTGTAGTAAATGGTATTCAGCCTCTTTCTGGACAAGGCTTCTTACTGTAAACCAGTTGTCTTCATGCTCAGTTAGGGAACAAGACATTACTGAGGAATTCACTTATTTCTATAGATAAACTACATGGTCATATTTACGCATGGTACTTGATGTAATCTAGAGTAGTCATGAGAACTCTAACCAGTTTTTCTGTTCGTGATCTTGAAGGTTGCACAAAGATAAAACACTAGTGAAAGTAAGTTAACCGGGCCGGGGTGAACACGTTGCAAATAAACTCTATGTAATATACATGAGATGGTGAACGACCATTAGACGAATGGCCCAACCTCAACATGATTTTGCGGGGAACCCTAATAAAATCTAATATATCGACCACAGAAGCTCGAGTTAAATGTACAAGGCTTAAAGGCCTTACTTAATATACATAATATTGTAATATACCTCAGATTGCCTACGATAAGGTAAATCAATAAAACGTGGCATTTCGAAGCGGGCTCGTAAAATACCATTGGTGATAGGGAATTCCCATTGGTGATATGGAATGACTGATGTTTGATTGGCATTTCTGGTTGCGTTTATACGTGATGTACACATAGGAGGTAATGTTAGGATCTAGATATAATGTCTTAGTCTAGATGCGAGGACAGGCATTTCATTGCAGATCGCGGTTGTCAAGGCACGGTATCGATTGCGGCGGGTGTTGCGCGCCGGTCGGCCCGGTGACGTCCTTGGCCCGACCACGCCGTCTCATACTCCCACCCCAGGTCTGACGTCACGCCCCTCCCTCGTTGACATGCGGATCGGGTCATCTGTGACGTCATGTGTCACCTCGTTAGCGCCATCAAAGATGATGCACCACTGAATTTTTATGCTTAACGCCCGCGCGCCGGACCAATGCCAATGGTAAGCAGGCTGTTATTTTAAACGGCCCTGTTATAAATAACTTGGCGAGGAAACCCTACCGAGTGACCTCGGAACTTTTCTTTAATTTGGAACCTGGACAACTTTGCCGTAATATTGACTATAAAATTACACGAAACAAGCGAGAGCTTAAACGGCGTACCGTTTATAAAATGAAGCGAAAATTATGAATTTATTATAGCAGGTTGAATTTATAACCGTTGCAAACTTTTCACTGGTTCATTTGCGAGCATTCATGCATTCTTTTTAACAACTACCTCGTACAAAGAACCAATCAATTTTTATTATGAATTATGAGTGCCTCGAGTTATTTATGTATGAGAAGCATTCAGCTCGTTACTATGTTATAAAGTGCACTTAGTCAACGATGTTGTTAACAATTAAAGTGAGAAAACATTATTCACACATTCTCCTACGATCGGCTTCTAGCCTCAACATATTATAGCCTCTAAATATAATTGAATAAGTATCGGTTTACCACAATTTATTTTTCTACTTGAAAAGATTGCTAGCAATTTGGGTTTCAAATTACTAGTATTCTTGTTAACCCCTCTAGCTAAGCTAGAACGCTTGTATTAGGAGCGGGTTCACGTCAGTAATGGAATGAGTGGGATTCGAACCCGCGACCTTTCGATCGAAAGGCCAATGTCTTATCCATTGGGCAACCGCTGCTTAATTTAAAAGTCTACTGCATATTATATGATAGATGTAGGATATTTGAGATATTCACATATACGGTTAAGTGATCTCCGAGACAAGAAATATGTTTATTTATATAATTTTTTAAAAGATCTCACGTTGTTTCTTGAATGGTTTTCTGTGGATCAGTTCACTGCACGGATGTCGTACTGATTTACGCGGCCACCACGTAAATCAGTAAACCCACACGGGACGAAAATTTGTGCGATCCATAAATGGTTGTACCGTGTCTGGGTGTTCTTTGATTGTAAAGTCCCCACCGCACCAGAAATTATTACTAGTGCGGAAGTTGTCTTTTTAAATCAATATATCAAGCAACAGTCTAGTAACAATAGGATCTTATCTTTTGATCAAGACGTCTAACTACCGAGGCACAGATTACTAAATAGTTACTTCGACCAAGGCACCAAAAATTGCGTTACACGTTTTTCAACATAGTTATAAACAAACAAAAATTTGTTTACTTCATGCATTTTCATTGATAACAATATAATTAGCGCATAAATTATAATTACATTATCATAGGTCAGTATGCCATTAAACTTGTATATAATGATATAGCTGCGATCTTAGTAAGAAAGATGCCGGCGTGGACCGTTCACTTGGGTCTATTACAAAAATCATTTGCATAATTTTATTATAAATAAAGCTAGATCTTAGGTCAACGAACTTGAAACTAACTTAATTGCTATTCGTTGCTTCGTTGATTCGAGTGCAGAGGTTGACTGTCTACGATCGTGAGGCTTCGGCTTCCATACCAGATTCGGACAGTGTTATTTATAAGCAGTCTGAAACTGTACGAGGGACTAATCACCCTCTGTTATAATATGATGCTACCGTCCCTATACTCTAATGGTGCATGATCTGACACCTTTAAAAGTTGTACATTAAGTGTTAGTATTTTCTTGACTACAATAAGAATTGATGTAATAACTACAGGTGTCCAAGATAATCTATACTAATATTATAAAGCTGAAGAGTTTGGTTGTTTGTTTGGTTGGTTGACGTGCTAATCTCAGGAACTACTGGTCCGTATTGAAAAAGTCTATTAGTGTTGGATAGCTCATTTATCGAGGAAGATTATAGGCTATATAACATCACACTGCGACCCACAGGGGCAGCGCAGTAATCATAACCGTGGGCACATCTAGTTTATACTAATAAAGAGAAAAGATGTGATTTTTCTTTGTTTGTAACGATTTAACTCAAAAGTTCCCAACTAGCGTTGAAAAAAGCAGGAAAAAATCCCATTTCTTTCCAATTCCGTTGTTTTTTTCCATGTTTCATTCGAAAGTTTCAAGAAAATTTGCCAGTATATATTTCATGTTTTTTTTTTTCAATAAAACCGAAAAAAAACGAAAATATTGAAAGAAACGGGCAACTTTTCATGTTTTTTTTTCAAATCCGTACTTACTATAAGTACGGGATTTAACTTAGGATATTCTATGCTTTAACTCTTTCCATAATAATACCTACGTACCGATAAAATGTAGGGTAGAATGAAAAAAAACTTGTTTTGTTCAACTTTTCAAAACATCAAGTGAAACATTCGAAAGAATCCTGTTTCTTTCCAAAGGATTCCTTCTGTTAATTTTTCTATGTAACATGCGAAAAAAACGGAAAAAACCACAATTTGTTATTTTCGCCATTTTCAACTCTATTTCCAACCGATTTCAAATATTCTTTCGGCATTGGAAAGCTACATTATCACCGAGTAACTTGGAATATATTTTATTAAGAAAAAGTACTGTTAACGTAACCTACTATTACGCGAGCGAATCCGTGGGCAAAAGCTAGTAAATAAACAAATATGAAGATGAAACTTAGTTGACAAAATGTTTGCTGCGTATATTTCTGCTTACCCCTCATACAGATATGATGTTATGCTTTATTAATGCACGCGCAACGTTGCGAACGAGTTTCGCATAGCAGTGATAATTAACACACTTTTATTAGCTTGGTATGTATGTAGGTATCTATGTGTCTATGTATCTATGAATCTATGTAACGGAATCTTTGAACGTGATTTTCACCCCTTTCAAACTGACGACGGATTGATTTGAAACTTTGCACACTTATCGAGAATCGATGACAATACAATAATTTAGAAAATATATAACAAAGGGTGGGGTTTTCAAAATAGCTTAGAAAGCACCCCACGCATTTTTACATTAAAGTTATTAAATTATTTTCTACTTTTTAATTTGGTTTTTTAATAAAGCGTCAATTTTAGTTTTTTTTAACTATTATTTAATTTAATAAGTGTGAACAGCCATAACAGTTTTATACGACTGTACGGACCGTACCATATTTAATTTGATTTTAAACAATCAAGAAATGTATTGTAAATTTGCTACGCAGTTAGCAAGACCTTGCTCAATCGGTAAATAGTGCCAATTTTGTTTTTACTAACTGAAATACCTACATCTCTTTGTAATAGCAAATAGTCTCACGGCTATATTTCCGAAGACATAGGCAGTATTGTATTACACCCACATTTTGCTAGCTGTTTTCAGGTTCCGCGTAATAGGGGTTCTATTGCCATCGACAGGGCACAGTTTCAGAATGCACTGAAAAGTTTAATAAAATTTTGTTTGTGCCGGGAATCGAACCTATGACATAATGCAGAGTTGTTGCACTCACTACCGATGCCCCACCGAGGCAGATGAATTAACAAAGAGTAAAAGCTTCTAATTTTTGAAGCGTAAGCGTTAAGGTTGAGCATGAGAATATTGGCCGTCAGTTCTAAAAAAAAAAGAAACTGAATTTCCTATTGTCTTTACCAGCCTCAGTATTGCAAAAGACTCAATAGTCCAGTAACAGCATTAGGTTCGCTTCCTACGACGTACGAATAAAACATAGCTGGAAAATGTAGGTGTGCTAAATATCTGCCCACCCTTTCAGCAATATTCAGGCGGGAGTTAGTGCATGTCATCAATTAATTCTCAGTAGCAGTACGGTGCCTAAGGTTCACATAGATTCAGTTACAGGTACGTGGCATCTAAACATTTTGACTATACATCTCTGAGTGCATAACCACCTTTACGTAAATTTTCATGCACTTATTTTCGCGTGTTACGATTAGGTATCGTTACACCGTAACATTATTCGACATCATAATGTTTATGTATCTTTCATTTACGTCAATAACACAGAAGGGATATTAAATTCACCGGCCATACAATAATAATAATAATAATAATATTCTACCACATACACACAACACCATCTAGCCCAAACTAAGCAGAGCTTGTACTATGGGTACTAGACAATGGATAAACATACTTATATACTTTTTTCTTGTAAATACATACATATTATAATATCTATACGTATTCTAACTATTTTCAAGATAACTACGGTCGATTCACATATGAACATAATGTGAATCGCATATTTGTCAACTCAAGTACTGTTTTACTGACTTAATTTTGATTAAACTAAAATTAATCGCACTAACGAACGATTAATCTAATGATTTTTTAAAATATTGGATATTTCGACTACGTATGAAATACCTAATGGACGACTCGCCTACAGTTTATTAATACTGCGCGCTGGATTGTTTTAAAGTGGTGGGTAGTTACAATATTACAATATCAATGTCTTTACACGTTACGTGTACACATTTTGTGTTAAACTGACTACAAATTGTTATTAATATTGTAATGATAATAATAATAATAATATTCTACCACATACACACAACACCATCTAGCCCAAACTAAGCAGAGCTTGTAATATGGGTACTAGACAATGGATAAACATACATATATCCCTTTTTTTTTTGTAAATGCATACATATTATACATAGAAACACCCAGACCAAGACAAACATCCATGTTCATGCGCACAAATGTTTGACTTGTGCGGGAATCGAACCCGCGACCTCAGGCGTGGCAGTCGGTTACACTCACCACTACGCCATCGTGGCTGGAAACGTTGTTCAGAATAGCTTACTTTCTTTCGGTGTATCTGTCTACTTTTCTATCAAAAATTAGTTTCTGGCGCTTCGCCGGCCGCTACCGCGGCACGCTCGCTTCGCTCGCTCGGCTCGCGCGTTCTTGTGTCACAGTTCTAACCTAACCTAACCTACTTGTCTGGTAGCATCTCATTTCTGGTAGCAATTTGATTTTCGAGTAAACAAATGTATGAATATAGACATTATGATTTTCAATAATATGGATAAAAACACTTATGATTAAGAAATTTATAAAAATAAATATTAGAATAAAACACATTTATGAATATTATAGTTATTTATTCGAATGATTATCAGTTTCGATCATTAGTATAAACAAATATAAGAAAACAAATATTAGTAAAAACTAAGTGTATAATTAGTGATATTATAAATTTCAATGATTATACCTTTTAATATTTAGTTTTTGAATTATTATGAGAAATATATTTTGGTATGAGAAATATTATCGGACCTCCGATGATAGGAGTTGAAAAGTTATGTAAGACAATGCGCACCCTACAAACACCTTTACTTTTCGTTAATAATTCATGTTTTGACTTCAATTTAATGCCCTAATTATGTGTAAATAAACTATGATTAACCGATTTTTTGTGTTTTCTTTGATTGACCACAGATAAATCAACAGTAGGTGAATCGTCCGTTACTTCAATCAACCTTAGGGTAATTAATTGTAGTTGAATAAACCGTAGGTGAATTGTCCTTTATAGATTTCGTTCATTAGTTATTACAAAAATCTGTGAAACGATCTTTAGGTATTTTAAACAGTAGGTCTTTTGGCCGTAGTTATCTTGAAAATAGTTAGAATACATTTAGATATTATAATATGTAACCCATACAATGCATTAAGTATCGATTTTCTCTTTAGTGATGTAGTAGATACCTAGATAAAATTAGCAAGAATGACTAACGAATTAGACTAAATATCCATTCGCATTAAACATTATAACAAAAGCTTTGATAGCAATTCGTTTGTCTGCAGAAACAATCAGCAATACAATTTTATTATGTGTGTAAACAATTTTTGGTACTAGCTTGTTGAAAGATATGAGAATGAGTCAGATGGAATGCGTCGAGTAAAATATGAGCAGATACAATAATATTATTGTAATCAAAGAAGTTTTTTTAGAACATAAAGACGTATTCATTCTTGAGTTTTATGATTGTCGTACTAAAGTTATAAATGTGAGATATGGTAATAATGTTTGGAGTTTTGTTACTGGATCAGGCGTAAACTGCTGAATGGATTAATATGAAATTCGGCACACTGATAGACCATAATCCTGGATTAATATAGTATAAGATACTTTTTATCCCGGTCATACTAAGAGTTCGAATTGTATATTTAGTAAATACTGTCTTCATGGTCCCAAAAAATTATTCAAGTGTGCAAATGTTTGCTACCGACCATTAGGTTTCGAGATCGTTTTCCTAGTTTGGAAAGTGGTATTAGGTTTTTCTTTTACACAATTCTGCATTCGGGATCAATAGACAAGCATAGCTGGCGAAATGTGAGCATAATAAACCACTGGCATTCCTTTGGGCATATAAAGACACGATTATATGTAATTAAATTCATACTATACTAATACTTTAAATAAAAATTATTTCTATTATTAAACCTCCATCCTTGTCCAAATTTTCTCGTGAAATGAATAAACTCAGATAAGTTTGCTATAGTGACAAAATGCACAACTATTTTACTTCAAATTTGCATATTTAAATAGAAACGTTACGTAATATAAATTGAATATTGTATAATAGTTTCTTTTTACGACAAATAATACATTAAGTATCCTTAAACACGACCACGTATCTCTGTTAAACCATATACAGACGTAAATAATGACTGTGTGTATGGTAATGAGCCGCCTTTGCTTCCGCTGCGCACCGCATTGATACTCGCAAGTGAAATAAACATAATATATTTGGGTATTCATTGTAGTATTTTGCGGGCAAGTGTGCGATGTTAAGTTGTTAGTTGTTACCAACAATGGAAATGGCGTTCAATCAAACGAACAGGATGTTGAACGGTGCGTCGACCGAGGCGGCAACGAACTTCGCGCCATAGAAATTAGCAAGTGCGCGGACGCAGGCCACCATTCACTTAGAATGAAAAAAGATGGCGTATTAGACTTTTCTACTTATTACCAAAGTCTCACTTGATTTAAAAAGAGGAACAAATCCCATGTGGCGGGTTACTTAACAAACATTAAACAGCTGACACAAAGAACAAACAGTCTTGGAACAACAATTTGTAGATCACACTACTTTTTCTATGATTGCATAGAAAAAGTAGTGTGATCTACAAATTGTAGGGATAATTATTGCAGAGACATGACAAAAATTAAAACAAAAGGCGGAAAGAATACTAAGAAATGTTTGTCACGAAAGAGGATTGAATTCACAAAACTACACTGGCGAGGCGACCACTTAAACCAATGTGCGCCATCCAAGTATTCAAAAGGTATTTAACTTTATCATTAGGTTCACAGTCTAGCTAATTCATACACTCTGCCGTAGCGGGGATTATAAAGCGAAATGGACCGGGCAAGTACAGGATTACAGCTTAATTAGCCGGTATTTCCTGTCGTCTGTCAACAGACGTTGACAGTATTAGACTGTGCAGGCATTTTGATACCCCATACAGTTAGCCACTTTTTTCTTTTCTCCAGCTTTTTTTTATTTATTTTTATTTTGCTCGTCAAAATGACCACACTCCACCTGATGGTAAGCAGTCGTGTGGTCTAAGAGCAGTGACCTCCACATAGCCCCCACAGTAGCCGAGGCGATGTTGAGGTCTCTACTTTGACGGCCTGAGAAGATGCTTTTTCACGCCCCGCTTAAGGAACCCAGGATTGAAGGAAGAAGGAAACACGTGCCTTGGCAGAGAATTCTATGCCTTGGTCGTTCGGCAGAGGTATGAGGACCCAAACTTTTTGGTACGCGCTCTAATCGACTCTACCGTGTAAGGATGGCATCGGAGCCCAGCACGCGTTGTTCTGGATAGGAAAGGGGAGGGCGGGATAAGGTGGAATAACTCTTCAGAGCACTCCCCGTGGTATATTCTGTAGAAACATGCCAATGAGGCAATGTCCCTACGGAGTTGCAGAGGTTCCAGTGAACTCGTGACCTCTGGATCTCCGATGATACGGACAGCCCGCCGCTGTAACCGGTCGAGAGCGTCCAGCAAGTACTGCGCGGAGCCATCCCAAAGATGAGAACAGTACTCCACGCAAGGGCGCACTTGTGCGTTATACAATAGGCACAGTTGCCCTTATACAAGATAAATACTTTTTAAGTATTATTAGCTTCATGATGCAATGAGTCAGAATGCTCGCCCTCTTATCGCAAGTAAAACGTTACATTTACTGTTACCAAGTTTCAGCAATATAAAAAATTAACCCACAGGATCTCTAGCAAGAATCTAACTATCGCGAGTTACAATTCCTCATTTCAATGGTTATAAATTCGGAAGCAATAGGACGAATCTCTAGCATCTTTAAAGATATATAATTATTTTGAAAAATGTAATCAAGGTGTTTTTAAAATCTTAAACTTTTTGACAAAATTGTGAAAGTGAATGATAAAAAAAACTTGCCTTGTAGTTTATTATAACAAGACCATTCACACAAAGGGCAATATTATTATTTTCTTGTCTACTGAGAAGTGTTCTTCTTGAGTTTCTTGACTAACTTATTTAGTTAAAATAAAATATGTACTTACATTGTATACACAATGTGATTGTAAGTGTGTACAATACCTACATCGTGGAACAGAAATGCGAGTCGTAACGTAAGTATACCTACCTAATTAATCAGCAATTTAAAAACAAACAAACATACTCCGTATCATCACATTTGTTTATTTGTTTTTGTACATGACCTCATTATTCCTTAAACCGTAGAATCAACAAAAGTGTATTTTGATTAGTTTATTTATATAGTAACTAATATTATAAAATATGCTAATGTGTGTTTGTTTTTGACACTTTCACGCCTTAACTGTGCCTCAACTCTTCGACCGATTATCATAAAATTTCGCATGCACGTTGTCAGAGGTATAGAAAAAGACGTGGAATACCTTTTATATAGAAAAATAATACTTTGGCACTATTGAACCGATTCCAAAAAGCTTTCACTAATAGAAAGCTGCGCTATACCTTAGTAACAGCCTATGCTTTCATGACATGACAAAGTATTTTTGTGGGTAATATAGTTTTAAAATATGATTATAGGCTACATGCCTATTCAAACATCTTCTTTTCACACATGGCACCTAAGTAATAATATGTAAAATCTAGACGCAGACAGTCCAATAACCTGAAGACTATTATTATAGATTTAATTATTTCAACAGGAGGTTATCAAAATCACCAGTTTGGTTTCTACACGATCTGATAATATGTTCCTGGCTGTGTACAATGACGCTTGTTGGGACCAACGCATTGTTCTCCCGGGGGGCACTAACCCACATGCGAGATAAGATACGAGAGCATGAGAGACGGCACGACACACCGACACGCCGCACGCCGGCGACGTGTAAACAGTCCGCCTCACGCGTGACGCAATACGTAAACAACACGATTTACAACAACAAACAGATAGTTCGCCAGTATAAAAAGCGTGGAAACTATGTGGGCTTGTCACTGTTGTTGCCAATTTAAATAATGTATGTAGGATCGAGTATATACATATATATATATATATCACTGAAGTCTTAGGCACAGGTATATAAACTTCATATTTCGCCAGCTACTTGTATGTTGTTTTGCCAACGGGTATTTTTATTTCATATTCTTTAGCGACTTCGTCCAGACGGATTAAAACCGTTCGCGATGTCATGTATGTGGATCACATAATCACTCTATCTACATCGGGATATCACGGGCATTCAATAAAACGTTAACGAAACCCAAGCTACGAAAATGTGAAAAGCATCTTAAAATCCGTAGTTAAGTCCTATTTAGTAATATGTCATATTATTATGTTGCTTATTGTTTTTGCTTGATACCAGAAAAGTAGGCAGATAGCCAGGCAAATATTTCGGACTTAGATCCAAAAAAATTAAACTGGCAAATTGAAAAACAAAACATCTATAAAGTACAGGCACAGCCTCGTTACAGTTTTATAATAGTTTATCTCTAGAATTGTTACATAACTACTTCTGAAAAGTAAGTTATTTAAGTTTCGGGCAGGTACTCGTGAGACACATAACCTAGTTAGAGAGTCAGGGACTGCGTAAAAGACCAAAGTATTTCAGAGTTAATGCTGTTACTCAGAAATTACTGATAATAGAACAGTAATACTTTGCTTGATGCTAGCTAAGTTGTCATAGTCCCTGTACCTACTATCGCTTCAATAATCCAAGGGCGTGAGACGACTTGGCTCCTTGAGACTTGACGTGACGACTTGGCTTCCAATTTTAATCTTGTAAAAATGTTTTAACATTATAATTATGTCGACGTGGATGGCTCCATTAGACGACGACACACGATCACAGCGTTTTCCTGGCACCAAACCAAAGAGTTGAGATTTAGTTTTAATCGCAGCACTGTTAGTAGTTAGACGTACTATACTATTTGCGCATTGCGAAATTTTGTAAGAGTTTCCAAATCGAGGGATGTTATCCTTACCAGCGTAAATTAAATACACGGCCCCGTTTAGCAACCGCGTTACAAAGCTTGTTGTTTGCGGTCGTGTAACGCATTGTTCGAATGTTTTGTAGTACAAACAGACAATGTTTGGCGCCCGATAAGGCGACTCAATGTGAGGTCTCATGATATAATTTCGAAATCGTCAAGTGTATCAACTGTGCGTCGCAGAAATGAGCTGTCGTAGAAAGTGAGGGGAATTCAGCCAGTAGTCTATTTCGTTAATTGATATTTACGTTTATTTATCCTCAAAGATGTACGTAAAGGTGAATTTAGCTCACATTAGGTTCGCTATGACGGTGTTCTTTTGCGAGTATCTGCGTCTGTGTACTTTGTGACTGAGATAATTTAATGATATCTAAGTCCTTATAAATAACTACACTTCAAGACAATAAGACCACCATCATCTCTGTCTCCCTGAGACTATGGCTGCCAAAAAGCAACCTAACCTACACGTTAGATTAAGTGTACATACATATGTATAAATAATTTAATAGATTGAAAATGGTTTAATAGTTTTGTTTTTTAAATAAACTGATTTAAAGTAGTTTCATTTCAATGCATTACATTCTCGTGAACATAAGCCATTATTACGTATATTTATAATTCCAACACAGCGTGTACAAACTAAATTCCTTGCGATGATGCAACGCGATTTAACGCAACTAAATCATCAATGAAACATTTAATATATTCCGTCGTAGTAGTAGCTGTCATCGTGAGTTGAATAAGCCTGTTTACCTTAAGATAAACTGGGGAAAACCAATGCTTGTAACCGGACAACGAATGGTAATGCTGTAGTACTGTTTAGTCACGTGTACTAGCCTTATATGTATATTGACATCCTGCTCTCTAAGAAGCTTTTGTAACAACTGGTTTTAATATGTACAGGGGATTAGCCAGAGTTGTATCGCACCCTTATTTCGGCAGTAGTAGTTACGTCTCATAAGATGACTGCTACATACAACAGTGTATTATTTGTTTACCAACTATATAAGCATATCCACTTAGTAGCTCTTAGCAAGTTATGTCTAAGCCCAGGTGGTATTTTATTTGCCATTAACCGGTCATTATTATCGCAACAACAAACATACGGAACAACTGATGGTAAGCGGTTACCGCAGCCTATGAACGCTTGCATTTCCAGAAATACTTACTATTTGAGCTTTGCCAACCAAAAAGGTTACTTAGCTGTTAACATAAGAAAAAGTCTTCTGCTGAAAGCACAACGTCTTCTTACGTCTAGAAATCTACTGACCAAAAAAATAAAATGTTTGGGTAGTACGAAGAGTTTGTAGTCGTAATTGCCTACCAGACGTTTATTCTCCATGTAACAATCAAGAAAAATCTGTCAGAAAACCTCTATAAAATAACCTGTAGCAATAGACGGTCGCGCTTGCTAAGCTATATTCAATGAGGCTAAATAAAATAATTTTTATTTCAGGTAAAATAATGGCCATTACAACAGAACGTTCATAGAAACAAAACAAAAATATCCATCATTAATTCGTCCACATTATATTGGAGAGGATAAAGGTCAAACGGAAACGAGACGTGCCCTCTGTGACACGCTGGTAATAAATTAATGGCGCTTGTCTCCAGTAGATTCTATTTGGAAGGTTCATTGTCTCCATTTATTTTTAACAGCCTATCCAAAACAATGATAGATGTGGACAAGTTCTGAAAACATTTCTGATTATAGAAATGGTTTATTTATTTCAAAGCCGAGGGTAAGAACATTACAAAGTTTAAATGCTTTTTGAAAATAAATACTGTTACTTTTATGTCAGTATCCACTATACATAATGTTAAGACTGTTGCCTTGTTAATTTGATAGCGTAAGTTTGCACTTATGCCACTTCGTGGGCTTTTATATTTTATAAGATCGTACTCGGGCTTCGATCGGTATTAATTAATAGGTTTTGTTTTAAGTACCTGGAACGGCAACACTGCTGGCGATATCCAGCTTGATACTATGTATATTTTACTGCGGAGCTGTTCTAGACTTGATTAATACGCGTGCGGCTGGAAGCTAAACAGCTATGCTACTTAATAACATGTAATGCGCAGTCAATCTTTGCAATAATTGACTATTTTTTAACGTTTTCTTAAGACGTTTTCAAACGTTAAAAATATTTTATTCCGGTTTCCGTCAAAAGAAACAAATTAGATCCGGTTGGTTTTTTAATTAGGTGCATTGTATTTATAAGCTTCTGTGCAATAGAATATTATTACACACCTATCTTCTTCAAATTTAATTAATGAACTTAATATACAATGTGGTAGATGTTTGTTCAAAACATAACAGAAATGCGCCGAGCGTTAGTTTTGGCAAAGAATCAACTACGTCACGGTAGGTAAACACGGTAGGTAAACATTAAACATTATTTATCATGAGAAGCTATCGGTTGCGGAGTACGTTAAGGTCTTCAAATTATCCTCGACGGCCAGATAACAAGACTCTGATAGACTACCATAGGTTTTATGAATAACAATGAACTATGCTGACGTCTTAAGCGGCGGAGGAAAAAGAAAATCTGTGAGATGCAAAGATGTGATGCTGTCCCAATAGTTAAGGCGGCCACTATTTAGTAAAATTAGACCTCGGATATCTCGTTACAACTAAATAACTTCCTAATATTGCTACGGAGAGATGCCATACCTTCTTAGAAAAGTATTGAGCTTGAACCAATTGCTGGACTTTGTACCTTGTGTCTTTGCACCTTGATCTGGCCGCGCAGCGATGTTTTTGTTCAAGGTGTCCTATGCACGAGTAATATCGCTTATCATCTCAAATAAATTCCTTTGAGCATTGGCCATGATTATGTACTAATATAGTCTGAATTCTTACCTGAAACATATCTGTATCCGGGTCCTCCATATACTCGACGATAACCGCCTGGCTGCGGCTAAGTGTGTACGAGATGGAGTGCTGGCTGGCATCGAGGATCGCCTTACTGCTGTGGGGAGTCTTGACGACATAGTGCTTGGAACGGCGCACTCCATTTGCCTGGGTTCGTCGGTATAGCACGAATTTGCTGCGACGCCGCCCACGCTCCCCCGCGGGAAGATATCCATTGTAACTGCAACAATAATACTTATGTAACCCATTCACGAAAGAAAATTATTAGATGACTGACGCAGGTTTTATATGTGACGTCATGATGCAGTTACGAAAGAAGGCTTGACGTCGGTAAGCCGATGTTAGATGATTTATCAAGTAATTGATTACTGCAATATCAAATGAGGAAATATGTACTTTTGAAATACGACATGGTCGCTGACGAGTAATTAATTTAAGAGCTATCAAAGTTTGCCCTTATTATATTCATTAACATACACTGCTTGCAATAGACACATTATTTCGCTATAATAACAACACATTTTTACTTATCCTATCCGCCTTTTCTCTACCGTAATTAGCAATACCTGTTTTGGAACCCGCAACGAATTTAATCAAAAGTTAGATGACTTGGTAAAAAATTACAGTTCAAAAGTCGCACCACCAGCTGTCAGGATTTAAATTATAATCTTTTTCAATTTTAATCTCACACAACATAGTATAATACCTACAGATAGGCGAACCTTATCGAAACATATCTGTTTGACATTGAATTAAGAAGTTGTAGCATGTTACATGGGAAGCCATTTTGAATAAGCATGTGACAATGACTAAGATATCTTCAACAAAGATTGTATCCTTGGGTCAGTGCTAGCTCTCAACGGTTGCAACAATAAGTACTTAGTAGTTATGCTCATTATAAGCATTAATCACCGATGGGAAAGGTTAAACTTCCGTGAGAACTAAATCAGAAACAATCGACACGTACTTGTGCCTTTCGATTCGATTCCCACAGAGCCAAACACACAAATACGTATACATTTAATTGTGCAGATATTTTTAAGATTATTTTGATTGCTTGAATAACTACTCGTTTCGGTTATTTGTATAAGTACCTATATGAGTAATGGTTTATTGCTTTTATTTTATTCGTCGAGAGTATTTCTAGTAGAGCAAATGTCAAGATCGCGGCGTAACACGAATCGTTCTACTTTATTGTGTATTAGCTAACTTTAAAATATGTGGGGTACAAAGGGATCACTGCTTCAACCTTGAATTCCGTTTAAACTGGAAAAGACGGGGCAATACCTTATGTTTGTATATTTCATTAAATCGTAGCCAAACAGTCTTGTGTGGTATACCTGCGATAAGAACTTAAGGTGTCCCAGGCTCCCAAGGAAGCACTGTGATGTGAGCAAGGAAGTTATTTTTGCCTTTTTACATTGGCTGCACTGTGCTGACTCTTTTTTTAATGACCCGTCCTTGGTATTTGAACTATAATTGTAACGGCAACCGCCTGCCAATAATAGTATAAAATAATTGTCATTCAGGGTTTTTATTCTTCAGACTTGGCTTCACGCCCTAAGGGCCCATCCTCATAGTAAACATAATTTAAGGATTTAAATACTTCAGAGTCGCTTCTTGGTGCTGTTTATTAAACTTTTACAGAGACACTATAGGGCTGCAGGTAATTAATTAAAACGTGTTTAGTGCCGTGTCTAATCAAGGGTTAAGAACATAATATCCTTAATTATAAGCAACAAAGACGCAAACATATCTATGCTGCGACTTAAAAACACGTAATAATTTATTATTATTAATACAACGGTATTAAAGAACGTAAAAATTTCCCACTCATGTAATTATTTCATGCGGGAATCGAACCTTGCGCATCGGAAAAGGTAGCTTCTAAAACCACTGTTCCCTGGGTGCAGCTTCATATGCTGCATCCATTTAATATCGTATCTGATAGTTCACACTGTTATAGAATTTGTATAAGTCAGTAAGAAATAAGACAATGTTGGCGTCGCGACGCATGGGAAGCTGCACAAGTGCAGACCTTTGTGTTGTGTTATATAAGAGCGCGTAACACACTGACATAACATGTTTTTGTTATAAACGTTTATTCTCGCGAACTCAGATAAACCTCGTTTCCGCGCACCCACCATCCGATTTTCACCTTTGTTTATAATTTACTTTGCGTTTGCGTCAGTTTTGAAACGAATAAACTGTATCAGATATTTATTTTAATTACTTGTTAATATTTTATTGAATAATATGTAAAGAATGAGGCGGAGTGCTGGAGACTTACTCACTAATCCTGGCATAGCGCCGGGCTCTGTCAGGGTCTGCCTGCCATTATCCGGCTCCCTGCCGTGTAGGCTAATAACGACGGGCTGAAATTTGTCTTTGATTTGTTGTTTCGAAAGCATTTCTATTTATAATATAGTTTTATTATATATAGAAATGCTTTCGAAACAACAATTTCTGGCCAGAAATATCCCATACCCTAATTTAAAGTATCTTATGGGCATTCTATCGATGGCCCAACTTTATATAAATCCGTTAAAAGTGATTGAAGTTTCCGCGTGTAGCTAACACCCTAACATCTTGAAGAACTAAATATTTTAAATATTAGTATATATCAAAACATTTGTGCAGTCCGCACAAATGTTTTGATAGTCACCAACTAACTACATAGATACCATCAACGCAGCTTGTGCTGCGAATTTGATCTGGCACGGGTGAAATCGTTTATATGGGTCGCAAAGATTTTATCTAAATCACTCTAGGTGTCTTTTTTGTGCCAATTGTTACTTCTAAAATAGAGATTGTTATCACATTTTTTTTTTAAGTATACTAACTTATGAGTTAATTTCTATATAACCGATTCACCAAAGAAATATACGCTATCAAAACTTTAATTACGCAAGCCATTCTAAAAGAAATTCTATATAATTTATTTTCATATAATAAAGCATATTGAGTCAATAAAGACCAACATAACCAACTATTTGTGGTTGCCTGGAGACGGAATACTAAAGGCATTGGTGAAAATACAGCTATTAGAGAAACGCGAAGAAAAATAACATTTGCAATAGCAGTGAGAGCGGTGAATTATGTTCAAGCAATAAAATGGTCAAATTGAGTATAAGCACCATTGTTTCTGTTCGGTAGGCTAGTGATAAATCTGCACAGCGTTCTGCACAATAATATAGCATGTTTGTATATGGCTGACAGGTTTGGTAGAGGTGTAATTAACCCACATTTCGCCATGGGGCGACCCGTCTACAGGACAAAGTTGTAGACTGTGACATGTGCTATTGATAATTTCCTGAGAAAAATACCTTAGGTAGAAATTCTTATACTTTTCCGATTAAACAAATCAATCAGCTTTAAGATATGATTCTGTTAATAATTAATCGTAAATTTTATGGATTTAAAATTATATTTAATCGAATGACATAAACTGTATCGTTCGACAATTGAGTTATCGCAAAGTTCTGAAACCATTTGCGGGACAGACAAGAATAACCGACTCCAAATACGATTATGAATAATAAAACTATAACTAGATACTGTGGAGCACGTGAAAACTCAAGATCATCACTTAGATGGAAAATTCAATAGAATACAGTAAATTTATTGAAATTGACATAATATTTAGTCTCACTTCCCTACTAATAAAAAAACCGACTTCAAAAAAGAATATTCTAAAACTTAAAATGCACTAAAAAGTTAATAAATAATTGCATATTCTTGTGAATAATTAAATTATTGTTATTTTTGGAGTCGGTGTCAGCCGCCCGCGCCGCGTGCTGCATCTATGTATGTAATTGTGCATGCCAATATTATGTTATGATTATAGTAAGACATCTCATGTTTAATTAGTTACAAACCTACCTTGGCTGACACCGACTCCAATAATAACAATAATTTAATTATTCACAAGAATATGCAATTATTTATTAACTTTTTAGTGCATTTTAAGTTTTAGAATATTCTTTTCTGAAGCCAGTTTTCTTTTTTGTTAAAATTTTGTTTATTTCTCGGTTTTTAGTGAACCTTGCCAAATATGAGAACATCATCAATGTAGCCAAATACTCATTATTAAGGATAACTCGAAAACGAATGGTCAAATCTTGATCAAAATGAAATGGGACCACACGGGAAGCACCAGATTTCAAATAAAAAAAGAATCATCAAAATCGGTTCACCCAGTCGAAAGAAACAGAAAAAAATAAAAAAATACAGACGAATTGAGTACCTCCTCCTTTTTTTGAAGTCGGTTAAAAATACTAGTAAACATGGGCACAAAAGAGAAATGTGAAGCAACCAGAGCTGCCTTTGCCCCACAGTAGGACAATAGAAGCTTAAATAAATAATACCTACTTCTGTTTCATATAAATATGAGCATGTTATCAACATGTAACCGTTTCACAATGTTTTCAACGTGCGAATGCTACGCACATTTAAATATAAACTATTTTACTGACTTTATCGCACTTTATTTTGTGTTACAAACTATATTTACCGTTATGCTGACATTCCGGACACGTTTTCAGCCATAATTTTCATAGCATAACGTTAGGACTATATAATATTTTCAAATCATTCGACACAAGTGGGTAATATCCACTGTTTAGGTCCTAATTAACAGAGGGCGAGCCTATGATCATTTTTAGAGTCAATTCTCCTTGCAACTACAATCCGAGAAATCAATAACACTGACCCTTGAATCAAAGGGACTACTGTACCACTACTCGAGCATCAAAGAGCTCAAACTCGCCTTGTATTTAAAATTCACTGTACGGTACGTAGTTACGTTTAAGGATTATCCATTCTATTTTGATCCACAGCTAAATTAAGATCTATTATTCTGTATTGCAGTATAATCTATTTAAGTAGCGCACGCATGTGCATCCGCACTAATTCGATTATAACAAAACCGTATCCCTATTTTCTTACCGCTACAAGTAATGTAATCGTTTGCCTACTAGGGGGAGTCCGGGACTCATGTGTCGGTCATGATCGATTTATTTCTAATAGGATTTTCCAACGTCGAGCAAAGCCCTACGGTGTGGAAACGGGATTCTAATTTAAGCATAAGAATTGTGTAAAGGATTATTTGTTGACTTGAGAATTAATTACGTAAACGTCGCGTTGGCGGCCGCGTTAACGATTCCACTTTTACTGAAGAAAATATTATTGAAATTATACTGTTTCAACGAATTTCATTTGCAGTTTATGAACATCCAAAGGGATGTTATTAAGGTGCCGAAGGCATTTTTACTTCGAATAAAGTGTTTTTATGTCATATGATCAATTTCTCAATCATACCAGATCAACTATAGCTGGTAATTGGCAATAAGCTGACCACATTTCATGGGACTTAGGCGTAGTTGGTGAAATGGATTTGGTATAATTGCGTCTAAACCCCTTCGCGTTAAACATGCGTTAATATTAATTTAGTTGTTGCTCAAAATAGAACTCGTGATCCCTTACATCAGTTGTTACGATAGACATAGTTCAAACGTATCGCATGTTCGCATACTTCGAATTCATTTCACCACTTCTAGAAATATAAAATACTTCGCATAAAATAGAATACTGATCACCATGAAACAATAGAATGAAGATAGATGGAACGCGTGGAGGCTGGATGAAGGAATACCAAATTGTATATTTGGTATTCCTTCATCCAGCCTCCAGGCGTTCCAACCGCAGTTTCCGCAAACTGTATTTGGTATAGCCTAATTAATAGATATTATGCATATTTCAAGATTTTTTGTGTTTAATCCCCATAATCCCTATATTACAGCTAGCCAAAACTGCGAGTATCAATTATTCCTTAGATGTTTTTGTATTCCCTTTACCGGCATCGCTTACTTGTTCTACGCTTGTTCTTATTAATCTAAGCTACTCTCGCGTAACATAGCATTTTGCCTATTCCTATTGGTTAAGCAGTTCTTCTCCTCTTTTGGCAACAGTTTTACAGCTTTAGTCGGATTAAATTACAATAGTGATCACCAATATTGATAACGTTTGCAGTGGCCCGATAGAGATCAACCCTCGTGTAACTGTTCGAACATAATGAGTACACCAACAAATGTGACACTGATCAATTTGAGCAGAGCTGAATTTCGTCAATATTTCGCCAGCGGTTTAAACCATACTAGAGAGCCAATTGCCGTCTGCCAGATATAGTTTCAGACGCTGCCGCACTGTAAATATGTCTAGGTAAGTATTACCGAAACTGGAACAAGTTCGAGTCAAAAACTAAAGAAATGATAAAAAAGAATCATAAACCAATAAACAGAGTACTCCTCTGCACCTTATAAAAATCAACAAGGGATGAAATCTCCATTGAATCCAGATAGGGCTCGGTTGACGGATTACGTATTATGATGTATCACTCTCGAAGTCATCCGCCCTAAGATATCAACCCAAGTTATGAAAATTTTATTACAAGAATCTGTGGGGTATTACGCGATCACAAGGGGAATGATATATTGAGTTTATGCTTTATTTCATTTACTAAAGTAGACAAAACCCCTTTAAGCAGCTTACTAACTTACTTAAGTAGATTTTTCAAGTCGAATGTAGCGAAAAGATTAAGAATGTTTTTTTAATATTTACTATAACATAAGGCTTATTGGAAAAAGCAAGTTAAAGAATTAAGCCCTTACGCCATCTTTGAAGTCAATAACGTGCATGAAGGAGCCAGATTATTTTATCTAGAGCATCGCCATAGGGAAATGAATCACGATAAAAAGTCTCGCTTTCAATGCTCTCTAATTCTATCCATCATTATCATAGATCTTTATGAGATACATACAAAAATAAGTAGAGAGAATTAAAGAATATACCATAAAACAAATATAAAAGCAAGTTAATAGCGTACCAGCGACTTAAGTACCTGATACTTAGTGAATCAATAAACAAACCATAACTAAAAGAAAGAATAATAGAAATCGATATGACATTCAAAAGGTAAACCCACCAGCCACATTATTCTAGTAGTTTTATATTCATACAGAACGATTAAGTCGTACCGTCACCATTTTGTGATGAAAATTGCTTTACGAAAGAGAAATTAAGGTCATAAAACAAAAAGGTTTGATCGTTATACCACGTACTGTCACCGCAATCGTAAATATTGGGCAATCAAGTCGAATGAAAGTATTCAATACAAATCGACCAAATCGATTCATTGTTTCCAGAGAAAATTTAACATCTGGGTTCTTTGACTTTTTTTATTCAATATTGTATTAAATATGAGAAATTGTTTAGTAGGAATACCGTTAGTCATGTCAAAAGTTTGAAGTTTGAACTATACGGTCGAACTCCCAATTACTTTGCCTTTTTTTAGCAGATGTATTTATATAGTTATGTTTATGTAATTATTAGCATTAGATCTCGGTGCGCTGACTACTACCCATAAATAGCATTAACCTAATCACTGTATGTTCGTAAAACATCTAATCTCAGTTATCTCCTAGGGCTCATCACTTAGTTCTATCGTAATTTGTCATCATAACCTCCTTAATGTAATAAATCCAATACCAATCTGCTGAATTAAAGCAATCAAAAATAGGAAAGCCTATTTCGCCGTCGTCGCGGGTCAGTGATAGACGTGCCGCATTGATTTTATAATTATATTTAGATTTCCCAAATTCGTCTCGGAACAGTAATAAAGTATTTCATCTGCGTAGCGGAAAGTGATTTCACGATCACGTTATTACAATGCGCACTTTCCAATTTCCTTTTATTTTTTGCAAATTGTATAATATTATATTTTTTGCAAATAACCAATATTAATACCTACATTTTGCAAAATGCAAAATAGCTGTAATTTTTGGGGCATGGCATTAATTGTAATAGGAACGCGAACATGCTATATAAATAATTATAAGCTTTGGCAGAACAGCTCTCGCAATTTTCATCCTACGTTTGACTTTAGTCAAACAACAGAGATTTTATGAAAAAGATCAGGCTCACGCTTCGATCCAGACATTATATGAATCCCTGTAAAAATTCAACAGCATCACTTCGAATGATGTGCTGTGTAAGCACCTGAAACACGTAACCCCTGACCGTACACGAAGGATGTGATATAATATTGAATAAAGCTTAAGAGGTATTCACATCACAATATGTTTTAGTACTACGTAGCTAGTGGTAAGCTGCAGATCCTGTCTATCTTTTCGGAATGTAGACGTGAGTCATGTATACTTCATTAAAGACTTGTGTGAACGTATTCAAACTGTCATTAAATTGTAAAAACGCTTGTTATGAATATTTTTATCTTAAGTACGTGTTTATATATTTTCTTGAAGACACATCAATATGTTTACTATAGAACGATAACCTTCATCAATAAATGAATTATCTTATTTATGAACTGCGTACGCCCTCCATTCACTAACAAATGTAGGTAACACCCACTCATAACAATCAGAGATAAAATTTCACTAGCCTTGTTTGGAGCAGTAGCAATTAAGTCTATTGTTATCTAGGATCCTTGCTTTCACTGAGAACTTCATAATATAAAACGACTAATAATTTAGCCCGTTCATAGTATCGAACTTAGGCCAACAGCTGACTTCCAAGCAGATATTTCCAATAAAATAACAAAATTATCCAAGATTAAAAACTCGGCACATTTCCCACGTTGTAAATAAAAAACCAGCAAAGCGAGCACGTGCCAAAACTGTATCCAAAATACCAAACGTGAAACAAAGGTCAAATTAACACGAAATATGTGAATTCTTGTGACATTTACAGTCAATCACAACAAGTGAAAAGCTAAGCTTTCGACAAATTCACAAACCATTCGTTCACTGTAAGGTTTTCCACGAAACTTCCCGAACTGCGTCAGTAAGACGTTTAAATTTTAAGGTCGAAGGTTCAGATTTTTTTCGTCAAAGGAATTATTCGTCCGTTAGTCGAAAAATAAATTAGAAATCGTTGTTTTTTTGGCAGTACCCGTAGCGTGCTCGTGTCAGAGGTTTATTAATAGCTAACTGAGTAAACGGTTATATCAGACAATGGAATACATTCATTTACGTATGCTTGCTTAGTAGGTTAGTGTTACAAATTTTAAGATTTTCATATCAGCAGGCTATTAGTGGTTTAATAAACTGACTTTTTATCAACTAAAAGAAATCTTGAAGCTTTCAATTCCCGCAATGTAATCATTATTCATCAGACCGACCGTGCATACTTTCAAACACAGAGCGACTATTAAAAAAATAAGCAAGAAGTCATACTAACGTTTGCATGACAAGGAAATCAAACGAGAGTAGTTTCGCAAGTTGCAAGTGCTCAAATTGATGCCACAAGACCATCACGGCAGCGAATAAAATAAATAAAAGAAGATATTCAACACGCATGACAACTACCTAAATTAAGACGTCGTCGATTGAATATCCAACGTCGTTACAAACTATTATTTCAGTATTCGGTTTCGATATAACACTCAAGAATAACTGGTATTCAACGATTTAGAGAATTCAAATGTATTGTATAACACACGATTACAATGTGTTATGATTTAATCGTATCATAACAGGGAAGCTATTTTGGCATCGGCGCACGTCTCAAGCAGACTAACTTCCGCGGCGCATCGCATTTAAACACGATACAAAGAAATAACGTGTCAGAGAACGTAACATCAGCTGTAAAACCCATATGCCTACAGTAAAACATCTCGTAACTTCGTTTTTACGGCTATAATAAAGCAAATTCTCCTGGCGCCGCTTTAACAAAAGCATACAAATTACTATTTAAACTGTATAATTATGAGAATTGATAGAATTCGCAACCCATAATTAGAGATGATTGGTATTGTTGAAAATTATCCTTGTGCCAATGTATCGATTTACTAAAGTAATGTAGTAAGGCCGAAAGACTATAAGATACCTAATAGATAGAGGCCATTAATAAGCGGTATTAAATCGCGATACAATTTTCATACTAGAGGTATTTGAAGGATCGCCAAATCGGAAAACTACGAGATGTGCTAAAAAATTCAAATTGTTGGAAATTAGGTAATTTAGGTATGTACCTATGTATGTAGTTATATTTGAATCGTAAGATGCGCCAATTATCTTTTATCGCTGGTACGCTTTGTGTTTCCGAAATTTTCCTCTTTTCTGTAACACCAAGTGTCGAATCAATCAATAACTATCGTATACTAGTTGATAAATTTTGTATTTTTCTGGGAGTCTGGCAATAATACGAAAACTCGGACAAACTCAGACGAACACCATCTAGCGATGCAGCAGCAATGCATCTAATTTGATCGAAGCATCTAGCAAACGTTTCGATGACCGATCACTAGCTAACGTGGCGGGAAAACAAGGGAAATTTGTAAGTGGAAAACCAGCATCTACCAATTTTTTATGCCGGTACGAATAAGCAAGCCCGTACTGGGAAGTTCCACCTTCTCACAGGAAACCCGCGTAGTAAAGCTGTTATTGCCTTTTTCCTAGGGATAAGAATCCTGAGGCTTCTCATATCTTTCCCTCTAATTTCATGCCTTTAATTTATCAAGCAAGCAAGCAAATGAAATAAAGCAAAAAAAAAAGCATAAAGCTATCATAGGCTGTGGTTACCGATTCCCATATGGCCGGCGGTATGCTAGTTTGCCACCTTTCTTGACTGACTTACTTAATAATCCGAAAAACAATACAAGCTTAATATTAAAAAAACCGGACAAGTGCGAGTCGGACTCACGCACCGAGGGTTCCGTACAAATTTGTAGGTACATATTATAAAAATTGTTTATCCTTGCATAAATACCCTGTTTTTATGATTTAATTACAAATGTATAGTTTTCAGATTTTCTCCTATACTTGTAGTATAAGACGGTATTACTTGCGAAATTTCATGTGATTTCCCTTGAGTGTCGAAATATTGGTACGTTTTTTGCGGCATAAACGGCCGTATCTTTTTTTTTACGTTAACTTAGAAGTTTGATTTTTTCACAGCTTCAAGAAACTGTAGATCTGTGTATATCGTTTTAATTTCAACTCGATACATCCACGCGTTCCCGAGATAAAGGGTCTTGACAGACAGACAGACAGACGGACAACTAAGTGATCCTATAAGGGTTCCGTTTTTTCCTTTTGAGGTACGAAACCATAAAAATGAAAATAAATAAGGAATTCACTCAATGATGTAATGGCTCATTCAAATTCTGAATACACAATCAGCATTTGACCGGTAGCGATAGCATATCATTAACATTGAAAATCACCGGTGACTTTTAGTTACGTATTAATATAGATATTAAGTTGTTATAATATTACGGCGATTATCGCTTTATATAACACTTTGGTGCGAAGCCAATTAGAATATAATGCAGTCATCTGGGCCCCATATGAGACTAAAAATAGTCTCATGTTGGAGCAAAAACAAAATAAATTTGTTAGATTTTTATATTTCAGGCTCTATGGAGTATATCGTTTTTACCCACTTATGTATCCAACCTTGTTTATATTAGGCATGGCTAGATACAACGAGCTAAGAGTTAGACGTGAGTTCGCACTTGTCTCAATATTTATTTAAATTAATTAGAGGCAAGATACGTAACGCCAACATATTAGAGTTAGTGTATTTGAGTGTGCCGGATAGATATGTGTGGCGACGACGCGGACGTCGGCCTCAACTGCTGGCTGTACCTCGTGGCCGCACTAATCTGTTAAATGAGTCGCCACTGACGCGAGCGCTTGTAGCAGAGATGGACATTTTTGCTTGTACCTACACTGAGTGAATTCACAAGGATAACATTATCCTTACTTCCTTACTAATATCCTAAATTCGAAAGTAACTCTGTCTATCTGTCTGTTACCTTTTCACGGCTAAATCACTCAATCGATTTAGATGAAATTTGGTACAGATATAGTTTAAAACCTAGGGAAGGAAATAGGCTACTTTTTATTGATGTAGGTATCACGCGGGCGGAGCTGCGCGCAAAAGATAGTATGTAATAAGTTTTAGAAAATAAGTTGTTATTATTAGGTTTGCTTCACTATTGCATTGGGTTTGCCTGTAAAAATAGTTGTAAGTGATGATTATATAAATAAAAAAATAAATAAATATAAACTACTAGCTTTTACGCGCGGCTCCGCCCGCGTGGTACCTACATAAATAAAACGTAGTCTATGTCCTTCTCCAGGTTTTAAACTATATCTGTACCAAATTTCATCTAAATCGGTTGACTGGTTTAGCCGTGAAAAGGTAACAGACACACAGAGTTACTTTCGAATTTATAATATTAGTAAGGATTAATAACAAAGGCCAGGGTTACACCAACATATGATCGTTACTAATATTAACATGAAAGTGTGGAGATATGTCATCTCTTACACCGACCGTGTAACAAGACAGTGTAATTTTTAGCAGAGATAGCTGAGCCGACACAGAACAACAAGAAATATTATCTTAATAATAAAAAATAACTACATTTAAAGCATTAAATATAAGCTTAATTATGTTGTATAAGAGCTAAAAGTACATTACGCGACGAAAGCTGTATTCGGCAGACAATACTTTTCAATCAAGACCTAATCAAACTTCAATACTTTAAAAAACAAACATCAAAAACGATGACATTGTATGTGGTAAATATTATGCGGCTAAAACCGGGGGCGCCAGCTTTATAATATATAGATAGCAATATAATATATAAAAGCAAATGCATTAAATACAAATAAAGTCTTCATTTAGCATCGCCGTTCATCAGAATACATCATAATAATTATGCATGCAGGCGTACATAATTAAAGACCGGAGTTACGTTTCAGTAATGCGAGTCTCATTCGCTATTTTCACTCTTCCTCTCGTCATAATATTTGAGTTATACGTATATGTATAGCACATTTGTATCTATTTGGGTCACAAATGTAGAAACAACAGTCATGATAGTGTTAAAATATGACTAGCGGCGGATAGCTTTATGTAAACATAAGTATTGAGTTATCTGCCGATGTCTATATTGCGATTCTTTATATGTAGTTAGAATAGCAATTAAAAAAGTCATTTAGATTAACATGCTACGTGCTTACTGTATATAATAAAATAATACAATTAACTTAATTAAAATAGGTCTGAATGACACCTCACGTAACCTGAGGGCTGGCCTTTTTTGACACAGATTAGAATCGCCATTCGCCATTCAACGTGGTAATGCAGCCCGTCTTCTGAGCACGCTACCAGTCGACAATATTATAGTAGAATTTTATGCCGCCTTTTAAATTATTAGCTTAATTATAAAAACGCAGCTTTGGTGTAATGGGAACGTGATCGCGATAATATGCACGATGCATGCACACGCAAAAAATTGTATACTCAGCTTACAAAGTGATTATTTAATTAGTTTTTATAGATAGCACTATTATTCACATAAGTATAACGCAAGTTCACGTATCAAGGTGTCGATTTTTGTCAAAGTTAATAAATAAAGAATTTGGATCCACGCGGCTTTGTTTAGTCTGTTCTGAAAAAAAAACCATAGCAGTCGCTAGCAGAAAATACAAAAGGTTTCATTGAAACAGTTAATTGCAAAAAATACAAAAGTAGTCCATTGCTCTGTCAAGGGAATGATACGAAAAGATGTGACACTGTCGTATACGTGGTATCTACCAAATTTTGTATCTGCGAGTGCATTACAAGTTTTTTTAATACGTAATGCGGACGAGCTGGGGCATGGTCATGACCTCTACGTAACACGAGAAACGCAAGTTTTGCGGTCAGTAATTCTTGAACTCGATATATACAACAATTATTATGAATTCATGTCATGACCGTGATTATGAGATTCCACACGCGTGCCGTACAGATACTAAGTACTGCGATTGTTATGATCACGACTGCGCAATTTATCTGCAGGCTAGGGTATGTTCGTGTATGTCAAGAGTCGCTATCAAAATAGAAAGTGATACATTTATAAACAGTCCTTAAAAGGCATGACACGTAGCTTAACCTGGGTGAATATAGATTAAACAAAACTGCGGTGTTGTACAACTCACAGTTCACTTCATTATAAGAGAGACGTAGTGACAGTACCTTTTTAAAAATACTAGCGGTCGCCTAGTGGTCAAAATTTGACCATAATTGATTTCAATTTTAAGTTTGATCGTTATTAAGGTTTTATTGTCTATAACTTTACCCTTATCGTGACATTTTATTTAGATTTCGCCAAGGCTAGACAGGTTAATTTAGCTATCTTTTTCAAACAAATTATTATTTACGTACTAACTATACTCTTTCATTGACAATATTCCTAAGCTTCCTACTTTGTTTTCTTTTTCTTTATTACATATAAATACATATATACCTATATATATATATATATATATATATATATATATATATATATATATATATATCGTATCGTGTTTTTTCATTAATTTAATGTATTTCTAATGCATGCTTTATAAAAATACTAGTTTTCACCCGCGGCTTCGCTCGCGTAAATGTAGGTTAGGTTAGGTTAGGTTTGCAACAGTTCTTTTTTCTGGATGAAAGGTACCCTATGTCCTATTCTGTACCCCTGACAACGTGTATGCAAAATTTCATGTTGATCGGTTGAGTAGTTAAGGCGTGAAAGCGTAACAAACAAACAAACAAACTCATTTTCGCATTTATAATATTAGGTAAGGATTAGGATTCGCCACTCCTTCATATAATCTTTAACTGTGCCAAATTTCATACTCCTCCGTCCGCGCAATTTTCGTAAAAAGGGGTACAAAGTTTTGCTTCACGTATTATAATATATAGATGAACAGATAAAGAAATGCATTTTAAGAATGTCGTACGTTTACACACGTTATAATTATGGTACACACTGTAAATAACTGACAATAAACTACTTTCGTAGATTTTATTTCAGTTTATCTGCATTATAAACTTTTAATCTACTTCTTTAGTTATTGAGGTAGACCGCGATAGCAACGTCTCTTTTTATGCCAGCGTCAGTGATTAAACTAATTTAACATATCAAACATGTTTTAGACATCAAAGGAATCTTTGTTAGATATGACAAATAAAAGCTAATGTTTGTGAATTAATAAAACTAAAATTGTGGTTAAACAATAACATTCAATATACTGTATATTATAATACTGCGCCACTACTAACATATGTATATACTCGTACATACATATACAACATATGTATATATTGGAGACAGACGTGGCAGATTCGGACGTATAATGTTAAAAGGTCTTTAGATGTACTTGAGTCTTGAATTGAACATATTATTTTGTTTAAATAAATATTTTTAACGTAACATAATAAATTAATAACAAACCTGGCAAGCTAAATATGTGTAACTAGATGTTCCCGCGGTTTCACCAGCGTTTATCGTTACTGCGCCGCCCCCGTGGGTCGTAGCGTGATGTTATATAGCCTATAGCCTTCCTCGATAAATAGGCTATCCAACACTAAACGATTTTTTCAAATCGAACCAGTAGTAATCACGCAGAATAAACCAGGAGATACGTCGTTTGTACTATGTCTGTAATGGGTAATTATTTTGCTGCAATGTTATTTTAAACCTGCGATATCTCCTAAGATATTCATTGAAATCGAATGATGTAAAGGGCAATTTTGTTTTAAATTAAATACTTGTGATGAATACCGTATTTATTTGGATAAGGATTAATATCATGTTTATAATAATACCTTCGCAAATAATGCATTATTTTAGAACAAATTTCGTTAGCATAAAAATGGTTATAGTGAGCCAACCTTAAAAGATAGACATATGCTGTCGCGGACTTTTTTTTAGAACTTTTAAAGGGGAACAATTCTGTCATACATGATTTTTGCGAAACTTTAACTGTTTACGCAGCGCACGCAGCGGAAGCTCTCAAACGGAAAAAATTCCCTCCGATTTTGAAACATTCTTCATTGGTGCTCAGCTCCTATTGATCTTAGCGTGATGATATATAGCCTATAGCCTTCCTCGATAAATGGGCTATCTAATACTGAAAGAATTTTTCAAATCGGACCAGTAGTTCCTGAGATTAGCGCGTTCAAGCAAACAAACAAACAAACAAACAAATAAACAAACAAACAAACTCTTCAGCTTTATAATATTAGTATAGATACCTAAATTACTTGTCTTAATTATGTTTATAGAAAATTTATATTATAATTAAATGAAATTGTAATTTCAAGCCTATGTGCGTATATACAGGCCTGTCCCAGAATATATGAATCAAATTGTAATGGGAGATTCCTTAGGTAAGAACCTTTCAAAAGTGATAAATAAAAAAAATATGTTGTGTTGTTGGTCAAACTCACAAGATTTTCTTTGGTGCAAAAAAAATACACCAAAATAATGCAGCGATTTCAAAACTACGCCAGTCTTTAAAAAAAATCGTTTGTAGTTTGACGAATTAATCCTTCACAAATAATAATAGTGAAAAAGAAATGAAAATTAGCCATCAACGAAGCACCTGTAGTTGAAGTCTGCAAAAAAAATAATTTTTATTTTTTTCAGAAAGGTCATAATTTTTTTAATTCTTTTGTTTAGCACATTTGAAAGGTCCTTACCTAAGGAATCTCCCGTTACAATTTGATTCACATATTCTGGGACACCTGTATATTACGTAGGTACTGTAACTTCTGCGTGATCATGATCGCTACATACACATTTATACTTTCGTTTTAAGTATACAGGCTGTCCGGTAATTAATGGATAACCTTGAAATGTTTTATAGTAGAACTGATGGCCGTTCAGAAAAAAATATGAAAATATATCTATCCGAACTACTACCTGAGATATGAGTTTCTTTATAATTACCATATTTAACTTTCTTGTACACTACGACCATAAATGAATGAATTCCATCGGTTTTTGTTGTTTTATTATTAAACACTAATTATGCTAATAGATAGACAGTCAAAAGTATGACTATTGGACTAGCTATTGCACTTTCTTTTTATTTCTATTTTTTTTCCTGGACGCCCATCATTTCTACTGTAAGACATTTCAATTATCCATTAATTACCGGACACCTGTATAATCGTGATGACAGAGACGTCTTCGCGTTGTTACGTTTTATACAGCAAAGCAGTGCAAACTACTTTTAACTTTTCCACACTTTACTATTCTGCTACAAAACGTTTCATGGATGCCACTGTCGCACGTTTTCTCTTTCGAAACTAGTCCCACTCTTTTCTGCACCACTGCCACACCGTTAGAGCAGTAATGACGATGGCAAACATAGAGCTTTAATACTCGCCAATTCTCTGGGCAAGTTAAAGTATATCGGCACCTGTAGCGAATTTAATCGGAAGTATATTGGAGAAATTGAAAAATAATAAATTCTACCTCTAATCGTCGCAAAGCGGGAGAGCAAATAAAGAGTACTTGTAAATACTTTAGTCTATTGAAGAAATAAGTCAAACTTTTCAAGAATCTTAATTTATGAGCTATACGAGTGAATGGTAGAAACACTTAAACGAATGGAAATTCTACTGAACACAAGATCGGTGTGGATCTAGTGTCGCACCTTTGGGACTATCTACATAGCGCGCTCTATCATCTTAAGATCAAAATATTGTGCAATATACACATTTTATCGCGCAATGACCGATATGACCGCTTTGACAACCTTATCGTATAAATCTCTTACATGATAACGAAGTATGATTTATAAGATAAATTCTTCTTGAATTCAAACAAGAAACTTAAACAAAAATGGCTGCATTTTTACTGTTCGTTTTAATAGGTTGCTCTTAGAGTTTACCCAGGTGTTTTGGGTTTGCTTGCACACAGTACTAGTAGTTTTGAGTATATAGATAAGTAAACAACCATAGCTAGTGAGCACTATTCGGCGTGTACTTTATAAATGTATCCTCTTTTCGTTAAGACTTTAAATCACTGGATCGTCCGTGCACACAAACAGATTTCCTAGCTTTCAGACTAATTCTTATAAGCGAGCAATTCTGCGCGATCTTCGCTATACTTTCGTTGGCTTCGTTCGAGTATCTTGTCAAGACCGTCTACTTGGACTAATGCATTATAAACATTCAACTTAGCATGTAGAATCTGCCGCCAGTGTAACCTCTTTATTCATGCCATGTTTAGGCTTCTCAGTCTAATGATTTCAACCAAGTTATTCATCATATATATACCTAATATAATATAATACCAACCGTGTATTAAACTGTCCCAATGCAGGGCTATGCAATTCTCAATGTGAAAAGGATTAGTCTATATTCCAACACGCTAACCCAGTGCGAGTTGGCAGACTTTACATATCTTTGAGAACATCATCATTTACTTGGCTAGAATTTCTGGACATGTTTTGGAAATGGTAAACTGAAGGTCCAGACACATGCTAACTACTTTAAGCTCTAAGAAAATTCCTTCATCCTAGCCTATACATTTCAACTGAGAATACGAGCATGTAGATACTTTAGAGAATGTTTAAAGAGATTACACAAGGAGGACTCGTGATATGTAAATAATGTTCATTGATGTAAAGACTGGCCGCACGTGATTTTATTAACCTTATTGAACGATCAGTCTGCAACATCGTTTTGATATGAACCTTCATTGTATAAAATAGTTCAATTAACTAGTCTATTATTATAATGGCGAATGCTATGCTTTATACCTTCCATTTTCTGCCTTTGTCTTTTTTAACGAGTACTTATTATTTTTCTATTCTTATTCTTAATTACGAATTCTTCATAATTAGGTATATTATTGATTAAACTTTTGATTTCTGTAGAACCCAAGCAACTAACTAACAGAAACACTGACATTGTTCACGCTGAATAAAGACGTACTAAATACCTTCATTTTTCTTTTGTTCGGATTGAAAAAAACCACTGGTAGAAAATATTTTAAGATGAAGAAATCTGCATCTTATCGAGCCTGATAATAGGCATAAATGTAAGGAGTTATTTAACAATGGACATACAACAGCCACATGAGTACCTAATCATTTTTAGTTCTTAATGCTAGTTCAGGTACGATAACTCAAAATTATTTTATTGTTGACATGTCTATTGCCTCATTAGTAGAAACAAACGGTATTTTAGGATAAGAAGGAACGCGATCTTTTCTTTCCTAAATTACTATTTGGCAGGTAATCGCCTGCTTTTGCCTATTACTGTGTCCATGTAAGAATTTACATACTATAGACATTCGACAACATTGTGCAATAAGCGTGCAAGTTATTTTTACGTCACATCGTTAAAGCAATGTTTAATTGATTTTAAATTACGTCTATTGTTACGAAAAAGAATGGTGACATCCATACCTCGTTTCGAACTAAGCGGCTGTTGTACGTCTGGTTTTGCTTAACACTGCCCGCTATTTTACCTTACCGTTACTCTGGACTTCATAGTTTCTAAAGAAGTTTTGTTTCTAGCAGAGGTAAAACCTTTGACAGATACTTGCAAGTGATTATGACTCCTTGTGTTGCAAGTGTCTTGGCTAGCTGACTAAACCATTTTGCCATCCTAAGGGCTTTAATACCAGTATGTTTAAGAATGGCTAACATCGTCGCTCACGCATTTATCGATAACATGCATGGGCGAACGTACTGTTAGTATTGTACTGTTAGTATTGTATTTTGCTTTGGACAACAACTACTTGAACATTACACTTATTGATAAAATATAATTAGATAAATTGAACAAAGAGGCTTATCTCTAGACTAAGTGTTCATTGTAACTTCAATAAGCCGACTGCAAACAAATTATCTATTAAAATTAACCATTATAACTCTCAAGAGATTTATTGCTTGACGAAACAAATACATCCCAAGTACTTAATCTAATCTCTTATCCCGGATTAATTGTTCATTACAAGTATTAGAACCTTAATTAATAAACAGTCACGTTCTCTCGAACCGTTAATAATCCCAGTTGATCTAAATTGAGAGTTTTTACAAGCGAATTTCAATTTGACTCAAAATTGCGAGCTTAGTATCTGCGCACAGTCGTAAAATTGATGTTTATAGGTCTGTTCCTCTGTTTATAGAAACGGTACACTTTCCCTCATCTTAAGAGAAACTGTAAAACATTTTACGAAATGTTTCAAGTAGTGAATAACTTAAATATTATAATACCAAACAAAATTACTAAGGTCACACGCCACAACGTAGTTTCCACAATTATTCAAGAAAAGAACTTCGTTTTAGCTAAGGCTACCTACCCACATATTTCTATTATTATACTTTATTCTAATAAGTAATAACAAATGTTATGCCTGTGTTATTTATTCGATTAAGCGTTATCACAATTAATAATGCCATGGTTATTGATTTCTCGTATGATGTGATACGGGTAATCAATATTAGAACAAACCTTAGACTGCATGTTAATTACGTAATTAAACATTTAGTTCAATTAGGTAAAATCTTTTGTAGGGTACAAGTACTTTTTTTAGCTCGTCTGTTTCGATTTGACTGAAGTCCTCGGTTCAAGGTAGAATCTCGCTATTTTCATCTTCACACCTAAGCTTGTATCAGTACACACAGATTTTCTAAACTATTTATAATAAGGTCATAAGTGTTAATTTGTTTACTAATACAACCATATGTGACATTCACGTCACTAAAACGCTACCGAGGTGGAAGGAAACTCGGTTTACGTAAACAAAAATGTATTAACGTCAACGTAAACTGTTTTTGCGGACGTTTTAAACGTTAAACTGCTAAATAGTTAATAGTTATATAGGAACTATATATTGAGGCCGGAAACATTTCGTAATAGTTAGCCGGCAATAAAATTCGTTCAACGCATGAATATAATAGTCCTCACGATCTTTTATGTAATCCATACCTTTGGTCCATTATTGGCATCGATCACGCACGTTTCTCTGTCATACGGATGTAGGCTTTGATGCAAGATAATCATAATATATAATTTCCAAGACTCGTTTGAAAAAGAAAATTATGTCTCCGAGACTACTTTTCTTTTTGTTCACAAGGTTTAGATATTGCAGGGTTAGTAGATGCTAAATTATTCATGTAGTATATTTCTTTGTCTTAATAATGTAGATAGAAAAAGACTTTGGACGAAATAGAACAAGAAAATAGGCCTTTGTGAACGGGACAGTTAAAGGCAAGACATAAACGCACGTTTTCTTAGGTTGCAGACATTCTAGAGGTAAGTTATGTATGCCAGTTTTGCAGTAACAAGTGACAATCCATAGTCTCTGCTCAAGCCACCAGGAAACAGGCGTATGAGTGAGTAGTGAGTATACGTATGAGTTACTTCGAGTGATACTTTTGATAATATTTCCATCTAAGTTCAATAAAATGTTAATAATGAGTTCCATATAATAATAATAATTGTTTAACCTTTTAACCGCTTACGTCGGATTAATCCGACAAATATTTTCGTGTCCATTTCGCCAGCGTCGTATATTTCCGACCAGATATCACAGCTCGTTTAATCTGCTTTTTTATTTAATTACGGTGTTGTCTATAAAAAAAAATTTTTATATTGTGTAAATGGATAATTAAGTAATCATTTACAATTTAGTACACTTTAGTCTCATAATTAGAAGTCCTAAAAATAAGTATTTATTTTTGTAAATATCTATTTTCGATTCACTGTGCCGGGCGCTGGGGGCACGACAACTGTTATGAAGTGGGGCGGTTAAAAGGTTAATAAATGATCCGAACGTACGCAATACCCTACCTTAAAAATTGTAAGGTCTATAAATCTTTGATATTCAATATGCACGTCGTTATAGAAATTGTACCAATAGAATATTAATTCTTTGAATTAATTAGACGTCAATAGAAGGGAATTATTTCATTGTAACTGTGTTAACAAGACGAGAGGAATGGAACGGTTCCTCTAATCAAGCTAAATGTTAGACTGTGAAATCTCATATAAGAGACTTTGATTAAGGCTCTAGCGAGATCAAAAGCTGCACGCCTGTGGTCCGATCGGAGCTTTCACCAGCTAGGATCGAATAAAAGATGAAAGCACGAATCACGATGTAAATTCCGTTTATTTAGGATGATACAGAGATTGGACTCTATATCCTAAATAAACCTATTTCAACAGTGTACAAAATGTTTACTTACTAGATTCCAACATGGTTATACATATAAAAAAACTATGTTTACACAACAAGTGCCACAACAATGTTTTAAGATCCTACGTAATAATGGTCAAGCATATTAGTTGATGATTGATTATTACATCCTATTAGATAGCTGTAGTGGATTATGAGCAGTCTACCGCACAGTTCCACACTCCATGCTGCTATTGATAGTTCCATGACAAAATATTCCAATAACACTTTGTTCGACCCAGTAATAGAACCTGAGACGTCATACAAAGAAGTCACATTTGCCGTTGCGCCACCGAGGGAAGGATATAAAACGATAGACAAATACATACATGTATCGTCAAGTATAAAGTCCGTTACAATGTGTAGATACGTATGAACCCAATCGCAGGTACAACTACTAGTTTTAAATTATTACTTATTAAATAAGAAAAGTGGGTTATTGACAACCTATCAAGCAACAACAAAAAAAATGTGGTTTATAATATATTATACTTTATAGAGCATAAGAGCCGTCTACTTTTTGTTGAGATGCATTATAAGGTCAAGTATACGTCCTACTGCAATTTGACGCCATTGGCAATGTGTACGCTTCCTGTTACGGGAATTCCAGTACCACGACAACCGGTACGCGGCTGGGAATTCCGAAATTCAAACCCAATAGGTACAAAAAAGTATTCAATTTATTTATGTCTGCTATCGCAAGATTTGGCGGCAAGCTGCTACATAATAGATCTAAAAACAACTTATACAATGATTTGACATTTATTGATATGAAGGCTTTAAAGGATAAACATTAGTAGTGACGTAATAAGAGTACCGACTCTGAACCGAGTTCATTACCCATATCGGAATTTCAGAAACCGGTACAGATTCTTGGTACCCAAACATTGATTCTCACATTATAGCTGAATTTGCTTTCGGATTCAAGTTATTGAAGTTTGCATGTATTGCCCAACACCGGTTTCCAATAATCGACCGATTTGTGGTGTGACGTACTAGACTGTAAAAACTTGATGATGGAGCTGGCTTCATATAAATTAAGTCAAGTTCCTATCGCTAGTTAGGAAAGCCTCAGATAGGTCAGTTACTGGGAACTACAGAAATTTACCAGCTTTCTTGATAAGCTTAGTCAAAAAGATAAATACGTTTCTTAGTCAATACCTATTAAAAATATTCCAGTATTAGTTCATTTTAGGTTAGGGGTCATAGCATCCCAGTAATCAGTTACCTTGTAATCTAACCTTGTTATTCTAGATTCTCGAACAACCAATATAATAAGCATAAAGTACACTGCTTTTTTTAAAACAAATATAACTAAGAGCATGTCGTAAACATACATGTGAACTGTTTCAAAGACCCTTCTCTTTAAACAAGGCCCATGCCTTGAGCGGTTCGTACCTTATTCAAACGAAGATAATTGGAAGGCTGGCAACGGACTTCTTCCTGATATTGTGTTCTGGTTACTTTGAAGTGATTAGCTTGCCTTATTCGAAGTTTTGCAGAACACATGTGATTTACATTTGCCTTACAGCTATAAAGCAACTAGCGGATGTCAGAAACTTTGTCCTCATGGAGGCAGTCAATAGCAAGACTAAGTGGAAATCTTAGAACTGTAGCAATGTATTTCAATATAAGGTTGATTTAACTATCGAAAAATTTTGGAAACTCACTTTCAAATGAAAAATATTCATGTGTAGCTTTAGAAAACATCAAGCTGATGTGATGATGATGTCTTCCCAGACATGTCCGTTGACGGCGACAACCTGTCAATTGTCGGAACTCTGTTGTCGTGCGTGCGTTACGTGACTTACGAAACCAATTATTGCTTTAAAGAGACAGTAGGTGTAAATATAAGAGGGCATCGGACCATTTTTTTCGCTGCCGTTTGTCTTCAAGGTCTTCGATACGGCTGCGTTCAAAAGTTTTTCATTGGGCGAACTGCCGAGTCAGTCCTCCCATCTCATTTGAGTCCTGAAGCGACCATCACCGTCCAACCGCCTACGTGCAGAGAGCCAGCTAAGGATTAAGCTTACCACTTAATCCCCACCATCAGTCTCCATTTCCGCAGGACTTGCAAATTCAGAGTACTATATGTTGCCAGGGGTCATCAGCGCGGGCGTATATACGCCCGCGCTGATGATATAGTTATTATTAGCTGATAGTGGATAAGTATGTGCGCAGGTACATATACACTCTCTCGTACCCTTATTCTTGTGACTAGTGGATCGAATGACCGATACGACCAGTCAGAAAGAGGGTATGCAGTAACTGACCACATGTCACTCTGGATCCAGACATATGCCCTTTAGGCATATTACAGATACAACTGCTACAACGCCACAATTGCCGAAACAGTTGTCGTATTGACGGAGCCCGCCGCTCGTACCGCTGCGGTCTTAAAGCACAGTAGTGTTGGATCTACCACATAAGACTACACTACGAAACATAGTTGTAGTTCCCCTTTACTGGGTTTAGCCCGTGAATCGACACGGTTTACCAGGATGCGGCCACTGACGCTATATACTAGCACTGCCACGTCACAATATAATTGTGAGTCAATAGAAGGGTTTGGACTACTATACCACGCTGGCCAGACGGGTTGGTATAGGGTTTGATGACGAGTTTTCCGTCTCTTCGCAAATATACTATTTGCTTCGTGTATTTTCCTTTGTCGCCTCTTACGACACCCACGGAATGAAATGGGGCAGTGACACTTTGTATTCTTAATCCGTCATGTATCCTTGCAATGTCAAAGCAATCAGTCAAGACATTTTATTTTGACAGGGTAGGTACTGCAAAGGGTAGGTACTGGATCTCGTATTGCAAAGCACATTTTATCTAAAGTAAGATTAAGTTAAAAGAATTCACATGCAAGAAATACTTTAATAGTTTGAGACTCTAACAGTAAGGATCCGCTACTGGTTTGTTTTAATAGGAATATCTGTAGTATATAACCCGGTCTGGAAATGGCAGAAGATGTCGGTATGGACGTTCGTGATATCAACCATCTTCTTCCATGCTAGTAGTTACGTTAGACACGGATAAGACTTCATATTTTTATGATTGTATTACAATAGATTACCACAGGGAAACTGATAGCTATGATACAGATCAGATCGCCTCAAGTTAGTTTTCATTTATTTATATCCGAGGAGCATTTATCATCGTGTGTTCAGTCTAGACTATCGTTGTGCGTGATCCGAATACCTCGATCTATGACGAATGAAATACATAGAGTAAAACAAAGCGGACATGAACGGTCGAAATAAAATTACGTTACCATATGCACTTAAAATATTTGTTTTAAAATCCTTTATAGAAGATTGAATGTCTACGATGAGATTTTATCTATGGATTTTATAGTTCTCGGTGCATTTCGACACACTTGATACCGCGCATGTCTTGATACGAAAGTTACAAGTTCCGACCGAAGAGAGTTGTGTAAGAGTATTTTTGCGAAACGTAACACAACGATGCAGCTAAACACGCCGTAACTTGAGGGCTATAATAGTGCATTTGCGTATTGCTTTTTTATGTAAGATACGCACTTACCCGAGTATTACGAGTTCTCCATATTTGATGAGAGGCTTTGGCTTCTGTTCGGCGCCGCTCTCTCCAGCTTCCTCCAGTATTGGTGAGTCCGCACTGTCCGCAGCACTGTAACAATGAGAGTACAATCCTATTAGTTACGTTTATTTGAGAGTAACACATTGCAGTTCAACCTCTATGAAACTTTAACGCTATCATGTAAACTTTTCATTTAGGTAAATATTTTCATCCTCGCGGACTCAGTACGGTTTCAAGTCTCTCACACCCCGACATTTTATAAACGAGAACCGATATTATTACCTACCATTACGGAAACAGGGCTTATGATCGTAGGGTTGAGCTCATCGAACTGGACAAGGAACAAAGCTATACGAGAGCAACATATAAGTACTTCACGACCGCGTGCGAGCTTTAGCGAACGACTCTGCCAGTCGTACACCATTCGACGTCATTCGGTTAGTAACGTCGCGTCGACTCCATAGTACTACCAGTCGTACTGCTACGAGTACATAAACCAGTGTCATTTATTTACGTAGTAATATATATTATTCTTTACCTCCAATAAGGTTTAAGCATGGAATCAATAACAGCTTATATACGATAATAGGCGTTCTTTATGTAGATGTATTCATGGGACGCAAACATAACTTTTTTTTTTGAATATGCGTCTGATGCATACCCTCTCGCCACATGGCGAGGCGAGAGAGTATGTCTGGCTCTCCCGTACTTAGGGCCTACGGACCAAAACCCCACGGTATGCCTACTCGCTGCCTTGTATAGTAGATGGGCCGCTGGAAAAGAGACTACCTCAGCGACCCACCCAGCAGACTACAACTCCTGGGCGACGCCACGACACCAGAGGGCGTCGGACCGACTCAATGGCTGGCGGACGGGAGATTCATTATGGCGGCATGCGGCGCGCGAACGCGCGCCTGCGCCGCCCGGTTCGCCGGCGACAGCTCGGATTCGCAAGGATACTTTCCTCACGGATCCGCTCCGCCGCCTCCTTCTGCGAGATGACGTCCTCGCAGAAGGTTGCGACCGCTGCCCACTTCCTCTCGCTGTCGACCATGGCTATAGCAACATAAAACGCCTTTAGCTAACCATTCTGAGATATATTATACGAACAAAATCACATATTATTTTAATGTTTCACATACTTTTCTGCAGCCAAGAATCCTGCATCCGAGAGCGCCATGAATAAACAGCGATAAAACTTGTGAAAAATAGTTCAATTTAAATAATTTATTGGGTCATGATTGCGTTCACTGGATGACGTATGTAATGTAATGAAAATAATTGTAGGAAGTCGTTATAACAGGACCTTACTTTTCATATACATAACAAAGAAGTAGCTAAGTGTAGCTATCTACTGTACAGACACTTTGTTAGTATGTAAGGAACACATACTTGCGTATAGTTTAACGCATAGCTTGCCATACAAAAGGCACAATAGAAAATCTATTGTTCGCGGTCACTAATGCCACATCTTTCAGTCATTCTATGCATGAGACTGGTTGGCTTTATTCTGTTAAAATTAGAACTCAATCATTTTCAGGTATTTCTTTATACTTGTGCCTTAAAACTTTAGACTAAATTGGAAGATACCTTCCTGATAATTTGGATAATCAGCCAATGCGGTATTTATTATAAAACACATTTAAGACGATATTTAGTTTTTAAGTCAAAACCATGATATTCGATTAAGTATTCATTTTAGTGTACATATGTTCACAATTGTAGTCGAATGATATCCCGATGCAATTGTGCGTAATGGGATATCTATTTTGTTCGCATAGTCAAGGATACAGCATATAATGTTATTAATACATGTGAATGCAATCCGCACTGCTAATTTAGGTGTCCCATAGTCAGTGAAGAAGGAGGCAATCTAAGGACATAAAGAGCATGCGTCTATGCAACAGGGACTATACGTGCGATTGTCCTGCTTGTTAGGAGAACAACGTCTTCAAAAGGTTCTCTTTGAGTGACTCTTTGAGGGAAGCAACATAATATTATTATGATAAAAAAGTCTTTAAAAATATGTTCTTACTTAGCATCCTTCAACTTACAGTGATTAATTCCTATATTACGTCGTTAATGCTTTGCAAATCGTCTAGTCTCTCTTGAGCTTAAAGCGCATCCAGTCTTTTTTAAGGGCTCGGCTATAAGCTATCTGCTATCTGCTTCTTACGAGGGTGCGTTTTTAAGTCCGCGGAATGGAGGGGATGGGAGTTAGTGGTGGGGATATTTTTAGCCGTCACGTATTCTGTGACTCATAATTAGTATAAATACCAAGTTTTATCTTAATTAGGTCATTAGTCTTTGAACTATCGTCAATCAAACAACTCAATCGGGAAGAACATTGAAAACATGGAGAAAATCGAACACCGCGCCGTTATAAAGTTCCTGACTAAACAAGGAAAGTCTGTTCAAAACATTATGGAAGAGATGACATTGGTTTACGGGGAATCTTGCCCCGGAAAACAATGATTTATAAATGGCATGGACTTTCAAGCAAGGCAGAAAGTCGCTTGAAGATGACCCACGGCCGGGACGACCTATTGATGTGACCACTCCGGATCTTGTTGAAAATGTAGAAAAATTATACTGGAAGATGCTAGACTGAAGAAGAAACAAATCACAGTAATGGTTGAAGTATCCGATACAACCATTTTTAAAATCCTGTATGATCATTTTGGCATGACAAAGGTCAGTGCAAGATGGGGTGCCTAGAATGCTGACGCCGCCGCAAAATCAACAGCGCGTCGTATGTTCACATACTTTTTTGGACCTCTGTAGTGAGGATAAGGATGGTGTGTATTGACCCGGATTGTTACGGGGGATGAAACTTGTGTTTATGATTATGAACATGAGTCTAAGCAAGACTCCATGCAGTGGCATAAAAAAGGGACACCACCCCCCACCCCAAGAAGTTTAAGGTGATACAATCAGCTGGAAAACTCATGGCGACGGTTATTTGGGATTTAGAAGGAATATTATTGATCGATTATAAAGATAAAGGTGTCTCTGTAACGGGAGAATATTATGCTTCAATATTAGAACAGTTAAAAGAAGTAATCAAAGAAAAAAGAAGAGGAAAATTGACGAAAGGTAAGTGTTGCTCCTGCATGACAATGCTCCATTTCACAAGAGTCGTCTTGCGTTGGCTGCCCTGCACAAACCTACCTTTGATATTATAAATCATCCACCCTATAGTCCAGACCTGGCCCCGAGCGATTATTACCTGTGCCCCAAAATGAAATAAAAATTTCGTGGTAAGAAATTTATAAGCCATGAGGAAGAGAAAAAAGCAATTTCAGCGTATTTTTCGAAGAAAGATTCAAAATTTTTTTATAAAGGTATTAACAAATTAATTGATAGATCTGAGAAGTGTATTAGGGTTGTAGGTAAATATATTGAAAAAGAAATATAATATTACATTTTTATTTACTATCCTTGTCCTCCATACCGCGAACATAAAAACGACCCCTCGTAGATGGCATATGTATGGAGTAGTATGAAACATTTTAATCTACTTCCTGGCAGTCTATGAGTTACAAGATTATATGGAAATTCCTTAGCTATGTTTATGTCACATAATAAACTGAGTCTGTTGCCATTTACCGGTAAGCTAGTACTGCGAATTTCTTGTTAGTAAATCGTTAGTCCACGGGTATCAACGTGAAAGGCAAGATTTATTCAATAGAATTCATTCAGCGACGACTATCTATAGTTTTAGATCTATTAAGTAAAATAGTGACATTGGTTTAATTTCGCTATAAGCCAAACGCTGTATTAATCTCTTTGATTCGACAATCGCAGTTGCAACACTTGCATGATGCAGACTAAACCAATAAGGCAAATTGCGAAAATCCGAAACAAACATATTAAAATGTATAGGGTTGTTGAATTAACACCTAGGTCAACAAATTGAATCCCGCATAGTATATCATCGAGAGACATATACTTTTTTACTATACCTACCTACTTATAGTAATTACACAGCCCTAGTTGCTAATCTAGCGCACTGTCATTATTATTAGTTATTGCGCAAAGAAAACATCTATGTCATATTTAAATGCATATGCATATACATATCTCTGTTATAAAAAGCATAGCGTTTATTTTTACACCATTGTGGCGAGAAGATAAGATAAATAAATTATATCTAGTATATAACAAAAGTTGAAAAACTGATTAAATCAGTATCATGTTTTAAAGCTCAGTCGTGATAATAATCAACTATATTACCACCCACAAGCTTTGTATAGCACGTACGTACTTCCGTCCGAGTGAGATTTTATTGATATGACGGATCAAACCCTCGCATCAGAAAAACTGGTATAAGACAGCTGTGGGTCAAGATTAGTGGTAAATTATAACCACGCCCACAAGAACCGGTCGCGGCCGATGCACCGACACTTACGCAAGCCACATAAAATTAACCATTATTAAAGTTCCTCAGTTATTAAACAAATAAACCGTTCGAAGACATTCTATTTGCGTCTATGAAGTAATTAAACGACGACTAGCGTTAAGCAATTATTAGATTTACTGTGTTACTCGACCTAAAAGCGCCTTAGAGTGCTTTATCGATCGCATCGACGATAACTTATCGGTGCTTGCCTGCGAAGTAGGCCACTCTATCTCTAAACACACTCTTTTGCGTGCGTACCTGCTGATGACACACTTAAACTGTCGCTGTTGTTGTGACCGATTAGATATTACAATAATTATCAGTACCAGACAAAAGAAACTTATCAGATGGCGTCTTTAAAAAAGATACAAATTGAACTCGAAAGAGGACAGCAAGGACAGCGGCGGCCAGAGCGGCCCTGATTACGGGCAAGGGGTCAAAGCCCTCCTCCTCCCGCCGCCACACCGCTCTCTCCCGGCTCGACGATAGGACATTCTACTAATGCTGACCCACAATTACCGAGGACCAGCATTTAAATAATAACACTCTCCAGCGTCCAGCCGGTCCATCGAATATTAAATCATTAAAAACAAAGGCGGAGGGAGTTTGATTGGTTTCCAGGAATATTCTCCATTGACTTGTCTCCGGATTATTAAATCTAGATTTATAGCGGTTTCCTTGTTTAAGGTATTATGTAAAAGTGGCTGTTTGTTCCGTGACAATAACAATTAAGTTCATTTGCATGTCTGTATGTAATTTTTATGCTCGATTCTTCCGCTTGTCTCACCTTTGTCTGGCATTACAATTTTGATTCGATATTAGATTAAAAGCAGGAATATTAACCATTTTAATAGCAGTCACGTAGAGCTATAATTGGCATGAGTGTAATCGTAGTGATACTTCTGAGAATCACTACGGAGGTGAATCAGCACGTCACCAGGGTGACGATGACGCCGGGCTATCGTACTGGCTATTCAGCAAACTAAGCACGTGGCGATAAAAGGCTACGCTGCATCCGGTATCGTCGCAACACACCAAATGCGGCGAATGTGGGAACGACGGAAGTGTACGAAGAATCACTCCTACACGACGAGAATTCCTTTGAGTCAAGAAAGACGAGCGATTTAAGTAGTGGGTAATACGCAATAAGCTATATGTATAGTACGTACTCCTACGCATCGAGCACCCCTCCGATTACAAGCCTCAAAACCAGTTCGGTTTACTAAGTTTCAATGAAGTTACTCTCGAGAAAGACTTTATTATAAAATACTATTGAATCCCCTGCTGTACTGTGCCTATACTTTCACCGTTCGCAGTCACGATCTCAAGACTAAAGCTCTTGTGGGTATAGCCATCACTAAACACTTTCTATCTCGACAAACCGCTAGTTGCCTTTGAATATGTTGAATAGTATAGAAACTACGTTGTCCTTTTTTATATATTTAATCTTATTTCTTATTCACAATAATTTAATTAGCTTTACTTTTATGTATAAAAAAATAATATAAAAATATAGTTCTAGGTTTATTATGCAGGTGTGTTCCTCTAATCTAACTGATAATTAAAAATAATTATATCTTTTGATTTATTTAAATTTACCATAAACAATCTTGATGCAAAATATAAAATGACAACCATTTTTATTCGACCTAAGGTTTTCCTTGCTTCTGAGGAAATACCGCACTGACTAATGATTTTAAAGTACCTTTTACGCCGATTAGTTGTCGACGTATACTTAATAAAGCCACTGATATTTTAGACTGGGTGAATACGATCGTCATCAGAATCCTACTGTGTAAAAACTTAACTGTTAGGATGCATTCTATAGGTAATACTCGCCAGATTACTTAAAGGCAAATATACCTTAATGTCTTATAGTGAAGTGAAGATCTAGACGTGTTTATAAAACGTTTAACCATCCAAATACAGGCTATGCCAGATCACGGGGCAGTCAGACCATAACAACTGGTCAAAATCTCAAACAAACATATTAAGTTCTAGAACATTCATGAACATGGAGATGACACATAAATGATACTTAAGTACATCTCGAATGAAATCGGTAGAGGAAGGTACTCGATCCATAACGTGTAATCAACGGCCGATGGGCAACGGTCGACGATCCAACGGTTATTTTTTTACAAGAGACGGAAATTACTTTGAATCGACGCGCTATCCGGATACGAATCGATTTATGTCTGCCTACGATTTGATGACACAACTTAACGTTGTACAGATATCTGCCTCACTGTGAATAATTCAGCAGCCATCGCTTACAACTTTGCTGGTATCATTATACAGTCATTTGATATTAATATTGTAATGAATATCTCAGAATAGCACGTTGTTTACTCAGTAATATGCGTCTTTATTCGTAGATAAAGACATGAATGAGATCACAAAAATGGTATGAATCAGTGATGATTTGTTTTAATGACTTGATTCCTTTGCTGAGGACTACGAAATGCTGCCACGTCTATTACACCTAGATCTCAGAATCTCAGGGTTTGGGGATGCAGCCAATACTGGCTTATAAAACTATCGATAAATTCTCGCAGATATTTACTTAATTCAACTAATAATTGAATAAAGAATGTAAGCCGCGTACGCTTCATTTCGCTTGCGACATCATTGACGTTTCTTTTTAACTTTACCATAGCTAATATAATAATAATAATTTATTATCAAAGCCAAATACAGTTTGTCCATCTTAATCACATATAAATGTAATATTATGTACAATGCTATCTGAGATAGAGTGAACGTCAGTGCCTGTGCTAGTATCAATTGTGTTACAGACACTAGCGCCTTCCTCTTACAGATTCGTGTAACAATATTGGTTTTAGAATTGACAAGTTGAGAAACTACAAATAACTGTAGTTCTATTGTGGTTATTAGATTAAACGTGGTTTCAATTTTAAGTTCAACCCCTAGCTACTGACTTGCTATATCCAGAACAAAATGCATTCAGCTGTGTGTACATAACGCAAAACATTATATACACAGACAGATGGACAGCTAAATCAGATTATTTTTTTTTGTTTTCGAAACCACTAAAAGGTGGACAAGTTTTTAAACCGTTTTTACCGAATCACTAAACGTGCGACCATCACAAAATGGCGAACTTAAACCGTCAGTAGTAGTTTTCATTGTTATGAAGACCATAAAACTCGCTAGGCACAACAACAATGTATCAGCAATTGAAGAAACAACTCACGACTCATTTAAGGATCAATTTGGACTACGCAGTCGTCATCCAGAAACGTCCACAAATAGACAAAATCAGAGTCGTTTGTATCCACTGATTGTCGTCACCATTGAGCCTGTTCCTCTAATGAGGGGTCGTCCCACGCATAGCGTTTCGGTTCGTGACCGCCCAGTACAGAACACCGTTATTTGATTTTCCAACTTATGTGGCCTTGGCGCTGCGGTTTAGCCTTGAAAGGATAGTTCGTATTATTCATTTACATATTAAAATCTATTAGGGGAAACGATGCGTCTCTGTTGTCGTCGTACGCATGTACTCATAAAAAATTAACGTTTTAATATAATTGGTTATACTAGTAACGTCGTTCTATAGGACGTGTAGAAATTAATAAGTATGTAATACATAGATTTCTTTTCCGCTGAAAAACCCTTACTTATACGTTTAAGTTCTACGGAACCGTTACGTTTTGTTTTTGGTGTTTAGGCGGGCGGTGGGCAGTGCCTCAGCGGACCAGATATTTTGCCGCAACGTAAAAGCCTACAGCACTCACCAGCGCACAAGGTTTGCGTGGCAATCGTGCCCTCGGGCTGCTACGGTCACAAGCTGCCATTTTTGTCCGCCGGACTAATTGGCCATCATCAGCGCCTTGTCGAATACATTTCTCTACGCGTCTGTTTCTTTTAATTTGTTTTTTGAGGCAACTTTAACACTACGGATCAAGTCCTGCGTCGCGGAGGATTTTACAATCATTGAATAAACTGACACAAAGACCACCAGACTCGGAACAATTATTTGTAGAATAGACAAATAATGGTCATGTCATTCGAATACATAATACTCAACGCGGTAAACGAGGCGAGGCGACCGCTTGTCCGCTGCACTATACGTGCCAACCGAATACCACCCATGTAAACCAGTACAGGTGACAATCAACAGTACTTATGCCTCTAAACAAATGAATTAATGAGGAAGTGTACCAAGTGTATTTTATAAAACAATATACATTTTTACACGACAGGTAATCCTAGGATTATAGGAATTGCGGATTATGAACGGTAATGAATCCCTAAAATACCAATGTATTTCCAATAAAAAGGAGCCTAGGACATGTCTTTTAAACAAATAAATACACCGAGAAAATATTTTCGTCTTTTTCCATAGATTAAGGTGAAAAAAGCGAAACTAGTATCACTATTATTGTTAAAGTGACATGTTCACACTCCAAACATTTTGTCCAAATACTACGTATTTCTTTGTATAAGTCAAAAAAGCACTATTGTGTATGAGACGTGTGTCAAGGATTTTCTGGGTCTAACAATCTCGGCAAATTCCGGTACAAGTACCTATATAAAGGAAAAAATCTATTCAGGCTTATGTTTGTTATTTATTAAAGGCGAAATTTGTTTGAATCAATTTATTATTAGCATTATGCTTTGTAAAAAGGTAAACTGGTACTAAGCCTACTAATATAACACGTCAAACGTCAAACGCTGAACGTACGGGTCTATGTAGGAAACATCCAACTTGGAATGTGTAATAAGTAGTAAGACTTTAAATACAGGTAACTAAATAACTATTCACCATCAGCTCAAAAAGATTTACATAATTATGCCATATCTTATGTTTACCATGACAGCTGTTCAGTTACTTACACACGGCTACACATCAAATTAGACACACTATATACGCATAACTACGCTACATACAAAATAGAGAATTGTCGGAAAGGGACAGTGCAAAAATATAACGCACTCTCTCGCACGATTCGCAGCGTTCAACTTCTAATATGTAGTTGCAAAGTCCAAACAGTCTAGGTTGATGTGTCGCTGTGTGTACCAGTATGACAGCTCTCACCGACGGCCATACAAAGTTACTATTTTTAGGAGAGGTACCAAATACAATAGATTAGACTAAAAATAGGTTGGTGAACATACACATAAAATGTGATTAATTTCGCTTTCTATACACATTAATAATGGTAACCTGTAAAATGTCAAATAACAGACGATTTATTTCTTAACTGACTAAATCGGTACCGCAGCGTAAGCGCATGCATGCTAATTGCCGATTGAAAAATCTCGTGTTAGATTAGATTCATAGTCAACGTATCTTTGGGTATATGTGCAGTACTAAGGATATTCTCAGCTGTGGACCTATGGTTATACGTTCTCCATCACACAATCTGCACTGTTTTTTTTTTACCTGAGGGAATGCATTAACGCATACCCTCCGCGGGGAGTGCGGAGTAGGCGTGCAGAGGGGTTATTTCGGACTCACCGGGGTCAAGAAAGATGTTGAAATGATGATATAAGACTTCCCGGAATACAGACTAAACTTACCACGGTGTTCCTCGACAAAACCGCAATCGGCGGGGCCGCGCGAATCACATGCACATGCGGTCGCGACCCCGCCGAGGTTTCGGCCCGCGCCGCGCCGTATGAAACGGCAGGCCACTACACGATAAGACCTACTCTTTGGTCACTTCTCTATAAAACTATACTGTCGCCACCCTAGAGGGGAGACGGACTCGACACAGAGGTTCGCGTGGGAACACGCATGCCGCCTCTCGGACCTGGTGCTGATGGCGGGCAGGCCCACAAAGCCCACAACCCACAGGTCAAACCTCAGGGTGGCTGGAGGTCGTCCCGCGCCCTCCGGCGCCCAGCTCTGTGGTTAGGGAGAGGGTTTAAGCGCTCCCTCTCCCGCTCCGCAGCCTCCTTGATGAAAATCACTTCCTCACAGAAGGAGGCGACGGCGTTCCACGACCTCTCACTCCGGACTATAGACTGAACTACGGTCGGGAGCGAGAGGGCAACCAATCCGACTGCCGCGATCAATTCACTGCGCTGCGTTGCCCAGGTGGGGAAATCCGCCAAAGTGTGCAGCGCCGTGTCCTCAACAACGTCGCAACAGTCGCCGCAGTGGTGACAACTGGGCGTCTCTTGCCGGCCTATACGACACAGGAACTGGCCAAAACAACCATGGCCAGTCATTACCTGTGTCAGCCGGAAAGTGAGGGCGCCATGGCGCCTCTCCAGCCACTCCTCAAACACGGGACTTAAGATAGCTGTCATAACGTATTTTAAATCACTTCAGCCTAACCCTTTTGTGATAGTATAGTACAGGTGTACAGTATATCTTGTTATAAAATATAATTATGTAGGTACTTATTAACAGCTTCGCTTACTTAACAGACAGGTGCAGCGGAAGGCTACCGCAATATCTTGTTCGCCTGTTACGACATTCGCTGGAAATGATACCCGAGATATACAACGACACATAGTCTATGCTTAAAGTAAAACTATACTGTATCTATAAGGAATAATTATGACTTACACTAGGAACGGGTCGGTGAAATTATTTATTGTTTAAGAACACACCTTCAACTAATGAGCTTGTTAGGTCAACCGGAGAAGACGTCAATAACCTATTGCGTTGGGGCGGCACACCAGTGACCAGACACAATAGATTGTTAATTATGTCTGGTTTTCTAAGACATGGCATAATAAAATACCGTAAAAATGAAATTGAATGATTATTATGCATTTTATAACAATATTTTATACCTATTCATTGAAGCAAAAGTGAGCTGTTATGATATTTTAGACATACATAGAGGTATACACACATATACTCTACTGTTTAGTTCTAAAGCCTTTTAAAAAATGTCGTATCGTCGCAGCAACGCAGTTATTGCTGTGAAGTATGACATTGTTTGAAAAGCCCTCACGATACATTGTTAAGTACATCAATTGTTTTTAAAACAAAAAGACAAAGAAAGTTGTTATCAGTCATCAACGTAATGAATAAACACATTCATAAAAGGAAAATCCACGCTAATTTGATCCATAAGTATCTTTACAGTCCACGTGGCTTTCGATCATAAGGTTCGGTGCATTTAAATTGTTATTATTACTTAGTAGTGTATTCAACCCGCGCGGGTCGACGCTATACAACGATACCATTACTATTTAGAATATTTATTTATAAAATGAACAGACATTAGAGTACATCATTTTGACATTCATGAATTATCGCACAAAAAATTTCAAGAATATTGGCAAGTCTATGCAGCGAACGAGGCCAAGTGATGCCTTGCGGTCAGCGAACTGTATCATGTCGGCATTCGCATGCGCGCACGCCGCATTCGGAGGGGTGACCTTCCGACTAACCAGCCATTTTATAAAGTCAGAGTGACCACCATAACCATATTATAAGACCACCTCCTTCAATAAAGGGCTTACCGTGCCGCATAGCACGTGCCCGGTATTATTAAATTCTATAACAGGGGTGCATTAATCAGCTTATTTAATAATTCTAAATATATCATTACAAATGGGAGCTTTTAGCTTAGATGTAAATGTCAAATTTGTAGGCAATGGTTGGAAGAGGGTATCTGAGTAACAAAATAACCACATCTGTCGAGCAGGTGTGAGCTGGGACCGGCCGCGGCGTTCCGTGTGCCGAAGGCAGGTGCGACTGACGCGGCGGCGTGCCCGCCATAATTGTTTAGAAGCCATTAGAAATCCGCTTTTTATGTAGGTAGGCAAAAATAAAATGTCCTGTGGATACGATACGTTATTTTGATAGCACACATTAATTGTTAAAATATTTGTAATTAACTTAAAACGCGAACGAATGCCAAAATGAATTAACTAAACATTCAATAGAAGATTACTTCAGTATCTATTATTGTGACATATCTGGATCCTAATGACTGCTTTTAAAAAAGTACGTAGGAATAGGTTTTAAACCAAATAATTACTTATTACTTACTTTCTATACTCTAAACTTCTAAAGACTGTTTATGACGGCCATTTTATTATTTACTAGCTGACCCGCGCAACTTCGTCTGCTTCACATAAGAACCGTTTTTGTTACATTTTTAATTTATGTTCCGGTCCTATTGGTCGTAGCGTGATGTTATATAGCCTTCCTCAATAAATGGGCCATCCAACACTACGAGATTTTTTTAAATTCGAACCCATAGTTCCTGAGATTAGCGCGTTCAACCAAACAAACAAACGCTTTAGCTTTATAATATTAGTATGATAGTATGACTTTAACCGTTATGTTAGTGTGACGCATCACCCTATGGGGTTTTTATCGTTTAACTGCAATTTCTATCAAAAGCCCGTCCTGTTTAGAGCTCGCGTGGAATAAATATATTGTAAAGATTCCCCAATATTATAAACACACACGAGACGACCTTTACTGATCTCGTCTTTCTAAATAGTAAGTAGATACTTTTATTATGCATTAAAGGCTTTTTAGAACAAAAACCTAAATGGCAAAAGGGAAAAAGCCGCCGTTCCACATTTCCTGCACGAAATTGTTATCTCTTTACCATGGGTGGGAGATTCGCAGCTCATCCATTAAGGGGAAGGACGTGTAAATTCATGCGGGGTATGGATCAGTAAACACCGAACCTACGTAAATCTGTAGGGTCCGCGAGCGAAATGCAGGTACCTAATAATACGCCTTCTTAGAAATGCCCTTTAGTTTATTCCTTCACAAGCGACATTAATTCATAAATTCCATAAAATGTTGTTGACTCATGCGTTTAATAATCTAAAAATTACACATGTCGGCCTCGATTGGGTAGTGGTTGGTGTAACCGACTACCGCGCGTGAGGTCGCGGGTTCGATTCCCGCACAAGTCAAACATTTGTGTGCATGAACATGGATGTTTGTCTTGGTCTGGATGTTTCTATGTATAATATGTATGTATTTACAAAAAAAAAAGGATATATGTATGTTTATCCATTGTCTAGTACCCATAGCACGAGCTGTGCTTAGTTTGGGCTAGATGGTGTTGTGTGTATGTGGTAGAATATTATATTATACTAGCTTTTGCTCGCGGCTTCGCTCGCGTTAATTTAGAATTTGACATTCAATTCGGGTCGTACTTGTCCAGAAGTCAGAAAATTTTCATACAAACTTTATCCCCCTTCCGCCCCTTTAGGGGAGTTTTATCCATTTCACCTACACAGATATTTTTCAATTGTAATCGAAAACTTATGTACCAATTTTCATACTGCAAAGTCCAGAAATGAGAAAATTTCGTTACAAACTTTACCCCCCTATTTCACCGCCTTAAGGGTGGAATTTCAAAAAATCCTTTCTTAGTACACCCCTACAAAATTAAAAAACACATGCTCTCCAAATTTCAAGTTCCTACGACCAGCGGTTTAGGCTGTGCGTTGTCTCTAAGTCAGTCAGTCAGGACATCTTCCTTTATACATATATATAGATAGATAGATTACATATTGCAAAAACTGAAGTAATATATTCAAAAGCCGGAACAGGTGACTCAGCGGATATTGCATCCTCTGTCATGGGTTCCGATATCGTAGCAGCATTTATGCATGCGATTGCGAAATACTAAATACCAGCTAGGTAAGTTACTATGATCATGTCGAAAATACTGTTTGTAACAAACTCATGGTTAACATCTCTGTGTGTGTCTATCGATTATGTTGAACTTTGTTGCGCCGAACGCTTAACGGGACATTATAATTTTTTGTTAAGTATTACCTACAAAGATTTGCAAATATATGAGCGGATAACGAACTACGTTTGTTATTTCAGACATTGTTATAGAGGTTGGTAACCATGTCTCGTATAGATAGATGTGCGTGATATGTTCCAGAGAGATATTATTATGTTTTAAATTTAAACACAAAAGTATGTCATCAAAACGTTACAGCGACATATTTCGCGCAATCAGCTAAGCGTATACAGGCCGCGGGGCGGACGTAGCCCTGCTAAGATGAAACTTTAATGAGCGAGGGTTAAAAGAGGACTCCACGCAAACGTCAGAGCTTTGTTCGCATTCCGTTAAAAATATACCTCAAGTGTTACGAGTGAAAACTCCACATGATCAGAGTAGAACAAAGTTGATATGAAAAATCAATAAAGTAAACATTTATCGAGTGTTTTAGTTGGAACAACGTTTAGCAGGAGTCTGGAAGGTTTCTTTGTTTGTTTAAAGACCATAAAGTGGACGTGAACGCTCGCAGAGGTCGTCGACAGAGATAACAACGCAAGAATAACATTAAAGACCGACTGTACTTGAATGCTAGTGCGTCGCAATAGACAGGCAAGGTCACAAGTAAGATTACAAGGATCGACAGACAGCACATTATTTTATAAGTTCCTCAACACATATTGTTATGAGGAAGACAACAATAACAATTATAATTGTTATCAGAAGCTTAATGGGCTTAAACTTTATATCAATAACATTTTTGCCCGATTAAAACTTTTAGAATGCGTAACAATGTTTTCTACGAACAAAGATAGGTATTTCGGGTACTTCCTATGACAATTTTATTGTTAATTGATATCAGTGAGATACATAGGTATACTCTACCTAGTTTATAAGATAGATAGGTACAAATACGTCAAGTTGTTTACATTTTTACGTTTTATTTTGGCGCGTATGTTTACTTTTTTTAAATAAGATTTATCTTGCAATATTTTTCGTAATATCTTTTGTTTTCTACATATCCGTTATGATGATGAGTAAAAAAACAGCGCGAAATCTAGGCAATCGGCGCTGTTTCGGTGTGAATAGTTGATTAACTTCTGTTGTTTACCAACTGAATACATGTATTTGTTGATGTTTAGTTAGCTGCAATAGGTACTTAGTAGATTTGTGCATCTTATTCTCTTTAATCGTAAGTTATGAATGTTATGATTGTCATATAATATAAGGCTAGGTAAAGTCATGAATACGCGTGGTACGTGACACGCAACGCGTGCGCTCAGATACTGAACCCCGAGGTATAAAAAGTAATAAAAGTTGAAAGGAAATCAAATCTCATTTAATAATGTTAAAAGCGATTCATTACGACGCGCAATTTATTACGTCCCATAGACATCTTCGCTTATTTCTAATCATATACCGTATTGATTAATAAGTAACGCCGAATGATTGACATTGATTACCTATCTGACCTCGACCCTACCGTAACGAGACATGTACGTGCGTATTTTACTTAACTACGGATTCTGAATACACTGTTATTAAATGGGTATACTTTTTAAATAATTATAAGGAATATATTAGTTTCTTAGCCAGTCATTAAGAAAATATCAACATTAAAAACAATTAGTTCAGAGAAATCATAATAAGAATTTATTTTAATTAATGGTTTTCTTCTGCTTACACAAAAATATAAATCTGGAAATTAATTCTAATTGTGGATTACCACCATGTCACCTTGTGATTCAGTAGTGAGAAGTGTAACAGATTCGGCAGGGAATCAGTGTGCTGTCAACAAGCCACAAGTTGTAATTTTTGTCCCTTGTATAAACCTGGAATCACAGCCATTTTCTTAAAGGTGGGCAACATGAGAGTGACAAGCCTGGTGTTAAAGGCATAGGTTATAGTAACCACTAACTCTAAGACTACTATAATATATACTGGTTTGTCAACAAAGCAGCGAAATAAATATTTTTGTTTAATGTGGGTATTGCTGCCGATTCTGTTGTCACAAAATTCTCTAAATTAAACTAAAAATCACAAAAATGTAGTATAGTCTTGTTAAACGACATTTCGTATTCTGAAATCGTTAAAATTTACAGAACTAAACTTATTTTAGTTTGACAGGATTAAAATTGGTTTAGTTACTCAAATAAGTCCTTTCTGCATTCTGCTGTAAGGCAAGAATGATCTAAAATTAGAAATGTCGAACTAATATTAGATGACATCTGAATATATGATACGAAGTTTAGATTTCCTAGAGATTTGGTAGTTGAGGCTTAAACAGTAAAATTTTTAATATATAAAATAAAAATAAATTTAATAATTGTAATTAATAATATGTAATATAATAATAAAATATATATAATAATAATATATACATAATTAAGTAAATTAATAATAATTAATTTATTAAATAATAAATATCTCACCATATACAATACATAACAATGGTATGCTTTTTTTTGCATGTATGAATTCAAATTACAAAGGGCCCTGCTATGCAGACAAAATTTTCTTGCTGAATTTCTCCTGTTCTGTTAGAGATTCCTGGGAGTTAATACATGAATCAAGAGGTACATTGGCACAAGTTACGATCAGTATTATTTTTATGTCTTCCGAGCGTAATACAACCGAGGGCCCTGCTGGATGGATGAGGCGAGTTATTGTAATTTCTACCATAATAATTGAGGTACATTGGATCTTGTTAATAAATTCGTGAGGTACATTGAACAAACAAAGCATTGCCATTAGTTTTTTCGGTCTAGCTCAAGTGGCTCCGCTAGATAGATACACATGTCTAAACGAAATCTAAATTTAGTTTGATGGAACAGAAGAATGCCCTATACAAAATCTCTTAACTAAAAATAGAGAATTTTTTACTTATTTTAGTTTATTGAAAATTACAGCAGAATTGGCACCATTGACACACTACAGAATTGTAATGTAGTTTTCATAAACTATATATTTTTTGAGAGTAGTATAGTGCGTAAATATGTAAGATGTTTAAATTTAGCAGCAGAGTTTTAAATATCTTGGACTGAAGCCATACTCTGATCGGATTTAATGCCACAATGAATTTTTCTTAGAATACCCACCATCTGTGGCTACAAAATATCCACAACAAAATTAAGAATGGTTCAATAAATTAATAAAAGAACTTACATGTTGTATTCCTAATAATTTAATACTTCAATAGCTGGAATCAAGACAATGAGCCAAGCTTTGTACCTCAGCATTCATCAAGTAATTGCATATAACACTACATGACTGATTCGAAAATAGTTGGACAAACCCAAACAACCTAATGAATCTTCTTTCTGGATGACCTAATAAGAAATAATTGTTTTGAATTCTTATAGATCATTAAAAAGTAACATTAGTTGTCAACAGATGTTATTTAAAAAACAAATACCCACTCAACATGATTTACACTAGTTATTTCACAATCTTTCATTAAAATCTTATACAGGTATAATATCCAACTTAGAAGTTTCCTGTATGGTCAGTTCACAAGGTTTAAAATTAGGCATGAGGTAGTATACCATGAAATGAAATGTAATGTTTCTAAATATATTATGTATAGAAATCTAATTCTAATCATTATCCCACACTTGTTACTTATGTATTAGGTGTATTATATTTATTAAATTGGTACATAATTAAATATTTTATACAATGTGTGAATTTCAAAAAAGATTAAAAATAATCCTTAACAATATAATACCCTCAAAGTATCAGGTTGGGGTTTATAAATTATAAATAATTTTATATTGCCACATTTATTTATTTGAGAAAGTTTTTGAATATGCTTATACAAAGAGCATTCATATAGCCAGGATAATGTATTGATTAAAACTAAATAGTGCAAAAAAACTGGCTATAATTATTTTGTTATTTTGTAGTTGTTGGTGAAGGTTCAGCAATAACATGATTTTTAGTCAATATTTTTTTTAAATGACTACCATGTAACTTAAATAAATATGAGTTGTTTATTTATATACCTGTTTAGACAAAAAAGAATTGTTGTTATTATTATTTTGGAGTCAACTATAACTCTTATATATTTTTAATGTTATTTACATGTTTATTAAATGTGGTTTTTAAAATATATATTTAATTTGCTTTTGTATTATGTTTATTTGTAAATATTCCTGTTAGTTTGGTAGTCAGACTAGGTAAAACCTCATTGTCTGATTTGCATGTTAATTGACACACAAACCTGAATAACTGATACTATTGACCAGTGACTGGTTTGTTACAGTTACTTATGTTAATTTCTCACAAGTATGCTTTTTTGCAAATATGGCATATTTTATCATAGAATAATCCATGTCTGATTATAATATTTTATGATTTATTTATTATAATATGTGGGTATATTGCATTTTGCAATATTCTTGGTTGAATGTGATTTCATTTGTTAAATAAACGGCAATTTTAAATTAAAAACAAAACACGGTACGTTAGGGAGAACCCTACCGTATGTTTTTTGTGATCGATAATTTAGACATAAACGAATCGTTATCGTACCTATTTCTCACTTGAATACGTATGATCAAACACATGGTCGACTATATTGTTTCTGTAATTATAAGCAAAATAACCAAAATTACTGACATTACAGGATTTGGAACCAAACATAAACAAACAAAAATACCTATCTATGTGCGTAGCACTGGCTACACATTGTAACCACTTATATCTGGAACATAACATCCATCCATGTAACAAAGCATTCTTACTTGTCACACCATATTTCACTGACTTGAAACAACTAAGACAAGATTTAGAGGCAACATGTTGTAGGTAAAGACTTACCGTTTTACGACCATGATAGAATCCGTCTCCTCGTTTGTGGACCCTATGATTCGAACTATACTTTACAAACGGCACTAGCAATATCGGAAACACCATGAATTTTACTATATCACCATCAATTCAATTTACGAAATTCACACATCGCTAAAAAGCGATACACGCACTTATTTTCATAATTCCACTAGCATCGAATAATTCGCACTCCACTATGATGAACATCAAATCTCATAAACACAAACTAAAACTAAAATGTGTTTTTAGATTCCAATAGAACGAACTTCATGCCAGTTTAATGTGCCTAACTGTTCTGAAGTAATAAAGAAAACACTTTACATAGTTACCAACATACCGAAAAGGAACAGCTTAAAAAGCCGATTGTATTTCGCACATTACAAGACTAAACAATAAGTAAAGTGCTTAAAAATAACAACAGAAAGAGGAATAGATGAATATCGATATATATTAAAAGTTAAAAAGTTAATTTTAGAAAATGAATAAGATATGTTAAAATTATCTTCGTCAAATTTCAAATAAGTTAGTCCAAGGCGCGCCTGGCAATACTACCAACGTTACGGTGGAGTGTGACTGACATTCTCGCTGTTGAAGCAGACTTTATGCTAGGGCAATACGCGGCGACTGTACTGAATCGTAATTTACAGACGGTAGAACACTATTACGCGTTAGTATAAAAGAGGGTTTTATGTAAATATATTCCTTTTGTTGTTGTAAGTGACGTTGTCTAAATTTTTCATCGGGTATCCTACGATGAATTTGACGCGTTTCTTATTTTTGTTGCTCAATATCCCACACAACTAAGTTCATCAGTTTCATCACATCAACGTTCGAATGTTTAGTTGATAACCGATCATTAATTATTAATTTAATTCGAGTAGTTCTCAAATTAAATGACCTAAGATATTTTTTTTAAAACATCTATTCAATATGTCAGCGCTGATTCATTAAATATAAAGAGAGGATCATCGGTACTCAAATATTTTTATATGGTAATACAGGTTATTGAAACAAACCGCTAATTACAAAATTATTCTAATAAATACATAGCCTCCGTGGTCATAGCTATCTAAACTTGCATATATTGATTATAACATAAAAATAACCAATTTTAGTGCAGTGTTAGCAACTTTCTATGTGAAACATATAAAGCAGGTTTCCAGTTGACTGAAGGGTTTATACTACTCTATAATCCAAATGTAAGTGACGCCATAACATTACATTATCATAATAATATTGGGAATATCTTTTCACATTTCGTGTTTTATTCGTAAAAGTCTCTCGAGCTAACATGCTTGTCTTACGAATGGGTTTACATCGGTAGTGGAATGCATTGGATTCAAACTACGATCCCTCGAGCGTAAGTGCTATCTAATTGGTAACCATGTACGTGGAAGCGTTGCGTGGGACCTACGAGCCAAATTGGGGAGCCGAGGCATGCAAGAAACTTCGGTCTGTAGACAACTTTTAGCTCTACGAAGTTTATATAATTCATCATCACATCATAATTACCCATTTGATTACATGATCAAATGGGTAAATATGTTGTGAACGAAAGGAGCATTATTGCACTTATTTTCTTTTTTACCTACATGACGTTAGTCTATAAATTCGTCAGCAAAGAGCAAATTACGTTCGATAGGCAAATCTGAATATGAATAGAAATTATAATAATATTTATACAAATGATGTTGATGTGAATAAACTAAAACCAACCAAATATAACATTAATTTGAATGTTCATACATTATATTTCGTTGTTTTTTTGGTTTTTTGAATATAAATCTGATTTAAAAGTACCTTTTATTACAAACATCAAAAAGTAAAAAAAATATGTAAGTACATCTGTAGTAAGTAGGATATAAGTATATAATCAAAATAAACTTACCGCTTTAGGCGCGACCTTACACTTTCGTCCATTAACAATCGTCGTAAATATATTGAGTTTATAAATACTGTACCGAAACTCAAAGATATAAAATCATATTTAGCAGTCTTGATTCTCTGAATAAGTTTATTTTGCGAAAACTTTCTTAATCTTCGTTCTTGACTTTGACAACGAAACCCCATAATACTGATATGTTTAATAAATAAAATCTGTTGAAATATATTAATATTATATCACAAAAATAAATAAATATGACTAGAATTTGGTGCTGTCGCCGTATACTACGCCACGATCGGTACGAATAATCTTGTTATGCAGCGATTGCTTTAACTTTAGTTCGCACGGACAACGCGCGCAAAACAAGTCGCGTGGTCTTGTTACGACTTGTCGCTCCAACGTATAGATAGTGCTGCGAGTTCTGTTCTGAATCACCAATCCATCCATTTGTTCCCAATCAGCGGTATAATAAATATACCCTATTTATCTTTAACTGAACGACTTGATGGACACATACAAATAAACGGAAATGATTTATATTATAGTGCCAGGCTATTATTGATTCCTTTGTTTTCATCCTACCTAAGAGAATTGACTCTGTAAAGCGTCCGCAATACCGGCAAAATATATTAAAGTTACGTTATAAAGTCATCAATACCAGCTAAAATATAGGTACCTAAGTTTGTTTGACACACAGATATATCGGGAGGAAAAATCTTAAAATAATCATTAAGTAATAATTTAGTCCACACATCTTTATCGTCTGAGTCATAAGCGTGTTATTAGGTCATGCATATCAAAGCACATACAAAACAAAGTAAATATGAAATAAATAGTTGTCGCTATCACTTGGTAGATAATAGGTATTTATTATCTATCTAATGTCGACAGTATAAAGTAATTAAGTGTAAAAATATTCATAGTCATCCCTTGAAGTATAAATAACTATTCAAGTACTTGGAAAGATAGCCACCTGAAAATTGCAATAGGTTGGTGTAAAGATTTCTAAAACAAGAACAACACTAAAGTTTGTTTTGCATATATACCTACGTATGCACTTCAAAGTTTCTATACTTGTAAACGTTTCAAAACTAGACACAGAGTCACACTGTGTACACACTGAGTAACAATTTACTTCGCACTTAGTAATTTCTAAAGAGGTGATTGACACAGCGCGGCACACACTCGTAGCAGGAACACGCCACTGTATGCAGGTCTGAACATGTCGGAATGTTATTATCATTGCTGCGGTGAACTTGTGATGTAATTTATTGACAGATATAAAAAGTTTATGGCCGCTGCGAATACTGGTATTGATTCGCGAAATATATAGCTGCCTATAGCGCGGCATCAATATATAAAGAGTGTCTTAAGTTGGCATATTTTAATAGGCTAAGAGAAAGAAACAGAAAACAGATTATTTTTATATAGGTAGCTGCGTGTTAGTTAATTAGTTTATTACAAAAACCATTATGAATATGAGTAAGCGCTTCATTTAGAAACACATAATTTGTATAAGGCACAAACCCACTGCACAGACCATTATGATGCTTATAGAGACTTAGTAGCATTGTTCACATAGCTGGTGATATGGCGCACTGGCGAAGATTGATATTTTTTTAAATAAATTATTTCCTGTATCATATTATCTGGTGTCCGACATTAAGCTATGAAAATAAAATATACAAAATAAGTAAGACAAACTATGACAAATCTTTGGTCGTAAGGCTTAACCCATTCAATGCGGCAACAAATTTTGCTTTCACTGGCCAAAATCGGCTCATATTTAACGTAAACGCCGATCGGGGTCAGCCGCACTTGATGAAATAAAAAAAAAACAAAATATCTAAAAACTATTCATATCAGGCATTTCATTAGTCAATTCCAAACACATTTGTTGTTTTATTAATATAATATCTTTAAATTTGGGTAAAATATAGAACAACTACACATGACGCCGATCGGCGTCCGCCGCATTGAATGGGTTAATCATTCACAGGTAATAATAATATTTAATTTGATAGGGACGATCAGCTGCATAAATAGCTAACCATTCGACAAAGTTGTAAAACTATTTTGTTAATCATATTGTAATTATTAATTTGTAGATAACGTAAAATATTTGTCTAATTAATAAAATTTAATGTATTGAAAATTCTTTAAAAAGTAGATATATTAAAAACTATCATTCAACAAATACGTACCGAGTTAAAACATTGAATATGCTCGTAATTGTATTATAATTATAATAAACGGCCGAATTATATTTTAGACAGGTATTTAAATATCAATTTAATTTGCACTACCAAAACGAAACAAATAAAAAATGGCGCCTCTTACATGATAAAAAATAACTCCAAATAAATCCTAATCTGCTGGTATTTACCTCATATGACGGTTTTCCGTTCTGGCAAACCATGTAACAGGTAGACATGCCAAATCAGAAACGGATTGATTGACTTGTAGATCGCTAGCCACAAATATCGTTTTTCACATCAGTTAGAATGCAGAATATACCTATATTTTCATTAACCGACAACCGCAAAGCAAAGGTAGGTATGCTTTCGACTACCTATTAGTTATTTTATTGCTATTGTCACAATAAGGTATTAACTACTAGAAATTAATTTACCTACTTACACTTAGGACCTAAAATAATAATTGTAACCTGAGATTTCTTTGATATTGTTCATTTGTAAATATTAAATAGTCTAAGGTTTAAAGAATGCAATTCTCGATTTTATTTATCGATTCTACTGTTGTCTGTGTAAAATAATAAACGAAACTGCAATTTCACGCAATACTGAAAATAAAAAATTAAATCCTTTTTGTTATTTATTCGGACCAGACCCGACCCAGTCATATTTATACATTTAACTGACACTTTGATTAAGCATTTTATAATACCTACCTATAGTTTATTTCTAATCTAATCAGTGTGATAATAGTGTTAACAAAAAATTGTATACCTACGTAGTTACGTATTTTAAACGTTATTAATGTGTTATGTCAGACAAGTTGGCGATTTGTCGCTTACGGACATGGCTGTTGGCAGAAGCAATGACAATCACAAGGGAATAAATAAAACACCTAATAACAAGTGAGAAACGGCAAAGAATTGCCGTAAATCGTAGAGATTTTTTTATTTTGCTCGTCAAAATGACCACACTCCACCTGATGGTAAGCAGTCGTGTGGTCTAAGAGCAGTGGCCTCCACACCGCCCTCATAGCAGCCGAGGCGATGTTGAGGTCTCTACTTTGACGGCCTGAGAAGGTGCTTTTTCACGCCCCGCTTGAAGGACCCAGGATCGAAGGAAGAAGGAAACACGTGCCTTGGCAGAGAATTCCATGCCTTGGTCGTTCGGCAGAGGTATGAGAACCCAAACTTGTTGGTACGCGCTCTAGTCGACTCTACTGTGTAAGGATGGCATTTGAGCCCAGCACGCGTTGTTCTGGTTAGGAAAGGAGAGGGCGGGATAAGGTGGAATAACTCTTCAGAGCACTCCCCGTGGTATATTCTGTAGAAACATGCCAATGAGGCAATGTCCCTACGGAGTTGCAGAGGTTCCAGTGAACTCGTGACTTCTGGATCTCCGATGATACGGACAGCCCGCCGCTGTAACCTGTCGAGAGCGTCCAGCAAGTATTGTGCGGAGCCATCCCAAAGATGAGAACAGTACTCCACGCAAGTGCGCACTTGTGCCTTATACAATAGGCACAGCTGCCCAGGCGCGAAGAATCGCTTCACCCTGTTCAGAACTCCCGAGTTTTCGCGAAGCTTGCTTAATGACGCTCTCGATGTAGGTTTTTGGATTAAGAGAGTGGCAAAGATCCATACCTAAGATGGAGAGGCTGTCACGTATCACCAGTGGAGTGTTCTTCGGAGAAGGGAGAGGAAGGAACGGAGACATTTTTGTTGAGAACGCGTATGCCTGGGTCTTCTTGGCGTTGAACTCGACCAAGTTCTTGGCACCCCATTCATAGATGCGGTCCAAGGTCTGGTTAAGTTCAACGACAAGATTCTGCCTTTTTCCCTCAACCTCAGCCTGTTTGGCCCCAGGACGTCCGAGATATCGCCCATGCACGGTACTGTCATCCGCATAACAATGTATGTTGCCGAGATTCAACATATCATTGATATGCAGAAGAAAGAGCGTAGGGGATAAGACAGACCCCTGAGGCACTCCTGCATTGACCCGCATAAATTTAGAAGCGCGACCGTCGCAAAGGACCCGAATACGACGCTTCTGCAGGAAACTTGCAATCCAGGTGCACAGTTGAGGGGGCAAGCCATGGGCCGGAAGCTTGGAAAGAAGAGACCGGTGCCAAACTCTATCGAAAGCTTTGGCTATGTCAAGGCTGATAGCCAAAGACTCGCCGTGCTTGTCCATAGCCTCACCCCAGAGGTGCGTGACGAACGCTAGAAGATCACCCGTTGATCGTTTAGCCCGAAAGCCTGACTGGCGATCATTGATCAACGATTGATCCTCAAGGTAGCGGACAATTTGGGTGTTTATAATCCGCTCGAACACCTTGGAAAGCACCGAGGTGATAGCTATGGGTCGATAGTTGCTTGGCTCGGAACGATCCCCCTTTTTGGGAATCGGTTGAACGTTCGCCTCCTTCCAAGCCTCAGGCACAATGCCTGCGGCGTAAGACGTCCGGTATAGGCGCGTAAGTGTAGGAGACAACTCCGCTGCACATTTTTTGAGGACCACAGCTGGGATGCCGTCAGGTCCACTGGCTTTCCGAACATCGAGAGACTGCAGTATTGCACGAACGGTTCGTTGCCTGATATATATATTAGGCATGGTGTAGCCGCAGTTGGCAATATTAGGCGGCTGCGAACCGCAGTCATCGATTCGGGAGTTGGCCGCAAAGAAATTTGCAAGCAGATCTGCTTTCTCCTGCGGCCGATGAGCCAGTGATCCATTCGGATATCTCAGAGGGGGCAGCAAGGTCTGGCAGAAGTTAGACTGCACGGCTTTGGCCAGGCGCCAATAGCTACGACTGCCCGTAGGATGCGCCATGAGTTCCTGGCCGAACCGTGCGACGCGCTGGGCATCCGCTCTTAAGTATGACCTCTTGCAGACCTTTGTGGCTTGGTTGAACGCTGCCTTCAGGTGATCCACGTTAGGGTCGTGGAGAGCGCGAGCCCTGGTCCAAGCGCGGTACGCTGTCTGTTTGCGTTCGACAGCATCAGCGCATTCACGACCGAACCAGGGCCTTTTCCTGCCGCCGCTCGTGACATCACTGTATGGAATATAATATTCCATACCCAGGATGATTGCACCAGCGACAGCAGTAGCGCTCTCTGATGGATTCCTGTTCTCAAAGCAGCGTTGAGCCCAAGGGATGGATGCGAAGTACTCCCGCATTCCATCCCAGTCTGCTGACGAGTAGTGCCACAGTCGTCGTCTTGCCTCCTCGGGTCGTGGGGGCGTAACAACAACAGCTGTGGCACAAACCAGACAGTGGTCTGAGGTGCCCAGAGGAGCACTAATCGACACACTGTACCGGTTCGGGTTACTCGTCAGCAGCAGATCGAGCAGAGAGGGCGCCTGACCTGCAATGTCTGTTATCCGGGTGGGCTGGAGTACCAGTTAAGACAGGTCATGCGTGAGAGCGAACGCATGGGCAGTTCGTCCCGCGTGGTCTGTTTTGGGAGAGCCCAACTAGGTCTCATGGTGGGCATTGAAATCTCCCAAGAACACCAACTCAGCGTTCGGAAACCGCTCCTGCGCGTCGTCTGCCGCCTGACTCAGGTAATCGAAGGGTCGAGTTGTCTCAGCGTCTCCTGAATGGGATCGGTAGAGGCACATGTAGATTTGGCTGAAAGAGCCATGATCTAGGTGTACCCAAAGGACAGAGAAGGAAGGGTTCTCTAGGCATTGTAGACGGCGACAGCAAATATCCGCCCTAACAAACAAGCATACCCCGGCTTTCGCGAGGAAATGCTCCTCTAGCACGTAGCCGGGATATTGCAGGTAGTTCGTGTCTACAGGACGGCGTATTTTTGTCTCCGTTAGAAAAAGCATTGCTGGCCGAGCCGTCTCCAGGTGGTGATGGACGGCATTAAGGTTAGCGTGGAGTCCTCCGATGTTAATAAACTCCACGACTCAGGAAGAGGAAGCAACGGTGGGGTTGCGACGATTGGCTGCTGTTAAACGACAATGCTTTGTTCGTACTGCCATAGAGTGAAAGGAAGGGGAAACGTGTAAAAAAGAGGCGGCTATTCTCGCAGCAAAGTGGGGCAAGGCGCAGAGCAAGTTTCGTCATATTACTGCATACCATAGGTATGGCGATAGCCGATCCGACGGACGGAAGGACCCCCGTACCCTCCCGAAAGTGGTCGCCGGGACCCACCCTCCGGTCACCATCCGACACGACGAGCCACCTCGAGATTATGCGCGGCATGATGAGGCAGCCAACCTAGTTGGTTAGACTCGGTTGGGCCTCTGGACTATACCGCGGGCGGCCAGCAGAGCACCGTTTCTACGGCTCTCCCTGGCCGCCGGGTCGACTTGCGCCACCCACACAATGACTCTACGGATACTCTGCAGGTCCCTCATAACCTGCGAGAATCGTCACCTCATGCTTAGGCCTCCGGCGCTCTCATTCACCGAACGAAACTCAGCAGTGAAACACTGCTGTTTCACGTCGATATTCTGTGAGAGGGTAGTACTTCCCCGGTCGAGCCGGCCCATTCTTGCTGTAAGAGTTCGAAAAAATAGTTCTATTTGAAGAACCATTTTTATATATGCATATGCAAAGTAGGTAAAGATCACGTGAGACCACGTGAACCGTCAGAGGTCAAAGTCTTTTCGGGGGTATATCGACTAAGCTGAGTCGAATGGCGTTGACCGCGAGTCTCTAGCTCTTACGGTTCTTGAGTTGAAAGTTGTATAACTGACAGACGGACGGACAAAGCCGTTGTATAAGAGTTTTTCGAACTCTAAAAAGGAGAACAGGTACAACTATTTTGCATTTTAGTTATCGGAATACTAGTATTAACCGCTCGCTGTTTTATTCACAATAAATAATACAGTAGTATCTTATCCTAATAATGTTGTATTAAATAAAAACATGTATATAAAACGAGGCCTTTATTGCTTTAATTTCAAATATACATTCGTAAATATTTACAGTACACTACATATTCTAATATCTATAAAAATGAAGTACATAGTACAAACTAATATGAGAGACTTAATTACTGGAACATGTTGAAGCTTGTGCGCTGCTTAGATCATTATACTAGTCACGTAGAAACGTGTACCTACCTATTAGCTATCAATAAATGACGCATTATACATAGATAGCGCATACAATTATGCTTTCATTTCTTATAAAAGGAAAATCGCATATCGTCATTTTATATTTAGTTCCGTATGATAAAAATTAAAAGCATGCAATTCATGAATTCTTATTGCCATTAAGGATTTCATCAATTTATACATATAATATCCTTACATTTACATAATGTCCTTTCTATAAATGATTGGAACAATGTGCATAGAGAGGAGCGTTATACATAGAGTAAAAAGAGGCAACTTAAATATAATTATGTTAACACACAGCATAATTATAACAGAAAAGTTTACCATAATTTAATTAACTAGTTCCAAATAGATTACAAACTAAAATCGTATATAAATCTCTCAAGATCTGTTTATACCTAATAAATAAATAATCAATTGATTATGAATTTACTTCATCTGAAATCTCCAGTTAAAGATGTCAGATATAAGATATATTTTTAGATCGACTTGTATCACTATAAAAATAAGCATGCACTCTCTTTTCACTGTGAGTGTATTTTTAATTTTGTTACTATTTCGTGTCTGTTTATTTTTGTACGCAAAGTTGCTTCAAAGCCTTAGTTCCCAAAGTGGTCCAGGTGGACCCCTAGGGGTCCACGGAAGACTCGACGGGGGTCTACGTTGGCGTGACCAAAAAATGGGGGTTTACAATTCGTAAGCGGGGGTCCACGAAAATATATTTGCTTTCGATAGTGAAAAACTAAAATGTTGGCTCTTGACTTCACCTATCAAAAGTCAGCTCGCCTACCGTGGCAGGTTCAGGCCCGAGAATTAAAAAAATATATATTTTTGTCAGTCCGTAAATATTAAATCTAATTTTTTAATTGCATGCACTTGTTTGATTCTTCACCAATATAAATACGAATGTCAAGGAATATGGTAGAAATGTAGCTGCAAGGTGCAGGGGTTCCACCGGAACCAACTAAATTTTGAAAGTGGTCTATGAGAAAAAAGTCTGGAAACCTCTGCTTCAAAGAGACGCGCACTAACATAGAGTGAATGTCGACGATGAATGTATTAAAAACGTGGTCTCCCAAGGAATTATAAAAAAAAAATTACAAAGACTATTTAGAGATTTTAAATTATAATTATTATAGTGACGACACTTACGTTAATCACTTCTTTTTCTTATAGAAATAGGCAGATATAGGATTTTCACTTGCTAAGATCCTGGCATATCTTTCTTGCTTCATTCATTTTTACCACAATCTTCATGCCCAATACATACCTAACAAAGTTCTAGCTATAAACTAAAATACATACAATAAATTAAATCAGTCTATTACATACTTTACAAAATGCGACCACGTGTTTCATTACTCATCATTAGTCATTACATTACAAATGAAGAAATCTTCAAAAAGTTCAAAATCGGTAATATAATTTCCATTTTTTAATTACAAGTCATTAAATCACAGCACTCATATTAGTACTTAATTACTATTATTCATCATTGGCAAAATATTTTAAAATGTGTAAATTTTTACTTATCGACCACATTTACTTCAATTTCCGCAAGAGTAACTTAAATAATTTACAAATACATTAGATTTAACTAATATTAAAAATAAAAATATTATAAACAAATATACTTATAAACATATGTGATGAAATAATATTTAAAAGGAAAATGAATCTTACTTGCATTGTATAGAAGCATACAAAAACATGAAATTGTCTAACTACTGGGTCACACAATCGAAGTGTTGGAAACTAATAAAAGCTTCCATTACTAACTAATTAGGTAATACATTGCAACAACTATTCCTAGTATATTTAATGACAAACATTTATAAATAAAACCGGATATATGTAATCATTTCTCATCCAGTTATGACTGTATTGCTTAGACATATCAGTTTTCATGCCTGCTTGCCCATCAACAAAATAAGTGATTACACACTAATTTAATTCCAAAGCTACACAAAGTTTTGAGTTTAAATAAATAAGGACTTTCAGATGCCATAGCCAGTCAGTCAACTACTATATCATATTTCTTTATGGAGCATCTACCATCTCTTACAACATTAATATATTATATTGTGCAAGAGCGACACAGTAGGTATATCATACTGTATGTATAGTTATATTTCGTTTGCACGTAGGTATGTAGTGACAATGCTTCAAGAGATGACGATTCAGTTCCCAATCGCCATTATCCGAAATGATTATATATAAGTTTATACAAGCTGTGCGAATATTCAATAACAAAACATGGATCTGGGGCATGAAGAATAACTTTTTTAAGAAATTTAGAGAACGACAAACATATCTTAATATTGATCTATTGTAATAACTAATAATACGGTACCTATACAATAGAATAGATATTACAGCAATAATATATTATATAAGATATGTAGTAATAATAGATTAAAAATTAAGTCGATGTAATCTTAATCGCTATATATAATAACCTTTAGATAAACTACGTCTACGGAATTTTAGACTTTTTTAAATAATTTGAGATCTAGTTTATTAATTTAGAGAGTAAAGAACAAGGCGGCGGTAGTTCAATAGATAGGGCATTGCATTTGAAATCCACAATTAGATGTATTTAACCCTAACCCATTGCATTATCAACGTGATTCCCAAGATAAGTATATAGCTTCGGTCGAAGGATTAACATTATAAATAATAGTTATTTGCTACACAAAATTCTTTATATAGGTAACTATAGTAATCATGACTATCCTTAAGACTATGTTATATCGCTACTAACGTGATTAATTGTTAAGCTAATAAGTTCTGTATAATTGAACCGCTAAAGGCTTCGATTAAATATACCATAGATGCACATTCTCATACAAAAACCGCGTCAATATGTGGCACTGACCAGTACTACTTACTTATAAGTGTCTGCATTTATTATGCAATCCAGGAAATAAACCGGAATAACCATTGAACGCCCACTGAGAAACATTTTGTAATAGTTTAGTTAAAACGCGTCAATGTAAAGCGTCCTAAGTGTGTTACTCGCGATACGCAAGCGTACTAAGTATATGGTACGGTCTCCACCGTAGTAGTGGTGTCGATTCGCTCTCGCTTACGGGCAGCGCACGCAAGAGTGAGTGGGACAGGTGCATAATATAGCGCATACGACTGATTTATGCACAGTTTTGTTGGGGCCGTTTTTCGAGCGACGATCGTGCATCTATGGTATATTTGATCAATGGCTAAAGTAGTCAAGCACGTTACATCGTTTTCTTCAACACACACTACACAGGAGCGTCGTCGTAAGAACAAGGGCCTTACAACAATCCTCCTAAAGCATAGTCATCACATACGTGTGAACGAGACATAGCTATACATCCTGTAGTGCGCTGTCTTGTTCTAAGACGGTAGCCTGCCAATGTATTTTATTATGAATGTATAGAAATACATACCTAAACAAATCGCATCATACAATGACATATAAAAATATCTGTTATCTATTCAACTGAAATATTACACGTTGTGTATATAAAATATTAAACGTGGTATATGTGCATATAAAACTATGAACAACAGCTATAAGGCAAACATACCATATTGAACTATTACGGAATCTTCTTTGTAATCGAAGGTATACATTCAAGTGACAGTAGCTGTCAGATATAAGCACAGCTGCCACAAATTAGGTAGCTACAGGTGGCCGGCTTAGTACGAAACGCGAAACTAACGACACTCACATATACACGGATGGAGCAGCGACAAGCGGTCGTCTCGCAGCTTCCGTCGTGCTGAGAGTTCAGGATTTAAATTTAACACGGGCAATATTTTTGTGATATGTACAGAAATTGTGTGTTCGTAATAGTCCCCCACGACACAGGGCTTAACAGTTATGGCCACTTCTATAACTAACAAGTAAAAGTTATCCGAAAGATAAATCGCATGCTGTCTCACTCATGTTAGGTTAAAGAAGAGAGATGGCGAGACTTTTATACATACATACATACATAGATTCACACCTGTTTCCTAGAGGGGTAGGCAGAGACTACGGATTTCCATTTCCTATGAGACTTTTATCTTATAGATAAATGCTATCTGGAGGCGGTAGTACAAGCCCTTACTGTGAGAAAAGGCTTTAAAAACCAAAAATATCTGTACTTTCTACTTAACATAATTCCTGTATCGTAGGCAATGAAACAACGGACTCAAATATACCCAGGCACTATAGAATTAAGGTTTTTTGTTAGGCAAATTGAATCCTTAACACTCAGTCACTATCAGTGGCAAAGCGAATATTTAATTCATCACGGTATCTGTGAAGTCATTCGACTTGATTCTCGCTTGCTGTACACTGCACGTTTATGTGTGAGTGACTGTTTTCCCGTTGTATTAAGCCGGCATTCTATATCTAACTATTTCGTGCTGTCGCTTAGATATTACCTCTTTACTTAAAGCAGCTCGAGATTTTATAATAATACTAGTTGTTACCTGCGATTTCGTCCGCGTAGATTATAACTAAAAAGTGTTTATCTCCGCGGAAACCCTATTTTTTTCTAAAATCAAGTTAGCCTATGTTACTCCTTATAACATCAGCTATCTGCCAGTGAAAGTCCCGTCAAAATCGGTTCAGCCGTTTCGGAGATTACCCCGAACAAACAGACAGACAGACAAAAATTTAAAAAATAGATGTTTTCGTATACCTTATATACTTTCATATGCATTAGATAAAAGCTGTTTTTTAATTTTATATATTTGTATAGATGTATAGATAACCAACAAATTTATTTAACTATTGCTATATCAAACTACATCTAACCGGTGTGCAGATTAGTAATAACATTATGCGTAATATCACAAACATTTGGTAGCGGATGGTCAAACGCAATTAACTGCTGTGGTTGGTTAATTGGCAACGATCAAATACCAATCAAATCACTTAAAATGAGTTCGATTTTCACACGTCGTCGATTAGCCTTTGAAATTCCGGATTGTTGTTGCTCTCTTTTACATTTGCAACGACATGATAAATATGAGTCAACACTGTATATTTATTACTACGAATAACGAAGGTCGAAGAATACTCATAATAATACAATTGCTTTTGTATCACGGTTTCTTTGTAAGCTATTGTTACATACTGAGATAATTTGTGTTTACTTGCCTCTATATGCACCTAGGCACAGTTAACTTGTCAATTTCTGGATTACCAGACATAGTTGAAAAACAATCTTCAACCAAAATCACTAATTTGATTGTGTGTTGTGACCGCCGCCGGCGGGCCTTCTTTTACTCAAGAGGTTAATTATTTATCGCTTGATACATATTCTAAAGCGGCTTTTACAAAACTAATCAAACGTACAAGAAAATGATGTCGACATTTAAATGTATCGAGGTGCGAATAGAACTACGGCAGGTTACTGTAGATATTCTGAATTATGCGGAGTATTTATAAGATAACATTGTTACATTACTCTGTTTAATAAAAATGTATGTTTATGTTTTCTTCTAGACTTTTCATAAGCGTAATTGGTGCAAATATGGTGTCACAAACTAACCTAAATTTATCTAAGTAGGTATATTTTATTTATCTTTTTCTAACAATCGCCATAAAAATCAAAATATATTTCTCCGAACTTGTACAATTGCTTATCGTTGCACAAATTCGTCACCATTTTTATTTTAAGTCTGCATTAGAAGTAGGGACTGCAAATTGACAAACATCAGGCGAAAAGACTTCTAGCCATATGGGCTGATGAGGTAAGACTGCATGATGGTAAGACATACATCATTTGGACATATGTCTCGCAATGGTCTGCAACGGGCTGCTTGATTGATCGGTTGATTAATAAAGGGTTCAACTGATTTATAGTAATTAAAGGCGCTGTCCTTTTCCTCAAGCTATTGTTAGAAAAATATAGAGCGAGGTTAATAACCAGTATAATTTATTACGACTAATGCTATCTAGACTACTATGCTTAATTTAACTTACCGTCTAAATATCGGAACTTTTTTATTATTGCTTTTTCTGTTTTTTTTTTGTGAGTAATAGATTTATTATTACTAGCATTATAATAGTATACTAATAATATTTTTTTGAATTATTTATGCGATGTGTATTTATCACTTTAATAAAAATCGGACGATTCGTAAATATAACGATCCTGCATACGAATCTCGAATTACAATCGAATATTACAATCAGACGTGAATGATAAATGATTTGTTTAAATTGATTGTTAGCGTTGATAAATTTTATTTTTCGTTTTATTTTATCACTTTGTAAAAATATTATACGCTGGCTTGAACATAGCACTTACAGATAAATTCTCATCATAATAAAATTACAGGAAAGAGAGGACCCGCCACGCACCCTCGGATTGCCCACCTCAACTATAGCATTCTATTGCAGGGTCTGACTTCGTGGCTGTCCACATCCAGAGGAGTTCGGTATTGTCATTACCTTTTGCTATTGCAGTAGTTGGGGTGGGCAATCCGAGGGTGCGTGGCCGGTTCCTCTGATCCTCTCTTCCCAATAATTTTATTACAATGGACTTCCGCTAAGTAACGCCTTCTTCGATTCAATAAATTCTCATCATCATTTAAAATTTAAATTGGCAAAGTCTACAACTATAATATAAATATTTTCGCTAGCAACTATTAACACATTGAACGCCGTGCCAGTCATAAATGACCGCGAACAATACATTTTCTATTGTGTCTGTTATATGCCAGTCAGTGTGTTACATACTTATACAATACTAGTCTACATATTATTATATAGGTAGTATAGGTTGAACGACAATAATTGTACTGTGTTAAGTAAGTTGTAGTCTCACGGTCACGAGCCATTGTGTCGAGTTTAGTACTCTTCGTAGTCATAATAGTCGTCGTCCTGTCCGCCGTTCTGCAACATGGCGGCTAGAGATAACTCGTCGCCGGCGTCTGTGGGCTCAGGCTCCACGTCCTCCTCGTAATCATCGCCATCTGAAATAAAAAAAATAAAAAAATATATATAACTGTCTACATAAAATAACAAATTGAATTTTGTTTCATTATGAATTTTATGTTTTACATATTATAATTAAAAATTATGTTTAAGAAAATTAAGAATTATGTTTTCCTTATGAACATTCTTTCTGTGACAAAAGTTGGATACATTTGTCATGATAACAAAAGTCTACAACTTTTAAGGGTTAAAATACAGTGTAAACTCTATATAACGACACTCAAGGGACGCATGTATATTTTGACGTTATAGAAAGTTGTCGTTAAATGGAGAGAAGAAAAATCTGTATTAGAAAAAGAAAAAGTTTATATCAGACTAGTTTTAGTAATTACATAAAAAGCAATTCTTATTTGAACGTTATTGCGTATAGTCTGTTATTTTCGTCTGACGTCTTTTGCTGCACCAGTAATTTTGTGTTTTTTTTTTCAATCCATGACTCCTACTAACAACAGTCTACATGCACGTTTTTCTTAGAAAGTTCGGTATGTATGATGCCGACAGTCGAGTTTATTACGGGCTAAAATAATAAAGCAACAAAAGAATGTACACAGCTGCGCAGTTTTTACTAATTTTGGCAACTTAAAAAGTAATTTTATTATTTAATTGTTGTCGTTATTGAGACAAGCTAAACCAACCAAAGCCGAGTGATTTGGACGCTTTAGGGTTTGTCGTTAAATCGAGTTACATGGCGTTTACACTGTATATATAAATATTTTTTACTGCTATTATAGCAGCAGCGACAGCCTAGTGGGAAACCGTTGGACTGCCACGCAGAGGTCTCGAGTTCGAACCCAAAGCGCGCATCTCTGACTTTTCGAAGTTAAATGCGTATTAAATAGTTGATTATCGCTTGCTTTAACGGTGAAGGAAAACATCGTGAGGAAACCTGCATGTCTGAAAGTTCTCTATAATGTTCTTAAGGATATGTGAAGTCTGCCAACCCGCACTAGGCCAGCGTCGTAGACTATGGCCTAACCCTTCTCATAGTGAGAAGAGGCCCGTGCCCAGCAGTGGGACAGTTTAATACAGGGCTGATATTATTATTATTTATTATTATTATATTGTTACATCAAAATTGCTTATATTATTATGAAGTGCAATAAAGTTCGAAATTGAAATTGATGAGTGCTTCTGACCATGATAATGACTATAACACAAAAAACGCACATTGATGTGAGGTGTGCAGATACTGGTATATTTATAGAATCTGTCACATGTTCAGGTAAGAGCGAACTTCTAGTAATTTTCATTTTCAGTTAACTGTGACTTTATACCTTCAGATATTGCATATCACCATTAACTGCTCTTGATAGACTGTCTACGCTGGCAATATGACCGAAGAACGTAAGTATCCTGCTAATGAAGATATAAGTACTTTAAGCGAAATTACCGTTGAGTGCAGCGGATGTCTGCGGCGTAGGCGGCGCGGGGGTGGCAGGGGTGCGCGGGGGCGCGGGGCTGGGCGCTGCGGCAGGAGTGTTCTTCTTCTTGCGCTTCTTGGCCACAGGCGATGCCGGCACTGTCGCTGTCGGAGTTGCCGGTAACACTCTGTAACACATACATAATTATCATTATTAACATGGATTTCTTCTAAAGTCTGATATTTGTTTATGTCCATATAATATGGCGGATGATTTTGAGGCATGTGTATTACACCAGCTTTACTTGAACGTATTGCCGTCTACTGGGCACATATCTAAACTCCGTGCTGCTACTGAGAATTTACTAGCCTCTATATCGATTTGTTTTACAATCGCATTAAAACATAGGTACATGCTTGTACCACGACTATCGAAACAATATGGGTGCCTAGTGCAAGTTGTTTTTACGTTAACGCGATCGAAACCTTTGCCGCGTTTGGCTCTCTGATTGGTTTAGAGCTTTGAGCGAGCCAATACAACGTCATAAAAGTGTCAATTGCGTTAATTACGTCAAACCCGCACTAGGCGTTCAGAAGTCTATAAGTCAGAACTACTCACTCTGGTCTAACAGCAGTTTCCTTCGGCGTAGCAGGCGCTGGAAGCGGTGTGCCTGGCTGATCCAAACTCTTTAGAATATCATAGTTGATCTTCGAACTAATTTTCTTCTCAGCGATCATCTTGCCGATGGCTTCACCTGCAGTAGAAGCGTTGCACGGCTGCCGTTTCTTGTATGAACCACGTATTTTGCGTTTTCTATCCTTGTTTTCTTCTTTCTCTTTCGCCTTTATTTCTTCTTTTACTTAAATTAAAAAAACTACAAATTAAGATTATACGGTATTATGTAATGTCCTCAAGGTCGAATTTCAGTCACAGCAGCCTATATCAACGGATATTAGCTATCTACGTAGGAGATATTTATTTAGTGAATTAGGGTGTGCGCAAATATAAGAGTTCCCTCTCCAATTTTAACATAGTAGTAAAAGACGGCGTGCAGTGCGTCCGACTCTGTGTTGCTTCTGATAATTTCTTGACTACATTCTAACCCAAGGAACAAATCCGAACAAACAAACAATTCAGGGGAAATATAAACAATCCTTCATGACAAATCTGGTCTTTTGCCCATAAATTATTAAAACAAAAATTGGTGTTGGTTGACAACTCATTAGAAAAAGAGCCACAAAAATAAAACATTAATACTGTTATGCCGTTTCGCCTGGTGAGAACGCGTTCTGCACGTTTATTAACCAACGACACCTTTCCTTTCATCTCCCATTTTTATTTATTTACCCTGAGATCGGCCTCGCATCCCCGGTGGTAGAGATTTCTTTAGTGACTGTTGGCGTAACGAATATATCTTGTATATTTTTCATATGTTAAATAGTTCTGCGACTTGCGGCTTGGAAATATCTCCATTGTCAAATTGCATGCGACCATAAGCTACGATAACTACAAGATATAACCCGGCGGGACGACCAGGCTGGTATGTTTGTTTACCACCTGTTTGATATGTGTGGTATATAAAACAGTGATACTTACTTTTCTGTTCCCTCAAATAACCGGCATTGATCTTGTTCCACAGCAGCGCCTTATGCTTCACCTCATCATCACTCATGATAAGAGAATTGATGTAATCTTCGTCTTTCTGATCGAGGATCAGTTCTTCCGCGTTGTGGAGGTCTTTGCTGAACTGCTTCGGCTCTGGCTTTAGGAATTTATCCTTGTCGTCTTGTTGGCCAAGGCCTATCACTGCCAAGTCAGGACCTGGAGAATAGAATATAAGAAAATTAGCAGTAGTTGTAACTACACAAAATATGCTTAGGTATTTATTTTATTCCAGATATGGTTGTGTATGTTGAATTTACCATGAAATGCTGACAGACAAAAATATTTATGAAAAAGCCACAGTTCATATTTCGGTTGGGTTTTATTCAAATTCTTAATAGTACTACGGTGTCTCCTTCTGTGCCCGGTAGAGGGTACTAGATTCTACCCTATGTCGTGAAAACTAAAATCAAAGCTGGCGGAAAGTGAGTGTACTACACATCTGCCTATCTCTACGGGGACCAAGATGTGACACTAAGTAGGGATTTCAAAGCGGAAGGAATTTCATGGAGGCACTTTGATAATAATAGAAGGCCAGTGGTGTGTGTCACTTGCGTCACATAGCAGGTGTACGTAGTGGTTTATGTGGTCGCCTCGCTACTGACACTTCGCCGCTTGTCGTGGGTTATAAACTCCACACGGTAGAAAAAATTATGAGATCCACAAATAGTTGCGCCGCATCTGCGTGTTCTTTGTGACCGTCGTATAAATGGTTATAAAGTTCACCCTGACACAGGAAGGACATATAATGAGGCTGATTCTTTTAAAAATCTAAGAATAAAACATACCAAGTCCTTTTTCTGCCTTGACCGATTCAGACTTGCTACCTTCCTCTTTAGACTGGACGTCGCTGGCGAGCTCTCCGATGAGGTCAAGTGCATCTTCTGCGGCAAACCTCGATGCCTCAGCGTCCTCCAAACTGGTCTCCTCTAAAATTATACATATCGTCATTTGTTAGTCTACAACAGTATTGGTATAAGGTCTTGTTTAAAATAATTATAAAACCATGAGAGAAATGTAACAACTGGAAAGCTATAGTCGCCGGGAATTAGACGTGAGTTAATATGAAATATATTATAATAAATCTAGCTATCCCTCGGTATCGGTATTTTTTGTGTGTTTCTGTTTCCGTCTATAGGACATTATATTTTGATCAGCCGAGTAGTAAAGGCATAACGAACAAACAAACAAAATAAGATCTAATCGCCTACACTAAATATAAAGAATGTTTCAACGAAAATATACAGAAATTTACAATAGGATCTTTAAGGCTGGCCGCATATATACGTTTTCCGAATTCGATTTCCTAACACGTAATCTCGATTCGGAATTGCGTGAGACTAGCGCACACGTTAGTTTTTTTTCATTCGGAATGTATACTGTCAGTACGGATAGTGATAGCGTAGTGAACGCACGTCGATGGAGGACGATGATTTATTAGCAATTGCATTTCAATAGTAAACAATTATAACAATATTTAACAGTTATCAACAATAATAAAACAACATTAAATAAAACAAACATATTTAAACGAAATTATGTGAATAGTATGAACTATACCTCTTTAAATACCTGCTCCCAGGCCAAATCTATACTAATATAATAAAGCTGAAGAGTTTGTTTGTTAAAACGCGCTAATCTCAGGAACTACTGGTCCGAATTGAAAAATTATTTTAGTGTTAGATAGCCTATTTATCGAGGAAGGCTATAGGCTATATAACATCACGCTACGACCCAAGGGGGCGGCGCAGTAACGATAAACGCGGCTGAAACCGCGGGAACATTTAGTCTTTTATATCTCTGTTGTGGTAGTCCTTGTCATGTATATTCCACAAGCAAGGGTATTTTTCAATAGACAATATTAATGGTTCTACCTCACACATTATAACTATCGTTTACGTACGTACGATGCGCGCGGCGCGGGCGCGGTTCCGTATGAGAATTTCCGAACGTGTGCGCCGACACAAACAAAATGTATGCAAGGGCTGCATTCCGCATGACGTCATTAGGTTTTTTCCGAATGGTTTCTCCGAACGCACGGGTTTGGATTCGAAACGTACATACGGAATCTTTTCCGTTCGGAGAGAAAGCGGACGTGTGCGGCAGTTACTGTATTTTATATTGATTCCATGCATTCGGAGCTCCGAATATGGAAAACGAATTCGGAAATCGAATTCGGAAAACGTATGTATTTTGCCAGCCTAAGACGTGTTTGTTTGTTAATTTTATCAGTTTTAATACTAAACGCATATGCATTATGCAAAATACTTATGTAATGAGTTCAAGTTCTGTACATTTTTTGTATTATTTTACAAGGTGGATGAATCAAAATTAAAATAAAAATTTGCACAAAAGAGCAATGAGGAAATTTTGCAAACATTTATCATTAGAATCAAATCAATTTGACAGCCTCGATGGCGTAGTGGTTAGTGTAACTGACTGCCACGTCTGAGGTCGCGGGTTCGATTCCTGCACAAGTCAAATATTTGTGTGCATGAACATGGATGTTTGTTTTGGTCTGGGTGTTTCTATGTATAATATGTATGTATTTACAAAAAAAAAGTATATATGTAGATATGTTTATCCATTGTCTAGTACCCATAGTACAAGCTTTGCTTAGTTTGGGCTAGATGGTGTTGTGTGTATGTGATAGAATATTATTATTATTATTTTAATTAATACATTTTAAAGATCATGCATTAAATGCTACTCGCATTTAATCTATACTAATATTATAAAGCTGAAGAGTTTGTTTGTTTGTTTGTTTACTTGAACGGAAAAATTCTTTCAGTGTTAGATAGCCCATTTATCGAGGAAGGCTATAGGCTATATATCATCACGCTAAGGTCAATAGGAGCGGAGCACCAATGAAGAATGTTTCAAAATCGGAGAGTATTTTTTCCTTTTGAGAGCTTCCGCTGCGTGCGCTGCGTAAACAGTTAAAGTTTCGCAAAAATCATGTATGACAGAATTGTTACCCTTTAAAAGTTCTAAAAAAAAGTCCGCGACAGCATATGTCTATCTTTTAAGGTTGGCTCACTATAACCATTTTTATGCTAACGAAATTTGTTCTAAAATAATGCATTATTTGCGAAGGTATTTTTATAAACATGATATTAATCCTTATCCAAATAAATACGTTATTCATCACAAGTATTTAATTTAAAACAAAATTGCCCTTTACATCATTCGATTTCAATGAATATCTTAGTAGATATAGCAGTTTTAAAATAACATCGCAGCAAAATAATTACCCATTACAGACATAGTACAAACGATGTTTCTCCTGGTTTATTCTGCGTGATTACTACTGGTTCGATTTGAAAAATTCTTTTAGTGTTGGATAGCCTATTTATCGAGGAAGGCTATAGGCTATATAACATCACGCTACGACCCACGGGGGCGGTGCAGTAACGATAAACGCGGGTGAAACCGCGGGAACATCTAGTGTATTATAAAAAAGTGTTTTGGTAAAGACAGACATAATGATTATACATAATTATGATATAGACTAACCTGTATGTAGATACTCAAAGGGCAGGCATATACAAGATGTCCGGTAATTAATGGATAACCTTAAAATGTCTTATAGTAGAACTGATGGCCGTTCAGAAAAAATGCAAAAAAAAATTTGCTCTTCATACTTTTGACTAGATAGTCAAAAGTATGACGAGCTATTTTTTTTTTCTATTAGCTTAATTAGTGTTTAATAATAAAACAGCAAAAAACCGATGGAATTCATTCGTTTATGGTCGTAGTGTACAAATAAGTTAAATATAGTAATTAAAAAATAAATCATACCTCAGGTATAGTAAGGATAGATATTTTTCATATTTTATTCTGAACGGCCATCAGTTCTACTGTAAGACATTTCAAGGTTATCAATTAATTACCGGACATCCTGTATACTGAATTGTATTTCATCAATATTTTACTATTCTGCTATTCTTTTAATGTGCGCCTATTAAAGTCAACCGAGCAGAATTTCAGACACCGTGCTTGTATTCAGAATAATATACAAGAAAATCCAATTAGACGTATAAGAGGATTTACAAGTCTAACCTTAATATTAGCCCTATTCATAAACAGTCCCAATACAGAACTGGAATGGGCCTTTTCTCTGTTTCGGTAATTAAATCTATACTAATATTATAAAGCTGGAGAGTTTGTTTGTTTGTTTGAACGCGCTAATCTCAGGAACTACTGGTTCGATTTGAAAAATTCTTTTAGTGTTGGATAGCCTATTTATCGAGGAAGGCTATAGGTTATATAACATCACGCTATGACTCATGGGGGCGGCGCAGTAATGATAAACGCGGGTGAAACCGCGGAAACATCTAGTATTTAATACGCATATAACTTCGAAAAGTCAGAGGCTTATTATGTATGTAATTTATTTTTAATTTTGTTATTCAGGTTGAAAAATATAGTTAGCGAGTTACTCTATTAAGTAAAGATTTATAATAAAACGTTACTAATTTTCTGTTAGTAAGAGAATAAGACGGGACATAACGGAATTTCTATGCTCGGGAATATAATCAAACTCGATCATCCTAGAAAAGCTCGCAGCTAAACAACCCTTTGCTACGTTCTTATGTTGAATACAGTTGTCTTATGTGTGAAGATGAGCGTGCACAGACGCACACACAAACAGACTAAAAACTGTTTACAACTGTATTTGTATAGATAGAACACAAATCATTGTATGTTCATATTTATTTTTCTATCAATATTAGTAGCGGTGATGTTTTTGATACGTTTCAAAGTCACTGATATGACCCTGCGAGACACGGATTATTTAAGTTCTATGATCTCAAAAACATAAACATACTAATGTTTTATTTTACTACACAATTGAAATATAAATTCACAGTCTGAGATTCCCTTTGCTGTCAGTATACAAACTCCATAAAAGAGCTTAAAAGCCCTATTTATTGATAGGTGCGATCTTTTATAGGGCGGTAATACTAAGCCAGTCGGGTTAATTGTACATAGATGTAATTGATCTCAGCCTGTGTAATCGGGATATACCTATTATATAACTAAATAAATCGGAATGTGGTATATTTTCACCAGAATTTGTGCTCTTAATGAAACGGCCCTCAATGCTCTTTATTACGACGTCTGCGTTTCATTATCTATGTAAATGACATCATCTTCACTCATCAAAACTTCTTTGTTTTGTTGATGATATGAAGATATTTCACTCTACATAATTATATCATTCATATGAGACATTATTTTACTTTCGTAGGGAGTCACTTAGAGTACATGTCATACAATTGGAATCCAATCTACCAGACTTATATTGATCGATTACAATTGTATATAAATGTGTAAATATTACATTGTAATCGTTCTTAATCTAACGACTCAAGGATTAAATAAAATATTAATTTAACCGATTAGAAACTTATAGATTAAGCGAACTAGTAGGCAGTTAAACAGGGTACCTATGCTAAACAAATCGTATGCCATACCAAAACAGTGTAGGTATAAGTACTGATTTTTCCGGAGTATTCCGCTTTCGGCACCAATTTTTCCGGCACCTATGCTATGGTTTCGGCACCTAAGCTATTCCACTTTCAGCACCAATAGGTATTTTTGCTCTGTGCCGAATGTGGAATAAAATACCTATTGGTGCTAAAAGTGGAATAGCTTAGGTGCCGAAACCATAGGTGCCGAAAAAATTGGTGCCGAAAGCGGAATACTCCATTTTTTCTGGGAAACAACACAATTACCTACTGTTGTTTTATTTTTTATAATATACAATTTGTTTATTATTATTGTTTCTTATGTAGCTTCCTGGGTCCTTCAAGCGGGGCGTGAAAAAGCACCTTCTCAGGCCGTCAAAGTAGAGACCTCAACATCGCCTCGGCTACTATGAGGGCGGTGTGGAGGCCACTGCTTTTAGACCACACGACTGCTTACCATCAGGTGGAGTGTGGTCATTTTAACGAGCACAATAAAAAAAAATAAAAAAAAATGTAGCTACTGTAGATCAGTGTGTGCATTTTAGTTTCTAAGTATTAGCTAAAGGTGAAAACCTGTACCTAATTGGCTAAGGTACTACTGTTTTTTTTTTTTTAGTTTCAATCAGTTTGCTTTGCATTCATCTAATAATTAGTACTAGTGGTCGCCTAGTGGTCAAAATTCGACCAAAATTCCTAAGCTTGCTACTTTGTTTTCTATTTTCTTTATCCTTACTAATATTATAAATTCGAAAATAACTGTCTGTCTATCTGTCTGTCTGTTACCTTTTCACGCCTAAACCACTCAAGCAATTTAGATGAAATTTGGTACAGATATAGTTTACAACCTGGGGAAAGACATAGGCTACTTTTTATTGATGTAGGTACCACGCGGGCGGAGCAGCGCGCAAAAGCTAGTTACATATAAATAAGGTATAGGTAACCATAGTTACAAAGAATTGTACGACGTCAGACAAACAATGCCGAAATACTACGAACGCGATTTGACTGCATGCATGGTTGTGTGCGTGTAGTGTTTTTTCATTAATTTAATGTATTTCTAATGCATAGGTATCTTATAAAAATATTAGGATTCGTCCCTCCTTCTCTATATAAACTTTAACTGTGCTAATTTTCATACTCCTCCGTCCGCGCAATTTTCGTAAAAAAGGGGTACAAAGTTTTTGCTTCACGTATTAATATATAGATTAATATTTTATCTACATATAACTAACTGACATTACCAAATACGATTTTTCCCTCTTATACAATTTTTGCGAATGCGAATGCAAGTTTGTTTGTTACACTTACACGTCGTAACTACTCGACGGATAATCGTAAAATTCGCATACACGTTGTCTGGAGTACAGAAAAGTACATAAGGTACCTTTTCATATAGAAGAAATTTATTGATAAAATCTAGATTAACGTGAGCGAAGCCGCGGGCAAACTCTAGTGCCGTAATATACCTATTACATTACATAGGTTAAATAAAATAAAAACAGGCCAAGTGCGTGTCGGACTCGCGCACGACGGGTTCCGTCCCAATTTCTATAAAAACGGCAAAAATTATGTCTGTTGTATGGGAGCCCCCCTTAAATATTTGTTTTATTTTAATTTAATTATTTATTTTTAAAGTGAATATATAACTAAATATTCTGTGAATATTTCAAGCGTCTACCTGTTGCCGTTATCAATATCGAGCAAAAACGAGCAAAAAAGTTTGTTGTATGGGAGCCCCCTTAATTATTTATTTTATTCTGTTTTGTAGTATTTGTTGTTATAGCGGCAACAGAAATACATCATCTGTGAAAATTTCAACTATCTAACTATCAGGGTTTATGTGATACAGCCTGGTGACAGACGGACAGACAGACGGACGGACAGCGGAGTCTTAGTAATAGGGTCCCGTTTTACCCTTTGGGTACGGAACCCTCCTCCTCCTCCTCGCGTCGTATTCCTCATTACTGAGGGTCGTGACGCCCCCGCTGAATCACTTTCTCATGGACTAGTTCCCTCCATCTGTTCCGGTCTTTTGCTTTTTTAACCCTAAAAACGCCCTAATGCAATTCGAATATGTGCATCGGGATTCTGAAGGTATTATTAAAATATAGCTCGAGCGGTCACAAAATAATAAATTAAGTTATTTGTTGTTTGTCTTGGTCTGGGTGTTTCTATGAATAATAATATGTACGCATTTATAAAAAAAAATGTATCTGTGTATGTTTATCCATTGTCTAGTACCCATAATACAAGGTCTGCTTAGTTTGGACTAGATGGTGTTGTGTGTATGTGGTAGAATATAGAATAGAATATTATCTATTATTATAGAATTTAGGTCACTAAGTAACACTTATCAACATTAAAGTATAATGGTTAGTGCCTTTTGTCTAAATTACTTTTAGGTTAGGTGCTAGGCTCAAGCAAAGGGTAGACACACTTGATCAAATTTTATTATTTTTTGTTTTACTTGATAGTTTACTCTATCACTTAAATTTAGAGGTAGAGTGTTTACGATAAAGCGAAATCAAATATCCTAACCTTGTTTATATTACTCCATTTTATTTTTTATTTTAATTGACAGAATGTTACTAATAGTTTCCTTTTTTGGCAATAATGTGGAATAGACACACAATTTTAATTAAATGTTTAGTTGAATAACCTTTTTTGGTAAGATCGCAATTGTATTATTTCATGCTTTGCGATATAAGAATACAAATTCTGTGACAATTTCATCTGATTACATATTGCGGTTCCTAAGTCCTTTTACAAGTAAATCAGACTGACGGAGCATGACTGAATGGATTCCCATCGGCACTTATTGGGTACGGAACTCTAATATTTTCGTTTTATCGTAGCCAAAACAAATATGAATTCTTTAGTGTGCAGTTAGTGTCTACGGTCATGTGTAGGATGAAGACTTCTGGCAAGTTATTACAACTTCAAATGAAATAAAACAATATTGTTTTATGTATTATTTAGTAGTGGTAAATTGACAATTGAAGTTGTATTATGTTTTTAAGTTGTGTGTTAATTATAGACTGTTCAGTGATTATCCTAGCTACAATTACGTAAGTAGTTTTTAATCATAATATATATTCGACACAACAGATCCCACTGGGTCGAAGTGTCGCCGGTTTGCACTGACTGGCCCCCACACATAAGACCATCATAATATATAAGAAGTTTAAATAGAGACGTGTTGTGTTATAGTATAAAATATTTGTTAACTATATCATCATCATTTCAGCCAAAAGACGTCAATTGCTGGATATAGGCATCTGCCAAGGTTTTCTGTTTTTATTGTTTTCGTTTCTTTCACCCGCATGTAACCGCTTCCCGATCCACCTTGTGGGGCAGCAGCAGCAGGGGTAGACACCCCATAAGGTTAATTAGACGTTCTATTGTAAGCTTCTTTTGTATCCCAAAAAATATTCAACAAATTACCCGAACAAATAAGATCTCTTAATCTGGACAATTTCAAAAGGAAGCTGAATGATATCCTTTTTCAAAAATGTAACTATTCTTTAAATTAATATTTAGAAGATAATTCTCTTACTCCTTGACTGTGTTAATATTACGATTATTTGTTTTCTGTTGACACTTTGTGAAATCATGTTGACGTTATTGAAACGAATTTGTATTAAATTTATATTTTGACTAATTTGCTATTTTATTATTTATTTTAGTTTACCGGCGTTCCTGTCCTCGGTTCACAGCACGGAAGAATTAACCAGGAAAATTTTAGCACCCACACTGGTTAATTCAGAAGTGCTGTGCAAAACTGACGCTGTGAACGCCTGGAAAATGGCTTGACCGAATTCTGTTTTGCCAACCAACCTATTCTCCCAGCGGCAGTGGGACGGGCCGCTTAGCAACTCTGTTAGAGAAAAGCTTTTTTCTAAATCTTCCAATGCTGCTGAGCGTGCTCGATTGCTGGCTGTGGGAGAATGGGAATCTGGTCTTTGGCTTCAGGCGCTTCCATCGTCCAATATAGGTACCATGTTGGACGATACCACTTTCCGTCTCGCCACTTGCCTCCGTTTAGGTATTTCGTGTGTTTCTCCGCATTGCTGTCACTGTGGAGAAGCTGTCGATAGCCTCGGACACCATGGACTCTCTTGTAGCAGGAGCGCTGGTCGAATTTCTCGCCATGCTAATCTTAATGACATAATACGTCTTGCTCTTGTCATTGCTGGCGTTCCAGCTGTACTTGAACCCAATGGGTTGGTACGCGACGATGGGAAGAGACCGGACGGAATGTCATTGTTGCCTTGGAAGATGGGCAGGCTTTTGGTGTGGGACGCAACGTGCGTTGACACCCTTGCGCCATCACATCTTCCAAGCACTGAGGGATGTGCCGGCGCTGCTGCTGCAACCGCGGAAACTCTCAAACGGCGCAAATATAGTACTTGCTCGGAAATTACATTTTTGAGCCGTTTGGGGTGGAAACCCTAGGCTCATGGGGTCCGAGCGCTCGTATTTTGTACAGGGAGATCGCAAAACGCCTGATCGACGTTTCGCGTGATCAGAAGGCTGGTCTTTTTCTGGCCCAAAGAATCAGCATTGCTATTGACAGCGATGCTGAAGAATTCTACGATGCCTAATCCTTTTCTGTAAATATTTAGTAGTATAAATATTTGTGTTTTTGTAATTATGTTACCTTTTTTAATACGTTTGTTGTTTTTTTATATTAGGTTAATTCGTTTTAAAATTAATAATGTAAATATTTGAAGCACCGAAATAAATAACTATATAGTTGTCAGATAATATTATCTTACGTTTACGTGAATTTTATACAATGAAATTAAACTACTTTATACGGATTTTGTCGCGCGCTGTTTATTTTGAAACACTTTCATTACATAAATTTGTTATTAAAACGATGTACTATTACTTACACACTTTCAAGCTATTCAGCAAAAGTGTCACAATTGTTGTATAATTATCTACATAAACTACATTTGTACGCCGCGCGCCGCCAGGCAAAACATAGTGCTACTAAGAAAGCTCTGTAACATCTCTCACACTTTAATATTTACCTATGTTTACAAATAAAGTACATATATTCTATTCTAAATGAGTCATGATGCGAGTAACATTCGCAAAACCGTCTGTGTTATGTTATAACTTATAAGCCAGATATACATATAATATATTATACTATAGCCAAACTCTATGTAGAATGTTTATTAATAACAAACTGTTGCTAGACAACCACTGACAGCAAGTATGAACAACATTTTTGATAATGTTCGATATCTATGTTATCTTCCGATTGCGAGTTTCTTTGTGTGAAAAATTATGTGATGATAGATAAAAATGCTTTAAAATCATTTAAACTACTGCATATTATAATATGATTTAGAACGTGAGAGTACTAAACCATGTAAGTTTTGATGAGTATATGTTCATGAAACCTACAATTTTGTTATACCGAATACAGTACCCTCATCCCATCAAACCTATAATATGTTTGTAAGTCATTGCAGAATAGACAAGTCCAAAAATATTTTTCTTTATTTTGATATCTTGATCTTTGCACAAAGTCGCTACGTTCGACGGAAGGTCCCGCGTCAGCTTTATAATTCGACCAAAACAAAATACACCTGTTTATGTGAATTTTATGAGGACCTAATGATCTTTATTTGGAGGCATATTATAAATGTAGCCAAAGTTTGACGATTTCTTCCATTTTATCAAAAAACCAGTAAGGTTGATGCAGTTTCAAAAGTAACTTTCGCACGTAATTTAATTTTTCATTTTTAGTACATATACACTAGGTTTGGAATATTCATTGAAGATAACTTCAAATAGAATACCTTAACAAATATTATTATGATTGATTAATCGTTTTTATAGATTAAAAAATTAAAAGTTTTGTAAAATCCCTAGAAATCATATAATAAGGTTTGTTTACATTTGGTCTACATCGAATTTGGCTAAAGTATAGTTTTGTATATTTTCTTGCTAATTTCGCTAGTAGGTACATCGTAATGCGATTCAAATTCAAATTGTTTATTCACCAAAGTAAATCTATACTAATAAGACAAATATATTAAGATTCAACTCTTTCAATAATGCAGGTGATTAAAGCACCTGTATATGTATTTAGTAAATTTTTCCAGACTCACTAATATGATTAATTCCAAATTTAATAACTTTAACATATTGTGTTTCTAACAAAAGCTTGATAACCTTATTATGTGACTTTGCAAAAGCTTAAAAGAGATCAAAGCCAGATGTTGTCAGGTTCGTGGCAATGGCAAGTGGAAGTAGGTACGTTTTTCTAGATTTATATAAAATTATTTTTTATTAATGTGTCTAATTTTTTTGTTACCTAGTGTAGTAAAGAAATGTGTGTATCCTCATACTCCGGGTAAGAACAATGGTCAAATATCTATAGGAGCTGTACCTGACTTTTATTTCCCATGTACGTTAACAAACTATAATAAGATTTGTATTTATTTATGTATTAAACACTATTCCGTCAGAAAATGGCACGTAAAAAGCCTAAATAATTTAAAATTATAAAAATACTTTGAAGATTAGAATCTACAATGAAGTTTTAACAACTAGGTTTCAATAGTTAATTAAGCTTATCAACGCTTTGTGAGTCACGGGAATGGATACAGGTATGACACACCTCAGTGAACCCCCTTAGGAATTAAGCCGTAAAATTATGAATGTAGTATGTATGCTCTTATAGGTGCTAACACCGTTCTAAGACGCGCCTTAAAATAGTCATACATATGTTTTATACAAGTGACCTTTCGCACGGGTTGAACAAAACCTTAACAAATCTACACCTAAATATTCCTCATGAAAATTCAAATTCAAATGTTTATTGTGGCTCAAATACATACATAGATTAGTTTAGTGCTTGGAGTCTTCTTTTAAGCAATTAGTGCTTGTGTTAGAGGACTCCGCTCTTCACTAGTAAGACATACAATAATAACATAAGAAATATTGTGTGTGCGCGTGCGCGAGTGCGTGTGCGTGTGCGATTACTCCGTCTATTCGTCTAATCACTCCGTCTATTGATGACAACAGCATGAAAATCAGTTTAGTAGTTTTTGAGTTTATCGCGAACAGACGTCTGTCTGCCTGTTCCAATTTGTGTATGAGATACTAATGCGAGTTGGGACTAACATTTAGTTTTTGGTATAATTAATTTGGTATAACAAAGTCCCCCGCCGCGTCTGTCTGTCTAGACTTTGTTGTGTAATATGTAGTGATTTGTAGGCGATTTAAATTATACCAAAAACTAAATGTTAGTCCCAACTCGCATCAGTATCTCACCCAATACCATACACAAATTGGAACAGGCATTGTGCAAAGAACGCACAGACAAACAGGCAAAAGGCCTGTTGGTTTAAATAAACATATATGTACATAACAAACGACTGTGGTGTCCGACATTCTTAGATATTGAACCAATCATAAACAGGTCTTAATTACCGATCATTAATGTGGGTCTTTACGCTATTACGTTACTTATTGTGACAACCTGTAGTAATTAATATAATATGTTTATATAGTATACTAGCTTTTGTGCGCGGTTCCGCCCGCGTGGTACCTACATCAATAAAAAGTAGCCTATGTCCTTCCCCAGGTTTTAAACTATATCTGTACCAAATTTCATCTAAATCGGTTGAGTGGTTTAGCCGTGAAAAGGCAACAAACAGACAGACAGACAGATAGACAGACAGAGTTACTTTCGAATTTATTAGTAAGGAATAATATTAGTAAGGATTAATATTTATGACATTCAAGCGGACCCGGCAGACATTGTCGAGCCCGAACGAAAATAGGAACTCTAGTTGTCTATATTTGATTTTGTACATTATTTTACACACAGGAGCAAATAACAATCAAAAGATTTTTTTTGCACACTGTATTTATCTAAATCAGTTGCAAAATAAACAAGTGATTAATATTTAAAATTTGGATATAAGACAACTTTAGGGTGGGTGATACCTCACTATGTCCCTAGGGTAGCTTCATTTAAATAGCGACGTATCTTATCTTGTGTGTGGGGGCCAGTCAGTACAGACCAGCGACACTTCGACCCAGTGGGATCTTTTGTGTCAGCCCCAAGATTTATCCCTTAGCTATCTCCTTATGAATGTACTGCATTAGCCGCAGTGTACAATTCAGAGAATATAGCGACGTAACGTCGCAGTATTTAAAGTGAGTGCATCTTTTTTCTGACATTTGACAGTTTACCCTACTACCAATTTTGAAATGCTTGTAGGTATCTTATTTATTTTTATTTTAGTGTTTGGGTAACGGAACTTATTGACTTAAATTATAAAAAATTGTGAGTCATCTACCCTTTTGTTTGTGTATCTAAACCGTAAAGAAACACATAAACAAAAACACAACAAAATCGGTCCAGCTGCCTAGGAGGAGTTCCGTGACATACGACTATACGTATGTTCTGAAAAATTACATATGTGAAGATATTAATACATAACCTCACGCCTGTTGCCCGGAGGGCATAACAGCAGCAATAGCCTAGTGGGAATCCGTTGGACTGCTACGCAGATGTCTAGAGTTCGATCCCAAGGCGCGCATCTCTGACTTTTCGAAGTTATGTGCGTATTAAAAAGTTAATTATCGCTAGCTTTAACGGTGAAGGAAAACATCGTGAGGCAACCTGCATGTCTGAGAGTTCTACATAATGTTCTCAAAGATATGTAAAGTCTGCCAACCCCCACTGAGCCAGCGTGGTGGACTATGGCTTAACCCTTCTCACATTCAGAAGAAGCCCGTGGCCAGCAGTGGGACAGTTTATTACAGGGCTGATATTATATATTATGCTGATATTATAATTTACGCGAGCAAAGCCGTGGGCAAAATTTAGTATATTATGGCAACATTTTGTATGTTCTAACTTATAAAGTACCAAATTACAAAATATAAGTTAATATTTCAATATCTTACCAATTCCTAAGCAAGCGGTGGAAGTGCCGATGACGGCGGCGACTTTTCTTCTCTTATTGGTGTCCCTCTCTAATTGTGCCTCTATCTCTTTCTGCAGTTCTGTCAGTTCCTTCTCGCCGTCTTCTTCGTCCATTAACTGAAATAGAGACGCACATTGAAATTTCTAGAACTTATTATTTTAGACTATGTTACGAGTAACTTCTTTAGGATGGGTTTGCATAATTCAGGCAAGGTATGTATGTATAACTCGTCGCACCATCGGTAAGACAAGGACATAACTGCATTTTTGTAATTTTACGTATTATTTTACTTGTTAAGTAATAGAAACGATGACAGGGTTAAAAATAAGTGATTCTAATGAGGGCTATCGCGCTTGGCTATGGTAAGGTCTAGACGTCATAGAAACCGTCAATTATTACGGCGAAATACGGCTTTTGACAGCAGCTGTGACAGTGTTGACAGGACCTTACGCGCTAGTGGCGCCGCCTGGTGAGCGCAAAAACGATAGCCCCCATTAGTCTATCTTTTTGATTAGCAAAACTTATTGGACTCTTATTATATGTTTTAACAAAACAATAAAAATTTGCTATGATTGTTAAGTTCGGGAGTGGCGACTTGTGACGTCACGCGTTTGTAAAACTTGTACCTGCAAGTGACGTTACAAGAAATTTAAACGCGTTGTAACTTTGTTGTTACTAGTTTTTGGGACAAAAGAAAAACGTGATCAATATTTTTTGCTAATCTAAAAGACTGACTAAAAACTTTTTTAGTCCTCATGCCTATTGTTCTTGGCATGAAATAAGCCCAATACTTTTGTGATTCGCTGCATGTTCTTTACAGGCATTCAATATTTTTTATTTGATGATTATGTGTTTTTAATTAAGACGGGGTCCATTTAATCCCTTGTCCTACCCAAGCTGCGACATATCAATACACGTAACAAAAAAAGCAACCAGCTTTTAATAAATTATGTATTTGATTATAACGTATGACGGAAATCCTAAACGAAACAATATAACAAAGTCTGGCTTCCTACATATTAATATAATATAGCAACAATATAAAACACATACAATTATTATGCTAATGATACACGTTTTAGTGGTTTTGACGTCACAAACAAGTTTAACCTTACTATAAATGCATACTAAACTATTTATTTAGTAGAAGTTAAATAAAGTGTTATAACTGGCACTACAACAATACATCAATGTTAAGTTTGAAATAGTTTTTATTTAATCTATACTAATATTATAAAGCTGAAGAGTTTGTTTGTTTGTTTGCTTGAACGCGCTAATCTCGGGAACTACTGGTTCGATTTGAAAAATTATTTTAGTGTTGGATAGCCTATTTATCGAGGAAGGCCATAGGCTATATAACATCACGCTAAGACCCACGGGGGCAGCGCAGTAACGATAAACGCGGGTGAAACCGCAGGAACATCTAGTAAAAGATAATGCGTGAAACAAACATACTTACACATGCGACCGTTGTACTTATGTTGTACAAAGGTCAAACCCGGGATCTTATGGTCTCGGGTTTGCTGCCCGGATCAGGCAGTGCCTATTATCGAGATTATCTACCGAGAAATTGTCGGTAGTACTAAGGAGTCTTGAAATGTGCCGGGTAAATGGCAATAGGGCCTTATAATATGAGCTTAGATCCATACCTAGCAAAATGTAGGTGTAATACATCTCAGCATAGTCGGGCGGACATATAGGCGTGATGCTATGTAATACATTTAATATATATATTAATACGTGAAGCAAAACTTTGTACCCCTTTTTATGAAAATTCCGCGGACGGAGGAGTATGAAATTTGGCACAGTTAAAGTTTATATGGAGAATGAGTGGCGAATCCTAATATTTTAATAAAATATGCATTGGAATTATCTACATTAAAATAATGAAAAAAACACTACAAGTAAACAACCATGCATTTGACACACGCAGTCGAATCGCGTTCGTAGTATTTCGGCATTGTTCGGTTGATGTCGTACAATTCTTCGTAACTTTACAACTAGCACGGGAGTGGAAAGGGTTAGCCTTGATGGCTGTTGCAGTTAGACCTAGATTTAACTACTTAGTGTTATAAGTGGATTTATGTATTGCTTGATTTGATTTTAGTCAATAAAGATATATTATTATTATTTTATGCTACTATGCTCGGGCAGGTAGCCTCTCCGGACCGGCGCCCCTTGTCTTTTGTGCGCTCTGCCACCCTATTGTTATGCCACTGGCCACACTACCTCATTTCATAAACAAATTATTTGCATTTATTTTATGCTATAATTAAAACAACAGCCGCTTTACCAGATATTGGCGCTTTAGTACGGATCAATGATTTATTTAATAAATAACGCGGAAGCTTAGTGGTCATTTTAATAACCGGTTATTTTTATTGCGAATCTATTTGAATGTAGGAAGAGAAACAAATTGATTAAGCCTGAAACTGGGATGCGGATGTTTATATACTGTTGTCCCTGAACACCGCAGCTTTGTATAAGAGAGTGTAATATAGTGCACGGAACGGTATTTAGGGTCAACAACCTTATATTTGTCTTTTCTACATCTTATAATAATATTATAAAGAGAAGAGAATCGTATGTTTATTTGTAATGAATAAAGTTAAAAGTACTGGATCGATTTTAAACATTCTTTCACTAGTAGAATACTACCTTATCCAAGTAGTAACAGAGGTTATATAGCATGACGCTACATGCCTCGGAATCAAAGCAATCATAAAGGTGGGTGATAGCGCGAGGGACAGCTACTAGGTATACACATTGAAGATGTATTTTTTATACTACTAAAGTGGGAAACAAACCTAATGGTAAGTGGTCACCGTAGCCTATGGACGCCTGCAACACCAGAGGCATCACTTGCGCGTTGCCGACCCTTTAGGAAAGGAAGAAGAGAAAATGGAAGTGGAAAGGAGGAAGGAGAAGGAGAGAAAAGGGGGAAAGCGGGTGATTGGGCCTCCGGCACTCTTACTCACCGAACGAAACACAACAGTAGGAATACCGCTATTTCACGTCGATATTCTGTGAGAGAGTAGTCCTTCCCCGGTCGAGCCGGCCCATTCATGCTGAATTCAGCGAGACGTACCTGATGGTAATCAATTACCGAAGCCTATGCTTGTGATATTAGAAGTGTTTTGCCCGCTACCGAGCTTATAGAAAATAAATAATTAAAGGTGGGATAAAAGGGATGGAATAGCAAAGGTTTACCCACTTCCCTGGCTCATAGTAGTAACAGGGTTTCTACTTCTACGTCCGTACCAAATAATAATATTGGTGTAATATTCCTCTTTGTGAATATTATAGGTATGACTATAGAATATTAGTTCTTGTGGTATTGAATGTATTATAAGATAAAATGTACCAAAATACATATAATTGGTTGAAGTAGATTTGTTTGTAATTTTCACTGTAGTTTTTTTGAAAATGCATCAGTGTATAAATAGAGATTATATTTCATTCTAAAAAAATTACGACTTGTCTGAATTTGCTCAATACAGTATGTATTTTTTTTTACGTGGCGTAATGCATTTACGCATACCCCTCAGCAGGGGCGAGCACAATACTGAACAATGTAACTCATTTCATCTTTCTGTTGATTTTATATGAATCGTATAATCTAAAACGCTTGTCTAATAGTCGATTTTTATTACATAGGCCCGATTTTCGAGCCGGGTAAATAATATTAATATTATGCTTTTCTGATAGTGGACGCTCGGCAATAGGTAGGTATATGAAGTAAAATGTTCTCGGTACAATAAGTTGCTACGTATTACGATGCTGATGAAAAGTGACTATGAGATTCTTCTGTCTTGTCCTTTTAGATATACAAGCGTAGTAAGTACTATTTAATATTGTACTTTAAAGTTTTACACGCGTTTTTGCTAATGGGCTAATCCCAACTGCACACCCGCCAATGCAACGCCTTTGTAGCCAAGTTCAGCAGCAGTTGCTCCGACGTTTAACACTCTTAAAGTCTCTACTAAAAATCATATCACGCGACGGAAAAATCCAAAACAATATAATTACAATACCTTTTGTAATCTCTCCTTATCCCTCTTTCTCGCTGCTCTAAAAGCTGGTGGATCCTGTTCCTCCTCCAGGTCCACTGTCATGAACTCCTCGAGTGTTAGCGCACTGGATGGGGTGTCACCGAACTCGAGCAGTCGCTTACGCAGTGTTGACTCGTGCACTTTTACTATTCGGACTACATCGGCTGGCGTTCGGTTGAATTCGTGAAGACGCGCTGCGATTAGTAACGCTGTAGGACAAAATTATAAGATAATAAGTATATTTATTGAGGGTACCCGAAACTAGTAATGCGCATAATTGCATTCGAATATAATAGGACAGGTACTTAACTCAATGTTTTTTTATTTCATTAAAAAATAATGTAATTAATTAATTATTACATTATGAATTTTTGAAATCTACTCCAAAATAAATAAGATGCAAGCGTTTCAAATCTAGTAGTAGGGGTCATTGTCAAATGATATAAAAAGATGCACAATACAAATTGTGACGTACCTAACCGCTATTTGCATGCAATGTTCTCAACACAGTCTCTATTTTGTATGGTCAAGGAAACAACGCATGCACTGTGCTTTAAAATACAGTTTTGAATATAATTCGGACGCAATTGTGTACCTATGTGCCCGTGGATACGTCAAGAGTCGCTAAAATATAAAACGGTACAAGACAAGCTTGTTCAAATTATAATACCACTGTTATCAGCTCTGTATCTACACAGTCCCAGACTTCCCCCAGAGTGAGGAGCGTTAGGCTTTAGTTCACCACGCTGACCCAGTGCATGTTGGACTTTTAAAACATTGGGAAAAACTCTCAGACATGCAGGTTTTCTTCACCGTTAAAGCGAGCAATAATTAACTGTTTAATACGCACATAACTTGGAAGGTCAGAGCCCAGAGGTGCGTGCCTTGGGATAGCCCAATGGAAGACACTGGGCTATCGTTGCTAGTAGTTGTTCAAACTACATCCAAATTATATTGTCTGACTAATGATAAAAAATAATTTGTATTTTTAGATAGACGATTGGCCTTAATGACTTAATATAAATATGTCTACACAATAAAAAGCATTGTGTTATTCACGTCGACTTAAGTAGGTATTTAAATTTAGTCTAGTACAAGTTCTTCAAAGTCTAGGTCATCGGGTAATACTCTAATATTATAATATGGACAGAAGACCTGTAATTCCTACATGCAATAAGCTACTGACTCGGATTTTGTTTAGTCATGTGATTGGGCTGAGTGGGTTTTAATGTTCAATATCCTAATGTTCAACCATTATAAAGGGGATCAGAATATACATACCTATGTATAATAATTATATTTGTACGATCCGCATGAAGTTTTACTGGCCGTGGTGTATGTACTTTTAATTTTAATAGCCGTAATTATGTGATAGAAATCACATGGTATCTGGAAGGCAGATTACCAAAAAATATTTAATAAATGGTGAAACAAGTCAACTGGTATTGGGTACAATAACAATTTTTTTTGTTTGTCTGTCAGTATGTTTGTTTGCGCGTCACGCAAATTGTATGCAGTTTTCGCAGTTGTATTGCTGGAGGTCTAATTTGAAATCTGGTGAATATTTCATCATGATACGTCGCCTAAAAGTTGAGTATTTATAAATCGTAAAGCTAATACAGAATAAAATAAAACTGTATTTTCTACCCTGGTAATTTTGTACAATTATACATTTTTATATACCTACCCTTATAAAAACATTTATCTGCCCCCGTGACCATAAATACCTACCGAAAGATATTTTAATTTGGTGTACATGAAGATAAAAAGTTTTATTCAGACACGTAAAAAAATTGTAAATGGTTAATTGTTTGTTGTCTATACGTTTACGCATTCTAATCTCCACAGTGGCTCAACAGATTTGCATGTACATAGTTGTCAGTATTGAGATGAGCTAACATTCAGTGTATGTTTCATTTAAATCGGATTATAAATATGAGAGATATGTAAGTTTTAAAGTAAGCTGGTATACTTATGATACGTAGATGTTTCAATTACGTGCACATTGCGGGCTCAGCATGTACGCAAACTTAAATAAAATTTGTGATAAAAAATGACGCAGAACTAATTACATTCTTGATATTTGAATACAACTATGGGTATTAGGTACGCATTGTCAAAGGCATAGCTTGTGCACCTTTGTATAGTATTGTTGATATATTCGAATATCATTCGAATACTACATCGCTAGTGATAATTAATTACATTTCAAATTAAAATTAACCGGTTAATTGTCGCAATGCTAGACATAATTGAAAACCTATTGTGTCTAGTCACCGGTGTGCCACTGCCACTTAATATCTTCTTTCATAAAATTTATAATAATTTTATATAGAGAAGATCGTTTCACTCTCTTATATTTAACCGTTTTATACAGTACTAGAGCAGATCAATAACCCGTCGTATCGCTTGGTTCTAAGGTAAACAATTTATACTAGACTACAGCAAAGATATTATCCCGTATCGTCCGGTCTAATGAAAAGCAATTATCAGCAGGAATTGTGTTTTCTAGTATATAAAGTAGCCATTGCAACTCGCCTATCTACTAACCTACAACTAAACTTCAACAAAAATCAATTCAATTTATAGCTGCGTGAAGGAAAGACAAACCAACAAAATGTTCCTAGCAATAGTACGAACAAGGATATCGGATACCGTTCGACAAGTAACAAACGATCGAAATTGATGACGACACACATGTTAATATGACACTGCCACTGTTTCCGTATACATGTTAATGTGATAGGAAGTATACGACCGATAATCTTTTATGCTAGCTAGCTTTGTTAGCTCGAGGATGTATCAAAGTACTCATAGATCATGGAATATTTTGAATAAGAAGCTTCATTTAGGTTCCGCTCAGGTTTTATTAATTTAAAGACCACTCTGGTACTAGAATTCATTTCTAAGACAGGGTCTTTACAAATAGACAAATAACAATAAACCCAAAGAACACCTAATTTAAAAGGGAATAATTTGAAAGAGTTGCTAATTTTTTGCGTATCCCTAAGGGTCTTTTCTCATGATCGACAGTTGTTCTAACTTTTTGGCCTAAGTTTGGTATCAGTTGGCCTTCTGCCAGAGAAATCATAGTAGGCGTCACGAAAATTGCAGCTATTTCAGGTAATATAACTGCCAATAAAGTCATCCAATATCAAGTAAGAAATCTAACTGGTGCAAGGAGAGGGTATGTTCTGTACCTAGCCATACCGGGCGATACATGTGTAACAATCTCTTGACTATCGCTCGCTCCCGGGCCTAGCCATCGTCTGAGTTTTGGCTATTAAATGAAAATGTTATTAAGTACTTTTTTATTAATAAAGGTCCTTCCTAATTGTAGGTGTTTATTGTAGTCTGCGATTGCAATACCAAAGGTATCACTTGCGTGAGTCTAGTACAAGTAATTAAAGATGGAATCGAGGAAAAGAAAGGGGAGAATAAGTATCTGACCTGCCGACATTGTTAGAATATATAAAACTAGCGTACCGCCCCGGCTTCCCACGGGTAGTATAAAACTTTAACAAATTCTACACCAAAATCTTTCTCATGGATCATTCTGTTTATTGATGAAAATCGCATGAAAATCCGTTCAGTAGTTTTTGAGTTTATCGCGAACAGACAGACAGACGCGCCGGGGGACTTTGTTTTATAATATGTAGTGATGTTTAACTTGTATCCACTTTCATTAAAACTTTCAAGATTGTAGGTCGACGGGAAATAGACAGAGGATTACCAGTAAGGAAGTACCGTTGATATAGATCAGTTAAAAAGCCAGTTTGTAGCAACTCATTTAAAAGGCCGTATTTTATGTACCGTAACTTGAAAATATTTATTTTTTATGGCACTACGGAGCATTAAAATGTCGGTAAATAAATAATAGACAAAAATACTATGAAGAATGACTACTCTACCTCGGTATTTACATAACACTAAATATAATCTCTTTTTTGCTTTATGATAGAAAAATTTAATGAGAAGATGACTGATTTGCGCAACAAAGATCTCACTAGCGCGGGTATTAGCGATTTCTAAATTTTTCTCTGGTACATAGACGCAGTAGCGAGTGGTATTGTATAAAGGCCCCAATATACGCAACGATTTGTCGTTACGATCCGTCGTTTCAGACCGATCGCAACGACGAATCGATGGTGTATGTCCAAATCGTTAACGATTTACTTGATCGAGGACGATATCGAGATCGCAACAGAAAACAATACAATCATGAATATCGTGGCGATAGATCCAAGGTGTATGGCTCTTTGCGATCGACGATTCGATTTTTGCCTCAGTCTCAGTCTGCCTAAACGAACGATCGCAACGACTAACCGTCTCGATCAATCGTTTCATGTGTTGAGTGACAATTCGATGCGATGGATCGTAACCATTTTCTTCGTTACGACGAATCTTTCCGTATATGGGGGCCTTTAAAATGTCAACTCTCTCCAAAACGAAAATAATGTAAACACGACATTCAACATTAGCCCTAATTTTCAAACCCAAACCGGCAATGAACCAAGAGATATAATGTTTAAGTTTGAATAAGCAGCCAGATATGAATTCTTGGCAGGCCAGTAAGCACAGGTTATATCGTTTAATTATATACATAATTTGCTATTATCACCAAATATAAACCGACGGGCGTGTATTGGTAATTTTTTAAAGCTGGTTGAGTATACCTCTAATATCGATAATGTACTTGAAGAGCACATTTCACTTATTCAAAAATCTGAGTCACGCCTAACTCATTATCTTGGCCATAATATTCAGAATGAAACAATACAATTACTAGGAGAAAGAATAAAAAAACTATTGTTTTGGCATTGAAACAACCCAAATATTTTTCAATTATTTTAGATTGCACTCCAAATATTGCACACGAAGAACAAATATCGATTGTCGTACGGTACGTTCTTTTAAATGTAAACAATAACAAGGCTGAAATAAAAGAACACTTTCTGGAGTTTTATTACAGACACTACTGGTCAGGGCTTAACTAAATTTTTGTTAGATTTTTTAATCTCAAACGAAATTGATGTACAAGATATGCGCGGTCAAGGTTACGATTATGGTGCATACATGAAAGGGAACAATATAGGTCTACAAAAACGCATTTTAGACTTAAACCCGCGCGCATTTTATGTGCCTTGTGCGGCACACAGCCTAAATTTGGTTGTGAATGACGCTGCCAAAAGTTCATTAGAAATTGTTAACTTCTTTTCAATAATTGTGCAAGAAATTTGTCTTTTTTTCTGCGTCAATAGCACGTTGGCGAGTACTTGCCAAAGAAGTGACAACTTTAAGTCTAAAACTACTCTCAAATACTCGAGGGGAGAGCAGAGTTGAAGCGATAAAAGCTCTACGTTTTAATCTGGGGAAAGTGTATGATTGACTTGTTTACTATTCCGATAGGAACAAAGAAGTGGAATCAAGAAATATGGCAAATTCATTACTGGCGAAAATTAAGTCGTTTAAATTCATGTGCTCTCTGCTTATTTGGTTTGAAATTTTAAGCAAGATAAATATAGTTAGCAAAGCTCTTCAAAAGTCAGACGTCGTATTGTCAGATGCGGTGAAAATGATTGATCATGCAAAAATAAGTTTGACTGAATTCCGTAATGGAGAGTTCCTTAATAGCGCAAAATCAGTAGCGGAAGAAGTCGAGGCAACAGCAGATTTTGCCGCACCTGCCCGCCCTCGCCTTCGTAGGAGGTTTTATAATTATGAGGCGGAGGATGAACCGATAACAGACGTGGAATTTTCAACTAAATTTTACTACTACCTATTAGATACGGCAATTACTAAGATCGACGAACGGTTCGAATTTTTGAATCAAAATAATGTTATTTTTTCATTTCTTCAAAAATTTAAACAGTGGAAGGATTCGGACTTCGACTTTCGAAAAAAGCACATTGTTCGAATTTAGATAACAAACTATGCCATGCTGGCTCTACAGATGTGGATAAGTTAGAGCTCTTCAATGAAATCGATTTATTACCGATGTTCATTGATGATTCCACTACGCCGCGCCGTTGGATATTTTAAATTATTTGTTTGCAAATAAATTAATTTCAGTGTTCCCAAATCTAACTTAGGATTTACCTCACATTGCCAGTCACAGTAGCATACAGCGAACTACAATTATAAACGCGAAAAGTTATTTAATTATGTTTTACGTCGCCTTTTTCTCTGTTCTGTTAAAGCAGTCAACGTAAAGACGAATTTAGAAATATTAATGCAAAGGTCACAAGAAATTCCCAGACTTTGATTAAACAAATATTTGTGTATCATATAGATTCTCGACCCGCGTGGGGATTGAACCCGTAGCACTCGGCGCTATACAGTGACTACTTAAACAATAATGTCATCCGCTCAGTTTAAATTAGTAAACTAATAAATTATATGGAAATCCATGTGACAATCGAACCCATAATACTACAGTGCATTGGCAGTGGTGAGGCGACTCCTAAAACCGTTGCGTCATCTGTGAAGTCAAAATTGGTTTACTGTATCTTGTACATACCAATTACGAAACATGAGTATGACGTCATACCAGTTGCTACGCACGAAATTCAGTGGTTTTCATTTCCCGAAGTAAAGAAATTATGCGGTATTCGGATATACGACCTTTTATTTTGCAAACAGACTGAAATAACTTAATATGACGTCGTCAGTCAAAGTCCTCGAAACATGACGTCATAAGGGATATATAAATATAACTGTTAAGATCCGTTAAAAATGTTATATAATGTTATATACTTCTTTTACTGGGGGTGTTTGAAAGAAAAAGTCTACAAAACTGATATAACTTCTATCGATGACTTACGCCAAAAAATTCAGTATGCAGCTGAGGAAATAAATGCCAGCGGATTTACACGCAGGCTGAAGCGATCTTTTATTCGGCGGTGCAGAGCATGCATCGCCGCTAATGGTGGCCACTTTGAACATTTAGTTTAAAAAATCAATGGTTTTATTAATAAATGCTTATTTGTTGATTTTAAATTGCAGTTTTTATTTTTTAAATCCATTAAAACAACTAAAAAGTTAAAATACAACTTACTGCTAAATCTAAAACATTTCACAATACTTGTAACTTACCTTACTAATAAAAAAAATCTTACCTTAATTCAGCTCCTTTTTGTTTAAATGCCAATAACTTTCTTGTTTTTACTTCCACCACTTAGTATTGTACTATTTTAGAATCTGCATTTAGTGATCTATTTTTTTAAATAATGGGCACTGACGGTGTAGTACAATTTTTTTACACCACATGCACCTAAAGTCACATGATTTGCTAGAGTGAGTAATGAAAATTGGAAATAAACTCATTTTTTTTATTACTTGTGAACTTGATAATAAAAAAAAACATTTGGATAAGTTGGTTTATGTAATTAGCAGTAATAATAAAAAAACAGAATGAAAAAATAATAATATTTGTCGAAAATACAGCCAAATTTGTAATGCAAGGTAACGATTTTCTAAAAAAATAAAAAAAATGTTTTTTTTTGAGACCTTTTATTTAAAATGATTAATATCCCGGTATATGTTAGCTAGGAACACGGTGTATCGACTCCTTTACGTTGGACCACTATTTACGCCACACCCTGTATATTCTCTTCTACTATATTATTTCCGAACGACAATGTGACGTGCAAGACTTTACAAAATTGTATATAGGAGACATAACATCTAAGCTTGGACAATTCCATAGATGTGACTGCACCAATGACGTAAGGGTGTTACCAGACCAATCGATCGATGGCAGAATGGATTAGTGGACGTCGATCGATAGTTTCTACTAGATCGATCGACGTCGACTAATGCATTCTACCATCGCTCGATTGGTACCATTGGTTGGTGGTAAACAGATACGAATAATTATTTTATTAGATAGCTACTATATCCAGAAGTAACTTAGCCTATATATTATTAAGCTATGAGACACGGAAGCGGAATACTAATCATAGACGTGGAGGGACGGGGGATGGCTACTAAAAGGTAAAAAGCTTACCAGCTCCGCAGATACCAGATGGTCTTCTGCCGGAATGTATGGAGTCCCTCTTCATCCTCTGGACCAGTCGGAGAGCTGTCATGCTCACCTCGTGCTGTTTCTCGGCAAACTGCAGTTGCGATGAGAAACGCAGTATGTATAGACAGGGATCTGCAAAACAAAACAAAAAATTGATTGTCTGTAAAGTCGGTTTACGGACGATAGTTTAACGTGACAACGTCATAGCAAAATTTCTTTCCCGTAACGTTACAATGAGCGTAACGGGACAGTGAGCGTAACGGGACAATGAGTCATCCTTTTTTGTGCGTGCAGCCGGCGTTCATCGATTTATTAGACGTTGTCACGTCAAAAGTCAACTTTAAGCCCCTTGAAATGACAGCAGAAGAAGTAGGAATTGTGCACCAAATTTATATTGCCTGTGTGTTATGTTATGACTTATGAGCGATGATTGAATGGTTTTTCTATTGTCTCTCTGTCATACCATCAAACAGGATGGCTATAAAATAAATAGGTAGGCGTTCTGGCTTGGAAGGCCAAGGGATTAAAAATACCATTGTTGAATAAGTAAGAATTACCTACATCATCTTTAGTTATCCTTCAACTATGTTTTCATTAGTACTGTGATACAATATTTGGTCCCAAAGTTGGCAACCAATGAATTGGCGTATCTTAGGTTATTTTATGGTGAGGCCCCGACCCCTAATCATCGAAACTGCTCGTGAACAGCTGCTAGAACCAATTGATGCCAGATCTCTTAACCCTCAATCCCTATGGAGCCTTGGTTTCAGCAAGAGTATGCGAAATTAACCAGTATTTTTAATCACCAATAGCGTTTAAAATCGCATCCACTGGACTTGAGGGTTTGATTACTGGAACCAATAGGTACCCACTGTGTTCTAGCGGTAGTCTACATACAACCCCAGAATTTAGAATTAAACCTTACATCCTGAGATGGGCACTAGAAAATCCTAATCCTCTCTTATATACATACGATGAACTAACAATTAACGTCATATTTTAACGCGCTGATTTGTCAACTGTAACTGAAACAATACAACACTTTATCTTATATGTACTTTGTAATAGACATTTCTGTACACTATGTGGTAAAATGTTAAACTATGTCACATGAATGAAATAGCAAATATAAAACCGTGTGACTGATATTGTTAGTGTTGGTTCTGGGTTAGTTGGCTGGTTACAGATTGGCGACAAAATGCAAATAGCAATAGCGATTAGAGCTACTACTATATTTTATATATAGTTCTAATTTTTATTTTGTATTACCGTGCATTTTTGCGTAGTAATCCTAATCCTAACTAATATTATAAAAGCGAAAATGAGTTTGTTTGTTTGTTACCGTTTCACGCCTAAACCACTGAACCGATCATCCTGAAATTTTGCATATACGTTGTCAGGTGTACAGAAACGGACATAGGCTACCATTCATCACGAAAAAATTGCTGTTCGCGAGGAAAACAATAATAACGTTCTTATGATAATAGATGGCACCACGTGTCTTTCAAATCATGATTCAATTATATTATTACAAGCAGAGTACAACCCGAATTGATTGTCAAATTCTAAATTAACGCGAGCGAAGCCACGGGCAAAAGCTAGTAAAAAATAAATTTGATATAAGCAGCGATGGCTTATAACGGTGAAGCAAAACATCGTGAGGAAACCTGCATTTCTAAGAGTTCTCCATAATGTTCTCGAAGACTGGTGGACTATGGCCTAACCATTCTCTTATTGAGAAGAGGCCCGTGTCCTAGTAGTGGGACAGTTTACTACAGGCCTGATATTATACCTATTATATGCATATTTGTCGTAAAAGCAATCACATTTGTACCTGCAAGAAGATTTGTAACGATTTACTCATTATTAGTTGCCTTTCTAATATTATTCAAACTTCACATTAGCAAGTTGGCCGTTGGATTCAAAATAGGCAAAAATAATCTTTGCGAAATGTCAATAACATAGGTCAAAGCGAAAGTCAAAAACAGACACGACACAAGCCATTCTTTTTGTACTAAATATACTTAGATAGTAACATTTTATTGTTACAAACAAAAATGCATACCTAGGTAACTAATGAAACACGTTTTAGAGTATAAAAATAAATAAGATTTTCCGAAATCTGTTTTTATGTAACTGTTGTAGCATGAACACAGTAAATTATACATTTTACTGCACAACAAGACAAAAGCAAGTGACGACAAACTCGTTGTATTATTCGTATATATATAATTACTGTTGTTAGAAACATCTGACACGTTTTTGAATCGCTATTATAAACAAAAATTGTAACTGGTCAATGTCTCTAAATAAGAGATATTTAAGAGAACTAGCGGTCGCCTAGTGCTCGAAATTCCACCAACTGATATATATTATGTCATGTCATTATATTCGTATATTGATATATGTAACTATAGTTACGCGCTTCGACTGCGTGTGTCAAATGCATGGTTGTGTGCGTGTAGTGTTTTTTCATTAATTTAATGTATTTATTATAGATATCTTATATAAATATTAGCATTCGTCACTTCTTCTATGTATAAACTATAAGTGTGCGAAATTTCATACTCCTCCGTCCGCCCAATTTTCGTAAAAAGGAATCCAAAGTTTTCGCTTCACGTATTAATATATAGATTAATGCAAAGGGTTGTACAATAGCTATAGAACCAATGGATTATTTTTAGAATTTTTGTCTATCTGTCTGTCTATATGTTTGTACGCGCATCACCCAAAAACTAATGCACGAAATTAAGTACGATTTTTACATTTGTATTGTTGGAGGTCTAACTTAAAATCTGGTACATGTTTTATCTTGATGTGCCGCTTAGAAGTGGTAACAGCAAGAAATAGTTGCAGGGGCAGAGGAACATAAGCAATTTTTACCTTATTCCTTTTGAAAAATCTATAAATATGTTTATAAGTACCTACATTTAAATTCTACACGTACAAAGCCGTGGGCGAAGCTAGTTCTTAAACTAATGTCAGCGATTCAAGATTCAGTCGCAATCATTAGCCGCGCGACTAAATCGCAACATTAAAGTATTCCAGTGTTCTACATCCCAGCGACTATTATGAACAATGTAATATTAGTCGCAAAAACGTGTCTTCGAATTTTCATGAGCTGCGCCATTAATATCCGAGTAACGGTTAATTACTGTGTACGGTTCATACATACAATTCGTTGCATTCAGTAAGATGTAGCTATTATATTAGTATCGGACACGTCTTTAGGATAAAATAACGATAGATTGAACATGAAAATATAAATACTAGCTTTTTCTCACGGTTTCGCTCGCATAATGCAGGTTAGGTTATGTTAGTAACAATACTTTTTTAAATAAATTATGGCCTTTGTTGTTCGGTCATAATATAGCTTTAAAATGGTGAAAGATTTTTTTAAATTGGTTGATTAGTTTTTGTGTTAAATCCTTACAAACATACAAACAAAAAATATAATATTACTGTAGTACACTATAGACTAGTGCGCTCAGCTAGGTTCTTCATCTCTTTCATACTATATCACTATAAAGAATCTGGGTCAACGGAAACAGCATAAGCAAAATTTTATGCCTTCAATAAATACCTTCGAAAACCTGTTCGAGTTTTATAGTAACTGTTCCTTAACAAGTTCCCTGTACGATGTATCACATATGAACATAACAATAGATATTATATTGCATCTATTAGCGATCAGGGAAACGGTTATTTAAAAACTGATTTCAATGTTCCAATTCCTAGACTTAGAAGAATGTAAAATACAATTAAGCATTATTTTATTATATTTACTTTTAATACGCGAACTGGATATGCATTAAAGCTAGGTAGAGGTTTATAGTCTGTACCTGATAGGTATCGATTTCAACGTGGTTTCGCTAGGAAATATAATCTTTATTTTGGCTTTGCAGATAAACCTCTTTTTGTGTGAATAGTCTGGAAAGTCTCGGCGTAGACCATATGAGAACTTTTCGGTTAACATACATAATTTAATATTAGGTATAATATACTTATATTATACCTACTATTAAATTAAGTCCGCGATTGCGACCCGCCGCGCCGCGTAATAGTCCAATCAGATCATACTACAAAAGTAACTCCAGTTATAGTGAAACATAGCTTATATATTTTTAAGTTGAACATCAATCTACCAAATATGAGTCCCGTAATCCGTGTAGCGGTTTTAAAGTACACACAAAAAAATATACAAAGATATAACGGGTAACTGTAGGGTTTCCGAATCCAAAAATAAGTTTCTTTTTTGGATTCGAACTCTAATCAGTAGATCAGAGATACTTTTTTAATCTTAAGTTATAATATTATAAATGCGAATGCGAGTTTGTTTATTTATTTGTTTGTTACGCTTTCACGCCTTAACTACTCAACCGACCATCATGAAATTTCTAATACACGTTGTCGGGAGAAAAAGGGGTTTTATTCAGAAAAAAATATTGTTACTAACTTAACCTATATTAACGCCAGCGTAGCTGCGGGCGAAATCTAGTAGTTCTATATGCACAGACAAAGCGTCTTTACAGTTTTATAATACTTAGTAAAGATCTGTCGTATACTGTGACGACATTCCTTCTAAACGAATGAGTCACATAGCAGTACTTGTCCAAATATTGATGATTCACGGTTATTCACACCACTATAAGGCAATTTCCTTCAAGGCTGTTGGCTCGGCTCATACATAAGAGAAACGACAAAAACGATTACTCATATCCAAGGGCCGTAACGTATTTTCGATAAATGTTGGTGTCAATTCAAATAATTGCTAGAAAAGAACAATAAAAGATAATTACATGCATAAATAAAGATATTTTTTAATGCTATCAGTATTCTGGGCACGTTACCAGCTGACAGCGATGCTGAAGAATTCTACGATGCGTAAACCATTTTTGTAAATATTTACTATTATAATGATTTGTGTTTTTGTAATTATGTTATCTTTTTTAATACGTTTGTAAATATATATTAGATTAATTCATTTTAAAATTAATAATGTACATAGGTATATTGTGAATGTTATATTACTAGGCTAATAAATATATTTTTTATATTATTTGTTTAAAGTTTCTTCAAAATAAACAAATATTCCGCCATTGCACTAGTTTTTGGCGATTGTTGCGTAAAGATATGTTTTGTTTATAGCTAGAGGTCTACTAGAGGTCTATGTTATGATGGCTACTACGGTGGGTGGTTTTACGGACGAGCTTTTAAAAATAGGCAACGTGTGATGATGCGATGACTATCGCTCGCCAGGCACATTACAGCAAGATATCAACGCGTCTGCGTAACAATGACTCTCTTCCCAGTGCACCCGTGCAAGCTAGTGCTTGATAAATGTGATAATCCATAAAACCACAATCACTATCTATGGGTAATTTTCAATAGATCCAAATAGAAGATATAGTTTCCTCTTTTCGGAGTACGTAAACTTATTTAGATATTTGACATTGAGCATTGACATGTGTATATGTATATACATATATAAGTACATATAAGGACGGGCCAAGTGAACAACTCAGAATTGGTTAATGCCCATTTCAGGATGCTAGGTTTTAAATCAAAATTTTAGGATTGTATGTAGGCTATTGCTGTTTAATTCCCGAGCTTCACTTGGGCTAATGCCCAACCAATGATATTATGACTGTTTTGAAAATATTATATTTTAAATGCGAATGTAAGTTTTTTTGTTTGATACACTTTGACGCCTTTAATACTCGATCGACCATCATGAAGCTTTGCATAAATGTTCTCAGGGGAACAGAAAAGGATATAATGTATCTTTAATCCAGAAAAAATTACTGTTCCTATTCTAACCTGACCTAGATTTACGCATTTACAAATATTTTCTACTAGATCTTGCCTGCAGCTCCGCTCGCGTAAATGTAGGTTAGGTTAATAACTGAACATTTTTTAGATCAGCGCAAGTAGGCATCTTCAGGAATTCTACCTCGCGCTGAGGCGAAACACGTGTTGACGCCTATTTTGTGCTCAAAGCGGAATACTGCAAGTTGGAATACGCCCGGGTCCCACGTCGTGGCTATCCAAAGGTGTTTGGTATCCGAGGGTGCGTGGCGGATTCCGCTCTTCCCAATAATCTTATCCCAATTTCTTCCATTTTTCATCAACAGACACTTAAACTAGAATACAGAAAGTACGAGACACTTCGAACCTATACATATTGCAGAGTCTAACGCTTATGTCCCCGATAGGGTTAGCAGAACTACCCACATTTCGCACAGCTATGTTTTTAAGTCCTAAGCAATTGAGGACCTCCGAGTCAGTCAAAATCTACAGGACTTAGTATTAGACTACGCAATAAGAATTTGTTGACAGAAACAACCCAAAATAATTTTTCCCGACCCGGGAATCGAGACTGAGGACCCGAGACTTCAGACACAACAGTCGTATTCACTACCACTGCGCCACAGGACACATTGAAATACAAAAATATAACCGAATATAAGAGCCAAAAAAACACTAATATCTGTTGTGTATAGGTAATCGTGGGCATTTCTGACATAACTAAGTAAGCAGACACGTGGGCGGAGTCGCTTGTTCTTGGTGTTTGCTTTCCATAAAACGTAATAAGGATATCCGGATCCAAACTAATAAATGGCTTCCTAACTCAGCAAAGGTTAAGGCGCTAACTTTTAATGTGTACCTACGTGTTAAATTATAACTCCTTAATTAATAAAATGACGTAATATCATCCTAACTAATATTATAATGCGAATGTTAGTTTGTTTGTTTTTTACGCTTTCACGCATTAACTACTCGCCTGATCACCATATCATAAAATATCGCGTAAACGTTGCCACAGGAACAGGAAAGGACATAGAGTACCTTTCATCCATAAAGAAGTATCCACTGTTACTAAACTAACCTAACTTACATTAACGCCAGCGGAACCGCAGGCAAAATCTAGTACCTTATATTTAAATTGCATCAATAGCGAAGCGGTAGAGTAATGTGACTGCTGTATGTGAGGTCTCGGGTTTGAATCCTTGGTTGAGTAAAGCGGTAATGGATTGTTCTGTCAAAAAAATTTCAGTAGCAGTATGGACTCTGGAACGGAGTCCGGTAAACGGTAATAAGCCTAATACCAAAGAAGGCGAAATATAGGTATAATAATAATGTTTATTCCTCTTCACATAAAACAGGTCTTAAATAATTACATAGAGTTTACTTATACCTATTTACATATAGCTATGGTCATGGTCTGAAATATGTAAGGAGCTGGTATCCGAGTTAGGCATATGAATACCTGTATTACAGATCGCCAGGTCCCACGTCTCGGACGAAACAAGGGCAATGGTGCCAATTCTGTTGTCACAAAATTCTCTAAGCTTAACTATAAATCACTAAAATTTAGTGTAGTCCTCTCAAATGACATTTCGTATTCTGAAATCGTTAAAAGTGACAGGACTAAAAAAAATTGTAGTGATTTTTAGTTAAGTTTAGAGAATTTTGTGACAACAGAATTGGCACCATTAACAGCTGAGTGATATTACTGATATCATAAGACTTTTAATATATAAGTAACAAAGTATATATAATATTGAACTAGATGATAGGGTACTGAGGAAGTGAGGACTAATAAAAATAAGCGCCATGTTAAAAAATAATACACCTATGCTTATCGCTTCGGGAATACATGCGCAGAATTATGTTTGTATGAATATAGATTTACTTTCTACTGCGGCCATAGGTGTAATAAGATCAAATTAACTTGGGTATATATATACTGTTCCATACACAGCACCACGCTGATACATCGAGGGCAGGATAAGCAAAGATCTAGGTAGGTATAACATTTAACCTTCACTTGATAAGTTTACATCCTACATACAACTGTACTGTGGATTATTGGTTCTAAACTCCGTTAGTAGGTATTGGGGTATTTCTCAAAGCAGATCTATTGTCACTTTCTCCGATTCAGATTTGTACTAGACTTATGATAGCCCACAATCAGATATCGTACATGTTTAGACCACCAGTCATTACTTACTACCGATACAGAATAATTTATTCCTAGCTTTGGCACTGAAACATACCTAATCCTAATGGAAATTACTAAGAACGTCGCAGTGTTCTAACATTGTATTATGATACGAAGTTCTATACGTTTATCTGCCTAGATTTGATTAATCAGCGCGTGATCACGGCCAGCACAATCTGGCCAACACGCCAAGGAATCTAATATAAATAATTGCTTCAACGTTCAAGTAATCTTCGTTAATAGGAAGATTTATTGAGTTCCTGAACGGAAATTGCACCTCGTTGAATGTCGCATGAATCGTCCTCCGTTTCAAGTCGGTCAAGAAGACGGTGTTTCCACAATCTCTTCATACACTCTATGACGTAAGGACCCCTGGAGAACAGGAGCAAAATCGGAGAAAAGGATTATATGCAGCTTGCTTAGCAACAATTATAAATAGAGATCCCATATTAAAATCTACGCCGCTCTACTCTTGTGGTATAGTCATTATGTGACAAGAGCGCCGATGAACTACTGGGATCGATTCAAGAGCTGTAGCGAGATGGGAACAGATTCGTCTTCTTTTACAATGTTGTAACACGCAGTGTTGAGAAGAAAAAAGGATATCTTAAGCAGTTATGCAAAGACTATAGGCCACTAGACCAATGAGGCAGTCAGTAGCACTATCTTGTGGACTGACTATAGATTAAGAAGGACCCAGGACAAGCCAATACAGATTTGGTTTTAGGTAGAACCTCGGCGATTCAACCCCGCCTAGGAAAGCAGGCAAAGCAGTTGGTCTGTCTACAGTTGTGTCTGAAAGCTGTTCCAATAGACTATAAGAATGAGAAAATTGAGTGCGCACTTGTTTGCGTACACATAACTGCACTATAATATCTTCTGCGCAGATGCTTAGTCATCGTTAAGATAGTGCGCCGTGATTCAAATTCGATCTAGACTAACATACTGTCGTAGACTAATTAGGAAATGGATACGTAATCGATTGATTAGTTAAGTCAATAATATCCATGGTAACAAAAACGTACGTTTTTATTACCATGGATATTATTATTGCTTAGTAACATGACATATTACAACAATTTATGACAAAACTTTCCTTGCGCAGTTTAGCCAAACAATTACATCATAATATTTTTAATGCGGCTGACACCGCCACTAAGGCTCTAATATTTGTATTGCTAATATACTGATAATCAGAATCAGGCACAAGCAAATATATATTTTAGTATTTATTAAATGAACTACGAGGATTTTTAATTAGGTATCTTCTATATAAGTAAGCAGAGGTCTAGAATTCGCTTTCAAAGCGCGTGACTCTGATTGTTCTAAGTTATGTGCATTAGTTAATTGCTCGCTTTAACGGTAAAGGAAAACATCGAAAGGAAACCTGCTTGTCTGAGAGTTCTTCATAAAGTTCTCGAAGTTATGTAAAGTCTGCCAACCTGCACTGGGCCAGTATCGTGGCCCATGCCTAGTAGTGGGACAGTCTATACATATACAAGGCTGATATTATTATTTGTTTCTCTTTCACGGGTATATTCCTAATACGTTAGGAAAATACCCGGCCCTGTAGGAGGCTTACACGAGGACATGGGTCCAACGTGAAGAGACCCTTTGAGAGTTTTAATCAAAGGTGGGATGGAACACCTACAGCGACATTAGCCGCAGCAGACGTAGGACTATTGCTACGTATGGATTCTAACATATGAGCTATGGATATGGGTGTTCGATGGACTGGTATATTGGTAACTATGGATGATAAAACGGCGTATGCCCTGAATACTCTAATAGCATCAATCGAATGGACAGACGGTGACTCGCCAACTCACTAAATGGGCCACCTGAATAGCCACCATAGGCATACAAGCCAGCAGCACAGGGCAACACCGGTGCGAGTGGCTAGGGGTGTCGAGCGGTGCGGCGCCGGTTTCACCATCGCGGGTTTACCATTTTTGGAAATATTTGTGACTTACTTGGCAGCCGTTGAACGAATTTAGATAAACCTTGGTACAAAGACCATATCCTGGATAAATAAATAGGATCCTTTATCCCGGTATGCTTACCTGTGGAATTCACGCGTATTAAATCGCGGGTAACATTTTGTATTATTATAAGTGTAAATAGGCTGTCTGTATATGGGAGATATTTTGCTGAATAGAATAGTTTAAGATAAGTTGAATGCGAACGTTTTCTGGCCCGCTCGAATAAAGGACCAGTATATGAGTAGGTACCGTAAGCCGACAAAGTTTCGAGAATGTAAAACGAGTGAATGCAGAGATATAGCTCTTAGCAAGTGGAAATCCGTAGTCTCTGCTTAATCCTTACGGAAACGGGTGTAAGTCCGTGTATCTATCGCATCCTTAATAAAACAGCGACTTAACTTGAAATGACAACGTCAGTTAGGTAGTTAGGCAATTTGAAGTCTAATTGTGTGACAAAAAATTCTAATTATTATAACAGAGTTCATTTTTTTAAATTCATATGCAAATAGTTTCTCTTTTATTAAGCGTGCGATATGACCAATATACCTTCTTTTAAGTTTTCCCTATCTACATATTCTTCTGAGTTATCTTCCTCAATCGTCTTAAGCGCTTCTAATCGTCACCCATCAATATATTAACCGGTACAATGGTAGCTTCTTTGTGTTCATTAACTCATCACATATACTGTGTGAGTAAGCATCTCATAGGTAAAGAAGGCTGTTTAAATGTATACATATACATAACGAATTAAACCTATTGAGTCGCAGTGGCATATCGGCGGCTAGACATACAATAGGTTTTTAATTATGTCTCATTTTGAGACTTGACAGGTTAATGACAATTTTGCGCCAATGCAGTAGACGTGGCAGACAATGTTTACGTTAATAAAACCAGATTGCATGAATAAAAACAAAAAAAATATTAAGTTTGATTACATAATATAATAATAATAATATAATATCAGCCCTGTATCTCACTCCTGGGCACGGGCCTCTTCTCAATGTGAGAAGGGTTAGACCATAGTCCACCACGCTGACCTAGTGCGGGTTGGCAGACTTCACATATCTTCGAGAACATTATGGAGAACTCTCAGAGATGCAACCTGCATCTCTGAGAGTTCTCCATAATGTCACGATGTTTGCCTTCACCGTTAAAGCAAGCGATAATTAACTATTTAATACGCATATAACTTCGAAAAGTCAGCGATGCGCGCCTTGGGTTCGAACTCGAGACCTCTGCGTGGCAGTCCAACGGTTTCCCACTAGGCAATCGCTACAAATATATATATTACAGATAACTAATTCTAATTGTTTATTATAACATAATTTGAGAATTGTTATCCAGATACGACGTTTTTACATACGTGTAGTTCAGTTCTTTAAGTTGAACGAAGAATCTTACAAACATTGACACAACGGATACCACGAACAGTCAGATTCGGTACACGTATTCCTGAATTACAACATTATGTTTGTCCCGTGTTGGTATTGAAAATGATGATGAATTATATAAAATGAATTCTATAGAAAAACTTACCTGTAGAACAATAAAAATTCAATGCAGATTGGACTAATAAGACCTAAATGTGTGTTAATAAAATAGTTACAGAAAACCTATATTATAGGACTATCGAAAACAATGCTAATCGAACTAATAAAAACCTCAAGCTATACGAACGCAATTAGTCACGTCTTGTGAGCTAAGATCCCGACAAAGGTTCAGAAAACAGTTAATACAGTTGATAAAATTATGTATATTCATCCTTGGTTTTCTTAAACATCCATTTTAAGCATCCTGCACTATACAATAGGTATATCTGCATACGTTTTAAGAGCGCAAAGCCGTGAGCAGGAAATAGCACTGTTGTTGACTGACGAACCGTTCTTGAGAAGGTCATAAAAATATTAACATTAAAGACGAATAAGGCAATTACAACAATTGAAGGAAAATAATTAATGTTTCTATTGTCCTGTAATCAGAGATATGCAAATTAATTACAATGATGAGGATAGAAGATAACTAAGGTTATTTAGAAAACATTGGTATTTTTAAATGAACAACATGGCGTAAATTTGACAATAGTAATTTTTATCTTATAAACAAGTCATGTAGTCAGTCATGTCTTGGAATACCAGACATAATTAGGTGTCTGGCTACCAGTGTGCTTCTGCGAATTAATAATATGTCTTTGAATCAAAATTTTAAGTTGTTACAGCCTTTTCTATATGAACTTTTTTATGATTATTCCAAATTACAAACGTTATTTTTCTGAAGCTTGCTAGTGAGTAAACTCGCACTTACTTAAACCAACCCTGTATTTGAACTCTTAGAAGTCTATATGTGAGTCTTGTTACTGTTACTGCGTTCCTTCTTAGTAAAACTTTTAGAGGCTCAATTACTCACTACTCTCGTTCCTGTAGTCCTACGGTGTGTCGCTGCAAGTTAGAGGTCAGCGGTCAGGTTAATCACAATAAGAAAATTATATTTTTTGGAACTATATAGTCCATTGTTATGGATATAATATTAGAGTAACACGATACGAACGACGGCGACGTAACAAGAAACTACATGGCATGGGCAATGTAACAATAATCTTTCAATCCTGAGGCCTTACCACCATAGCAATGTGTACAAAAATGGGACAAGGCGATACAGCGTATAGCTTTTGTCTCGTCTTCGCGCTTGCAATGGCAATGCTTTAAGAGATAGTAGCTAAGGCCTCTGTTCATAAACTGTTCTATTAGACGGCCGGCTTCAGAGTAACATATTAGTCCACCACGCTTCCATCTAACTAGGTACATGTTGTTGGACTTACTATACCATATATCAGAACCATTACTATATATGTAAGGTTTTAATGTATTTGCCCTCAATTTTAATTTAAAATAGTAGAATAAAATAAAAGCACTGGCAACACTATCGATACGTTATAAAAACAACGAACCTCGACATTTTGGGGAGATTCTTATTTTTGAGCTCAGGTCGATAACAACCTAGAGAACAGTGTTTTCATTATGTGCAAAAAAGTGTTATATTGCAAGCAAACTGTAAATAAGATAGATTACCAAAGTTATGTATGTGTACAAATTAAAAGTGAAATAAAGATATTGTGAAAAACAGAAATATCCTGACGCAGTTTTATTATACCTGAAGAATCATTACATATATTAGAAACATTGTGAGGCACCCTTCAACAAGATTATCTTAGGCCGGCTTCCTAAGCATGTATTTACTAACCGTTAGTATTGTAAGGACTTTTTGGTACCTTAGCGTATGATTGCCAGGTGGCGTGTTCGATCTCTGAATCAGACAAAGTGTTACTGGGATTCTTCGTGAATTTATAAGTAGCTGCACAATCTACTCTGTCTGGAATTATGCTCAATGCAAGAGGCAATTAGGACCTAAATATAATTAGCAATATCTGGGATTTCGGGATTAAAAAACCCCACCATTTTCCCGTCTTTCATTTTCCAGTCCCGATATCCCAGATTTTTATCAAGACTCTGGAAACGATTGTAAGCAAGTAAGATTTTTAAGCTACTTTATTAATACACTGAACAATAAACTTTGAAAGTACTCATTCACCTCTAGTACAGTCATATGTTATTTATCAAAAGCACTTATGTGGACTGACAGACAAACAAAGAAGAATACTACATTAACAAATATATGTATAAACTACAAGCGACAGTTAGGTAGGTTGTGTAACAATAACAATATTGGAGACGGAAATTAAAATAGACTCTAACCTAAAATTATATCCTAAAGGCAGAAGGGTATTGTACCCAAATTAAGCCAGCTTTGCGTATAAATACTACGCGATAGGGAGCATGTCTGTTACCGTCTAATGGGCGCATTGTCAGAGCCCGTACTATTCTTAAGATTTATCTATGTGGGCAAACCCAATAACACTTTGCCTGACTTGGAAACCACGCCCAGGCGATTGCCACACATGAGCATAAATATATGCCGCCAACCAACAAGGCAGTTTAATAAAAACAAATTATAAAATCTTAAAACTTTTCATGCCTATTTTGCTCACAATTTATTTATAACAACGACATTTCCGGACAAATTAAGTTCAACAACCTGCACAAGATTTACCAGGTAGACTCGTTGATCGTTCTGTGAACTTCCCTGGGTACATCAAGAAGGGTATAGGTATCTGACAAAAGTATCTATTAAGTTACCTTACGCATATCTGATTGTTCCAAAGTTATGAACGAGTAATTAAATTATTAAAAGGTCGCTTTAATAATTAAGAGAATCATCAAAGAAAGATCTTGATTTCTTAGAGTGTTTCATCTTATAGACTATCAATTATATTATTATCTCAGTTGTGTAAAGCCCATACTTAGCCAGCTTGGTAAACTATTGACAACATGGCGGGTGTGGTGGAAAATCATAGCCTACATTTTTATTCTGTAACTCCTTCCAGAATGAGAGCAATCCCGCAGTGTTCAATGGTTCATCATGCAGGGCAGGTATCAATCTATACAATAGCTAGTGCTAGCTAGTGGAGTGCCTAGGGTTTCAGAGTAATGTCAGTCCGTTATGTTTTCTTTAGAAGGCAGGGTAGGGACATCTTCTCCATCTTCATACTTCTGTTAGTTGCATGTCATAGATAAGCCTGGCAAACTCATTAAAGACATACTAGTGCTAGATTGATGAGATAATAAACTGACAGCTTTCACGTAGCAATCGCAGATACAGCTCATTATTGAATATAAATATAGATTTGCCAGACTGTCGAAATAATGTTGTATTAACATTATTTTGGCTTTTTAAGCAGGCTAATGGCCAGTCCCATAACTAAGAAGCAAAAGTTATCCGAAAGATAAATCGCATGCTGTCACACTCTTATTAGGATAAAGAAGAGAGATGGTGAGACTATTATCTTATAGATAAATGCTATTTGGAAGTGGTGGAACAAGCCCTAAGACTTACAAATTAATATTCCCTTAGTTTATAAATATTTTTTATAAAAAGGTCTTTATATATACAGCGTTGCTTTTTATTTATTTAATTTGTTGTTTTTATAAGGTCATGCATCTCGCACTAGGAATGAGAACTTTACAAACATTCAAACAACGGATACGATGTACACCCAGACACATATATCTTTGTTATGTGTGGGGATAGAACCCACAATACTCGGCGTAGTGGCAATGGCCAGTTGACCACTTAAACCACTAAGTAATTATTGTTTTAGGTTCCACGTTAAATATATTTTGATGTAATAGCGGTATTTAGAAAATAATTGCAGTGGCAATGTCGTAATTGTTATTATACTTAATAACAGTATTAGTAAAAATAAAATATGACATTGAAAACAAATTGTTAAAGAGAAATAAGAAACAATCAATGAGTAAATTATTATCGTTGGCATAAAATTAAATAATCTTACTATTATTTATCTACGTATTTATGTTGTGATACCAAAGTGTTTAGAAGTATCATATGTCGTAAGTAGCATATGCGAGAAAATAATATTTTTACTAAGGTTGCGAGGTACAAAGCCCAAGTATTTGCCTATTATTTGGAGACGTACGTATAAACGATTTGTCTGGCCAAGTACCAGTACAGGATTTTGGGGTAAGAAAGCTATTATTACGATTTGCCACTGATCAAGGAATTTGATACGGTGGTGAGCGCACACCGAATGTTGTGCATTCGATCTCCCACGGGACATAAAGGAGATATGCAACAAACCCATACAACTTCGGCCTCACAAAAATAAAACTGTATGTTTTATGAAGAACTATTAGTATTCTAGAACCTTGTGTAATTTCAACATGGTATCTAGCTGGGTTTGAGATATATATAAGGCATCCAAAATGAACAGATTTGCTCCGGTGATACTTTGGCACAAAGAAAAATTTTCAAAATGAATGTATTAATTATACTTTTTTCTGTCTAAAAACCTAGAATAAGTTTATATAGCTGGTTTACAGACCTCACTAGGCTAAAACTAGTTACTTTACTGAACTCAGGTAGCCAGTGCTCACTCTGCAAAGCAAGCGCCCATCAAATAACTATAGTTACTATTCATTTATTATTAAAGCTAATTAATAGTCCAAGAAACATAGGCTAAAGTAAACAATAGTATATTTTGGTATTAGTTTATTAGTCTCCAACCACTACATTACCTTCATTATGACTAAACATACTATCGAGGTGTGGTGCAGGAGGTGCTACATTATTTTGAAACCTTGCCCAACATAAATACTATATGATGGACATTATATATGTGCACAGCAGCCTACTGTTCTTCTGCCTACTATGCAGTTACAGTAATGCTGTTATCAATTAAAATGTACACATAGTATACTTTACGGCTTACATGTCTGGATTGTATTTTGCCTCTTAAAATCCAGGCATTTGTACTTTATAGCTCTCTCATAACATTGTCACATCACGAATGATAAATGACAATGAGGATCGAGTGCCCAACGAAAAGTGTTGCCACTACCACATATTGAATAATGCCATTACATTGAATTGGTCAATCTATTGATTAGTAAAATAAATGACAACATTAATAAATTGATACTATTACATCCCTGTTTAATCTACATAATATGTGGAGTTTTTACTAACACAAGTAATAATATTACTTGTGTTAGTAAAAACTTAATTTAATATAAATAATAATGTTTCGTAATAATTTCACTTCTTATAAAAATACCTTTTGTTCAACACTGGCAATGTTGTCCCAAGCCACAATGGTTTACTGAATCAATAAAATGTAAAAAAAATTAAATCCTTTTTCCCGCTAGGTTCGGTTAAAAGAAAACGATGGCGACATATAAAATATTATGAGACATTTTTACAATAAATTATATTCTTGTCCACTAAGGCCGTAATTTGCATACCTCCTTTGTGTGTTCCACAAATCGTTGCTCTGGGCCAGTGTTCTTTGTGTCCGTTGTTAAAATATTTGTAAAACTCCCGTAACAAAGGAATTAATCATAAAGCGGCAATTTAAAAAATTAAAGTACTTGCATTCCTTTTCTTTTATTGCATCATAAAGGAGATATGCAACAAACCCATACAACGTCGGCCTCGCATGGACAAAAATAAAACTGTATGTTTTATGAAGAACTATTAGTATTCTATAACCTTGTGTAATTTCAACATGCTATCTAGCTGGGTTTCAGATATATAAGGCATCCAAAATGAACAGAATTGCTCCGGTGATACTTTGGCACAAAGCAAATTTTTCCAAATTAATTTATTAATTATACTTGTTTCTGTCTAAAAACCTAAAATAAGTTTATATAGCTGGTTTACAGAGTTCACTAGGGTAAAACTAGTTACTTTACTAAACTCAGGTAGCAGTGCTCGCTCTGCAATGCAAGCACCCATCAAATAACTATAGTTACTATTCATTTATTGTTAAAGCTTAATTAATAGTCCAAGAAACAAAGGCTAAAGTAAACAATAGTATATTTTGGTATTAGTTTATTAGTCTCCAACCACTACATTACCTTCATTATGACTAAACATACTATCGAGGTGCGGTGCAGGAGGTGCTACATTATTTTGAAACCTTGCCCAACATAAATACCATATGATGGACATTATATGTGCACAGCAGTCTACTTTTCTTCTGCCTACTATGCAGTTACAGTAATGCTGTATAATAGCATTTCTACCTCTTAGAGAGTTATCAATTAAAATGTACACATAGTATACTATACGGCTTACATGCCTGGATTGTATTTTACCTCTTAAAATCCAGGCATTTGTACTTTATAGCTCTCTCATAACATTGTCACATCACGAATGATAAATGACAATGAAGATCGAGTGTCCAACGAAAAGTGTTGTCACTACCACATATTGAATAATGCCATTACATTGAATTGGTCAATCTATTGATTAGTAGAATAAATCACAACATTAATAAATTTATACTATTGCATCCCTGTTTAATCCACATAATATGTGGAGTTTTACTAAGACAAGTAATATTATTACTTGTGTTAGTAAAAACTTAATTTAATATAAATAATAATGTTTCGTAATAATTTCACTTCTTATAAAAAATACCTTTTGTTTAACACTGGCAATGTTGTCCCAAGCCACAATGGTTTACTGAATCAATAAAATGTAAAAAAAAAACCTTTGTCCCGCTAGGTACGGTTAAAAGAAAACGATGGCGACAAATAAAATATTATGAGACATTTTTACAATAAATTATATTCTTGTCCACTAAGGCCGTAATTTGCATACCTCCTTTGTGTGTTCCACAAATAGTTGCTTTGGGCCAGTGTTCTTTGTGTCCGTTGTTAAAATATTTGTAAAACTCCCGTGACAAAGGAATTAATCATAGAGCGGCAATTTAAAAAATTAAAGTACTTGCATTCCTTTCCTTTTATTGCACCATAAATTTATTATCCCCAGAGTCCGCAATACGTAATTGATGGCCTGGTGTTGCAAGCGGTCGTAGGCTACGGTAGCTTCGATCGTTTATTCGAGCACCACGGAAAAATCGCTGAAGGGATATTGATGTGGTTTTACAGTATAGTGCTTGTGATGCAACATAAAATCTAAGCTAGAGCCAAAGTTATGGTGCATAGTACCGCGTAATTGATGTTGTGGGCGAACTGTAGTGGAAAGTCACCTTCGTAAACTAATTAAACTTCTTCTTATTCTTCGTGTCAATGCTTCTTCTTGTGTGAACTACTAATTAAAATAATAATGATAATATGAGAGACGGTATGTGACTAGCAGACAATAATTAGAATACTTATCGAATTAAAAAAGCTTGATTGATACTTAATAGCACCAGAACTATCGACACGTGGTCCTACTATTTAATAAATAATAAAGAAGTATTTATTTAGCAAATAAATAAATACACATTTTCAGATATAAATTAATAGATAATATTACTAAAGAAGATTTAGATACCTACAGTTATTTTAAGAACTAAAGGTTAGAGTTTCAACATTGGAAATTGTTACACCAATAAGTGTGACCACTCTGGGAATATTTAATTATAGATGGGCTATTGTTTTCGCAAACAATTTTTGCCTTTGTGCACTGAAGGCAAGTGAAACCACCTTTGAGAATTGCAATACCTATATGTACATACATACATACATAGATTCACGCCTGTTTCCCAGAGGGGTAGGCAGAGACTACGGATTTCCATTTGCTACGATCCTGACACACTTCTCTGGCTTCATTCACTTTCATCACATTCCTCATACACGCCCGTCGGTTCAAGGAGCTCTTAACCTGGCCTTTGTCGAGAACGCCTCCGATCTGGTCGAGAAACGTTTGCCTAGGTTTTCCTCTTGTGACTGTTCCATTCACACTAGCCTTATAAACTTTCTTAGTCAGTCTTTCCTCGTCCATTCTTTCTACATGTCCAAACCAGCTTAACATACCCTTTTCTATTCTTGTAACTATATCCACTTTCATGCCGCATCTCTCTCTAATCACACTATTTCTTATTCTATCTTTCAGAGTCACACCACATATGCTTCTCAACGCTCTCATTTCTACAGCATTTATTCTGCTCTCATGCTTCTTTTGCCATACCCAACTTTCACTTCCATACATAAGTGTGGGCACTAATAGTCCTCTACCTACCTATATGTACCTCATTACAATCTGATAACCTGTTAAGAGTATTTCAAAATGTAATAAAAATTTGCTACAATGTTGATAACTTACCAAACAAGTCAAGGACACACATATTTTCATTAATTGATTTGTCTAGAATACCTATTCTGAAACCTAGGTAATTTAATTTTAAAATGTATTGTTGGCACCTTTTACCACATTTATATAACAAAGAGACAATCGTCGTGTGTGTGTGTGTGTGTATGTTATATAAATGTGGCAAAATGTCATCAAGCGCCTCTTGCGTGACATAACATTGAGTAGGTATAATGTAGTATAATTAATTACACTTGGTACATACTAACTCTAGGCAATTGTAGTTGCCCTTTTATTTGTTATTCAAATTTGTTTACCTTAAACACAATCATGGCTAGTTTTGTAATTGACCTAAAAATAAATGTTTATTATATTGGTAATTTTATTATTGATTCATCATTAAGATAGTAACATTTTAAATTGAAACGTATAATTTCCTTCGGCAAATATAAGTTCTAATTATATACAAATAAGGAAATTATGCCTGTATAAACTGACCGACGCGGCTAAAATATTTTGTTACAGTAGTGTAAACATTTTAATACTAGACAAAATGTACTTCCAGCACTAACCAGGGCTTATTGGTTAATGACAATTACACACATATTTTTTATACTTGAGAACCAGCGCAGATCCTTGGGGTAGTCCCGGGACATAAAGTTATACAACCATAAATAAATAGCTGGTATTGTATTAATTCCTCATCTCTAGCGAAAGTATAAAAATGTAGTGTGAATTTTATTATTTATTATCGTTTTGTTTATTTTCATCTTTACCATTTAAATATTGTGTATTAAAGTTGTATACAGTAAATATTGGTAATTAAATATTCAAGTTAAACAGAATTTACATAATTTCCAACGTCTGCGTTTCAAAACCCTTTACGCACTTAATTCAAAGGTCACTGTCGATTTTCACGTTGTCGATAGCAAAATTAACAATTTTTGTCACTTCACGGCTGTTTGCTAAGAGTTATCGACGCCAAATATGAATTACACTAATGTAATTGAAATGCAACATGCATAAAAATATGACAGATAAACACTCTACAAAAAAAAGACAAAAAGCGATATCGCAAGACAATGAGGCCATTAAAAGATTAAAAGCATTGGGTATTCCAGAGCATATGGGCATTCAAGCAAAGCTTGTGAAAAAATAAAAGCCTTACAGCAAATTTCTTACTGTCTTAATAGTTTCAACGTAAATATTAAACATGTGACGGGTTTTGGTAAATCCCACGGGTTTTGGTAAACGGGAATCTGTTAATACTCATAAAGCTATTAAGAGTGCTAACGACATAGATTGACGACAATAATGTATTAAAAGGTAATAATAATTAACAATCACTTACAGCTGATAGTGTTTAGTGATCTGACCTTCATAGGTCCTAGAATGTCCATGCTGCACAAAGAATAATTCAAAGAACTGATAGTATAGTTGTTATTGCTCTTTTGAGGTATGCTAGATACAGGATTCTGAACAACCAACACAGAATTACACATTTTGTTCCAAGTCTTGATCGTCCTTGTAAATGAAACCACAGGATCATTTTGTGCAGGGAATACATTATAATAAATTGACCATTAAGTTCGCCAACTTAGCATATTATAAACAGATAGAAGAATTTTGGTAAATAAATAACGTAAGTACTTCTTTAAACCGAAACTGTAAGTAGGTAACAAAAGATAGGTCGATAAATATTTTGACTGTAACAAACTCATGTCAAATTCAATCACGTCGCATAATGTACCCACTAATACGCATATAACAAATATTACATAATTTAAAACATCAGTAGCCAAGCACATTAAACAAAGGTGTTTTGACCGGCAAGTCTTGGCTATAAAATACAAATCACCTATTTATTGCTTTGGCATTTCTTTAATAGCATGCGATTTAGTAACATTATACTTATTCGACATTATTATATTTTTATAAGCGATTAACTAAAAAAGCAAAATGATCTTTCAAAATGCATTAGTATAGTACTATTCAAAAATTCTTACTAAGGATGCTTTGCAAGGCTATTGAAATCAAAAAAACATTCTTATTTCAATAGAGAAGATGGTTGGAATGTACCACCAGCTTGGGATCCAGTAATACAAATAGTCAAACCCAAAAAGAAGCAAACCACAGCTAGACTTCATGATACTTTGAGCTCATTCTGCGTAAATAGAAACACCCATGATTAAATTATGTTCGGGTACTTTGAAATAACTACACTGGAACATTGAGACAACTACCATCTTAGTCTCCCCGTGACCATGGCTGCTGAAAAGCAACCGAAACGTCGGGGAAAGTGTAAACATAAATATAAATAGTATAATAGTATAAATAGTTTTAATAGTTTCAATAATTTAATTATCTTAAAAATTAGTAAAGTTTAATAGTAATAGTAGTGTAACAGTTTCTAAATTTTGTAATAAAGTGTCAAATAAACAACGCGATAAAATCCGTATATAGTAGATTAATTTCAATGAATAACATGCGCGTAAACAGAAGACAATATTATGTAATTTATACGTTTACAATTATGAAATTTTTGCCCGTGGTTTCGTTCGCTCGAGAACAGTCCTTTTTCTGGATAAAAACGTGTATGCGAAATTGCATGGTGATCGGTCGAGTAGTTAAGGCGTGAAATCGTAACAAGCAAACAATCGGAGAATCAAAGAATCGGAATACTTACTTTACTCAATATGAAAATCTGAGTTCACCATTACATCAAAATTGACATGAACATTTCTTCTTGGCCGGTTAGGTACTTAGTACCCGCGAAATTTCTTGAAAGTAGAAGTAACAAAAGAATTTCTGCATTCTCTATCTTTACCTAACGATAATTGCATATCAATCTACATTTTGCAACTCAAGTTATTAATGTAATATTTACCTACACAATTGTTTTTCTTTCGAAAGTGGTTTCACTGAAAGTCGACATGATTTTACTTAAAAATTAAAAGTCTTCACTACATTTCATAAAACAAAGTCCCCTGCCGCGTTTGTCTGTCTGGTCGCAATAAACTCAAATACTACTGAACGGATTTACATGCGATTTTCACCAATAGACAGAGTGATACGTGAGGAATGTTTAGATGTATAATTTGTTAAGGTTTATAAATAAATTAGTCTTAGTGCCAGATAACGATTGATTTCCTTTACGTAATATTTGAGCAAAACTTCAAGGTGCATTCGTAAATTCGTAGCTAATTAATTAGTAAGACTAGTTGCGCCACTGCCTTTCACAAGTACTTGCCATTTGTTCTTGCAATTACTTTATGGAGACACAATTAAATACTTGGTTTTGTCTTTTTTACAGTCAAAAGATAAAGAGAGCGAAGCTGTGGATGGTAGTTAAAATTAACTACCGTCTGCGACTTCGCCGTCATTTTCATTTAGTGTGACATCATCTAGCGCAGCGACATTTACTTTTTATTTAGTCATATTACGGCATATTTTATTTACATATATATATATATATATATATATTGTAAGTAAATATGCGTTATTCATTCACATTCCTTTTTGTCATGGAAGTAGACAAGTAAACATATAGTAATGTTGGTTATTGTCTTATTTATTATTCGGGTACCAGATCGTAATTTGCATGCTAGGTAACCCAATTAAACTCCGGTTTTCTCTAAAATCTGCCTAATACATTTAACTTTAGAATGTTTAAAGTCATATCTATGTATTTGTAGACCTTCCAGCGCCAACCAAGTCAGGTCAGTCATAGTAATATTTATAATATGATATAGCAGTATACCCATAGAATAACCTATATATAGTTTAGCTTTAGCTCCAAATCAATACTTAGTTGTGATAGTTTCTATTTACTAAATAGACATGGGTAATATTCAGCTTTGTATTAAGCCTTCATTCAGGTCAAGCTAATAAAAGTGTAATACAAATAAGATACAAATAATATGATAGAAACGGCATATGCTAACATGGGAGTACCATTGTTACTAACTTCTTTGCAATTTTAGTGAAAATTTCTGGCATTTTTGTTTACAACTCCAGCTAAGCTAGAATACCAATGTTAAGAGGTTCACATTACACTATAGTGCAGTATTACCGAAAACCAATTCAAATGTAACTTGCCTTCACATAGCATTCAATTGATTCATTCTAACTTAATATTATAAAAGCGAAAATGAGTTTGTTTGTTACCTTTTCACGACTAAACCACTGAACCGATCATCCTGAAATTTTGCATATACGTTGACAGGTGTACAGAAACGGACATAGGCTACCTTTCATCCCAAAAAAATTACTGTTGCCGAGGAAAACAATAATAACGTTCTTATGATAATAGATGGCGCCACGTGTCTTTCGAATCATGATTGAATTATTATATTATTACAAGCAGAGTACAACCCGAATTGATTGTCAAATTCTAAATTAACGCGAGCGAAGCCGCGGGCAAAAGCTGATGAGGTACTACTCATAATTTTCACTAATTTTCGTAGTTGTAGACGTAACTTGACTCGCTCTTTTCAATACATCCTAACTAATATTAATACTTTTTATTGTATTTACAAAAAAGAAGTATATAAGTATGTTTATCCATTGTCTAGTACCCATAGTACAATCTCTGCGTAGTTTGAGCTAGATGATGTTGAGTGTATGTGGTAGAATATTATTATTATTCTCTTTATTTATAATTTTTTCAATAATTATTACATTTTTAAATATATAAAAAAAACACATTTAAATATATAAAAACTATGAGCCATCGGCATCGGGAATCGGGAACCGGGTCCAAGCTACCGGTGGTTAAGGCTCCAGCGAGAGGAACCTCCTCACGATGCGTGCCGTATCGAGGAGGACTGCCTTCTGCATCTGACCCTTGACCCAAGCACCTAACGCGAGCCTCTTCAGATGTTGGTCGAGGCTCTTGGCTATTAGACCGTTCACTGAACTACTATCGGTACAACGATTGCCGAGTCCACATCCCACATATCAACAACTTCGTGTGCAAGTCCAGATATTTTAACTGTCTTTCTCAGTTTTCACGAGGTTGCCATCATAAGGGATGGTAATATCGACAATCATTGCACGGCGCTCTGATCGATCTATTACCACAATATCAGGCTTGTTGGCAACAACAAGTCTGATAATATTAATAAATAATAATATTGATAATATTAATAATAGCCTTTATTATTAATATTATAAATAGAATGTGAGTTTGTTTGTTTGTTACGCTTTCTGGCTTTAACAATCCGACTGATTATCATGAAATTTCGCATACACCTTGACACGGGTACAGAAAAGAACAGAGGGTACCTTTCATCGAAAAACGTATCTACTACTCCCCAGAGATAGAAATTCATATAACCTAGTTGTATGTAGATGGATATTCTTATATAGATAAGGGTCTCTACCAGAAAAGTCTATGAACGAATCACAATGTATAAAAGGCCATATCGGTGACGGAACGTGTCGAGGTGAGTTGAGACCTACAAAACCTCATAGTGTACCGCTAGTTGAGTTGACTCGTAAATTGTGCTGATATTACAATTAGCTGATTAGAGAAACACCTTATTTGAATCAATCGTATGCAGCCATGAGTAGGTTGTTGATCCGAACATATACGGAAATGACCATGGAAATAAACAAATTATTATGGTGACGATGAATATTTTAATACGGGCTTTTCGGCTTGCGTATCCGTATGTGATGATCAAATATTGCCAAATTTAAATTGATTGTCTGTGACGAGCCTGTGAGATTGTATTGACGAGTCAAATATTCGTTTGTAACATTTTGTGTGTCTCTAATATTGTTTTAGTTTTCGTATGCATTGTTTAAATGTCGGTGAGGTCCTCTGCGACCATGTAAACTAACCACGGCAAAAAAGATAGTTTGAAAAATAAAAATAAATCTAATATTGTAAATATAAGATACAGTGAAGGCTTGGCAAGTGTGGATACTGAATCAGAGACGTAAATTCTAAGTGGGCGAACATGCATGAAAAATGTTCCGAAATATATAGACGCAAGGGAGGCAGATTCGTGATATGTGAAAATCCATCATACGATAGAAAATAATCATATTACAGATGTGATTATTGTGTTTGTGTGTAATGTGATCAGGGGCCTTATCACCATCTCATTAAGTAATTGCTTGCGCAAGAACAAGATAGCGCATTACAGTCTGTATAGCGTGGTCTGTTCTCGTTCATGTATAGACAATGCTTTAGCGATTACAAAATCCGAGATCTGATTATTTATAAATCTTAATCTTCAATTATTATGGTTACTAATTAACAAATTAATTAATACACTGATGTGTATGCCTTCCCTGGTATAAACAACTCTACTACATTCTACAACTATGATGCATAGACTAGTTCTAGTTAAATAAAATCCTTAAAATTAAAAGTAAAAGTAAATAAATTAAAAGTAGTTTCTAGTTAAATAAAATCCATTGTACCTCAATCGACCTCCACAGGATAATCAAATTAAGGAAAATAACACAAATCTATTCCGTTTAGTTACTCCTGTCGTGACCTTAAAAACGACAATGATTTGTTTGTGTCATCTTTCGTTTTCCTATTGTCTTCGTTGTATGACCTTAGCCATAGCCATTGGAAACATTCATATTAGCAGGTACTTAACGATTATTTCATACATTTTCAAAGACACTACTGTGAATGCACTGCAGAATAGTTACACAGCAAGAAATGGCTTTACAAGTTTACATACTTACATAGACTCTATTTTCTGAAGAGATAGGCGACGTATTACCTTTTGCCAAGATCTTGCAAAAATATATTTTCTTGCTTCCAGTTCATCATATTTTCGGCATAGAAATTAATTTTACGGACGGTAATGCGATATGATCGGAGAGATATCAGGCGCAGGACCAACAGCTTTTTCTGTTTTCCGAGACATCAAGTGTACAACAACGCCGACCTCTTAGCTTTGGCCTACTATTGAGAATTTCTTGGCACAAATACCCCATATCTTTTTATTGTCCGATTCAGGATTCGAACCCGCGACCTCATGCTCAGCAATCATTAGAGCCATTGAGGTAGTAATTATTAAACTTAATCTAGATACATATTCATAGGATACAATTTATGGCACAAAATCTCTGTTCTCAAAAATGTATTACTTGTTGATTGAAAATTCTTAAGTTCAATGCTATTAAATTATTATTCTATCTTATTCTATCTACAAGAACATTCTGGCAAATCGTTAGGCATTGGATTTAATATTATGTTCGTAGTAAATTTCCGCTACATTTCCATAAATTAATACTAAAAGGCAAACCTTTTTTAACATTAAAGCAATTCAGTTGACATAATATAGTGTATATAAATCAATTAAACATTTATCTGACTGTAGTTTATTACGTGAAGATTTAGATCGCCTCTCTAATTATTGTATTAATAATAAATTATAATTATATATTTCCAAATGATTTGCTATATCGTTTTAAAAAAATAAACAAGATTGTTGAGAATTACAACATTAATAAATCTATTTTATCAAAAATGTCTGTTGTCGGAGACCTTACTTAGGGTACTGCTGGAAAGCAAGCTACATCTAGATCAACATACTGGCGCTATAACTAAAAAAGCATAGGTATAGTATGTATGGCTTTGTGATGCGATCTTCGATTGACTTTAAGCATTTATATGTACAAAACTTTGGTCAGATCACAACTGGAGTATGCTGTAGTCATATGGATTCCTTATTACAACAAATATGTTGAGAGTCTGCAGATGGTTCAACGCAAATTTCTCTAATCCACGCATTACCGGTGTCTCCACAATTCCCCCTCATACGACTACTTACTTAATAAATTTAAAATAACTAGCCTGAAGTCTAGACGACTGTTTTTAGAAACTATGTTTCTTTTTGATTTATGCAGTAACAGATATGACTGTAGCGACCTAATAAACAAGATATGTTATCTTGTACCAAGAACTGTTGTTACACGAGAGGTGCGGTATCGAGCCTTTGTTGCTGTATCATCGTGTAAAACTAATGCTGGATTCCGCGCACCTATTCGGCGTATATGTAGAAAATACAATGAGCTTTTCCCTAAACTGGATGTATTTAGTAGGCCTGCTAGTAAATTTCACAATACATTAAAAAGAGCCATTGAAGAAACTGAGTTAAAAATGTAAGAAACAATGTGTAAAATTCAAAACTTTAATTCGTATTTTGTTTGATTTTTGCAAAATTGTCATAAATTTATAATCATGTAAGCTGTCAATAACGGTGTGGGTTGCACATTTAATCAAACTTGATTTAAAACTAGCTGTTACCTGCGACTTCGTCCGCGTAGATTTTAACTAAAAAGTGTTGGTCTGCGCGGAAGCCTATTTTTTTTTCTAAAATCAAAGTAGTCTATGTTACTCGTTATAATATCAGCTATCTGCCAGTGAAAGTCCCGTCAAAATCGGTTCAGCCGTTTCGGAGATTAGCCGGAACAAACAGACAGACAGACAGACAGACAGACAAACATTTTAAAAATAGATGTTTTCGTATAGGTACCTTATATACTGTCATATGCATTAGATAAAAAGCTGTTATTTTGATATTACAAACAGACACTTCAATTTTATTTATTTGTATAGATACAGCGATGTATTTTTAGAGTCAGTTAACGGCGACAGCGACGGTTCGACCAAACGTGTTTCATACTAAAACAAAGGCAATCTCTGCTCAGCAATAGCATGTATATGGTCTGCTTACAGGCTGCGCACACGCGGCTTGCATGCCGATGGCTCTATATGCCACCCGCGCTAACCTCATTCGTCGAATGAATATTGGCTGTAATTTAAATGACATAGATACATACATACATAGATTCACGCCCGTTTCCCAGAGGGGATTAAAATTGATTAAATGACATCACTTGTTTTAATAACTCCGAAGGATTACGTAGAAATATATTCCGCACTCATATTCCGCCAAATTTTTTATGCCCTACCTAATATTGAGTAAATAAATCACCGTTAAAGAGAGAAAGAAAGAAACTCCAGATCAGAAAAAAACATGGTTCGATTTGAGCTTGGACTCGAGAGCTCGCGATCGAATGCGCAAGCGCACACGCTTATGCCACTGGACCAACGAATTAAATAAACATAAAAATTCACATACTTAAGTGATGGTAACGCGTGGCCTCGTATCGCTTTCAAAACCAAATCACTTTGGGTCTTGAACCAAATGTTTGCGAAGGTGAGAAGGGCCTCGTAAGGGCATACAGTTTCGATAAAGATAAATTTATCGAATGTAGAACGCAACTGACTGTGCGACTTTCGGTCGAGAATCGAAAGAACGTCCTTAAGTAAACAGCTGTTCATTTCGAGTGTAACGTGCTATTTACAGTGTAAAGTTGTACTCATAGTGAAGCGACTGCAGTGCTTTGTTATTTTTCTAGAAGTTTTGTAATCTACAGAAAAAAAAAACACCCGCTATTCAAGGAATCCTGGTAAGTCGTTTTTTGCTACAATGACGCAGATCTAGTGATTAATACATAAATGCTTCATTGTAATATTTACATAAAACTGTTCCTATGCTATACAAACACTACCTGCTTTTAAACTATTCGACGCAAGTAAACATCTCTGCATCTGCTTAGTAAAGATGCTTCGATACATTTCGTGACAAAACAATTTTGCCACCTTGTCATGTTTTTATACTTAGCATTAATAACCTAAGTCTGTATTTATAAATAATTTTAGTATGCGTCGTATTGGCTCTACTAGTACTCTTCAGTCAAAGATATGATATACGTTTTATACCAGTCAAATACATTTAGAGCGAGTATAGATATACATAATATTTTTTTTGATATAATATTACTACTTTAACAAAATACGTTGATTGTCTTTATACGTTAATATAAATTCGACAGTCTGATATAACTACCTATATGATTTTGATATTAAATTTCAGTGTTATTTCACTACATATTATAAAACAATCTCAACCGCGTCAGCCTGGCTGTTCGCGATAAACTCAAAAAGTACTGAACGGATTTTCATGCGGTTTTCACCAATAGACAGAAAACAAATTATACACCCTAAAAGTCATAGCACACATATCAATTCGGAAACGGATCGTCACCATATCAACTCGAGCCGTGCAGTATTCTTTGTAATGAAGCTCTCTACTGCAACGCACACTAATCAGAATCGTAACGTAATCACCTCGCCTCGGGACAAGCTTGCAATCCTTGCGCTTACGGCTCGTCGTCCCCGCGCTTACGTCTCTCCGTGCACAACTGTTGTCGTGTTACGCGCGTATTTGATTGAATTTGTAGGTTTGATTTTAAACAATAAATAACGATGAAAACGGATAAACTCATTGAAGAAGTGAGAAAATATTCATATAAATATAATGGCGGCGTAAGCGCGGCGTCGCCTAGCCGTAGCCGAGTCGACGTACCGGAGCTGTTGATCCGCTTCGGTTACGTTAGGTTGACGCCTGTTTGACGGCGAGGCGAAAGGCGATACGGTGACGATCCCTTTTCGAGTTGATATGTGTGCTATGCTGCCTTAAACCTTAACGAGGAAGTTATAAGTGAATAATTTGTTAAGGTTTTTTACTACACGAGCGAAGCCGGCCTAGGTCGCTAGTTACTAATAAGATGATGTGATCATATTTTTAAGGATCATACATCATTTTTTAAGAAAATCTTTTCCTAAAGCGGCGGTTCTGGTTGTCGGACGGCAGTCGCTAATTAGGTTAAATAACCGACTCCGAATGGAAGCTTGGGAATACTAAGATAATACGAGAATCATGCTGATGGTATCTCATCATCATCATGGCATGTCTTATATTTTGAGGATACGTTTAAAATAGCAATATTAACATTAAATTTGTTTCGAAATCCTAACAATTTAATTAAATGCATTCATTCTAATTAACTAACCATTTTACACTATAGGTAACAACGAAACGATTCATCATAGACTTATTATTCTTTACTAACGAGTTATTCGTTTAATATCGTCGGTATTTTATTATTATGATTGGTCATCAACAGATGATGTTACATCGCATTAATTTTAATTGCATTGTCGGCATTTAATTTTCACGGGATACATTTACCTTAACCACGCTGTTCTAATGTATAAAATAATTATAAAATATTAATTAATTAATAACACGCAAGCTTGCTTAATACATACGTAGAACAAATTACCACTAACGTCACCTATCAGCTATCAGACATATTGGTTACGAAATGTAACCACGTGACTTTGAAAACACGCTAAGTGATAGATGTACTAAACAGTCCTAGCAATATTTGCCGCTAAAAAAATAAATTAATACTGTTAAAATAGCATATCGCAATATTGAAAAACCAAATAATAGAAGAACAAATTATTTGTCGAGTCACCGTAATGTCTGACGTAACATCCTAATCCTAACTAATATTATAAAAGCGAAAATGAGTTTGTTTGTTTGTTACATTTTCACGCCTAAACCACTGAACCGATCATCCTAAATTTTGAATATACGTTTTCAGGTGTACAGAAACGGACATAGGCTACCTTTCATCCCGAAAAAAATTACTGTTCCCGAGGAAAACAATAATAACGTTCGTGGTCATACGTTTATTAAAAATCTATATCTGGTTTTAATATGGCAAAAAATGTAGCTATCTTTTTAGCATAAACACGACTGCCGCTCTCGGAATACAATATATATATTAAAAGACTTTGTAAACATTTAATCAACGGACAAAAAGAACACTCAGGCTCAGAAACGATTGGCGGCACACAATTTTCTGACCTGTCAAACCTTCAACACTGTGATTGATTCTTTTTAGCCATTATTTTATAGAGCTGGAACACAGAATATGTGGATCCTTAATTAAAATTGACTACAATGTTTTTTAGTTGTACATAGTGATGCTTGGGCTATTTTAGTCCAATATAAATACAGACTTAATATTAGAAATACGAAAGCAGCTGTTTATGTCGTAGCCACTTCACCATTTTTTATTTAATTTGGCATCGAAATATCTCTGAAGCTATCTTTATGCCAAATATGGTGTTTGTGCTTCTTTAGTATTAATACTAGAAAATGACAGAGACTTCTATAAAATTTTGCTGTATCATAATCATAACAAATATTATAAATGCGAATGTGAGTTTATTTGTTACGCTTCCACGCCTTAACTACTCGACCGATCATCATGAAATTTTGCATACAACGTGTCAGAGGTACAGAAAAGGGCATATATTACCTTTTAACCAGAAAAAGTACTGTTACTGACCTAATATTTACACTTACATAATAATATATATAATAACAAGCTTAAGACTGGAACTGTGCCGATAGGTGTCGACTGGCTCGCTTCTAACACCTAATAATACCATCAGCCCACTTTGTCCGTATAATAATATTCTAGATAGAAGTGACGTAGAGATTAATAACAGTTGCGCGATTAATATGTCTGAGACTGAGATTAATTTATGATAATAATGACAACACGATTCTGCCATCTTTAATTGAATTAGTTTCAAAATCTATATAGGTACCTACATATGAGGTTTGTTTGTATATCGTTGTATCTCTGAATCTACTAAAACGTTTCTAAAAATTCTTTCACTGCTAGAAAGTTGAATTATTCTCGAGTCCAAATCCTAACTAATATTATAATTGCGAATGTTAGTTTGTTACGCTTTCATGCCTTAAGTACTCAACCGATCATCATAAAATTTCCCATACACGTTATCAGGGGTACAGAAAAAGACATAGGATAGGGGTGATTTCATTCAAAAAGGTACTGTTACTAATCTAATCTAACTTATCCTACATTTACGCGAGCAGAAGCGGGCAAAATCTAGTAGGTTATATTTTAGTAATACACCAGACAGACGAGGCCTTGAATCATCAAAAAGGGCTGTCAACTTTTCATAGAAGTGTAGTAGGAATTTTCTTAACATGAGTGTAGAACATCATGTATAATATAGACAGACGATGCGTAAACTATGCAAGAAGTACCCTCTTTATGGCGGAGTCAGAAGCAGATAGCAAACTTTTACTAACTCTTTGCGATCGAACAAAGAAAATTAAAAGTGGTTTTTACCAATTGATAGCACTTATAGGTCGATTGTACAGATCTTAAGAAAACACAACTAGTATAACAGGTAATTCTAATGTGTACTTAGGTACATCTTTCTGTGTACGACCAATTAAAAAACTATACATTCAAGTAACAGACAATGAAAAACAGTGATCGATATTAAGTTGTGACATAAATAAATAAATGCATTTCGATTTGAAGTAAGTGAGCCATTCGTGAACGGCGTTCAAATATGGACTGCACGGATGGCGTAGTGGTTTAAGTGGTTGCCTCGCCGCGCTGAGTGTTGTGGGTTCGATCCCCACACGGGACAAAAATTTGAGAGATCCACAAAAAATGGCGGGACAAAAATTTGAGAGATCCACAAAAATGGCGGGACAAAAATTTGAGAGATCCACAAAAAATGGCGGGACAAAAATTTGAGAGATCCACAAAAAATGGTTGTCCCGAGTCTGGGTGTTCTTTGTGTCAGTTGTTTAAATGTTAGTAAAGTCTCCCGCAACACAAGATTTATTCCTAGTGAGGAAGACGCTTTTAAAAAAGAAATTGTATGTCACTCGTTGACAATGATTGTTTGAGAGATTATAATACCAAATCTAAGTACTTAGAACTGTGTACCAATCTTAAATTTTGTTAATTCGCTTGTAAAACCTTCCACGAGACAGGCCTAGCCTAGTGTAGACGGTTTTTGTCTACTGTATACACACAAATTTTCCTTGACAATAAATGATTTATTATTATTATTATTAAGTAATGCATACTGTTGAAAGTAATACATAATAATATATTTTCAAAACGTAGCAAGTACCGTGGGATGGCTTAACTGCACTAAGTGTGGGTTCACGTCAAAAGTGGCGTGGGCGAGATTTAAACGATCCAAATGCAACATTCTTGATCGCTAGATAAAGTCAAACGCATTGAATAAAGGCACGGCGTTGTGGGAACAAGTGGCTGCGAAGAATATTGTACTGTATCTTTGTATCTGCCTCGGTGATGTGTTAGAGATCTTGGATTCGGTTGCCGAGTCGGCCAAAATGTTATTGAATTTTTCGTTGAAGGAGTTTTGTGTCCGGTAGACGAAAATGAGCTAGTACGATGGACCTAAAACCATACTACCATTGCATTTAATATATCTCAACCGACGATTTCGGGAATATTAGCTTGAGACTCCATTAACCAGTGACTTTGAAAAGTTCATTGAATACAAAGGAGAAATGAAATATTGATTTAATAAGCGGGCGACCAGAGTTAAGTGGCTGACCAAAATAATCTATACATTCGCACAAACATACGTTCTTATCTTTTTCTGCGTTATTGTATCCTTAGTGGGCGTCGCTTAGTACAAATAATAATGCAGAGACATAGAAAACATAAAAATTCTTAAAACTAGTTTTTTATGTTCCATTGAATACAATATATAAAAATTGTTACCTGGCTGTATATACATAGGGCATGTACACACACAAAGCTGTATTACATCCACACTTTTACACATAGTGAGTACATAAAATATTCCATTTTTTTATAAAAGTTACTCCTTATCAAGGTCAATGTCTTAAAAGTTGTTCTCGAAATTGAATTGACATACTTTTTAAAAGAAACATTGGAAATTTTGAGTTGATATCTGATGAGGTATGATTATTATCTTACGGAGCCGTGACCCACTTGTAAAATAATATCGGTTTTATTGGTGATTCTTAAAATGTATTTTCACGTAACGGACAATTGATTGAAAATGTGAATAGTATAAATATTTATGAGTCACGTCAATCTAGGCGTCCACTAAAATACACTGGCGATTATAACATCGTATAGACATTAAATAAATAAATATGTAATACATTACTATTTTATATTCATGCAAATTATTCTCAGACCATATTTAGTAAACATGTAACATCACCATAAAGTGCGAAACTACAAAATACAATTACCAAAATGGAAGTACTCTACGTGCTAAATTATCAATTTGAAAATTCATGGAAATTAAATAAGCATGTAATGATAATATGAACTAATCGTATACATACCTGGAAGTGTCGCGCAAATCGAAACAATCAAACAAATTAAGATAATAACGTGCTCAGATTCCGAAATCGATTACCGAATTGTTACTCGATTATTATGCCCTGCATTGATAAACTATGACATCATATACTTTCTCGATCCAAGTTGGCTGCACTGAAGGCAGGTGTCCCCTATGGCCTTGCGCAAGAGTCGCGACGGTGTTCGTAGCTCGGCGTGCCGTGAGATCCGTCGCAGTCGTACGAGCGCATAGACGCGGGCGCACTCGCTCCAGTAAAATAAAAAAATACAAGTACAAACTATTCAGACTATTAAATAATATTTATTTGTTAACCAACCAAACAGTGATTGATTAAATAGTGTTGTGACTTGTGACAAGTTTGTATACAACCTGTGGTCATGTTGCAAGGACACGTACGGTGTCCCGAAGGAATGAAATGAAGGGGAGGATTACGAAGGCACCCAGTAAGCTTCCAGTGGTACTGGGCAAAGTACTTCTGCGCTGGCTCTTCACCAAAGCAGACCTCGTGTTCTTTGTTTACCGGTTTGTTGTTATCTATGATATAAGCAGGCTGCCGATAAACTTCCTTATACCTGATATGACGTCGCCGTCTGTATACTGGCATAATATAAATAAATTTGTTTGTAGTCTGAATCATAAAGCACTATTCTATTTATCGATGACGTATTTATGGTTTGCAATATTCAAACAATTCTGAATACTGGTCGAATTCCGGCCGTCTTTCAATTTATATTTTAATAAATAATTGTTTTTTAGGTCAGTTTTCCACTCTCCTTCTCCATATAAACTTTTACTATGCCAAATTTTACAATCCTCTGTATGCATAATATTCATAATAGGCAATTCTCTCTTCGCATATTATTTATTTTTCGTCTAGTTTTAGGTAAAGGAGTTATAGAATGGTGTGATACCAAAAAACAATATCATTAGTTGTTTCTACATTTAAAAATGTATATCTCGAAACTTCGAAACGGGGTAAACTTGTTTCTTATATTTATAAAATTGGAGATCTGGGTTTAGGTATGCAGTAATGTGAGACAATTAAAAAAAGTTAACATGGTTATTCAAAGTCAAAAATGCGACTGACATTAATAAGGTATTCAAGTTTTATTACAAAAAGAAAGTGCCGTAAGTTCTTAAGAAGTCAATTTCGTATTCTTAAGAACTGTACTCAATAGCTAATGAAAAATTACTTGAAAGTTCTTTGTTTTATATGCGTAATAAATAATACTGGTTGATGTTTAAAGAGTTGTTTAATATGTAGACTTTGCTATTTGGCTTTAGGTACAGGTTATAGGAATTAATTTGGTTACTGTTAATTCGCGTAGAATAAGAGCAATCGAATAAATACAATAATTTGACTTAGCCAATAATTATGTACAGAGTGTTGTTGGTTTGGCACTTAACAGTATTATTTCTACCCCATTTACTGGTATACCTATACATGCCGAATATTTTTTTAGATTATTTATTTTAACGTTTGTAATTGTAGCTAAATGTGATCATTATATTAAAATTATAGTAAAACGTAGCTTATGTCTTTAAACTCGATTCTAACTATCTCACACATAAACCTCAACAAAATCGATTCAATGCCTTAGCCGTGAAAATACTGCAGACACATTAATTAGAATTTCAAACGAAATAAACTTTATTTAGAATTTAATAATTAGGGTGCAATCAAATTTAATTTCAATTATAATATAACATATTATAAACAGATACAACTGTTATTTATTTTTAAACGACTACTTGAGAAAGATGTTTCTGGGGGCGAACATATACAAACTTACCTTAAAATTGACACAAGATATTTTTATTTGCCATTCGAATCTAATGAAACAGATATATTGTATTGGGATAAGCTTGGCCTTTTTATAGCGGCAAAGTGGCGCTATAAACCTCAGATCCATCATCATCATCATCATCTCAGCCGAAAGACGTCCACTGCTGGACATATGTAAGTCTCCCGTTTTTTCACATAGAGCGGTCATGGGCTACCCACATCCAACCGCTTCCCGCGACCCTTACCAGGTCGTTGGTCCACCTTGTGGCCGAGCCCAAGATTATCACAATACATATCAATATCCAGCCACCAAATTGGTTCAGCCGTTATAGAGATTGTTGTGCACAGACAAAAAGGTTGTTTACGATTTGATTCAATATGTAGATCAATCGAGCTATGTTAATTGTATTCCAGTTCCTTATTCACAAACAGAATTAATGTTATTGCAGCTGAGCTATTTCTAATTGCCACCGGCTAGCTTAATTTGACTCTGTGACAGTAATGTAATTGATTGAACAGCTAACATAGCCCTCGATGTTTATCACGCATTTAAAACTTCAAAGTAGAAAATTTAATAGCTAGCTATTTTGAAACTAAAAACAGCTGTCTACCTCTTTGATCCTGTAGTATAAATTTGCATTAACATACGTTGTACCTGTCATAAGGTCTCTGGATAAGAAAACTGAATTTATTTACTGCTAGGAAATTCGCGGTTAAATTACGAACTCTGGCAATATGTCCGGTGAACAGCAATAGGCTCGTCCCGTCGAAAACATCGACCTAAAAGAGAGCTGCGACAATGTGTCTCTATTAGATACTAAAAGAGTTGCGGTGAATTTCTAGCAGTTATTCATCTTCTCATAGGCTTGAGGTTGACCTTTGGCCTGAACCTAGCAACTAACATAAATATAAATTCAGTAAACTCACTAACCGATGTTCATAGGTGTTACTTCGTGACCTACTTGACGAAATTTTTTTTGATTTGTACGGGATTATACAGACGCAAATCTATGGATGAATGAGTTCTGTGCGCTTAGCGCAATTGTTCACTCTATAGTGAATAGTGATATCAACAATTCTGCAATAATTACACTGTTATCGATATAACAGTGTTAACAAACAAACACTAAACAAGTGAGAAACGGCAATGAATTGCCGTAAATCTTAGAGTTCGTAAAAATGGTTCAAGTAATATGCAAAGGTCACGTGATACCACGTGACGTTGAGGTTAGAGGTCAAAGGTCATAGTCATTTCGGGGTATACCGACTATGCTGAGTCGAATGGCGTTCACCGCTCCAGCTCTTACGGTTTTCGAGTTGAAAGTTGTATGACAGACAGACAGACGGACGGACGGGCGGACAAAGCTGTTGTATAAGAGTTTTTTGAACTCTAAAATTATACGGTATGTCTTGTTGTCTAGAAATGTAATTTTAATTTGCAATATTAAGATATATCTTCTAAATTAAGACTACCCAATCTATGCCAACAGCGTAACCACATATGTCGAGACATAATGATAATAACATTGTGTCTGGACGGCGGCGACCATGGACGAGCTAATATACCAGCAGTTGGCTGGCGACATCTGCAACAGTACATAATGGCCAAGTCTTTCCCCAAGGGCCACAAAACATACAAACCGAGCACGTTGCATTGTGCGTTACATTGCGTCATACATTTCTATCGTGGCGCACCGGTTAGAGCTGAGTACCGGGTCACCTAGTGGCCTGCTGCCTAACATAGAATCCAAATTACGCTGCCCTTGTGGTCTAGATTTATCATATGTAAACTTAAAGCACCAACAAGATTGTAATTTATATCTAAATTATACTGATCCAAGTCGAGATTTCCCGAATCGACAAAAATATTGTAATAGAGAATTTGTGCAGAATAATCGACAATTCTCGAGCATCTAAAAACGCTGTCTAAACAAGCAGTGTTCTAATAACGTGACGCTAAACTGGACTTGCCGTATAGTTACATATTAGATAACATTTCGTAAATAACGTTTACTAACAGTTAGCTCCAGAACGAGTTTTGTAATCAAGTTTAAATCGCCAGCACACGACATGACATACCAAAGTTATATTTAGCACGTAAACAAGTTGTATAACACAACACAATGTTTAAAAGGATTCCGTGCCATAAAAAATGTAGCGCGCTTTTAGAGGTACTGCCAACAACAAAAGAAAAATTAGCGAAATTTTAAATCTTTTTATCACACAATTTCAATTTTAACAACAGCTATATTTAAAATATAGTAAATTATTAACAATCTCAAATAAAATAATAATTTAAAAAAATATATACATCAAAAACGTTTTCTTTTTTTGCTGACTGTACTTCTGAGACAGTTATCGCATACGAAAATATCAACCGATTTATTCGTAACCGTTGCTTGAGTTGGTAAGCTTTATAAGTGGACCACTTTAGTGCTGTTAAGGTACCCACAGCATGTTTAACCAATAATGCTTTTTACTTATGTCTAAAATTTTCACAGTAAAAAACAGTAATATAATACCCTCTCAATATCTTTTGTATATACTAATACCCTAGCAACGCCACTTTAAACACTTTTACATGAAAATATTGATTTTATTTTCTATAACTACTGCTCTAAATTACAGTTTGACAGCAGTTGTTATAATTGGGCTCACCACAGAATTGCCTGTTACCTACCCCATAATGTAAGAATCCAACTTAAAATTCTAGGGTTGCACAGGGGCCCTGTTTAAGAATTCCTTCCCTTAGAGGGCCTTCCCTCGACAATATCCCCAAATGCGCCAATGGATACAGGAATTATTCCCAGTGCCACAGCAGACTTTATTAAATAGGCTAGAATATACACACATATACTGCACCAGAACCACGGTAAAATTAAACAAGGACTTTAGATAAGATGCCTCTTCTGTCGTCATAAAAGCGAGCGAGAATACCAATATCATTGTATGAAATTGACTTCTGCTCGACAAAAACATCTGTCAACCAAATGCCACATACATGCATTTTGATCTCACCGCTGGCATTATGGCGTTAACTTGACTGGCAATGGATTTTGACTAGGCCTCATGTTTTAAATACAATTAATCCTTCAGTTTTGTTTGATCAGGTAAGTGAGGACAGGAACTCTGCTATTTGCTTGTTACCCATGTTATGTTCCGCATTATAAACATTGTATGGATTTGTATCAAATCAGCTGATTTAAAAGTTTAGTAAATATGGGGATGTCTTGAAATCGAACGTGCGGGGGGCTATGTAGTTAATTTTACCCTATAATAATAATAATAATAATCTCAGTCCACTATGGTTCTGCCTCGCATTGAATCCTCTGTCTAATCTCCTCAACAGCACCACTAGTAGATATAAATTAAACTCTAAAACATTCATTACACATCTAATGTATATGGATGATATTAAACTGTTTGCTAGAACTCACAAATGCCTTGATAATCTAATAAAAAATACAACCCAATTTAGCAAAGATATATGTATATATGTCATTTGGATTAGATAAATGTCGTACACTACATATATTATACAACAGGGGAAAATAGTAAAGTATCAAAACAACGCAACTGATACTAACATATTTATGCCTATGCAACCATCAGATCCATATAAATATTTAGGAATATACCAGTCTAATATCATTAACCATACACAAATTAAAGAACAGCTTTCATCAGAATATACTAAGATACTAAACTTAATATGTAAAAAACAGTTACACTCGAAAAATCTATTTAAACAATAAACACATTTGCCATCCCATATTAACGTATTCATTTGGATCAATTAAGTGGACGCGCACTGACATAAATACTTAAGTAGAGATTAAGACTAGAACCACACTAACTAAAAACAACTACGCACATCCTAAAGCAGCAGTAGAGAGAATTACAGTAAGCAGGCAAAAGGGCGGTAGAGGACTGATTGACTTGACCATGTTGTGGGCAGGACAGATTCGAAAGCTTAGAGACTTTTTATATGTTATCATGTTGCTGAGTGAATTTTGCAATTTTTGGCTTTATAGCCAAAAATAGCAAAATTCACTCAGCAACTACAGAAATAGACAATAACTTTACTCCTCTAAATCTATACAACAGAGATGCTAAAAAATTAGTTTAGATGACCATAGGCATGAAAAAATATGTAGATGGCGAGGTAAGGAATTACACGTCAGACATTAGAACAACCGCATGTAGATTCGAACAGCTCAAACAAGTGGCTAAAGTTGGGCTCACTCTTCCCTGAAACGGAAGGATTTATGCTAGCAATACAAGATAAGGTTATAAATACAAAAAATTATAGTAAATTCATTCTTAAAGACAAATGTAGAAAGTGTCATCACGCAACTGAAACCATCCAACATATTACAGGAGCCTGCGCATCTCTAGCTCATACAGATTACACCCACAGACACAACCAAATTTCTAATATTGTTCACCAAAAACTAGCCGTAAAATATAACCTAATACCAAAAACTGTTCCCTACTACCAATAAACCCCAAAACCAGTGTTGGAGAGTAGCAGCCACAAAATATACTTTGATAGAGCAATACTCACAGATAAAACTATACATAACAATAGGTCTAACATAACTATGATAGATAAATTAAATAAACATACATATTTAATAGACATAGCGGTACCCAATACACAAAAATACATAAATATATAGAATTAAAAGAAGAAATAAGTAGAATATGGAAAATGAACAAAGTATACATTGTGCCCCTGGTGCTCTCCAACACAGGCGTCCTACCCAAACACCTTCTTCACTATTTACGACAGATAGAGCTACCCACCAAACCTTTACATCACTATGCAGAAGGCCGCTATACTCAATACTTGCCGTATAGTTCGTAAGTTTTTGCAGGACGAACCCCTTTTAATAAATAATGCCCCAAGTGAACCCCGCTTGGTCTAGACCCGAGGTTTTCATTAAATAAAGAATTTTATTTCGAGAAAGAACAAATTGATCCAACCAAAATAATAATAATAATTTATTTCCAATAACCAATTACAGTTCCTTACACAATAAAATAATATAATTTGTTATCTACATATGTAAAATTAATCTTTGGAACCTGTAACTTTGAACCCTGGAAAAGCTTGACTGGGAAAGTACCTTTAGTCTTACAAAAGATCGCAGCTATGTAACCTTGTGTTGCGTTCCTAAAGTGAGCAGGGTTTCTAGGCATCTTAAGAAGAGAGTTCATGTAGTTAGTAGTGGGCTACATGAACTGCTTGCAAGCTTCGTAATAGTGCCATAGCAGCAAAAAGACAGTTACAATGAGATGAGAATATAAATATTTGAATTAAAGGGATCTTGAACCAGTTTGAAAAGTAGTCTTGACCACAGAACTATAAAGGTTTAGATATACTCGTACCTATACATAAACTGCCGAACAAAAAATATTTTGTATATTATAATAATATCTATGTATACAATACCACATAAGCGATTTGGTGTGTACAATACTGTAAGATTATGTTGTTGAATAAAAAAATAATAAAATAATATACTCGTATCTAGGTACATAAGATTTCGTATAAACCTTTTCGTGAAGTAAATTCAATGTAAACGCATACAAAATATGTTTTCTCACTGTTGAATATAGGTGGCATTGAAAAGATTGCTCTATAGAAAGATAATGTACCTAATAAATAAATATGTTATATCACTCCATATCTCGCTGTATACGTTACATTTATTGATTTAGTAATCTTTGCCCCAAATACGCATACAAAATAAACACGACAGCTCATTTGCACAAAATTTACACATACAGGTGGGCAGAATGGTATAATATTGCATTCGCCAGCTATCAGCCACGTTACAGTAGAATTAAAATTATTTTACCCAGGGCTTGAACCTATGAGGCCAAGGGTTACGGAAAGCGCGATCCTATGCTATGTGATAAACAAAGCAGATTTTGTTGTATAATATCTTGTTGGCACACATTGTTGTATTGTTACTTTTCAAGTAAAAAATCACAATAAGGTAGCCATTTTCGCATTCTGGTATGTACTTAACAATGGACAATAGAAACGTTTATGTAAATATTTTTAAATATGCTTAAATAAAAATTTGCATAATTATGAAAATATTACAAAAAATCTATAAAAGATATCCCCAGCATAACGGATTGGTTCATTGACTTTATTCTCATCGACCCGATAGCACACAAAATTATTGCCATACAGTTTCCTAGATTCATCAAGGTTAAAATATCAGCATATTTATGGCAAATTCAATATGGACTTTTGGATAACAAAGATGTTAATTGTGCCCAAGGCGTTAAACGTTCTCAACTAAGACATCATAAGCCCTTTCACGAGTGACATAGGTTCAGAAGATTGACTCAATGCAATACGAGAAAACGGGCGCGCGTGCCTACAATAGTTTCGGATCAATTCTTTCAAATGCAGAAATTGACAAGCACGATACCTATATAATTCGAATGTATTAACAATGCTATACATAAGTGTATTCGAATATTTGATATTCGGCTGACTTGGTCCGAGATCGCCATACGCACGAGTCTACGTATGAGTGCATTTATTGTGTTCATATATCATATTGAGCCGGCCATATCTATCTAAGCAGTTTACGCCACAATAATCTATTAGGTAGAAAAGTATAAAATAAGTTTGTAGCAGAGGATGTAATATTTATGCCATATATTTTGTAAATAATTTAAATAGTAAATTACAAATATTCTTGTTGAGTTCACCATTTAAATTAAAAGCTTGTGTAAAGATCCCGCAAGCAAACACGAAATACCGATGCCTTAACTTAACTGCTGACTGCTGTCGCATTAAAATATATGGCAAATTTAACAAAATAAAATTTAACAAATATTTTATACATTTGCATAACATTAGTACCTTGATTGCTTTATAATATTTCAATCGTCTGAATGTTTTCGGTGCCGGCATGCCACAAGCATGCCATGCGTAATGTAACCTACCATACGACAGAAATGTGATTTATTCAAATATTAGACGCCGTCAATTCAGCTCATTTAAATTCACCAACGCTTACTCCATGTGTAGTTTGAGTGCAGCTATGATGCCAATATCAATGTATGTGCCTCATAAAAAGTGCAAGTTAAGCTGTGAAACCGTAAATCTAAAAATAATAGCGCATCTCCGTACTGTGACTTAGTGATGCGAAACTCGCACATCCGACTGACCTTTGAAATCGTTTTAATTGTATTTTCTATTAAACTAGTAGTGAGCTTGGTAATAAAGTGGATATTATCTTCTATTTTAACCAGTTCATGCCCAGCACGCTTTATGTGTGTTTGAATAATTCAATTCTTTTTGTCAGAAATATTGGTGGGTGTTTGTTCAACGACTCACTTTAACGCAATCGGATGAATGCCATAAAAACGTATATGTTACGAATGTACGTTAAGCAGGCACACAAATAAACAGACATTTATTTTCACTATTGTAGACTTTAGTCCGTGTATATATTCGTAGCCGTCCACATCTCAGCATTTCATAACGACCTCACTATTATGCCTTAGATTTATAAACATTGAAAGATAAGGAGACGATTAGAATCGATAAGTTTTATAGATAATATAATTCAAGCATTCTTATTGTTTCAGTTTTGTTTGGTATGCGTGTCATATGCACGTACAGTCCTCGATGAATAGCAGCGTGGATTTTTTTGAAAGTCTGATTGACGAAGATGGGCGCTTTGCTGAATTAAATTGTCAAGAACCGCAACGGGGCTACCGCCCTCGACCGCGACCACTGGCTCAAGGTATTGTTATCATGTAAAATCTATGTACCAATTCCAATGATAACCGTAACACAATCAAAATTCTACATAATTTAACTTTTGCGACATTGATTCAATGATACAGGAAAAATCTTTCCTCCGTAGATAATTGAAAGTGTATCCGAACGTGTTAAATGTCATAATCCGGTCACCAGCGCCGTGACCTCGGTTGTGTTGCCTTCCTACAATACACCGATGATTCTACCAATCTAAACAAAACGTTGTCTACTACGACGAGTAAGGCCTCATTTACCGAGACGCGGGGCGTCGCGCGTTGCAATGGGCAGCGCGGCCCGCACTGAATTCAAACATATGGCGTTGTATGAGTGCGTTTACAGAGAAGCGATTTTAAGCGCGTTTGCTTGAAATGGAGCGTTTTTTGCGGCGGAGCCCGCAGATGCCATCGACGCATCTCACGCGGCGTTTATCGCGGCGGCACAAGCAGCGGCAATTATCGATGAAGCGATGGCCGCGACGGCACCTTCTGCCAGTGTTATTTGGAAATCGCACAACGTAGACGTAAGTCACTGTCGCAGTGGAGTACAATATGATGACTTTTTGAAGAAAATTCTATGTTAAAAGGTGAACTATATAATTTAATAAATGGGCCGCAAAGATGCCCGCCGCATACGACGCAGCGATAGCCACCGCGTGTTTCGCTACACGCTTGGCGATTTGCCGCGGGCGCAGCGGTGGGCACCGCCACGCTGCCGGCCTCGCATATCTATAAACAACATCGTATAGCTCTATGTATGTGTTTACGCGTGCGATGATACGTGCCGCTGCACGCGCCGCCGCTCCGTAAACAGAAAAAAAGTCCGACGCGCCGCGAGACGCCACGTCAAACGCGACGCGCAACGCTCCGCGTCTCCTTAAATGAGGCCTTACGCATTCACGAACACTTAGGAGAAAACAGTTTTTTACAAATTTAAGTATTATATTTAATCCACAATAAGTAGTTAAACATAATATATGTAAACTTAGGACAGCATTATTGAGATAATATCCGTAGCATAAAGAAAACTACCATCATTCTTATCAAACTTTTAAGACACCGATTCATTGACACAAAAAACTCATTCGTCTGTTGCTAAATAACGTTAAATTAACTCGAATCTTTTTACTTTGACATCAATCTATTATTAACCAAATGTATACCCTCAATATCAAATATGCACTAAGATATAAAGTAGACGAAATACGTTTTATTAGTTACATTAGTGTTGGATATAAGTCTCGATAATCTATAAATTATTTACACATTTATAACACATTCATATAATAAATAGTTCGGATAAAAGCTGTTTTGTTGTTTCTATTTGGTACATACAATACCATTTTGTACGTATTTAGGTTTTATACTTGGCAACTTTATTTCTTCTGCTCGCGCCAGGAAACAAAATGGCTGTTGTAAATGCATAGAACTCACGGCCCCGATGTTTGCATAAAATTTTTAAAATATTGAAATCACAGAATCACTATGTCGAATTTGTGTTCTAGAATCGTTTCAAAACCCCCGAAAAGGTTGCAGGACGGTAGGGACAGTATGTCTGTTGCGCAAACAAACACTTGGATGAATGGTGAGCTTGTGGAGCATTGTAAATATTGATTTATATAAGTGTCAATTGAAATTAAGTGTTTTTACGTCGCTTTAGAGGTCAACAAATGGGTTAATCACGGTTACTTGCCTGAACAACTGCAGTTGTGTGTCATGGTTTACAAGTATTAATTTAGCAGCTCGCGACCTGGATTCTGTTAGTGTTGTGATTGCTCATGTATTTATGTAACTTGTATTTCGTGAGATAAGTCAATTATTATGGAATGTTGTTTTCAGCGGAGAATATCAACAATGGTGGCGGATTATCGTTGTCCCCGCCCCATACCGTGTCACAGCGTGAGACTGGGACCCAGGTTTCCCAGTGCTACAGTGGGCCGCCGTCCCCTTGCGGATCCGCGAGCGCGACGCCTTCCCCCACGGCCTCCCCGGCCCCTCCGCCAGGAACAGCCACCTTAGACCCTAATTGGCAAGCAACTAAACCCACTGTACGGGAGAGAAATGCAGCTATGTTCAACAACCAACTGATGTCAGATATAACATTCATTGTTGGTAATCCAGGTTGGTATTACTTAATTGAATTTTATTACATCAACTCTGCTAAAATTTATGAGCTAATTTTATTGTTTTACTATTTCTAGGACACACACAAATAATTCCTGCACACAAATACGTATTAGCTACTGCCAGTTCTGTATTTTATGCTATGTTTTATGGAGGATTAGCAGAATGCAAACAAGAGATTGAAGTGCCAGATGTGGAACCATCTGCTTTTCTTACACTATTAAAGTAAGTCTAATTAATACATCACCTCAGTTATTGTATTATGTTTTATGTGTATACTAGATATTCATTTATCTTTTTATTTAAATTTTAGATATATATATTGCGATGAAATCCAGTTAGAAGCAGATACAGTATTATCAACACTTTATGTTGCCAAAAAATATATTGTACCACATCTGGCCAAAGCATGTGTCAATTACTTGGAAACTAGTCTAACAGCAAAGAATGCATGCCTGCTTCTCAGCCAATCAAGATTATTTGAGGAGCCAGAACTGATGCAGAGATGCTGGGAAGTGATAGATGCGCAGGTATGTGAATCAACTGAGAATCTCGCTACAATGTGTCTCGAACCATCCTCATCCTACAGCAGTCTGTTGATGGAACTATCAGAATCGTCCAGTCGAAATTTTTCTAGCCCCGAAAGCATGGAGAATGTACGCGGTATATGTAATTAGTTATTTAATAAATTTGGAGAATGTTGTAGAAACTACATGGTAACAATCTCTTGACCAACTCTTCTCTAATAATAATTTTATATTAGTAATATAAACAGAATCTCATTATTTGGTATCATAAAGTATCAGTTACAGCCTGTTCTAGAATATTCAACTATCTGAAAGAAAAATGTCATACTATCTCTGTGGTAAACAATGGAACCATAACCATAACTTTTCTTAGATAACTGCCCACACAGAAATTCTAAAACAGGTTTCTTAATATAGTAGTTAGAGTTATCTTATACCAAAATTTATTAAGATTGTGCCACAAATTAAAGCATTTGTATACTCAATTTTAGGTTGTGATTTAGGCTTAAGGGTGAAATGCTGTAGAAGTATTTTTAAGTTATACTTTAAATAGATGTTATTAATTTACATTCCTATAACTCTCTATGTATGTCTAGTCATATACTAAATATTAATATATGAAATAGATTAACTGCAATACAGTTTGCTTGATTAGTATGCAATGGTTTGTTGTACAACATGTATGTGTTGTGAGCATGTAAGTGTTTACAATTTGTACTAAATATTTTTACTGTATACATAGATCTGAATAAACTATTGAACAAATTGTATTGCAGTTTCAATAAACCTTGACCTTTGATAACATAAATTATTTTCATTTTAGGCTGAGATGGCCTTGACATCAGATGGTTTTGTTGATATTGATGTGTCTACACTCGAGTCAGTGTTGGCGAGAGAAACACTCAACTGTAAGGAGATCAACTTATTTGAAGCAGCTTTAGCTTGGGCACATGCTGAATGTGTAAGAAGAGAAATAGACCCAACACCCTCAAATAAAAGGGCCATGTTGGGTGGTGCCATATACTTAATAAGATTCCCTACTATGTCATTGGAGGAGTTTGCTAACAGTGCAGCCCAGATTGGCATTTTATCCCCACAGGAGACAATAGATATATTTTTGCATTTCACTGCATCAAGCAAGCCACTACTCTCTTATCCAATTAAAGCGAGAGCAGGACTAAAAGCCCAGGTACTATTACTTTGTTTTATTCATAGATAATGCTTTCAAATTGGATGTAATTTTATATTAAGTACACATAAAAAACAAATATGCACATCATAATATTGAATATTTCTGCATTACAGATTTGCCACAGATTCCAGTCATGTGCCTACAGAAGCAATCAGTGGAGGTACCGTGGCAGATGTGACTCTATACAGTTCTGTGTAGACAAAAGAATATTTGTTGTTGGATTTGGTCTCTATGGATCATCAAATGGAGCAGCTGACTATAATGTTAAGATTGAACTGAAACGCTTAGGCAGAGTCCTGGCAGAAAACAATACAAAATTCTTTTCAGATGGATCAAGCAATACTTTCCATGTATACTTTGAAAACCCCATACAAATTGAACCTGAATGCTTCTACACTGCTTCAGCGATACTTGATGGAAGTGAACTAAGTTATTTTGGACAAGAAGGACTAAGTGAAGTGTATATGGGAACAGTGACATTTCAGTTCCATTGTTCATCTGAAAGTACAAATGGAACAGGAGTGCAAGGAGGGCAGATCCCTGAACTTATTTATTATGGACCCACTGTCAACACTTCAATGACAAATCCAAACCCTAATGAGGACTGACAATTGACTAGATCTCGACCCTTTAATTATTATTCCGTATAGTACAATCGGAACATGTAGAAATCTCAATATTTGGACAAAGTATATCTCAATTAAAATTTTATTATAGGTACTTAACCATTCCCCAATGTTAACTGTTTTGTTAAAATTTTGAAGTTCTTGTGTATATTGTTGAACTTTAATAGCAATTAAGATACGTACCTTAAGATTGTGATATGGGTGTCGTAAAAAGCTCTCTAATAATCAGTAGGTTCTAGACCTATCATGATACAAATTCATTGCAATATATTAAAATATAGTAAATACTTAATTATTGAAATATGACTTGTTTGATTACTCCTCTATACTATACCCAAACAAGAAAGTTCTGTTACTTTATAAAGGCATCAAAAAATATTTTCTAATTATCAATCAGGCTGAAACAAATATATCCTATATTTGAATATACTGGAGGTATTAAGATTTAAAAAGATACTACCATGAAAATATAATTAACATGCCAAACTGAACATCCTGTAAACTGCTGTAAATTTTATTAAACAACAATCAAGTATCCAGACAAAATTTGTAAATGTTCCATTTACAAATTTTTGGATTGTACCACATAGATTGTTTAATCATTTGGATTGTACCACAATTGATATGTGACAGTAAGTACATTGCTTTTGTATAACTGAATAAACCTATTTAACCTAACACATTTTCATAACAATAAAAAGAAACAATCCATGAAGCAACTCAGTTAGCAAAGCAACAACACAGTTTTTTGAGGTCACAGGTTCAATTCCTGTGTGCATCATGGATTTTCATTTTCCACTTTTATAATATACATTCTACCTTAGCAAATTAAATAAGTCCATACTAATATTATAAAGCTTCGGCTTTGTTAGTTTGGTTGAACGCGCTAATCTCAGGAACTACTGAACCGAATAGAAAAATTTTTTTAGTGTTAGCTCGTTTATCGAGGAAGGCTATGGGCTATATAACATCACGCTACGACCCACGGGGGCGGCGCAGTAATCATAAACGCGGGTGAAACCGCGAGCACATCTAGTCTTAATATACTACTCTAAAATACATAGTATTTAATTTAGTTAATGTGTGTAATATTTATTAGCCATATACAGATATTACTATGATGTTATAATATGAATTATTTGTAAAATAGCTTTTAAGGAATGTTGTAGTTGATAATGCCTGAGAAAAGAATATATTTAATAATGCACATAGGAAATAGGTACTTACCAGTGGGTGGAATATTGATACACAATGCCCTTGACAGCTTGAAGTAAGTACGTCCAACTTGATAGCAGCAAATAGGTACAGCATCACTCACATCAATCAAAAGGTCTGTGAACCTTGGTTGAGAACATTATTTTTATCATGGTATTGCTTATGGAGAAAATAGATCAAAATAGTTTGATGTACTATCAAGCTAGAAGAGTTACTAATCATAAAATAAAACTTAAAATATTGAACTATATTATACTATGTATATAGGTCTGTGTGGGAAACCTTGGCCCTGCCTATGTCCAACAGTGGACGTCTTTCGGCTGAGATGATGATGATATACCTATGACCCTCTGCAAGTAGCATGATACAACCATGTTCAATAAATTCTATTATGAGGTCTAACAATCACAGATTTTAATTAATAATAAAGATGCCTTGAGAACCTCCATATTCTTGTTGAAGTTGGTTAAAAGAAATTATAACTAATCCATAGTTTCCAGGTGCAAAGTAAAAGTTATTAAAATAGGCTATGGACAATAAATTGCACAACAACAACAACAATGATATGCATTATAAGTTTTTGATGAAATTCATATGAAATCAGGGTTCTCAATTTTACTGTCAGCGTACTTAAAATGTACACACAAAGGTATTAAATTTATATGTGATTAAAAGGATACGAGCTGTGCCTTCAGTTCTGCATGTCATATACACACAAGCAGCTTGTGTGTGGCTTGAAGGTCTCCCAATTGTGAGATGTCGAGAGAGAGCCATCTTGTAGAAGTTGCAGGCTATATCTATACATTGTTGGTTGAGCCGTAACTGTTGACAGAGTGCTGTGATGCCTTCTCTGGCTTTCCTCAAGGTGATCTCGCGAGATTCTTGACCAATACCAGCATTGAATGCTAGAAACAAAAATTAAATTATTAAATTATACATTTCAGCTTAAATTTAACAAGTATTGTATTTAATTAGTTAATAAGATCATTAATCTTATAAACTAATTAAATACAATACTTGTATTATTAGCACATTTTATTTTAATGTTTTATTTTAATATTTTAAAAATACTGTGAGGTACACAGTATTTTTAAAATATTAAAATAAAAAATCAGTCTAACTCTTGAAAGAAAATGTTGGAGGATATGTTTATTCTAAATATTTTGTTAAGGTAATAAAATATAAAAGCTCATTTAATTAAGTTACCTCTTCCGAAGCCAGTAGCTCCTCCTTTAGAATCGGCTGAAACGAACTGTCCGATAGCGGAGGCGCCGCCGTGTGCATTTTCTTGAAACTCAACTTCTGCTACAATAATATTGTCTTCTAACACAGTTCCACAGTTTGTACATACTGCATCTCCACGGGCTGGGTCCACCTCAATCTCTGAAGACCCACAATGCTTGCATTTCTTCCCAGACATCGTTCTAAATAACAAAAGTTGTTGTAAATATTGCGAATGTTATAGGTTAGGTACATTGAAAAGAAACAAATATTAATAATACCTTCAATCATAGACCTCTTGATTCTTAATATCTAACACCTAATTATAGAAACTAATCGCTAAAATGAATTAAAACTAGAACACACTAGTAATAGTATAGAAAATAACAAGCGGCATAGGCTGACTATTGAAGATATATTAGTCTGTTTCCTGGTTTCTTAATTACAGTTATATCATTCCACTGTAATATGTAACGTCATGCTTATGTTTGCAAGAATGGGCAACATAAAATAATTACTGTAAGAATCACGTATATTTAATTAAAAAACAAACTAAAATACAATACGGAACGCAGTAATTGCTGTCAAACTGACATTCTGAATATTCTAATTTGACAATTTTGACATCCAAACTAGTGTCAATATGACGTGTCTAGTGAAGTGAATTATAATCGAATACTAATCCTTTTAATATAATTATAATAATTAATTAAATAAATATCTAATAATAATTAAAAGGTAAAGAGATTTTAAGATTTCTAAAATGAATATAATTATATGGAATAAGTATATGTACAAGTCACTACACTGGTATACACTTGTACAGGTCACTACACTGATATATAAGTGAAACACCGAGTTAAGTACTAGCGATATATTAGCATTCACATTCATTTTTAGAATGTGAATGCTCATTTAGCATTTAGCAAATAAAATGTAGTTGCGAAATTCTGTGAAGTGTGATTTCATACAACGCGGATAACGAGTTCTCCGTCTCACCCACGGGAATACTCAATCTATCCGTTACACATGACACGACAAGTGTAATTATTAGCAGATGGCGCGTATGCAAAGGAATTATTTATTATACCTATTATTATCATCGATTTACTCGTATTTAGGGACATATATTGAGTGAATGCGTGTGAATATTTGTTTAATAATAATCTATGTAGCACGCGCTTGGCGTGCTTCATATTGTGTCAAAATTCAGTAAGTTTTGGCATCTTGTGATAGTGAGAGTATTGTTTACATATTTTATAAATAATAATTGCTTTCTTTCGTCTTATGCTTTATTACAAAAAACTAATGCCCTAACAAGTTAATGTAAATTTGTAAATAATGTACATGTGTAAAATACAAAACGAGACCATGTAAATACGATTACATGAACTCGTAAATACTCCAGTCTTTTATATTTTACTGTCAGTCCCAAATTTGGATAAAGTATGACAGAAGGTCCTTAATATCTCAGGTTTTAACTTTTAAGTTGTTATATATTATTATTTAATTATAATTGAGTATGATCATTATCTTAATTACCTAAAATATGCAAGAGACTTTCTAAGGCGAACGCGTTTTTTAATTCGCATATTAATAAATTTCACACTTCACATACAAAATTATTTATCAATCATCGTCATAATTAGCAAATAGCATATCAATAGCAATTAGCAAGCTAATAGTCATGAATTCGCAAACTAGTTTAATTTATGCGAAATCGCATTAATTACCATCACTATAGAGTACAACGCACTTTTTCGCACGGCAGTCCGATGCAGAATGAGCGGCAAGCGATGCGCTCGCCGCGCTCCCCACCACCGGTCACTCTACCAATATGTGCCTATATTTTTGTACATTACATCTACCTTTTACAAAATAAGAAAATTATTATTATAATATTTCAACAGAATACATAATAATTTTACTAATCACAGAAACATTAATTTACATATATCTTTCCTTACACTGATTATGAAAGCTTCATTATTACATTAATAAGAATGGATACATAACTAATTGACAAGTACATTATTATCCATGGTATCCGCAGTATCAGAAGATTTTTTCTCATCTGTACAAACTTTCCACTGTCCTTCAATTCGCTTTAGATATGCTATATTTCTACGTAGTCGTTGTCCGTTATCATCATTTTCTACTTCTACGTCATTCCCTTCTCTATTGATGACTGTCTGTACTGTATCATTAAATGTCGCGGATAATTTATTTTCTTTATTCATATTCTTAACATACCTATACTTTCTCTCCAACGCTTATATTGTCTTCTGTCGCATGTCTTTTCCTGTCTACATAGTCTTTTCCCTTAGCTTTTAATTCCGTATCTCTATCCTTGGTTTCGTGGTCTGCATCTGTAAATTCCACATCTACAACCGAAGGGAGTTTGTTTCTAAATTGCCGCCTGAAAAAGAGTTCCGCCGGAAACTTACCTGTTACAGTGTGAGGTGTGCTATTATACATAGTCAAATGCTTAAGTAAATCTTCTTGCCAGTTAGGTCTTAGACTCTGGCTAATTGGTAGTCTTTTTAATATATCGCGATTCTGTCTCTCAACTTCGCCGTTTTGCTGACGCCAGTAGGGAATGCTACGAAACAATCGTATGCCAAATTTATTGCAAAATCTTTCGAATTCCGAACTAGTGAACTGCCGACCATTATCAGCAGTGATACTTACTGGTGCTCCTAGACGGCAGAATACAACTTTAAGTAAACCTATAGTCTATGTCGAATCAATAGTTTTAGTAATTTTGACTTCTTTGTATCGACTAAAATAATCTATAAATACTAAAAGATAATGTCCGGTAGGCAATTGTAAGGTAATCGATAGCTACATCGATCCAGGGCAGTACAGCCCCAGTGTCCGTCTGCGCATAGGATTCGGAGCGGAAACCAGAGTGCAACCTTTAGCGCTCAAGTACACGATACCACCGCCGCACCGACACCGCTCTGTCACTGCATCTCTATGCTATGTATACGGTCGCGACCGCACCGTCACCGCGCCACCGCCGCGCTGCTGCCGCACCAATACCGCGCCGCCATTCGGCAGTGTTTGATTTTGCTTATTCCATTACCGGCACATGGCAACATACATACATGGCAACGTATGCGCTCGTATTAATTAACTTTTTAGTAATCTATCATGTATAATTTTGATTACGAAACGTTCATAACTTTAGTGGAGGACAGAGCAGTGTTATACAATGTATTACTACCAACTGTCTAGTGGTATATTAAAATCAAACGGTGGGGACGCGGTGCCGGCGCGGTACGGCGCGGTGACGGTGCGGTCGCGACCGTATACACAGCATAGAGGCGCGGTGGCGAAACGGGTACGGTGCGGCGGCGGCACACAGTTCACAGAAGGAGGCGACGGCATTCCAAGACCTCTCACTCGAAACCATGAGCAGAACCATAGCCTCGAGCGAGAGGGCGACCCTACCGACTGCCGCGTGCATGACACGGCGTTGCGTGGCCCAAGCAGGGCAACCTACCAATGTGTGCAACGCCGTGTCTTCGACAACGACGCGGCAGTCGCCGCAGTGATGACAACCGAGCGTCTCCTGTTTGCCTAATCGACACAGGTACCGACCGAAACAACCGTGATCGGTCAGCACCTGCGTCCGACGAAACGTGAGGGCGCCATGAACCCTCTCCAGCCACTCTCTAAGTACGAGTCTTACCGCCACGATTGTGGCGTGCCCTATCAATCCAAACCGATTGCAAGCGCTTGGGCAATGTGGAGAGCTGTAGAATTGAAAACTATTGAAATTCGTTAACGGCAATTGGCATCTTGTTCCAACAGGTTCAAATTAGGCTTTCTCTAAATTGAACAAAAATAATGTTATTTGGTCGGATACGAGTAGTCTTTGTCTGGCTTTAATTGTTTTCGGTGTAAATGCATTGATGTATAGAGTCTGTCTAGCAAGTCGTGTCCCTTAAAAAAGGCGGCAATTTTAAAAAATCGTGGTGTTGTATCCCTGATAGTACTCTAAAAAACCGTCTTGATACTAGAATTCACACTAGAACTAAATTCACAAAAATATATATATATATTAGTAGTAGTATCAAGACGGTTTTTTACAGTACTATCAGGGATACCACAGCACGTTTTTTTAAATTTGCTGCCTTTTTCATGGGACATGACTCGCTTGACAGACTCTAAAAAACCTTTTTATTTATCAATGTGTAAATGATTAATTTTGTAGTATATTAACCACCGCCGCCAAATTCAGAACAATGTGACGCCATGAATCTAATTCGTTAAAATATAATTATTTTTATATTTTCATGTTACATTATTTATGTAGGAAGCTTAACATGCGTCCTTGTAGTAGTTTAATACTTTTTTTGTATTTTAGTTGTGCGTAGTCGATAAAATACCATCTAAGCTTGTCATCATCTCTCGACAGACAAGAGGGAATCGATCATTATAAAAATCTCGTTAGGATTTCTTCTTTCGATTGCAACATCTTATCTAAAATTTTCGTGTCGCCGTTTATGGGCAAAATAAACTGACCCTATGCTATCAATAAGGTTATTAGTCTGGTTTTAATGTATATACCTACATATTTACATTAATCTGAAAGAAGGAACCTTAACTTTCTATAAAACTATAAATTATTCATGTTGAGACGAATCGACAGGTGACAAAAGAAAGCCGGCAATGATTACTTACTAAAATAAAACTAAAGCCGGAGTCGATGTCGAAGATTGTTTCACGCAATAGCAAACGTTGGCCTCTGTTGTATTAGCCATTAATATTAAATTAAATGCAAACAATTTCATTTCAATGAGCTATATTTAAGCGCGCTTCTTTTTCGTTGCGGTTAGCAGCATCTTTTCGTTGTCAGTAGAAAACTAATGAATGTGACTAGAAAAAAAAATTTAATTTATGGTAAAAATGTATTTCCTTTTTTTAAAGATGTAATACTATAATCAAAATTTTAGTGACAATAAAAAGAACTTATGTTTATACTCCTAGATTGATTGCTATTTTTACGACGCAATGCCATAACAGTCAACTTTTGATACATAGTTTAGCATGAGGCGAAAATGAGGTGAGTTCTCCTAGTAGAACCAACGTTGAAATCCAGCAACTTTGCCTTCGAAATGTATATGACGTCACAGAAATGAAACCTTGCTATTGGTCTAATATCACGCTACATAGTATTTTTAGACGGTGAGATCACCCTTCAATTTCGTTTAGGCTGAGGTATGACAACACGTCCAAAAAGTAACATTGTTTATGATAAAACTCGGCACTTAAGCCGTTTCGAAATAAAACATCACAAATTCTTAGGAGAAGGGCATCCCCAAAGCGATGACGACGTCATCGTTTGTGTGCAAACTGCAATGATGAGTCATCATTGTTGTGTTCTCGTTCTTGGATAAATCTTTTTCGATTCAAGGCGCCTTATGATTCCGCTGCTGTCACGAACTGTCAGAAGAAACTTCGCAGTTCGCAGTATTTGATAGTTACGCGAAACGACAAACTTTTGTTTAAAGTTCTAGATCACGTTGATAAACATCTTATTTGTGTTGGACAAATTACGTAAAACATTTCTAGTGTGTTTCCTGGACAAAGTGTAATTGAACTGATGACGATGAAGCTAGAAATCAGTGATAGTCAATCAAACCAGTCGGACATTTCTTGCGACAGTCAATCGTCGCAAGGTTCCTCTACAAATGATTTTGTTTCAACTATACCAACCTCTCGATCCCTGCTCACGGTAAGTTGGATAACAATTGAAGAGATGATAATCACTATTGTTTATGGTATATAATCGAATAAACAAGTTTCAGAATTAAGCATAACTTACTTTGAAAGTTTTGCGGCACATTTTAGTCTAAAATTGTTTTGAATTTGGAATGCTCTGCTGCGGTATATATCATGATACCTTTTTAATAGTTCTGTTTACTTATGTCGCTTATATCTTGGTTAATATTACATATGACCAGTGCACATATAAAGTTGATTTCAATGGTTGTTTATGCAATTAAAACATGGCCTTGATGTCAGAATTATTATTGACTTCCTGGTTCTACACCTTCAACATGGACTATTTGATTGTTTTGGCAAATAAGAGCTCATATCCATATATCCTCTATCAGTTAACAAAACAGGTCATAACCTAAAGGTATTATTTATTTCTAGAAAAGTTTGTGACTATAACATTTAATTATGTACCTTTTTTACATACACTTATACCTATTACTGCAAGTAACAGATAATCTTAGTAATAGTACTATTGCAAATGATATTAAATGAAAATAGTCTGAAAATGACTGTCTCTTTAAAGCTTAGTTTTTAATAATTAAGTAATTTTAATAAAATGCAAACATTATTCAAAAGATTACATAATAATATATAATTTTATTTTATACTTGATTCAATTTAGAAGTAGTAGGAGTTTTGATACCCATTTTATCAAATATAGCTGTTACCTGCGACTTAGTCCGCATAGATTTTATCTAAAAAGTGTTTGTTTCCACGGAAACCTATTATTTTTCTAAAATCAAAGTAGCCTAATTTACTCCTTATAACATTAGCTATCTGCCAGTGAAAGTCCCGTCAAAATCGGTATAGCCGTTTCGGAGATTAGCCGGAATAAAATTTAAAAAATAGATGTTTTCGTATAGGTACCTTATATACTTTCACATACATTAGATAAAAAGCTGTTATTTTGACATTACAAACAGACACTTCAATTTTATTTATTTGTATAGATTACGGTTAGTATAACAGTATTAAAAATTGTGTCCACAATAATATGTACCAATATCTATTACTATAAATTACATTATTAGCCAACTAGTATATTGCACAACATTCATATTTGATTTATAGCCCTGTTTCCTTTGAAAAGTATTTACTATAGCCAGTCTATTATTATTGACAATTTATGTACTACTAGATGTTCCCGCGGTTTCACCCGCGTTTATCGTTACTGCGCCGCCCCCGTGGGTCGTAGCGTGATGTTATATAGCCTATAGCGTTCCTCGATAAATAGGCTATCCAACACTAAAAGAATTTTCAAATTGAACCAGTAGTAATCACGCAGAATAAACCAGGAGAAACATTGTTTGTACTATGTCTGTAGTGGGTAATTATTTTGCTGCAATGTTATTTTAAAACTGCGATATCTCCTAAGATATTTATTGAAATCGAATGATGTAAAGGGCAATTTTGTTTTAAATTAAATACTTGTGAGGAATAACATATTTATTTGGATAAGGATTAATATCATATTTATAATAATACCTTCGCAAATAATGCATTATTTTAGAACAAATTTGGTTAGCACAAAAATGGTTATAATGAGCCAACCTTAAAAGATAGACATATGCTGTCGCGGCCTTTTTTTTAGAACTTTTAAAGGGGAACAATTCTGTCATACATCATTTTTGCGAAACTTTAACTGTTTACACAGCGCACGCAGCGGAAGCTCTCAAAAGGAAAAAATACCCTCCGATTTTAAAACATTCTTTATTGGTGCTCAGCTCCTATTGATATTAGCGTGATGATATATAGCCTATAGCCTTCCTCGATAAATGGGCTATCTAACACTGAAAGAATTTTTCAAATCGGACCAGTAGTTCCTGAGATTAGCGCGTTCAAGCAAACAAACAAACAAACAAACTCTTCAGCTTTATAATATTAGTATAGATTTATATTAGTATTTTCGTAAAAGTTGTTCGACTGTTGTGATCTTTTATGAGTTCATAAAGTTCTACTGTTGAATAATTAAGGTCTCTATTTGGTTCCATCATAGTTTATTATTTCCTACTTAAAATTTATTTTTACTTTATTAAATTTTTTTTTTCTCTTTATTGAAATTTAGAACACTTCTATTAAATATGTAACAGTAAATTATTATGCTCTGGTACAAAATATAATATTACTACTATGTTTCTTAAAAATATATCTGTGATAAAAAGTTTTATCACACTTTATAGATAAAGTAACACAGCTACGTCTTAGTCACCTGTCTTTTTAGCTTTTGCGTCATAGTAAACAAATTAGGTATGTTGTGTGATAAGATTCTCGGAACAGCTATTTACGGATATTATGTTTGCTGATAAATGTTATTATTTAACAATATCAGTCTTACCATCATAATACTCTACTTTACTAATATTGTATTTATCTTGAAATACAATATTTATATATATTTTATAAACACTAATAACTATCTAAAAGGATATAGATATACTTTATCAGTGATTGTATTGCTTTCATTACCTAATAGTGTAAAAATAAAGGTTTAGCAATAATAGTGTATGTATATTGTGGTTGACTTAGTATGTGTGTGGACATACATTGGCATGCCTTGAGTTTTAAATAATATGGGAAAAGGAACATCTTTGTCTAATCTTTTTATTTTGTTAGGGAATATAAAACCATGACATGTCTATTAGTCCAAGATCCCAGAGCGATAAGACATAACTTATTTTCACATAGATGAAACCTTAGGTTCTCAGTAGCGTCTCATGTTCTTTGAATACCTGCGAGTTTGTGGAGCTCGCCTAGTGACACCTGGGAAGGTACCAGGTAAGAAAGGTAACTAAAAATAAGAGTTACTTAACTTAAATTTACATGGCTGATTTTTATATATGTTTTGTAGAATATTATTCTAAAGTAGTAACAAAAGTGTCAGACACTTTCCATGGACCAAAACTGTTGTCAGACACTTTAAAGCTGCAGAAAAAATAGATGAACTTTACTTATTTTTACATATGTCACAAAAAATGGAGCAGATTGATTATCACGGAACGGGGAGATTTGCGGTTATTCCTAACAAAACTGAAGCCAAATATTAATTATTTGCTGTCAATCCATCGAGTACATCCCTCCCATTAAAATTATGACTATTTTGTGATTGTCATTGTAGAAGTTACGTTACGTTATTAATGTTTAATTTTAATTATATTACGACTGTTATCATATTGGACTGTAATATGATAACAATAATAATTAATAGTGTAATAATTACATATTTGAATAAATATTACACAAAAAAAATACTATTTTCTTTTTATTTTTTACCACTCCGAATGGGGAGTTTTCTAAATGAAATACCTAAGAATTGATTGGTTCCTTGTGCTGTGAGTAGATGTCAAAAAAGTAAAGTTGGATGGAATCACTTTTTTCATTGGATAACTTTCCTTTTTTGACATCCACTCACTGCACAATCAATTAATTAATTAACCAATCAATTCTCATATTTTTTTCGAAATCTATTATTTCGTGGTTGGAACTCGGCCGCAACGCATATTTCTATAGTTAGATCTAATTTTCACATTTTTTGTCGAGTTTTGGGAATATGGTAGAATTATAGCTGCAGCGGGTCCACTGAAACCAGCTAAATTTTGAGTGGTCTATGGGAAATAAAGTCTGGGAACCTCGGATCTAGCTGAATCGCATCATTTTACGCATTCAAAGCTTATATCATGTGATTTAATTTCCAATAAACATTCTAAAAGACAATAAACCATGGCCAGTAATATTTATTTTGTTGGAAAATGATCGATCAAACCAACGACCAGATAAACAAATGGAGTTACCCCGTCGATAACTTACCATGACTGCCGGCAATATCAAAAAACATGCAGACTGCAACACATATGGTTGGTACTTGTAAATTTTCCTTGCAGTAGATTGTTTGCAGTTCGAATAGAGACAGGCTACGCGAAATACAAATACAAACAAAGATGGCGGTATCAAGCTAGTGTATTATGTATTTGTATTACGGTTTCTTTTGCCGTGTTTTTGTTAAAGCGAACACGTGTAAATGTACCTGTTGCATATGTTACGCAAATACCTTTGAGTTATGATAACAATTTTGTTTTGAACAATGGTGTTTCCTTAATTGCTTAACCTCTGATTTATTTTCCAATGTTTAAAACACGGTGTATCCTTAATAATTACGTATGATGTTGTAAGTTTTAATTACAGTAAGAACCTTAGTGTTTTCCTTGGTAACCAAATGTAAGAATATAAGGAACATGACCCAATTGGTTATTGACTAAACGTAACAACATTCTTGGCTTGATTAGGGAGCCTTTTGAAACGTTTACCGAGAGTGTGGCACTTCAGAAATATAAAATATCCATAATAATATGCTCCATGTCTCAAATGAATCCTACATATTTTGTTAAAGGGCCCTGTAAATTGCTTTTTCAAAGCAACACGTACCTGGTAGTGGTACCTAGGACAATCTTAGGTGTGCGATCCTAGAATTACTTCTGGTAAACGGTAATACGGGTTGACCTCTATATATTATGTAGTCTTTTTATATACAACTAAGCTAGCACACAAACATACGACTCGCCTTATAGTAAGTAAATGGTTACCGAAGCCTATGATCAGAGATACCTACATATATTATCTATACTGACCCTACGAAAAAGAAACATGGGAACGAGAGAGGTAAATGTGTTAGCTTCTGAAACTCCTAATTTTTGAATCTGTTAAAACGCAGGAACAGAGTTTCTTCCCTTATTATTTCCTGGTTCCCTGTAAGAAGTTGATACATTCACGAAAGAGCGGGTTTAATCTTATCGTTATTAAATAATTTACAACCGCGGGTACTTTTACCCGAACCCATATATTGCTAGCGAAATGCATTTTTGATTTACTTCACTGACAGGATTTTAGCAGGTTGAGATTCGTAGTCTGCCCGCAGCATCGGGAACTAGAAGTGACTATGTATTATATTCATATACATTTTTGATTTACTTCACTGACAGGATTTTAGCAGGTTGAGATTCGTAGTCTGCCCGCAGCATCGGGAACTAGAAGTGACTATGTATTATATTCATATACATAGGCGTTTTCTGTCTACTATTAAATATGTTTTTGACGATATAACCAATTAGTTTGTTCTATAATTATATTATTTACCTTATTTGTCTATGCTTTACGTAGAATTAATTTAAATGAACATCAGTGTTGGTGGTTACGAATATATCTTCTAAAACCACGTTCTGGGCGTATTTCTTGCCCTTCTTGTTTAGAGATGTTTGTATTGTCAAACTTGGCTTAGAGATAGTCCTGCAACCTGAGCAATAAGCGTGTAAATTGATAACTTCATGAAGGACATACCTTAGCACTTCTATTTAAAACTTATAAACTATGATAAATGAAGAAATGCCATTAAATATCGCAGTAAAAAGTTTTAGAGAATAGTATCCAATTAGCCACGTTTGGTATTCTAATTGTCGTAATAGGTTGGAATAAAAAGTTGTACTAATACGATTATAATTATAAAAAGTACGAATAATGTCATCCTTACCGAAAGGAGATATGCAACAAACCCATACAACTTCGGTCTCGCATGGACAAAAATAAAACTATGTTTTACGAAGAACTATTAGTATTCTATAGCCTTGTGTAATTTCAACATGCTATCTAGTTGGGTTTCAGATATATGTATAAGGCATCCAAAATGAACAGAATTGCTCCGGTGATACTTTGGTACAAAGCAATTTTTTCAAAATGATTGTAATAATCATACTTGTTTCTGTCTAAGAACCTAGAATAAGTTTATATAGCTGGTTTACAGAGCTCACTAGGGTAAAACTAGTTACTTTACTGAACTCAGGTAGCAGTACTCGCTCTGCAAAGCCAGCACCCATCAAATAACTATAGTTACTATTCATTTATTGTTAGAGCTTAATTAATAGTCCAATAAACTAGTATATTTTGGTATTAGTTTATTAGTCTCCAAGCACTACATTACCTTCATTATGACTAAACATACTATCGAGGTGCGGTGCCGGAGGTGCTACATTATTTTGAAACCTTGTCTAACATAAATACCATATTATTATGATGGGCATTAATATGTATGTGCACAGCAGCCTACTGTTGTTCTGCCTATTATGCAGTTACAGTAATGCTCTATAATAGCATTTCTACCTCTTAGAGAGTTATCAATTAAAATGTACACATAGTATACTTTACGGCTTACATGCCTGGATTGTATTTTGCCTCTTAAAATCCAAGCATTTGCACTTAATAGCTCTCTCATAACATTGTCACATCACGAATGATAAATGACAATGAAGATCGAGTGGCTCGAGTGCCCAACGAAAAGTGTTGCCACTACATATTGAATAATGCCATAACATTGAATTGGACAATCTATTGATTAGTAAAATAAATCGGAACATTAATAAATTGATACTATTATATCCCTGTTTAATCCACATTAATATTACTTGTGTTAGTAAAAACTTAATTTAATATAAATAATAATATTTCGTAATAATTTCACTTCTTATAAAAAAAACCTTTTGTTCAACACTGGTAATGTTGTCCCAAGCCACAATGGTTTACTGAATCAATAAAATGTAAAAAAAATTAAATCCTTTTTACAGCTAAGTTCGGTTAAAAGAAAACGATGGCGACAAATAAAATATGAGACATTTTTACAATAAATTATAAATTATATTCTTGTCCACTAGGGCCGTAATTTGCATACTTCCTTTGGAACCTTAACGAAGTCTATCCATCTGCCCATGAAATATTAGGTGTACTGTACAAGTGTGTGTACCAACACAAGTGCATTCATTTTCCCCTAGCTCACAGAGTCCGATGGGACTGACAAGACTGGAGACAGATCAAGTGCGGGACAAAGGATTTTCGTGCTGGCCAAGGCACGAATCAAATTATAGAAATATTTTAGTATTGTACCAAATAACATTTGTCTACATGATTTCCTGTTGTAGTGCCTTCTTTATGACTTGGTGTCGAGCGCGGTTCCTTCTATCATCTAAAGTAATGTTTTTGAGCCCGTTTTTGATATGAAATGTATAACTATGATGAGATCGCCGATCTTTACCTACCTTTTTTTTTAACGTGGTGGAATGCGTAGGCGCATACCGCTTTGCGAGGGCGGGCGGAGGGGTTATTATTAGGGTGAAATTATTAGTTGATTATGTTTGTGAAACAATTACATCATGTTTTGTATAGATTCTAATTATTTTTAAATAGTCTTTAGTACCATAAGTAATCGTTGTTTATTTTAGCAATTTATATGAAATGTGCAGAGTTACGTGCTATAAAGTGTCAAAAGGGACTTCGTATTTGAAACAGACTATAGATCAGTTCAGATATTAGAGACTGAATAATTATGTAATTTAAAAATAAAACTAATTATGACTGACTATTTGTTTTCCCATGTTAATATGGCCAAAAATTATTATTTATATTAAATACTAGTTCTCACCCGCAGCTTCGCTCGCGTAAATGTAGGTTAGTTTAAGGTTAGGTTTGCAATAGTTATTTTTTCTGGATGAAAGGTACCCTATGTCCTATTCTGTACCCCTGACAACGTGTGTATGCAAAATTTCATGCTGATCGGTTGAATATTTAAGGCGTGAAAGCGTAACAAACAAACAAACTCATTTTCGCATTTAAAATATTAGTTAGGATGGAAGTTTCGGTTTCGGCCGAAACTGAGACCAAAGCCGAAATTCGGTTTCGGCCGTAAAAACTAGTTTCGGTCGGACACTACACCCTTCTTCTAACTTGTATAATATGTTTTAAGTTCTGTTGGTCGTGAAGTTCAAACATTAGGATTTTATTTATACTGTCTACATTTTTCTCGAAATCTTATCAGTACTTAGCAAAAACAATGGGACCTCTATTGAGCTCCGTTTAAAAGAACTGCGTGACCGCGCGTTTCTCCATGTTTCGACCGCGCGGCTATGGCATTAAGGTTCTGTTGGTCGTGAAGTTCAAACATTAGGACTTTATTCATACTGTCTACATTTTCTTCGAAATCGTATCAGTGGTTAGCAAAAATAATGGGACCTCTATAACTAATCTCCGTTTAAGAGAACTGCGTGGCCGCGCGGTTCTCCACGTTTCGACCTCGCGGCCATGGTTAAACCTTTACAACTTTCTGAATATTGGATCTACGAATTTGCGACTTTCATTGTTAGTGTTTTACAGATTCCATAGTAATGTTGATGCAGTCGTTTTTCTTCTTCGACGCTGTGTCCGAGCAGACGAAACAGACACGATTTGAACTTATGTTTCAGTACTCGTTGTAACGTCCAGTAACGTCCTGGATTCGACATCCCCAAAATAGCTGTTTAAGCAGTCATAGTCATCAATTAGTTTATAGTGTAAGTCATAAGATTTTGTATACAAATAATCATGTTTTATAAGTATTGCCTTAGAGTCTATATAATTTTTTTTATACAGTCTATGTCCTTAATGCCTGTGACACAAGGTTACCCTAGTACAGGCACCTCTTATATATTACCTTTACGATGTAACCTAAACTCTGTATCCATTTGTAACAATTTAAGTTTAATAAATGATTATTATTATTATCCTCGCCAGTCAAAGTTTTATTGGGTTGTTCTGATTAGTAAGAAAATGTGCCTAGTTGATGGTAATAGGTTTACCCTCTCTTACCTGGGATCTAAAACAGCTAGCCAAACGTAGGTGTAATAAGCTCATATGTGCAATGCTACTATTGAACATTTCTAGTATTAGTTTCAAAATGCCTTAATTACTATTAAGTTACCTATCCAAATCTTATGTCAAATTCTCTCTATTTCTTTCTTTTACATGTTCCTTATATATTGAACTTAGACTAAGTGTTTATATTGTAAACAGATTACTGTCTGCGCGTTTATCAATACTAACCTCCAGAATGGCTGAACCAATGGATGTGGATTTTAGTAGAATTTGGTATATAATAATAAAATATCATGTCAATTTGAAAGTAAGATACGTCGGTGGTCGCGGGAAGAGTATATTTATAACACAATATGTGTTGTAGGTATATTAGATAGGTACTTACTACAAAGAGACGTAGGTACTATAAAATACCTATTTTCCAACAGTTTGTATTTGTTATTCGTTCTTTTGTGGTAATCGTGGTTTTGTCTCGGTCTAATTATAAAGATTGTTTGTTCAACAAGACAACATTTAACAATAAATTATAGGCATGCGTTAATCTATACTCCTACACATTTAATTGAAATGATCAGCAAATTCCTTATTAGTCTGTCACAAGTTCACAACGCCCATAACAGGCGAAGAAAATAATACCTACATTTAAATATATTTGTAGAGTTATAGTAAGTGCAATGTAGGTAGTTTCACAAATAAAATATGTCTAATAACAATACAGTCAAAACCGAATATACCGAATTCGTTTATAACAACGGATCGGTTATTACGACCAAATGGAATCTCTATATAAACAATTAAGTAATCATACCGCTTATAACAACATCGCATACAGCGACATATCGCTTAAAACGACAAAACTTTATCGATATTCATCAGCTCTAGCGACCAACCGATATACTTGTTCCAGCAAAACAAAACAAAATGAAAATTTAATTTAAAATAATTTAACTTATTCCAATCTATGAAGGAATATTTTAAGCTGAGTACAGCTTATAGACTACACTTAGTATATTGTATATAAGTTTTTTTAGGTCTCTGACCTAGTTCAGGTAATACAATATAAAAACAGACTTCATAAACAAGTTTCTTGTGTCCAATATTTAAATTGTAAATGTTTTCCTTTAAATTAAATATAGTTTTAATGTGAATTTAATACAATAAGTAGCCTGTAATGTGTTTTGTAAAGACTATTATTATTGAATAAAAATAAACAATAAATATTATAAATATTATTCATAAAAAGAATATATTATGTTTCAGGAAACTACGTTAAACGCTAAATAACTTTTCAGCTAGCTATTGTTTTCCAAGGAATCTGCTAAACCAGTGATGGCATGAAATTGCTTATTCTGATAAAGTAAGCGATCATCAAGCGGACGGGGCGCGTAATTTGAAAAGCTACTTCAGTACGTCTCCGCTGAACTGAATTAGCATTTCCTAACGATAAACACGTGTAAATGCTGCTACAATACGTCTCAGAGGGTGATGTACTGCAGTAGGATTTCTAAGTTAATACGCATTTAGATGTACTAGAAATCCTCACCGTATTCGTCAAGCTCGTGTGACGTATTGGCGTAGGATTTCTAGTAATTGAATCACAAAATTGTCTTAGAAAAGCTAACGCAATACGTCTCTCTATGCAGATATTGCTATCACACGCACACAGTATGTTATTGCGTATTTTCTATCTCGCTCTGCGCGCGCCGATCATCACTGCATGCATAACACGTGCGATTTGTTTATGTCCGTAATTAGCGAGTGCAAAAAGATAACCTCAATTGTTGTACCTAATGACAGCGAAATATCAGGAGGAAGGATGAGGTAATTTTGTTTGTTTGTTTGTTTCTGGCACTCGCCGGCCGCTGCCGGCACCTCTCCGGCACGCTCGCTTCGCTCACTCGGCTCGTGATTTGTATGGTCGTAGTCCTAACCTTTTTTTTTTACGTGGGCTAGAGCATTAACGCATACCCCTCCGCGGGGGCGGGTGGAGTAGCTATGTCGGGCTCACCGGGGTATAAGAGAGATGTTGGTGTTGCTAATGGACCTCCCGGTAATACCGACTAAACCTACCACGGTGTTCCTCGACAAAACCGCAATTGGCGGGGCCGCGCGAATTATTTTCACATGCGGTCGCGACCCCGTTGAGGTTCCGGCCCGCCACATGAAACGGCAGACCACTACACAACAAGACTACCCTTTTACTTCATTTTAGCCCTACTGTCCCCCCTTGGGGGAGGAGAAGGGAGGACACACGACACAGAGGCGCGCGTGGGAACACGCATACTGCCTGTCGGAACTGGTGCTGATCGGGTGGCGGGCAGGCCCACGAAGCCCACCACCTCCAGGTCAAACCTCAGGGTGGCTGGAGGTCATCTCGCGCCCTCCGGCGCCCGGTTCTGCGGTTGGGGAGAGGGTTTAAGCGCTCCCTCTCCCGCTCCGCCGCCTCCTTGAAGGACATGACTTCCTCACAGAAGGAGGCGACGGCGTTCCACGACCTCTCGCTCCGGACCATAGATTGAACCACGGCCGGGAGCGAGAGGGCAACCATACTAGGGCATGCAATATCGGAGAGTTTTCAAGTCCGGTATTGGTTCCGATATTGGAGGGTCAACTCCGGAGTTTCGGACTAATTCCGGAATTAGTAGGACCTTTTCGTTTCCAGAATAAATTAAAAGAATATAATTTAAAAAATAAACAAATTAGGTACTTAAATCAGTCTATTAAGATCGTAAGATAGATCAGGATTTTACTATTGTACTTAAACATCTAAACCAAAAATCAACAATTTTTACAGCTTAATAATAATTGGATCGTGTTGTGCAGAAATGATCCAATCCACAAAAACATGAATAAAATTTATGCTGATTTAAAACATAAGTTCATTTTCTGGTGACTGTTATCCTACCACATTATGTTGTACATATAGTTTTATAAAAAATTTACTTAATACCTATAGATTTTTGCATTACTTGATGTTTATTCAAAAGACCTGCATACTTATAGATAAATTAACCGTAGATAGCTAACCTCCGTCGAATCGACGGGCAATGCAAAGTAATATGGCTGTATCTTTTAACGACGCGTGCGAACGTCTTGGCTCTTTAAATCGACTCAGTCGCCGGTGAGGTCGTTGCAGTGGCACACGCATCGAACAGGTAAGTAAGTGCCATCGTTTTTGAGATACGTAACTTTGCCCGTCGTTTCGACGGAGGTTAGCTTTAGTATTTTTGTGTTTTACTTTCTTTGCAATCACCAACCACCAGTCAAGACCAGCAGCCATCAGTCCAAGCTTTCTATTGATGCAGAAGAGTTATCAACTTCCTCAAGAGGAGAAAACCGTAATAGAAAGACGTGGGTAGTATCACTACAAGAAAAAGAGAGGTCTAAGAAAAGTTATTCTAGTATGAAAAGTAAATAAATAAGTATTCGAAAAACGTATTTTTATTGTTCATCCCATTAATCAACTTTAATGGAAAACAACAGGCTGATTAAGTTTACATTTTATGAAAAAAATATAATTTTTCAAACACCACGTCGTTTCGACGGATGGTTAGCTTAATTAAAGTACATTAGAAGGTTAGCTATCTAGGGTTAAAAAAGAACCCCTGGATCATTTCTGCACAACACGGTCCAATTAACCTGCCCTGGTCATTCAAACCAAACGGACCGAGGGCCGTAGGAAGCACGTGCGGGGGGTGCGGAGTCGCGGGAGAAGGAATGGCGACTTTATAGTGTGTAGGATATGGGGGTACGTATTACAATACCGAAATTTAAAAGACCGTATTTTAAAATACCTATGGAAGAAATCCCGAAAAATTAAACACCAAATGATTGTTTGGCCGAAAGTTTTAAATACCGAAAGTTAATTTGCCCGGAAGGTTAAAATCCCAAAGATCCATATCCCGAAGTAATCCGTACGATTCCGATTTCGAAGCGGTAAGTTGTGTTAGGTTCTCTTTTGTAAACCCACCCAGAAATAGCTACCCACGCTTCGCGGGGCTCCGTCCAAAACTCCCATTAGTACTACCATAGAACTAGGAATTCCATTCGGGATTTCATCCATTCGGGGTTTCATCCTTTCGGGCATTTGGACATCGGTATTTTATGTTTCGATATACAGCTATCGGCATTTAAAACTTTCGGTATTTTGAATTTTGTTGTTTTGTATGTCGGTATTTCAGTCATAGTTATTATGAAATTTCGGTATTGTAGTACGTACCCGTTATGGGCGCGTTCACAGAAAATTTTACCTAAAAAATGTCAATTTGTTTTATTTATAAATATCGGATTTACGATATTTGGCTCTTCAATGCCGATATTAAAATATTAGAAAAAACCAACGATATTTCAATTTGACGAACAGAATTATCCTTTGCGGCGCGTTATAAAACTTGAAATCCTACTGCAGTACATCACCCTCTGAGATGTATTGGAACAGCATTTACGCGTGTTATGCGTGTTTATCGTTAGAAAATGCTAATTCAGTTCAGCGTGGACGTACTGAAGTAGCTTTTCAATATACGCGGGCGGGGACACATGCTTGCCACCTAGTACTGTATAAAAAGTTACGACTGAAGTTTGCGGTTGCGGAGAGTCAACTACCGAGCCATTTTGTTAACATAATGTCGTGCGCAAAGGGCAAGCTGCGCCTAAAATATTAAGAACCAAATATCCTAATCACATAAGATGTTTGTAACTATATTGGTAGGTTATCCGGTCCAAGATCAAATAGTTCCAAAAAGAACATTAGTTGAACCATCAATTTCAATGTGTGGTGTATCTGAAAACTTTTAGGAAAGCTAAAATCACACCCATGTGTTTCGCCAGTCGGTGTCTGTTTGCACGGATGGCGTAGTGGTTTAAGCGGTCGCCTTGTCACTGCTACTGCTCCGAGTGTAGTGGGTCCGAATCCCACACGGGACAAAATGTTTGAATCTTTGTAAAGTCTCCCGCGACACAGGAATTGTCCCTAGTTCGGCAGTTGTCTTTTATAAAACAAATTTTTTTTGATTCTTTTGAAATACCAAGACTAAGAACCTAAGTAAGCACTTTACCGTATTCTACGAGCAACATCTTTCAATTACGTCAATGGATTTACACATTATAGCATTTAATTGACTGTTAATTGCTGCTGCCAAATAACGGTATGCATTGTCTTGCTGCATTGTAAATTGGAGTTATTTATGCATCAAATCAGATGTATAACTTTGAGCATCTTCGATCGATGATTGGCTGTATCGTTATCGCAAATTAATGAGTTACCAAATCAGGTGTGTCATCGATACATGTTGAAGTTTTGATTTTGGACGCTGCATCGAGCTGCGGAATTGTCACTAGATCAATCAATCGCTGTCCAGTGTACACTGTACATAATATGTTAGCTTCAGAATACTAATAGAATCGACTATAAACTATTTTAACACTTCCCAGGAAAGATCTTTGTTTGTTTGTTATGAAAAAGACATTAGGAATAATTCCTGTGTCGCGGGGGATTTTACAAATATTTAAACAACGGGCATAAAGATCACCCAGACTCAAAACAACTGTTTGTGGATCACATAAAGTTTTGTCCCGTGTAGGATTCGAACTCACACCACTCGGCGTAGTGGCAGTGGCGAGGCGACCCCTTAAAACGCTAGGCCATCCGTGCAGTCGATCTCAGTTATTGTTGCTAACTTACATGTTACTTAGGTAATTACATTTCTGTTTTGGCACTAAGTGTGGCACTGGTCGTGGAAACTAAAATAAATAAAGTTTATCCGTTTTGGCCCAAATCGATTTATTGGAACAGACAATGAATTTATGTTTATGTGCCTGCAAATGCTGTGGGAAAAAACATCTGTAGGAATTATTTACTTCTTCACGGTTCATCGCGAACTACCAAGTTTTTGTCAGTGCTGATTGAATGCGAACCACAAAAAAACTTGTGGCATGCTTAACCTTTGATCGTCTTGATTATTCGTTAGGTATCAATATTCTATCATGTTTTAAGAACAACCTATTTTATATTCTAGATATATTCATTGCAGGAAACAACACTCCTTTTCTGTGTAATGTTCATCATCACCATCACTGTACTATTATTTTTCCTTACTTTTCCATAAAAATTGAGTCGTATTAGGGTAATTCCAGTATGGTGGGAACTTTACAAACATTACAGCAACTAACACAAATAACCGCACGAATAATTTTTCAGTTGTATTCTATTTTTATACGTCATAGTTGATGGAAAATAAAAAATAATTAAGAAAGAAATATATTTTTATACGTCATAGTTGATGGAAAATAAAAAATAATTAAGAAAGAAATATATTTTACGCTATAAGTAAAGTAACAAATAGAGTCATTTTAGATAATTAAAAAAGATTAATATCGAGATTAATATCGATTAGTTTGGATTGTTTTAACTGTAAGAATGTATAATATTGTCTTCTGTTTACACGAATGTTATTCATTGAAATTAAACTACTAAGTATATACGGATTTTATCGCGTTGTAGTCTTAGTCTCCCCGTGACCATGGCTGCTGAAAACTGAAAAGCAACCGAAACGTCGGGGAACGTGTGAACATAAATATAAATAGTATAATAGTATAGTAATAGTATAAATAGTTTTAATAGTTTCAATAATTTAATCAGCTTAAAAATTAGTAAAGTTTAGCTAATGTAACAGTTTTCAAAATCTATACTTATAATAAAACTGTAGAGAGGTCAATTCTGTACATTGAATATATATTCAACATTAATATTGGAGGATGAATGGTGATCGATACTGATGACAAAAATGCAATCAGTAAATTTTTTGTCTGTCTGTCTGTCTGTATGTGCACGCATGGGTCAAAAACTACTGAAGGGATTTTAACCAAACTTGGTACGATTGTAGTCCATACTCCTGGGCAGGTTATAGGCTATATAACATAACGCTGAGACACATAGGAGCTGAGCAGTGACGATAAATTTGAAGCAAGTCGGACGAAAATGCGCTTTCGAGCTCTTATCCTCGCATACGTTGATCATACACCAAAAGTATGTATTACAAAGATGATGGTCTTCAAAAGATCTACAAAAAAGTCGTTAATAGTATATATCTATTTTTTATAAATTAGCCACAATAACGTGTTTGATCGTTAGGCATTTCTTCAAAGTGTATTAAAATACATAAATATATTGTATTTCACATAGATATATCTTTATCAAACTCCCATATTCAAAAAGTACACTTTAATATTTATATTAAAAAAAAAATATAGGAATCGGTTTATAAACACACAAGATATAGATGAAATAAAACTTCCAAATCTCGCCGCGCCAGTATGGGTACGGCTATACGGTTGATTGTTGTTTAACGCGCGAAACGGCCATCCGCTGCATTTATAAAAAGGCGGGGGCGCTCACGCGCCGACTTCACTCACATTTTGTTTGTTTGGTTGAACGCGGTAATCTAAGGAACTACGGGTAAAAATTAGAAAAATATTTCAGTGTTGGATAGCCCATTTATAGAGCAAGGCTATAGGCTATATAACATCATGCTACGACCAATAGAAGCGGAGCATAAATGAAAAATATTGCAAAAACTAGGAAAATTCTCTTATGTGAAGCAGACGAAGTTGCGCGGGTCAGCTAGTTTTGTAATAAAGTGTCAAATAAACAACGCGATAAAATACGTATATAGTAGTTTAATTTCAATGTAAGAATGTAGCTCTTAAAATAAGACTTTATATTATTATTTGTCATGCACGAGAAGATACTTGTGCAGTACATAAAATGTAAACGACACTCATTAATTACTTAGCGCTTAAAACCTTTTTGCTGCTAGACGTTCGAAACAAGGTTATGGCAGGAAAACATTGTTGAGTGGCGATGACCGCGCTCGCAGCTGACGTCATCGTTTCGAGGAAAACTCGGGGTCTCGGGCCCACGCGCCGAACACACGAGTCTACTGCTAACCAACAATACCAGCATTCTCATAATAATACATCAACGTACGCAGAACATACAAATTACAATACGCTGAATATAATGCTTCACAAGAACTTATCTTTAAAATAGCATTGTTATAACTACAGATTTTAAGTGAAAAACTGCTCTAAAATGATTCCACGCAGACGTCAGCAATAAAATTTTAGATCTAATTACGTCATATTTAAATTGAGAAACTACAAAAGTATTATTTTAATTGATCATATTACACTAAGCACGTAATGAAAATAAACAAGTACTTATATGACAAATAAACTTTCATACAATTTGACGAGGTTGCGGTAGTACCTACCTACCTACTGAATACTCGTCAAATTGTTGTTGTCTATTTACTTAGTTTCAATACCTGTGCTTAAATCAACGCGTAATTGACGTAGTAGAAGTTCTCAGACTTCGCAGAATTGGTTGGAGATTTTGCGTCGAGCGAGGCCTTGAATGTGACATGTGGAATGGCTCAAGGCGATGCAGTATAAAACGAGCAAATACGCGACCTACTAATTATGCACTATACCTAGCAGTACACTCCTTTTGATTTGGAAAACTACGTAAACATCTTTATTATTATTAGAAATAAGAAACTGATGGATAACCCTTAAAAGGTCGTTGTACTGAATAAATTTTCGTCTGTTAATCTTGAGTTACAGCATTATTGTCCTGTGATTAAAGAGTACGTTTTGTTCGAGCCAAAGGAATCTGGCCGACACAGATTTTGCAAATCAAAAGTATTGTAGGCATTCCTTACACGCAATTTCTTTTTTTTTTATTTATTTGTCGAAAACAAGACCGATGTTGAGAATTCGCTTATGATAATGTTCAACATGTTGATTTAATGTATAATGCATGTATGTCTTTTAAGCTTGCATATATAAATGCTATTTACTCGTAAAAACGATTCTAATAACAAAATAATTACACGGTAATTTTATATTTGACATACCTACTATAAAAATTATAAACACTAAATGTTTTGATTGTGTCGGAGTGTGGCCTAAATGACCTAGTTATCTACTCGTCTGTAACGTATTGACTGTAATAAGATGACGTGTTACGAATTCAATTAATGTTAGATAAATCATTGCAGATAATTTCTATCGACCCTAGTGTTAATATATTATTATTATTTAGCTTTTTTGACCTTGCTCCGTAGACTTGTTTCTGAGGATTCTTCGCGTAAACAGAATCTATAGTTGTTTTCCTGTTAAGTAGGAATTGAGTCGGAATGTATCGCATTAGTGGTGCGCAAACATGAATTAGCAAGTTAATTAACACGAGTTCAGGTTGGGCAAGAACCTCGTACTGTCTCGGATTTATTGTTTCTGTATTTATTTCGTAGATGGTCTAGATTCTAGCTAAGCTTAAGTATCTATTTATTTACATTATTTGCATATACCAGGTAAAAATTCCATTTAAACTTAACGTTGAAGGTACGTGCGAATATGGACAAACGGTTTTTTCAAGTTCTTTCTTGAATCGTTACGACGTTATAATCAATTGTTGCATCAGAAAAGAAATGTCTTAGAAAATCTAACGGAATTTGAACAAAATATGCTTATTATATGTTAATGTATAAATAATATGTTAAGGCTGTAGATAATCAACAAAGGTCTACGACAATGGTGCCAATTCTGTTGTCAGAAAATTCTCTAAACTTAACTAAAAATCACAAAAATTTTTTTAGTCCTGTCACTTTTAACGATTTCAGAATACGAAATGTCATTTGAGAGTACTAAACTAAATTTTAGTGATTTTTAGTTAAGCTTAGAGAATTTTGTGACAACAGAATTGGCACCAATGTCATTTTCATTAAAAATTAAAATGTAACGTCACGAACCCTAAACGAGAAGTGATGTAACTAGTAAGGTTTGTGAAAATAACATTCAAAGAAAATAGCTAACAGTTTATCTTAACCTTTGATCTCTTCACTAGAATTCTTAATAAAACATTAATTAAAATAAATACTTTCGTTGCCGACAAATAACATTAATTCCGATGTTTGTATTGTGATATGTTTTTCTATTTCCAAGTATGACGGTATCGACAGTTTCCGTGGAAAACGGGGCTGAACTAGTGGAAGCATTCGTTTGCGTGACTAGCAGTCAAGGGCCCGTCCTTGAACTGTCACCGAGTTTAACGACTCACGCTTTGTTAACGATCTATCTAACAAAGCCGGCCGCTTGCTTGTGATGGATGTGCCTATTGATAAACATAAGCACATAGCTCTATACAGTTATCCCCACAGAAATAAATAGTAGGTTGTCCCTTTTCTCGTGAATAATATAAAAATAGGGTAATTGCCTTTTATTTTGTACTTACTACATTTTACATACAAGAGCAAATAATTGGCTGCCTCGATGGCGTAATGGTTAGTGTAACCGACTGCCACGCCTGAAGTCGCGGGTTCGATTTCCGCACAAGTAAACATTTTTGTGCATGAACATGGATGTTTGTCTTGGTCTAGGTGTTTCTGTGTATAATATGTATGCATTTACAAAAAAAAGTATATAATATGTATGTTTATCCATTGTCTAGTACCCATAGTACCTACAAGCTCTGCTTAGTTTGGGCTAGATGGTGTTGTGTGTATGTGATAGAATATATTATATTATTATTATAATAGCAATCAAAAGAAATCTTTTTGTACAAACAGTACCAAAATTGTTTGCAAAATTAGGAAGTCATTAAAATATTATGGATACAAAAATAAAACGTTTGGCGTAGAGGGGATATTTCGCTATCTCCGTCGGATAGTTACATTTAAATAGTGATTACGTCACAGTTTGTATAAAACAGTATTTTTTGTGATTTGACAATTACCTCTACTACCAGATTTGAAACGCTTGTATCACATTTATTTCTGAATAGAAAATTATTTGTATTTTAGGGTTTGGGTAATGTAACAATTCGACTTTAAAAGAACAAATTTTGAGTCAACTACCCTATTCTGATAGTAAAGTAGTTCTTACTTACCTAAATTTCTTAGTAAATACGCTAAATGGTATCTACTTTTATCTATTTTATTTTATCGGAATTTTCGATGATAATAATTCTTATAAAAGGTTATCAGATTAGAACAAATAGTTGTAAAAGGAAAAACTAAAATTCCGGTGTTGCGGAAAACACACTGTTATCAAAACACCTGCACGTTTCTAGGTTTCTGACAGCTACGATATTCTTGAGAAATGATAAGGCACACTTTACTTTTTACAGAAATGACGTAAGCTCTAATTCTTATCAGAGATCGCCTTATTCAGTGACCAATAGAAATTTTCAGACTGCGTGGTTTTCTACGAATGGTAATAACAATATTTATAAGCTAGAGTTATTGATACAGATCAGTAATAAAATGAACTAGTTGTTTGTACAATGGCTTTGAAGACTTTTTAGACAGAAAAAATATATTTTCTTAATATTGATAACTAGCAGTAAGTTATCTGAACTTGAAAATAAAATAAAATATATTTTCTTTTTGGAATATACATATTTTATATAGCTGGTTTTGCTGTCTTCTGTGATCCATCCTACGTAAATCAAATCCTTTTTTGAACTTGCGTTATAAAAGCCGTGGCCACTTTCTGGTTGCTATCGATATAATGCAAGTTCTAAAAACAAATATTCACTAAATGCAAATCACCCATTTAAACGCGATTTTCTTGTAGGGTACCAATAACTCATTATATGTACCTCGCTATACATATAAACTAAAATCGGCGATATCAGAGTGTGTAATTGGGCGTATTCAAAATGTTAAATATTCAAAATAAATATTTAAAAATATTGGCGACAATTTAGAGTCGTGTTCGATTTGTTACATAAGTATTATATTTTTTTTAAATATCTTTGTGGTAACTTCTTAATTGTCTTTGTGTGTTAATTTGTCATTACTTTATTACCGAACACAAAATGTATACTAATATTTTCTATATATAGAAATGTAATTATTTAAAGGTAGATAAGTAGTTATTGTACTGTTTTCGAATATTGTCTTCCTGATTTGACTATTAGTTCTTTGCAAGTACTCTGTCTACTGCAGTTCAATTCTAGACGTTAGTTCTATGTATTTCGAATCAACAAATCGATTGAAACCTCTGATAAATTATTGATTGCTACAGACAGCTGCAAACGTTTGCACACACCAGTCTCGTTATTTCTGATGGACCCTATTGAAACACTATTTCCTAGCTGATCATAATGGTCTTCGGTTTCATGTATTTCCTGTTCTGTCTTTCGTTTTAATTGCATAGATGGTACAGCAGTAATAAAGATGCTTTAATAAAGATGGTATATCTTTATTAAAGCACCCAGAGAAAAACGTGTCACCTACAATCCTACTAGTAGTTTGTCCTTCCTGCGACATAGAATTAAACCTAATACGGTATTTTTTGGATTTAATATAGCAGGTTTTACATGATTGTTAATTGTATACTTATGTTTATGTTACTGTTTGATTTGGAAACATCAAGTTATATGTCTATAAGGAATTTCCCTAAATGCGAATTAAAAATGAACTTTGTAATGGCACCTGTCAGTTACCATGTCTTAAAAGGGAGTAAGTTCTTAAAACTCAATTTTTCCTCGTGCACTTTGGTCAAATATTTCCACTCATGTTTAGTAGTGAAACAAGAACAGAGTGGACTTATTTAATCGAAGCATACATTATTCGAAAAAAGTAGTAATACTTTTTTCTCGAAAAGGGTGGGGAAATGCGCCCTAAATTAATCGGCACGCTGATTAATAATTATTGCCAACCCGAAATTGAACTTTAATTTGAATTTGCTTAATGAAAGATTTCACGTTAGGGAATCGCTTTTATTTTGAGGGAAAAGGATATAGTTTCCCTTAATAATAAGATACGCTTTGTCAAACGTATATTAAATGTATTGTCATAAATGAATTACGCGTTAAGGCTTTTTATTGTAAAATAATAACTGCGACAGTTTCAAACAATGCAATAGTTGTTTTGTTCTATTAGATGATTCATTTATATAATTATTGGCTTTGTGGCAGTAAAACGTTTGTACCTACACTTTGTTTTATCGTTCATATTGCCTCCTATCTAAGGATAGCAAATGACCTACTTTACCATGTATGTGCTATAGCAGGTTCTGTTTTAATTCGTGTTATTGTAGAGGTAATGACGGCTTCGTTCTGGGTACTGCTGGTCATGCTTCGGATGCTCTTATTGTAGCACCAAGTACGGCAAAGTTTAACTAGCTTTTCTCTGTTAGAACAATACTCAAATATTGTGTCAAAGTGTTGATATGGTTACTTTTTATGTGCCAAAAGATGTCCAAAGAAACAGTTGTTTCAGTTTCTTGCTAACTGCTGAAAAATAAACTAGGTTTTCCCCAAATATTTGTCACGTCGCCTCACCCACATTTTGTGTCCCTTGCCAACTGATACAGTTTAATAAAAATATTTACTTTACATGTCATGGAGAAACTATTCATTGAATCATTGGAACCTAACTTCATTCAGAGAACCGTAAAAAATGTATTTGGCTCGGTTAGCAAATTGTTGAAATGCTTGGAGTTACGTCGTGTTGGTTCTGAGGTGCGGCTTGCGCGTGCGCGGTGCGGCCGCTTGGTATCATACAAAACCGGCCACAAGCGCGCCAACTGACTCAGTCTGATATAAAACATTCTAGCTACGCGTACGTCTACAGTCTGTAGAAGCCTTCGTATGACTCATACTCTTATCATATTGTGAATTGACACGCTGTACGTGATTTTCGCGATCCTATTGAATTGTGAACTTTTATTTTATTACCCGTAGTGGATAGTTAATTTGGACAATTTTTGTGGAAAGTGGTCTTCATGTCTCAGCTGGTGCCATACCACCTCCACAGCAGCGAGCAAGACGACAGTCTTATGTTCGCTACCATGTTTGACTACCAGACAGATGAATATAGGAAGCCGATGGTGAGTTTTAAATGTTTTTATAAAGTTTTCGTCAGTTTAGCGTCACTGGAGCTAAAGTTTTCGCGCGAACGTTCGTGAATTGACTTCGTAAACAACTTTCTCGAGTTGGTGACAGTCGATAGTACACAAACTATGGCGCAATCTTTGTAATATATGATAGTCATCAGTCAAACTTTTACTTATTAGATATTTTTATATGACCTTGGAAAATTATCTTAACTTTTCTTTAATGCTTTATTTCTCTCTTAGAATTAAAATGTTTTGATCATGATTTATGATTTCGCCATATGTTATAAGTGTTATAACTTTTACGCATTAATTCGAAAAACAATACCAGCTCTATTGTGACACCAATAATAGGGTCTCCTGTCACTTAAACTAACGCTACGTCGCTATTGGTCTGTTTTAATGTGTGAAAAGGACACAGCTAACCAGACAAGTATCGCATTTGCGTATATTTTACTTCTTGTATGTTTTGTGTGATTTGAATACATAATTTTTGCATGCACACAAATTATGTTTCATAAAGCGAGTTTATTTATTAGTAGCAGTTATAGAAGTTTCTAGAAAATGTTGCGATCAAAACAGCTGCAGGTTGTATTTTGATAACCATATTTTCGCATTAACTGCAGTTCCAGGAATTGTTTGTCTTAGTATGGGTACAATTATTTTATTTCTATGTATAGACTCTGACGTAATTTCAACCTCCCGCGCTATAAACCGCGATAGCAATAAACATTATTGTTTAGCATTATTTTCATAGTACCTTAATAAAGTTCGCTCTGTTATCCATAGATGGCGTTACATATTACGACCATATAATCTATCTTATTATCTCGGATAAAAATATCATACGAATCCTTATGATATCATTATCACATAATCTTAAAATAATGATTTTTAGTAATACCTACTTCGACTACGTATACGTATACTCATAAATGTGAAATAAGTAAAAAAAATCAAAGTAAATGTCTAAATTTTCGCCGTCACGTGCGACAATGTTCGTGTTATCAGTAACCGTATGACGTCACACGTGGTGCGAGTTAGGTGACGTCATCGGGTGACGTCATGCATGCTCCACTGCGTAGTGCCGCTCGCTCAGTCTTGAGAAGTTCCACGAACTCGTATCGCTACCACCTGCACAATTATTATAATGTAACGACTCCACGGCTTTTAATATTTTATTGATGACTTACTGTAATAATTATTACTTATAACCGATAAAATTATTCCGGCGAGTCTTAAAACATTTTTAGATTCCACCTACGACATTGATTGAGGAAATTGAAAATACGTTCGAGGAATTTACGCTGTTTTGATATCTACATACCTGGCTGCTCAATGCGCCTTCGGTCACGTATACCTGTGGTGAAGGTAGGTAGGTAAACTAGTTCTTAGCTTCTTTTCTATTATGACTTATGACGCATCTTATTAAATACCTCGTACAAAAAGTAGGTCATATTTAAAGTTGCGCAAGAAAATTTCTAAACGTTTTATTAATTATTCTGTCAAAAGATTTTCTACTGTACATACTATATATTCTTTACACACAGTGCCTGTTTAATTTTCCTATTTAATAGGGTAAACTGCTACAATAAAAACAACTTTATCAACGCGCGTCATAGGTTGCTTGTTTACTTATAACGCCAATGAATGAAATCCTTGGGTTTGCCCAATTCACATAGATTTGTGTTGCGGTTAATTTTACTACGACTTACCCACCTACTTATAAAATATATTATACTCATTGCCTGATGCAACATACATACATGCAATGCTATACGATACATTCGTTTTTGTTACACGAAATAATCGACATAGGCATGGCGCAACACTGAAGTTCCCACATCTCCTACTACTTTAAACGAAAATCTCTACTTTACTTGGATAATTAAACCCCAACTAGGTTGCACAGTATAAAATCAGTGATTACGTTCTAGAAACAACTGATCTTTTAGAATCTGATAAACGAGACTATCAATTGCGCAAGAGCAGAACCGGATTTGCCGAGCGGCGCGCCGACGGTGATGCTAACCTTTGCGAATCGAAAACGTCAAGTCCGGCTGTCTTGACCTACAATCGCGAGCTTGTGAAATTTCTCCTGCGCCTGACTGCTTCCAAGAACATACGTCCGCCAGGCTGGGGATTCCCCACACGCTAGCGACATCACGCCACCGTTTACCTCCTTGCACAATAGACAATCTGATTACATCCGACTATAACCTACCGTAAAGTCATTTGATCCATTTTACCGCTACTCAGTCATTACATAAGTGTGACAGTATGCATCTATTATCGAATGTAGTACGAGTACATGCATTGTGTATTGAAATGTAAACAGATTTCAACTAACTATTGACCTTGTTGACTTGAGCAGATGTATTTTATTGACGGACACCTATTAAACTGTTGTAGTCAATAGGGGCCGGATGTGGACAATTTGCTTTAATTGTAACCAACTCGGTATCGGCCTTAGGTGAATATTGTCAAGGAAATCTACTGTCTGGACTTTCTCAAACGTTGTCTAAGTAAGACGGCTGTCTTTGGTACTATTGTTGGAAACTTTTAAGAAATGTATTTACTGCATGCATAAAACTGGTTTGTTGTTGATTCGTAAGCGTTTTATCGATATTACCGTGTAACTACGGATTAGATAATCCTCGCTACTCTACACGTTGTATTCTAAGAATAATATGAATCATCGGAAGTAGGTAATGCTATACTTTTTGGTGCGGACATATGACAAATACTTATACAACTACCTACTACTTGTTTTGGCACTAAGTACATTATTTACAAGTAAATTTTAAGATTTTTAATGGTGAAACAACAATTTTGAATTAAGTATTTGAATATTGTTAAATTTCGATGAATCTAAATCATAGTTTTTGTTATTTGACGTTAATTTATGCAAAAGTAAAATCTTACGTAGGTACACGTGCTTACGGTTACAAAGTTCGGACAAGATTTAAGATGCCTTCTGTTGTTCACCTAAGCATATTTCTCAAGATAAAACACGTACCTACCTATATTATGTAGCCTAGGCAGTCCTTTTAACATTTGTGGTATATGGTTATTAAATAATCTATAATAAAGTCTGCAATGTAAAATATTTTGCCATAAGGAGCCCTATGCAATTATGCAATTCTCTGTTGTCGGTAAAAAATTCACGGCTCGCACACCTGCGGCTTGAGAGATGACGTCAGTAATAAAGCACGCGGTGGTAGTCTGTGAAACTCATTGTTTATGCCTAAGTGCAATATTTTTACTTTAAAATGAAACTTAGTTAATGTTTGATTAAATGTTTTAAAAGACATTTTGTTTAATTTGAACATGATTAGACTGACTTTGATCTATGACTGATACTTGATATAAGACAATTGATTACAAATTGCCAGCAACACAGAGCTTCTCATTTATAAAAGATTCTTTAGACGGGTATATTCAAGGTTTTAATCATAAGAATATAAATTTGAAGTTACCTCATTACTTAAAGACTAGTAGTATTTTCATAATTCTCTCTGCACGTACACTTGCAAATGGAACTTGTTGTACGTTCTCAGTTATATCGAACCACAAAGACAATAAGATGCCATGTAGCGATAGCCACCACCATAGTACAATGCGAGCTTTTATGCAGTTGCACAAGTAGCAACAATAAACCCCTGGCTGACTTCTTTATTACCTTTAAAAGATAACACGGCCTACGTTATCCATTTTGACCCATTACATAAAGTGTTTTCCATTGTCTCCTAGCGTTCATTGCTTTCAAACTATGCAGCTTACAAATCAGGGACAAAGAGAACAATATTGTAAAGATAGTAAAAGGGTTTCGGCGGACACCACTTTCTAGCCATTTGCTTTCAAACTTTTTAGAATAGAAATAACTTTCCAGCTTATATCGAAATTTGCCAGTAGAACTTTGGACATTTAGCCAATAATATTTGGCGTCTTGTTGGGGTTTGCATGGCGGGCGACTGGAAACTTCTTTTTCCCATGGATATTAAAACGCAACTAAAGCCATAATACCTAACAGTAATAAGTCTAGACCAACGAATCATAATGACTTGCAAATAAAGCTGTAGGTACAACCATGAAATTTGAAGTCAAGGCGATCGTACAATAAATGAATGTAGATTTTATCGTGATTGCTTATAATATTATATTATTGTTAATGTAAAAGAATATTAAATTAAGCTCTTAACGTTGAGTATTGAGTGCTGTTTTGAAAATGATCAAATTATAATTGAACAATTTAACGTTTTTAAACATATGTATTTTCCCTTGTTTAATTTGCTGTGTATGAACTTTAATAAATAAACTTCCTTCCCATTATGTTTGTATTCCAATCGATTAGCTATCTCGGCCGCATTAAGTTGTCAGACTAAGTTAGCTGTCGCCGAAGTGCTAAGTCATGCAGCCCGGTGCCGTGTTGCGGCCACCATAACCAACCACCCACGTTGTACAATTTCATGTTGACGTTTATCCACATCAAATATACCATAAAGTAGAATATTTGTCTGCATTTCAAACAATTGTTATAAATCCCGTTGAATATACATATTTGCCTGAGGAAAACCTCGTGTTTAAATGGTATTGAGTAGTACCAGTGCCGAAGCGCCGCCGCCGCTTCTGGTCTTTTGTATAATTGTTTTGTTCAAATATTTCCATTCTATTGTATTTAGTTAAACAGTCATTAGTTAGAATATTGCTTTAAAACTGTACAGCTACCTGGTCCGTGACTGGTTTTTGAGTTAGTTTCTTATATCGGTATTCCAGTTTAAAAAAGCTTAATTCGTTTTATGAGTATTTCTTAAATTTCGTGGTCCTTTAAATTATTTAAAATACTTTATTATCCTTACGTATAACGGTTAAATTATATTTATATGCCAACTAGATTATGATATGTATCTATTCATAGTAATTATCAAGCAAAGAAGGAAAGACTATTTCGTCCCTTGCAATTGCGAATAAACATAATGAACTGTCATCATCATCATAAATGTTATTTTAGTTGTAGAGGTAGCTAATAATATTTATTACTTTAATAATTATTGGTGTTAAATTAATTTCCTGTTTGTTCAATATATCCTGGGTCCTATATAGATAAATATGTTATTTATAACCATATTATAATTCAAACATTTATCTTTTGACGGGAATTTATTAGGTGCCTATGAAAAATTATTAAAATAGACACTAATATACCAAATGTAAATGAATTGCGTTCCACGTGGTTGATTGATGCGCCCCGTCGTGCCTTTAGTTACGGCTACTTAAAGGTTAAAAAACACAACGCCATGTCATTTAAATAAAAGAAACAAGATCGTAATAAATTCCTGCAGTTTCTCTAACTGTCGACTTCTAATCTTTTATTTACTATATGGTTTTACCGAACGAATTCAATGAACATACAATAGGATATCAATGCAAGACCATAAAATTTGGAATTGGCTTTTAACAAATAATGCATCAAAGGCTGCGACTAAATTGTTTCCAGGAGCTCTTTTAAGAGTATATTGTAACGGTGCGGTGCAACAATAATTGCATCGATCTGTGCTTGTTCCAAGGATCCGTTAAAGGTACTTAAGGATCCCAGCGGTTGACCACGGGCTTGGCATGAGTCACCCTTTCAGCTCGCACGGCATTCCACCGGACATTCTGGCCATACCGTTCATTTATCTTGATCGCGGGTTTATGAAGCTAAGTCCCTGTATAATTAAACATTTACATAGTAAGTTGAGTTTTATACATTCTAAACAAAGGATCCCCTGTATAAATTAGCGAGCTTAATTTTCTTTGTTTCTCGAGCCAATAATTACGTCACAATAATAAGCATAGAGCTGATATTTACAACAGCTGCGGAGTCCTTGTTCCGATTATGGGCAAGAATCGTGCTTGCCGTTCTGTAGATTACTGACATTTTCCACATTTCCGCCTTGATTGCCTTATTAAAAGATGTCATACTTACCGCTACACTCTGATAGCATTACATCATTGTTATAAATATTGACTTAGCTAACATTTGTCGGTTAATATATGACGATTTATCGAATACAATGTTTTATCTTTTATTCAAGGTTTTAAATGTTATTATTATAGCGCATACCGTGAGACAGACATACGATGGCAGCGATATAAAGACATGTTATGGCATCGAAGTATAAAATTAATATAAATATCCTTAGGTTAATGTTTTACTTGTTCCTATAAACAACGTTGGATTAATTTTGTATAAGTACAAAAGGCACAATTATAACGTTATTGAAATTTCCTTTATGTTTATAAGAAGACCTACCAGCGCCTCATTTGCATAAGAATTACAATTTCAACCCTCTAGACTCGACGAATAATAGGGCTATGAGTTGTATGGAGTGTGCCACCCACAACAAAATACTTGATAGACGGCACAATAACCGCACTATCAATACCGACGCCATTATTTAATGAACCCTCGTCAGATGAAAAGGTCAAATTATTTGAAAAGATTAATCTCGTAATTTATGTGGGCCTAACGCGTCCCGACAGATTTCTCGCCTGACGGGCAGACTTATATGACATCGATTTTATGTAACAAAGAAATATGAATCAAATTTTTCCGGAGTCCTCATTGCTTCCTTTGTATAGTCTCACGGAATGAAATTCCTCTAAATATTTTGATCTCCATTGTTTTCTTTTTTCGATGGGTCGTCCACGGACGACTTAGTTAATATTAATCAAAGAATATAATTCACCGATGTGGTATAAATTGTCGGATGGATAATTTGCACGGGCATGCCAGTTTACCAAGAGTAATGCACTCGTAAATGTTTACGACTGTGGCTGCGTTTTCAATGTTATTTAAATCATTTTTTTGCGATTCCTTACGCACCGTAATATAGGTTTTACGCATTACGAATTATTGATGATAAATATTTTACCTTTATAGCGTCCCATTGAATTCTTGCAAAATTTTTATCGCCATGACCTTGTGAGCGTGTTAAATCGAAGTATTCTTTCTGAATTTTAATATGAGTATTTTATTTGAAAAACGCTACGGAGCTGCAAGGCAGTTTGTAATGTGTGCCTGTGCCGATGTTATTATTTCAGTCACCAATTACGTTTTACCGGAATTGTGGAACGTTCGTACAATAAATTGTTTTGATAACATGGGATGTCAGTAAATAACTGAATTAATGGGTTTCGAATGGCTGCTTACTTGCCGCAATTCTTCGAATCCAATTTTGTATTTTACTACACCTACGCAGTTCTTAATTCTGATACGTTTGCAGAAGGTCGCGTGTCATGTTGGTACTGGATTCTGTTTTTTTTCTTTTTACACAGCAATAGCATACGAACAGTATAGCTTCTCAAAACTAACGTTATGTAAGTTTTAAATATTTGTTTGGTTCGATTTAGGTTTTTTAGTCGTCGTCGTGAATAGAGTTGTACGTACGTAGTTAGATGCTTTATGTTGTATTACGTCGTAGATCATTGAACCTGCAGGTGATTAAACTTTATGAAACTACTTTTGACCTTCTCGAATGTTCACTGTGGACTATACTGTGGAATAATTCTTTCCATTTTGGGTTAAAATTTATTTGAATTTATATTAATTGTTAGTTAACACTTTTACTAACATAAAACAAAAGAAGCAACAAACGCGTTTTCCTCAATCTCTCTTTGTCTGTTCTTCTCAATTAGTGGTTGATTACACGCCTGTGCTGTTATGCAAACGATTCTAGGTATACACGTCTTACAGATTCGGGGTCAAGCTTTAGGGTTACGGTCGTACTTTTGATCAAAAAATTATTCAATTTCGTATGGTCCCATGTGGTTGCTAGTTTGCACTACAGTTCTATAACAAATATAATGTTGCTTTATAAGCAGTGCTCATTGCTAACTTGTTGTAAACATTACCCATAATCTTGTCAATGCTGACCACTTAAACATCAAATTTAATATCTCCTATTTCCCTTTTATGATTCTCATAAAAATAAGTATTCAACTGAATTGTTTATTTTGAAATATAAACATGGCATGGCTGGTGTTGTTTTATTCTACTTTTTTAATAACAGCGGTCTCTGGTGTATACCTCTATCTATGGTCATTGGCAATGAGTTAATGGCCTATAAACTGAAGAGCTGCGGGTATCAATATTAACGTTAATATTATTATACATAGTATGATTGCCTAGTGGGAAACCGTTGGACTGCCACGCAGAGGTCTCGAGTTCGAACCCAAGGGCGCGCCTTGGGTCTCTGACTTTTCGAAGTTATATGCGTATTAAATAGTTAATACTGACCAATGGGAAAAGACGTCATAACCCTGTGGTGCGTGGCCACCTTTGTCACAAAACAACTTTTGCTCAACGTTTCTTCTGTCATCTTGGTGGTTACCTATATAATAGAACCAATAAGCTACTACACATCTATAAACTCACAAAGGATAAATGCAAAAAAATGTTAACCGATTGGCTATTGACATTAAACTATGATAACACTGAAAAAATAATTACTATTGTGGCTTAATAATGTTCCTCTTAATATTTCAACAACAATATAATCCTATTGCTCACACATACATGCACCCACCCACACACACACACACAAACACGAACCCTCACACACAAACACATACACATACACACACACACAGTCACACACATATATATACTCACATGCATGCATGCTCTCACTATTGTCTTGATTAGAATTTATGTTAAATTAGATTCAAATTGTAAATAATTTTTGTGTAGTTTTTATTTTTTTTGGATTCTATTTTTATTTTATTTTTTTTATTTTTTATATTAACTTGTCTTACTGCATTAAATCTATCAACACTAATACATAATCCGCAAAATGAAATTGTTGCAAAGGGGTGGGGTCCTGGTGTCCTGAAATACAGGCCTCGAGCCTAGCTTAGGCACCAGTCTCCCACAATATATGTTGTAATCCGAACTATGTAATATTTTTTAATGCTGTTTATATAATATGTGTATATTGTGGTGAGAAAATAAACGTTTATTATTATTATTAATTATCGTTTGCTTTAACGGTGAAGGAAAACCTCGTGAGGAAACCTGCATGTCTGAGAGTTGTCCATAATGTTCTCGAAGATATGTGAAGTCTGCCAACCCGCACTAGGCCAGCGTGGTGGACTATGGCCTAACCCTTCTCATAACGAGAAGAGACCTGTGCCCAGCAGTGGGACAGTTTAATACAGGGCTGATATTATTATATTATTATGAGGTATAGCATTATTACCATTTACGTTGACAGTAGCTGTTGACATTCGAGAGGTCTGGAGTGGCCTGGCTATCGGCAGTGTCTGCTCGTGCACGACATGCTTGTACTAATTCAATTATTCTGTTTATGTAGCGCACCGATCGCGTTGCATATTGAATTTCTGCCCGACGCACCACCAGCCCAATTAGGAAGATACTAAAAAGGCTGTGCGTTTGTTTGCGCCTCATTGTTCTCATCGGTATCTGGGCTGCCGCCATAGTTTCGCAAGTGGCAAGTCTCTGTTTCCTCGTCTTTTTAAGGAATCGAAAGTTGTCGATTTTCTGCAATACGCCGAGGTACCTACGTCGTTGTTGTGAAATTGTGCGTAGGTGCGGTGCATAATGCGCGGGGGCCCGTCTGGTCGGCGGCGACAGTGGCTGCAGCTCGCATGTCGGGTGCCGAGGGGCGGCCGGTGGTGTTTACGATGCACCGGTGCGACGGCGCCGAGTGGGGCGTAGGCGTCGCCGGGGGGCGTCGCGCCAGGCTTATCAGACGGTGGCGGGGCCGGCGCGCGAGCCTCACTCCACGTTCTACCGCTGGCCGCGCGTGTTGTGCACGCTCGCTGACACCGGTTTAAGATAACAAAAACCTTTGTCCAGCCGAGGCAATAATATTTACACTCTGCGTGCTTTGCGCCGCGTAGTTTCTGAGGGGTTTTCCGACGCCGACCGACATCTGTCAGCCGATTGTTTTCGTTGCGCGCACGCGGGGATCGCGCTCGTTGTATCAAGTTACGACAAGTTTTTTGAAGTTTTTAATTGAAGTTTCCTGTTGCATTGTGAAGTGTGTTATTTGGATTGCACTTAGAGGAAATCGGTAAGTGTTAAACTGTTTATAGGTCGAGATACTGTGAGCCTGACGGGATTTCCCTTGACGTTTCGTAGACATGTATGTACAGCATAGGTTTATTTTGTTTGTCATTAACTTGTTATTGCATCATCCTCATTATTGGTTTTGGCCTCATCATTAATGGGCTAAAAGCTGATGATGTCGGGACAAGGGTCCATGACATGGGTAGTATGTTAATGACCGGGGCCATGTAGGTTATTGTCATGGTGGCGGTAGGGCGAAGTGGTAGTGGTGGCGAGGGTTGTCCTCGCGGCGGCGGCGTGTTGGTGTGAGCGCGCATGTGACGCCGCGACGCTGCGCGCGCGCACCGTGTCATCGCTCGCGGTCAGTTGAACGAACCCTCCGCCGACCGACGTCAACCTTGCCATAATCGCGATTATTTGCATCGCCATTGTACCCACTGTGGGCCGTAAGTGAGCCTCTAATTGTCTCACCGACAGCGCGGATGAACCCCGGTGTCTGCTCCGCCTCAATACATAACACATTGACAGCCGCGGTTGTTGACTTTGCAGTATTTTTAATTTATCGTTTCGCTAATGTAAATAAGGTCGCATTACGATCATGATAAGGGAACTGTGGAACATTGTTTGCTTTCTATTTTATCGGCACGTATGCTGATAATTTTTTTATTGAATGCCCCATCATTCCTTTAGTTGCTTGGTATGATAATGCCGTCATATTTACATTGTTAAAGCGCGGGAAAACGTTATTACTTGTTTATACAATATTTTCACACATACCTAGATGTTTCTACATAATATGCTACCTATAATAATATTACATCGTAATAAATCTTCAAATTTATTATGTTACAATCAATAAAATAAAACACTGAATATATATAAATAAATACAGGTATATTTATGATTAACATCGTAAAAGTTCTAATTAATGAAGAATTTACTATAGGTACAACTAGCATTCAACTTAGCGCATGGCCCTGGTTTATGATATTCGAAATGATAAGATTAAAACCAAGGAAATAGGGCAAAACTTGTTATCATCGATGGGTGTCTATTTTCCGTATAGTTACATTAGCTATTGTAGTGTCTTTACATAATCATAATATATAAAATTTTAGCAAAGAATTGTTGCTTGTATAATTTAATTATAGGTACTAGCGGTCGCCTAGTGCTCGAAATTCGACCAGTTTGCCTGTAAGATATTGCTTATATATGTATATGTCATTATATATTGATATATGTAACCATAGTTACGCGCTTCGACTGCGTGTGTCAAATGCATAGATGTGTGCGTGTAGTGTTTTTTCATTAATTTAATGTATTTCTAATGCATATTTTATAAAAATATTTGCATTCGTCACTTCTTCTCTGTATAAACTATAAGTGTGGGAAATTTCATACTCCTCCGTCCGCCCAATTTTCGTAAAAAGGGATCCAAAGTTTTCGCTTCACGTATTAATATATAGATTATAATTATGCTTTCAGTCTGCGGTTAACTTAAAAAAACTAAGATATAACATTAATATTTGAAAGGATATGCATAATTATATTAAATAATACGGTCCCCAATTGACGCATCGTTTGACGTAATAACATTTTGATGTTTTTGCATGGAGTGCCTTAAGGTACCACATTGGTGCCAATTGAGAATCGACAAAATGAACACAGTTTACTATATTCGTTGTTAAAACAGAATCAATGGCGACTCATCAGCTAATTAACTGCAAAGGTACAAATATGACTAAGATTTATTCTGCACGATACTTTATTGGCACCAGTATTGACACTTGAGAAACGCCATAATGAAAACAGCGTACCGGATAAGCATAAATAATGTTCTTTATTTGTTTAGTATGACAGGAAAGTTTAAGATACAGCTACAATATAGCAATTGATTCAGTAGCTATATTCCGATAAAGTATTTTTTATTAAAATGTAATTTAAGACAAATGTGGGTACACAATATACATACAGAATACAGAGGCATCCTGTTGCGTTATTCAAATTAGTCTTATACAGGGGCATTATTCTCTGCAGTTTCATAAAAATGTATAAATCTATTTTATGCGGGCTTATTATTCGTTGTGTGTCGCTTAAATGCGTCTTGTCTCTTGATGAGAACCACAAAGAGAATTACAGTTTTATGTAGACAAACTTTTATTACTTTGGTTCAGATAGCGATGTGGCCAATTAGATGCACTTGTTCTAAAACTTTGTCGTCAATAATCCTTCCTTATTGTCGTACAAGCCCCCAAGCGATAGCGGCACTGAATATGTAATTATTAAGAATTCCTTGGTCATCACTTGGACCCCAGGTCTAACACAACCCTTTTTCCATTATGTCTAGTTTCCGGCTAATCGATTAGTTAAAACAATTTTATTTACTATATATTATTAATTAATTAAAACTATTAATTACTTGACGTCTATTTTCATTTGCAACAATGAGAAAAGGATAGGATTATGAAAAACCAGTTAGTTTGTTTCTTGGCAAAATGATTTTAGTGACCGACGCGTCTTTAATAATGCTAAGTCAACAACAAAGGGACTAATTTAACAGTTCTAAAAATGTATGCCCTATTTCTGATTGTCTTTATAAGAAGAGTTGTTTGTAACAGTACGGCGTAGTAATTTTCCTCAGTAACTTTTTAAGACTGGAAAAACCCAAAGGCAACTGATTACTACCTGCATTTAATTTAAGCGATTAAATTGCCATTGCCTTCGCCGAACGAGTATATTTTCCTTATAGGAAGAAAGCGTTAGAACAACACAAATTATGACATACTAGTGGGTTAACCGTTTGGCATTGTGATGTACGGATATATGAAGTCCGTTTGACAAAACCTTGGGCTATTGCCAAGCTGATGTCAGTTACTTGATGGTACACTCGCATTGATAGGAACTTGTAGTGACGTCGATTCTACACATATCACAACTGAAATTACGTCTCGCTTTTTTATTTAATAGCATAAAATTTACGCGTTATTTCATAAAAAATATTGTTGCATGTTTGTTTGTTCGACGCCCAAGCCAAGTTTGCTAAAGCGGCAGGTTTTATAAAACTTGATAGTCATTCGAAATTCCTGTTATTAAAATGATAAAATTCTGATCATAAAGCAAGTCCAGGCAGAAGTGCTGCATAGAAATTGTGTAGAGCAGCGATTGTGAAATATTTCGCGATAAGTGCAAGTGTTTGTGCAGCTAAGTGTTCGTGGAAAGACGATAAGCGCGGTGCCGGTGCAGGCAGGCGATTGGGATGCCGCTATCTATACTGATAACATAGGGCCGCCGTGTCCTGCGCAACTTACTCTATTTAGAAATATTTAGTCATCAAAGCGTGTTAAACACGTTGATAGCGAATTGGCGGACAAGCATTTTGACGTCATCATAAATCTAAATAACGCACTTTGTTAATATGTTATTTTGTATTGCTGTTCTATTTGAATATAATAGCAGCTGCTATCGGCGCTCATTATGCTTCAGTATGTTTTTTTAAAACTAAACTTCTTGTATGAAGAAATTGTTTAGAAAAGTTTTTCGATAAGAATATAGTGGGACTGACAGCTACCTTAAAAATAAACTACAGTGTAAATAGATAAAGTGTGTTGAAAGCTAAATACGTTTTCCTTGAACATAACAGAACACCGGGTGACGTATGTGATGGGCGTACAATTTATCTCGGGTGGTGCTAGGCGGTGCCAGGGCCGCGGTGAAGTGCGGCCTTTCCGCACCCAACTGATAAACCGAAATGCTTTCAACTGCGCGGGCGCAACCGAGCCGTTTTGTAACAGATTAACGGGATTCCTGCCGCAGCTACATGATAAAAACGATTTTGTTGTGTCATTTCATACACTTACACAAGCTTATGAAATATATAAAGAGTTTGAGTCCAAGTGCGTGTCTAGGTCACGATACGATCGAGTAATTACCGAAACCGGATACCCACTGATTTAATATTCTTCGTAAAATTGGAAACGAAAAACCGCTACTGGTATAACATTGATAAATAAGCGTACTTTGTACGTTTAATCTTTATTGCCATCGGTTGTTTGGCAGTGCAATTGTCTTTCGTTAAAATATTGCAGGTAATAAAGCATTTTGTTAGTCCGCAATGGAAGGCTCGAGTGTACCTCAAAAGAAATTAGCATAAGTGCCGCCAAACACAGCCAGTATCGAGACAATGGCTTTGTCAGTCTATCCGTCCGCTCGTCGCCTACGATAACTGTTTCGTTATGTCTTACAATGTTATTTTAAACGAGCACCGACAAAGTGAATTAGTGCTCATATATTCGCGTTGCGATTCAAAAAACGCTCGCCATGTCGTTAAGCGTGGAGACTGGTGTAAACTTTGTACTCGTGAGACGTTTATTACAAACCGCCAGTAGGTACCTAACTGCTCGTAAGTAAAGCCTCACTACATCGACTCCATACGCATTATCTGCTACACCTAACCTTTAAATATGCATTTTATTTTAAATGCCATATGTACCCACATAAGGAGTTATTTTATTATCGCGTTCCAAATCTTTAATTTTGCGTTTGTATCATGTCATTTCCAGTTAAAATGTTATAATAAAGAGAATTTGCGCTACATTGACACTTGTTTGACCTAAAAAGGTTGACATTTATAGAGGTTTTCATGAAATATGTAATTGAACATTTGATTCCACTGTACTGGTAGTTTTAATGGCAATGTAGGCGACGCAATTAAAAAATAAAGGAAAATAAAACAAGGAGTAAGACGAGCGTAGGCGTCGCTCGCAGGCCGGCGTCGTGCCGCCCGCCGCGACGGGTTACTGAACATTTTGCACATATCCGACGAGTAATTTAATGAACACCAGCCCATTAAGCCTATAACTCCAACATACGAATACTTGTTAGCAAAACCTTTGTTCAATTTGTAGGAAAAATATACTCGCTACCAAATATTTGTAGATAATACCCATGTCAAATTCATATTACACGGTAAAACTATTTACCTATCAGAAGTTTTATCATACCGATTACATATTGAGCATTGGCAATATCTACATATTGCCACAAAATAACGTTGTAATATGTTATTGTTTATATAGCATTTATTTTGTTGCGACATTTCCAGCTAATTAATTCGAGATAATGCATATAATGTACACAATCTGACCACGTGAAGAGGCACAATAACCATTAGCGCGCCGGTATAATTTGCATTGCCATTTAACGCGTTAGGATTATACCTCTTTGTTCTACCGCATTCGTGCAGCTGCCTGTTCCTTATCGACGCACAACAATAAATACCGATTTAAAACAGTTCTCAACGCAGATAACCCGTTATGCCCTTCAGTAATATTACAACTTCAATTAGTTGTTACTTGTCAAAATTATTATAACAATTAATATTTTATCAATTATTATTATTCAAATGATTACAGAAATGTAGTCACAATATAAATTAAGAGTAATCTTTTTATTGAGCATAAATATAAAAAGAGAATTGGTTTTTTCGACAAGTGTGCGGTTGGCCGGCGCCGCGCGGAATGTTTGCCATTTCCGGACGATATCCGGTCCTTGGTTCGGCGCCATACGCAGCGCTTCAGTTAACCTTATCGCGTAGTTTACGTGACGAATTATAATCTCTTTATTGGACACATCCATTTATAAAAAAATATAAGTACATACTTTATTAAGTACTGGATTTTGCTAACCATTACTTCCTAGTGTAGTCACTTCCTTATTCTCAAGGTCCAATATTAAAATTTGGGCCACCATCTTATTATCTAGACATTTAACTGACCCCGAGACATATTATGATATTACATGTGTGAATATTTTGTAATATCGTATATTTTGTTAATTTTCGCTTATGTAGCGCGATGATTCATAGTGAAGAATGAATCATTCAACGTAATCGAGTTTTTGAATTGAGCCGACGGCGACGAATGTAAATACGCGATCGTAGTGACCCGCGATAGAGCGAGTGACGGTGAGTCACACGGGTTTTCCGAGAAACACAGAATGGAACAGTTTTCGTGAAAACGAAGGTCGACTCCGGTCGGCCAGTTGTTCTAACGACCGCCTCTTTTGTACATACGCCGCCTAATTTTCTTTGTAGCTACAAATTTTGTAAAACATAAATTTACCTATCGTACCTATACAAATGCTAATTATAATTGGTTACCCCTTTGTCCTTTACGTCCCTAAGGTGCGCACATGAGGGTGCATTATGGAAAGCGATAGTGCATCGATCGCAGAGTACAGACAGACGCCAGTATTTCGAATGTAACTGGTGTTTTATTCATCGCTGGCCAGTATTCCGTTTCACTTTCTACGGTTTACGCATTTGCGGCAATGGTTGTCGCTCAAGCGTTAGTTTCGTACAATAAAGGTAAAGTGAAGGGACGTTGGCGCGGTGCCAGGGCGTCGATTTATTTTATTATTCGCTCGGTGGCGGTCAATGTCGCGACAGTACGTCGGCGGCGCCATACATCGCCTGCATGTGTTGCTCTTATTACTATACTTCTACAGCTCTTTAACTTATATTATACTTTGATACTTCTCGTTTGTTATGGTGTTCACATTTGTAAAGACAGTTTACTTTCGATTAATTTATTCATTTTTCGATATCTGGTTAATTAAAGATATTTTGGATTTATCAATGGTTTTAAGATTAAGGTTAGGTTAGTAGGCCTTGGTGACTTTAGTAAAACTTAAATCGTTTCATCTAACGGAACCTTGTACACCTTTCCTTTCCAGACCAACAATCTATCAAGGATATTTGTTTTTTCTATATTGATGTTTTTACACAGATTTTAAAGTTCTTTAATCTTAACAACTAGACGCAATCATCCAATAATACTACAACAGCAAAGCAATTTTATTTAATATAGCTGTTACCTGCGACTTCGTCCGCGTAGATTTTAACTAAAAAGTGTTTGATCACTAAAACTAATGTAATTCTTCTACTTTGTTTGTTTTTTTATATTGTATGTATATACATATGATTATATTAAAATCATATATTATTATTTAATATAAGTACATTTCCCTATTTGTATTGGAAATTGTTCACTATTTGGCTTTGATTTTTCTCCGCGGATTCCTTACTTTTTCAAAAGTAAAAGTAGCCTTAGTTACTCCTTAGAAAATGAGCTATCTGCCAACGAAAGTCCCGTCAAAATCGGTTTAGCCGTTTCGGAGATTAGCCGGAACAAACAGACAGACAGACCAAAATTATAAAAATAGATGTTTTCGTATAGGTTACCTTATATACTTTCATATGCATCAGGTAAAACGCTGTTATTTTGACATTACAAACAGACACTTCAATTTTATTTATTTGTATAGATGCTTGCACCAGGTTTATCCATTTAATTTCATTAGATGTTCCAAATTACACTCATCAAATAAAGTAATGCAATACAAACGGTTCTTTATTTTATTCAGAATCAGTTCAAGGAATTTTCTAACTCGCCGGAGCGTCGCTATTAGTATGAGCAATTAGCGCTCTGTTAATGAGCTCCCAGACAACCGGCCAGATACAAAAACCTGTGTTATAGAACACATCTTGACGGTCGAATGGTCACTTTAAGTTGATAGCGTAATAGCCTGGGAGTGCTTTATGGCGCCCGTTGTTGGCGATGTCAATAAGTTCCGTATCTCTATAGAATTGGGGTCAGTTTTCGAGTAACACTTGAGGCACGGTACGCCTCAGGAATTTCACATTGCATACTCCTGTGCATTAGAGTCCTAGTGCATTCTAGGTAACAATTGATTGCTGCGTCGCTGATACCTTATTGTTTGATTATAAGTTCTTTCTTTTTAGCAAAGTATTTATTCTTTTTGTTGGCTTAACCTTCTAAGAAAGTATTTAACTTTTTGTCTTTGTTGGTATGCGGTATGCAAATTACCTAGAACTCTGATCAATGCTGGTGGAGAGTTTTTGTTATTGTGTCTATTGTTTTCTAATTGAAGAAATAATTTGGGGAATATCCAGGATTGGTGGCAAGAACAGCTGTAGCCTCGATAACATTGTGGTAGCCAAATATTGTGTGCGTTGGTGGGCGTGCCTCACCTGTCGCGCGATCACGCGGTGGCCACGTGCGCGTGCGCAATGTAGTCCGCGACGCGATGCGCATGCCGATCCTTCTAGTTTTCAATATTATCTATGGGGAAATCTAACATATACGGTGTTCGGACCTTTGTGTTGTCGAAACAACAATACAAATCCATAAAATGTGGCCGGACCGCTTATGTTTCGCGGAGTGGTTACCGAATACTAATTTCGCACAATTCTAACGGGTCATACACCTTTGTTATTGTCAACAAAATTGACATACTGATTCTACGTCTTATTTTTTGTGGTGTTGTTGTTGTAAAGTGAATAGTTCTAGAAAGTTCAGGTTTGTTTCTCGTCGTAAGCAGAGAAGTAGAAGAAATATTTCACAGTCGTAGGCATACGATAGCTATAAAGAAGATTGATGTTATTTCCACGTGCACATGTGGTGGTCCTGTTCCACGTCGACCGACATTTTATTCGCTTTCCAAAATATGTTTTTATTTGTTTTATACAATTTAATGGTGAACAGTGTGCAGATGTGCGATATCGGGCATCGTTCCCGGAAAGCTGCGGCGTGTTGCGCCTGTGATACGAGGCTAAATAAAACCGGTGACGACGCGACGCAGAGTTCGGCAAATCGCGCGACACTACTTTCAATTGAGGAAAACAAAAACAAAACGGAAATGCCAACTCTCTTCTTTGAAGTAGGTACTTGGACGATAGATACGTGCTTCCACGAAGGTAATGATATCAAACGATATCTATAGGGAAAATTATATTGTAATAAAAATATTGCTGAATCAAGCTAAATAATTATGAAACTACAAAGATACGGTTTTGTTGTAACAACAAAAATGCCATTTGGACATAAGCTTAAACGTACACACAATCACACATACGATTAGATACTGTTTCACTAAGCGAAGAAACGTGCGGATAACGGCGTTTCTTATCAACTGCCTATATGTACTTTAAACCTCACCCAGTTGTGTTAGACAAAGAAAATTCGTATTTCGTAATTGGAGATGTGTGACGCGATACCTACTCGCAAAAATATTGTGCAAGTTTTTTTCATAAACAAGCTTCATGTGGATACTTCCTTGAATTGACAATAAACCTAGTATTGACAATAGCATTTAATTTGTGCTCGTACAAGATTCCTTCTCTTCCCAGAACTCTTCACATTTTACTTTCTTACTTGGTTTCGAGGAAAATCGCTTCTATAACATTGTTATGCAAGTGTCGTGTCCATTGAAATAATAGTTGTAAATGTAACAACAAAAAACAAAAGCATGAGAGAAGCGGCGCGAAGTCAATACGTCACAACTAGATATAGTGGTGATCTCATTGGCAGCACGCGGTGCGATAACGACGGTGTACCGTGTTCTCGCTGAACCCTCAAGGGCTACGGTAGCCCACGCAGAGTTTTCCGAGAAAATTCGTAGCCCTAGTTTTACAGTTACGCACGATGACGCATCGAGTCAAGGTGACCAATTTCGCCGAACAGCTAGAGGTTTTGGTTAATAACATAATTGTACTGTTATAATTGGTGTCACACACTAACAGCGGCAGTACCTACAAATGTTTTACTAGAGAAACTCAAAGTAAAATGTGAACAAGGATCTAAATGGTCGAAAAACCAAATTATGAAGACTAACAAGCAAGAATGCGAGATAATAAAGCGTCGGTTAATTGTTAGGTAAAGCACCGTGACCAATTAACGTACATGTTACCAGCAGCGTGATACAATGCGCGCGCGCATTTGAGACGAATTTCATTTAAGCAATTGTAGTAATTGACCGGGCAGAGCGCCTTCCGGAGCAGTTTGCCGCCTGCTTTGTCTTCTGTCTACTTGCATTGGTGCACGAGGTCGGCATATCGTGTTATGAGTTGATTTATAACCTCTGTAATTCATCCAAGTAGATTGGAACGGTTGCAAGCCGGTATTTAGCAATTGCTGTATACGGTTATAGATTGAAACACTATCAGATTAAAAATCATTTTTACATATTTCTACAAGACCAAATAAGGTAGTATTGACGCTCGCGTCTATGGCCGTAATCAGCAGCGCCCACGGGTCCGCGTAACGCGTCCTTGCGGCAAGGTCCGACCAAGCCTCCCGCCCACAACCTCGTCACACTGCTGATCGCATCATAAATTACAAATAAACCATTACTATATCGAGCTCCAAATATCGTCCTCTATCAACTATTGATAGAAATGATACTGACACGTAGGAACAGGGACTGATCAACAGTTATTTTTCCAACGTTTTTAAATATTATATGAGTGTGCTAATGTCGCGCTAGAAGGCGTGGATTTGCTTTGTTTTGAGTATAAAGCGTTACTTCAGATAAGTAACCATCGCCGCGTGCGATGCGAAATGATGCGAAATATTTCCGGAGTTAGAGGAGTATTCTATTAATACATGATTGGACGTCGCTCGTGGGCGAAGATTTCGGGCGAGTGTGCGCGGCTGGCGGCTGCGCGGGCGCGGCGCGGCAGTAGCGTGCGATCCGCCGCGGCCGGCCGCCGTACGCGCGCGCAACGAACGAACGACCCGCACTCCCGCGCACACGATATTCCACGCGATCTATCGCGATATACGACCTACGATCCGCCCCTAAACACACGTTACCGCCGACCCTGATACGATAATCCCATTATATCGAAGAATATCTCATCGGTGCACCGACGGATCGACCTCACTGTGGTTAATACCTACTGCACTTTTGCGAGGGCGGATTATAACGAACAAATCGACTAACAAACTCGAACCGCACGAAGGTGTCGCGTCGCAAAAAGCGCAACACAATAGAGTAAGCGTCTAATTATAAACGTGGTTGAGTTAGCACCGCTAAGATGCAGAACATTGATCCTCTGGAGATCGCCAACATCCTCGCCACGGAGCTGTGGTGCCAACAGGTACCCACCACTGTTACTGACCCTTACCTAACGCTCTGTGTGCTCTGTGTATGCTCCTCATGTAAACCCACCCTAACTTACATATATCAGAGAAATTAGGTATATGATCTGTTTGTGTGCTCTGAATACCAAGTCTTTTATAAAGTCATTTTGTGAATTTACATTAAATACTGTCCTTAAGTCGAGTTTTAAATCTAGAACAATAGTAATTTGTGCTAATAAATCCTTATCACAACTCATTTGCAATATGAGTAACGAAAGCCGGGCTTGCTTAGAACATCAGTCTCGAGGTGACAGATTTACGGCCCAACTCTCATCACTCGTGCCATTACCGAATTACCGTACATACTTACTTACTATATTTACTTCTACAAATTCCTAAGATAAACATAATTAAGGGTTAAAAGCGGAAGATAAACACAACATTTATGTCTAAAAAGTGGTATATAAACATAAAATCTTGCAGATAAACAATTAAGGGCTAGATAAATAAAAAAATGGGGTTCACCCCTATTTACTATCGCGGAACGATGCAAAATAATTATGTTTTAAATTATTATTTTGATATGTTATTGTTGATACATGTGTTATGAAAATATTTTGCTGATAAATTGCGATCGGAATGTGGAAGCAACTACCGATGATCATAACAATAAATATTGCATAACGAATGAACAACAATTTCGCAATGAATTATTACAAATGTTGCATATTATTATACTATCAGTCGATTTGATATGTACCTAACATAGATGATGTTTACTACTTATTGTAAATTGGGTTATTGGGTTTCATTGCGGATTTTCGATGATGATGTTTTGCGATTTAGATTTTCTAATAGTTTATTTATTACTTTCTCGATTAAACATATTTTATTGTATCTTGTAAATTTTAGAAATCAAAATATTTTGACGGCTCTGCTGCGGCGCTAAGAACTCTATTTTGTTTATTCTTCATTACATATGATTTTTTTAACTTCATTGTCGCTCTTAATGTGTTATTGCTTTGTGCCCACATACCTTAACCCAAGCCTGAAACAAAATAAACTAGTCTGAACATCTTGTGAACCAAAGAACTAATAGTTGAATCTTGTTGTTCCAGTTGGCGAACCTCGAGGGTCTCCAATCGGGGGTCCCAACACGCACCACGGCGACCATAACGCCCACTCAACTGCGGAACTTCGAGCAGACATACATCGAGCTGACCAACTGCCGCAGCGAGCCGAATAACCACGCCGGATTCGTACCTCCTTCAGTCACGCACGCCAACAACTACGGTACCCATATATTACTTTTATACTCCAATTTTATTTTTACTCGCCGAATTGCCGAATGCGTTGTCGCATAGCTCTCCGCGGTAAGGGAGAGCGGAGAGGTTATGTCGGGTTCATCTAGGAAAATATGAAACGTCCCGAGTAGGTACTACAGACTAAACCGACCACGATGTGCCAACACGCTGCCTTGAATGTTACTTTTTTACTCCAGACTCAACCCTACTAGGGTTCAAGAGTATTCGAGTATACTACTATTATTAGATATGGAGCAATTGCAACCTCACATACATTATCACGATATTAGAAGGTGTCTACATCTCGAATAGTACATATCATTCATCATAACCGGGACTCACGGTTTTGCAAGCTCTTTACTATAAGTCTCTGTAGGTGTGACGTTTCCATAAATTAATAACCCAAGGATGTCACCATTACGAAGTTATGTTAGTTCATTAGCAAATATTCCAACCCGGGCTTTCATGAGTGTGTGTAATTTGCGTTTTTAGTATTACATATTTATAATTAGCCTTACCAATTAAATACATGCATAGCATCAACACTCAGTTGATTTTAACTATTAGTTCTTTTTGTAATTTGAAATTAATTATTTTGGCTGATGTAATGCAATTTACATAAGTAACGATAGATAACATCTTATAATCTGCATTTAAATTAATCGCAATAAAGAAATAACCACAGAAATATACTATAGAGTCATTGGAACTGACTAAAAATTATAATAATATTTTGTTCTAAATTTCTAGGCATCCTGAATTCGGTGGGGTACTGCGATTCGGGCCCGACGACGGCGCTGCACGTGTCGCCGGGCCCACTATCCGCCAGCGGCGACAGCAGCAGCAGCCCCGGTCTGCCCACACCGAAGAGACGTAACATGGGCGGCAGAAGACCGACCAAGGCACCACAAGACTTAACACCGGAGGAAGAAGAACGCAGAAAGATCCGGCGGGAGAGAAACAAGATGGCCGCCGCTCGCTGCCGCAAGCGCAGACTCGACCACACCAACGAGCTGCAGGACGAAACCGACAAACTAGAGGAGAAGAAACACTCACTTCAAGAGGAGATCCGAAAACTCAATTCTGACCGGGAGCAATTAGAAGCCATTCTGCAGTCTCACCTTCTCTCCTGTCCCCTGGGCAAGAGGTCCACTAGTCCCCCTGACGTAAAGCCCTTTCAAGACCCTTACGGATATGCGGATATGCCTGAAGACGGCGTTCGTGTTAAAGTAGAGGTTGTGGAGCCCGTCGTCGACCCGGTCCTAGGGTTGGATATTTACACATCGCCGCAGAATAATAAGAAGTAAGTGTTCATCTTTCAAACCTAAACAGCTAGGCGATATAAATGAAACGTGATGTACGATGTTTGTGATTATTTAACTGTTTTAAAATAGGAGTGAATGCCTTTTTCTTGAATTCTAAAATTGAATTAAAACAGTCTCATACAATATAACGCATATTAGTCTCTTATTTCCAAAATGTCCGTTTGTAAAGCAGTGTACTGATGAGTGTCGTTTGTTTTTTCTAGAATAATGCTGTCTGCGGCGAACCCTGCCGTGGTGACGAGCGCGGCGCTTGCGTCGCTGGACACCCCTCCGGCGATATCACGTCCCAACAGACCCAACTCCCTCCAGGTGCCGCTCACCCTCACACCCGCACAGGTCAGTCGCACTATTAGCACTCATTAAAACTAATTTGATGACGTCAATGCCATTTAAATAATTCATAATTGGGTGAATAACAAAACCACAAAATGATTCTAGTTTACAACAAGCTATATGAAAATTACAAAAAAATAAAACACTAACAAAAAATCGTGATAGATATATTTAAAAATAGGAGTTAGGAATGATTTTTGTGTGGTTTTCATGACCATTAATATGTTTTTAACGATTAATTGTTTAATAACGGGCAAATACATCAAAATCTATCTTGTGATATTTGGAGAATTGGACAAAATAATCTGGTTATAAACCAGATTATAAAACGCCGTAAATTACTTACAAATTCTGTTCAAGTCGTTTATTAATTAGTTTTGAGCTCAGAATTGTAGGCTCCAGACTGTCGTAGTAATTTCGCCCTGGTATTTACACAGGCAAAGCTGTGTTACGTATGGAACGTTCACATTATTACGGTATATCAAATATGTTTACTGACGATATATGTTGTGATATACTTTTCCATAATTATAGTGCTAAGCCGAAAGGGTGTGAATATACATTCTCTGATGGGCACGAACAAGTATCCTGATTTGTGAACACTCCCCTAATAGATTCGTTTTCTATTCCAGATGCACAACAACAAGGCGCTGGGCAACAAACAGATAGCAGGCGTGGAGATAAGCACGCCGAGCAACGGCATCCCGTTCAACTTCGACAGCCTGATGGAGGGCGGCACGGGGCTGACGCCGGTGCACCCGCACCCGCACCCGTGCGCGCAGCAGACGCGCGCCGCGCCCGACGTCGCCTCGCCCGACGCGCACACCAGCCTCGTGTCGCTGTAGCGTGACGTCACCGCCCGCGCCCGCGCCGTAGCCGTGAGACGGCCGCGCGCCCGCGCCTAGCAAAGTGCCCGACTACGCGATTCTATTTATTCGATACTCTGTCCGGCCGTGCCGATCTCTCCTCTCTCGTCTTCTCTCCTCCGGCCGCCGCCGCGAGGCGCGCGGCTCTTTCTTTATTTATTGAGAGCTCTATTTTAGGTAACATACTTGCTCATTTGTGCTTTGTATTTATATCGTAGTCTTGTAACGTTTAGGGTGACGGCCCGCCGTCGCCGGCCTTCTCGAGTCAATTCGCGAGCTGTTTGTGACGTTCTAAAGAAAAATATTTTTATAGTAGATGTGTATTTCTGCAGAAATAATAATTGTGATCGAAAATAAAACAGAGTTTTATTTGAGGCGAACATTTCGGGGATGTATTCCCGCGTAGTGCTCGACGTCTAGCGAGGCTAGAACACAGGTGCGTTTGTAGGATAAGCTATTATGTAAAAGATCTCTTTTACACCGTTCACTTGGAAATATTTCGGCACAAAACCGTATTTATTGATCGATCCTCAAGTATCTTGTCATAATAAACTTTGTGCCATTAACTACGTGTCTACTCTCAGGAATACAATAATTACGAGTACGAAATATTTAGTTAACCATAAACTAACAGCAATATTACTTAAAGAATAATTAATATATTGAATGTAAGTTAGCTCAATGTTGATGTAACGTCTTACCGTTCCATTGGATTAGGTACTGGTAGTGTAAAATTATTGTTAAGCCTTTTGTGATACGTCCAGTGATCGTGAGACACGCGTCTCGGTTATGTATTATGACTCATGCCATTTACTACATTTTATATGACATTTGTTGTTATACGTACGCGTACACGTAAACGTACGCGCCGCCGCGACTTTGGCGTTTTATACTCACGTTGTGTAATGTTAATTAATTGTATTATAATACAAATGACATGGTAAACAATAACCGATTCCTAATTGCAATTATACAGATTGTTGTAAGTCAATTCAATTATTAATAGTAATAATTATTTATGCTGTAATGATAAACTCGACTAGTGGCATGAGTTCGGTAGATGTCTTTAATGTAAAGAACACTGGAATAAAAAATAATTTAGTTTAAGGCAATAATTAGTGTAAGGGCACTTAACGATTTAATTATATATTATATGCATAACTTAGACCAAATTATTACTTCATGTGCTTTATCGTAGTTGTAATTAAAATCTAAGCCAAATATTGAGTTTATGTCGTTATTTTAGGTTTAGTTATAGCTATTCCCGTTAAAGTATTATTGTCAACGCGTCGCGGATAGCGGAGAGTATTTATTTAGTTAACGATTAATTATAAACCGTCACTGATACAGTCTAGTGCAGTACGAAGCATTGCCTATCGTTGTGTAAGCGACCATTTTGCTATAAACTTATTACTCAATCGAAATATTATAATACGCATAATATGAACATCTAGGATTAGATAAGAGATGTAATTTTTTCTAGACGATTTTTCTTAACGCAATTGTAGAATACTTTTGTATTTTTTCATGAAAATTAGCAAAGCAATATATTTGATAAAATTATTGGAATTTATATGCAGATGTAGTAAAATATTTATGTAAATCAGAAAATATAAATTTTGTTTACATACACCTGAAATTTGTTTGTTTTTATTTCATTATAAACCTTTACAACCTCCCTTTTACAAGAAGCAGTATTGTAATAAAAATACAAAGGCTCAAATAATGAACACACGTGATTCAACTATTTATTAATTACACCAACAATTGTCACAGCAATACAAGGCAAAGAAAATTAGTTAGTCGTGTGGAGAATTAAACTGCATAAGCAACGTTGCGTCGATATAGCCTATGCAGATGAATTATTTGGCAATTTTAATATTAAATAGAAATATAACTACATAAGTAAGTATGATACCACACTAGAAATTGTGTATTGCCAAGGCAAAAGGACAAGAAAATAAAGGTAGTTACTTGAACAAATGTTATCTATAATTTTGGCCTGACAACACTATTTATATACGTTACGTTGAGAATATAAATAAATATATACATATATATATATATACATATATGTAGGTATATATAATTTAATAATAATAACTGCCTCCTTGGCGCAGCGGTAGTGAATGCGACTGCTGTGCATGAGGTCTCGGGTTCGAATCCCGGGTCGGGCCAACAAAAAGTTCTTAGGATTTTTTGTTAAGAAATCTCAATAGCAGACCGGAGTTTGGGAAGTTGGCGGTGTTAGACACCCCCGTGCCTCGGAAAGCACGTAAAGCCGTTGGTCCTGCGCCTAATCTCTCTCGGGTCGTGTCGGATTAGTGTCCAATCGGATCTTGAGAGTTAGGGAACAGAGGGTGCACTTGTGTTTACGCACACGCTTGTGCACTACAATATCTCCTGCGCAGATGGCCAATCTCCGTTAAGATTGGCCTCCGTGACCGAAATTCGGTCTGGAGGACATTATTAATATAATAATATATAGGTATCAATAACGCGCTGTAGGTTTAAATACACAATTACACATGTATTTTACAAGAATAATATAGCTACCTAATCCGTTACACAATTAATCAAGTAAATGTACTGCCACGAAACTATAGAAAACCCATATTATACCATTATGAACTTTAGTACATGTTAATAAAGTGTATTTTACATTATAACAAAAATTTATAAATTTAAAATTACTGATATTCTATGGTATTCTAAAATGAACCTTATTCCTTACGTACTTGTTTTATATTTAGCACTTAGTAATAATAATAAAAATGTTTATTGTAAAAAAAGCAAAATACAATACCTACGTGATAACAAATACAATTTGGTAGCTTCTTATATTATTTACTTAAATCGTATATTCTTTTTATTCAAACATAATGATGGATTTTTATTAGAAATAGTTTATAGTTGGTTAGATGGCGTTCAGCGAAATTTATAAATTATCTTTTGTTTTGTAAGGTGTTTTTGCCATTAACCATCAAGCAGGCGCGCGGCGTCGAATCGACTGCATTCGATACATTTCCGTTCTTTATATCGTTATTTCTTGTCGCATGTATTTCCTATCCCTAGTAGCCTGTCATTGTTTCACTGTGCACGAAATAAAATGTTAACCTGTCCGCCCCATGCCCTCCAGAGTGCATAGATCGTATTTGTCTGTCGCCTGTCGTTGAAAAAGGTTACGCGCGACGCTCATTGCGAGATACCTATTACTTTTTTTACAATATCAAAATTAAAGTGTTTTTTTATAAATATGACTCGTCAACCGCTATTTGATGGTGCAATATAACATATATAACATGAAGATGAAGAGAGTGAATCAGAGCTCAATGAACAAAGTTCAGAAGTATCGGACCACCTTCTACCTCCAGAGAAAACTCAATCCACTAAAGAATCATCCAGGTCGGATTCATATGAGAACGATGTGCTCCTTTCAGTTATAAGCACCATGGTTTACTGGAATAAAAGTTCAAAGAATAGCTACGATGGTGAACTTTCCAAGAAAGCTCAAAAGGAACATAAGAGAGCATTGAAATATCTTAACTAATCCAAAGAAAATAAGAATATTATTTTGATTTTATAATTTTGTTTTATTTTCTAACATAATGATAATGTGATAAATACGAAAAAAATAAATGATTATTAAATAACAAGTATTTTTAAATCCCTGAAATATCCTATAGGTCTTTTAGATTACGCGCGATCTCTGCCGTTACAAATGAGCGCGCCAGCTTGAAGGTTAATAAGTTGCAATTTCAGTGGTACTTGGTAAAATTAGGTCCTTAAGACCTAGCGCGCACTGCCTTGCGTTTTTTTAACGCATAATCTATGAAGTATATAGTGTCATACAAGTGCGCGCATTGCGGTATTTTACGCAATGGGTAAAGTCGTCGTTGACCTCCCGCTGCAAATTTGCGGTGAATCTACCGCAACATATTTTTGTATCGCATAGAGATCTCAATAAGTGCCGCGCACTGCGGTGAAAAAAACGCACTGAGACACTTCACACTCAGTCACAGGGGGGGGAGGGGGGACACTGCCCAATATCTTTTATCCAAAGATAGGACCGACATCTGTGTTTTTGGCCCCGTACTTGTGCTGTAAACCAATCGCAGAAGATGGCGCTTAAATAAGCTATACTTTTACTATACTTTTATATTTTAATTTATCTAGAATCACATTTTATTCTCATTTTAATTGTTTTATCATAAAAATGTCATGAAATACAAATTAGTAAATATATCGCTTATAGACTATGATTCAAACATTGGATTTGTAAGATAGTCACAATATGGCGCCTGCATCTTGCCCGTGCGCACGTTTGTAGTTTTTCGTCCTATATTGTATATTTTTCGGTTGTGAAGGTCTTATGTAAGTGCGTTGAGTCGAGCTCTGTGTTCCTCCACCTTGTGTCAATTAATCTTCCCATTGAAAACTGTTGTTATCATTGTTATCAGTGAGCGATAGTGACGCTTTTAGTGTTTAGTGTGGTGCGGTTTTTCCAACTACAAAAATGCCGAGACGCTGCGCTTTCACTGTGAACCTAAAGTCCGCTGCATAGTTATATTTTAATAAACATAAACATAATAAAATGTTATTTGTTATTGTTTTATTCTTATACTACGATATGCACCCTATACTTATTGTATTTAAATTGTTTTGTTTGGATCTATTTTTATAACATTCTACTTGTTCTATTTGCAATTTTTATGTTACAATAATACGATTGATACAAAACAATTTAAATACGAATTCTGGATTATAAAATACATAATATAAATAGCTATAGGCACAAAATACGGAATAGCTATAGCTATATAGAAGGATTAGTTCGGGGCCAAAAGTTCAGATGTCACTGTTTCAAACAGGGTTGGCTGAAATTGACCATAAGAGGGCTCTCTTTTCCCTATGTATTACTTTACTCTTTGCTCAGTCAGTTGCTGCTGGGACGCGACACAGATATGTCGTTATCTAGCGTTTCTCCAGTGATGGCGAAAAACTTTTTTGGATACGAACGTAGATCGTTAATATCATACGAAAAAAAGATTTTCATAAGCTTTAAGGCCGTCAAGAGATGAACCCAATACCGTTTGGGTACCCTTTTTTACGCAATAATAAATATATACAGGTAGCAACTCTTGTATCGTAGTCCATAACGATGACGTGTATGCACCACAGTTAGAGTTCGAATGACAAAACGTACGTTTTTTTCGCTGCATTGCGCGGCCCCGTGAATGCGTTTATTTTACCGCACGGTAGAATAAACGCACTGCGTTCCACCGCAAGGCAGTGCGCGCAAGGCCTAAATTGTTGACATGTCTGGTTCAAAAATACGAATACATAGTATTAGGAACAATAACATATTCTTTAATTTCTTGTGGCGGCAAATATTTGCTTTATTTATAATATACCACATCAAAGAATACCAATTAAGAATTAAACACATCAGCATAATTTTTTTTTTTCGTTATTCAATATTATGTTTTACTATAGTTAGCACAAACTTTATTTGGTAAACATTTTATTAAAATTTTAAGTCACACATTAGCATAACTTAGTTTTGTTTATCATGTGAAGTGTTCAATTTTGTGATATTAAATCTCTCAACGTTTTAATTGATTATTACTTACATGAAATTATGGAATAAAATTAGAATACACAACATACACATACACACACAATCTAATAATAACACTATTTTACATGGATTTTGTCCTTGAAATAAAAATTGTTTTTTGGTAAAAATTTAGGAACAGAGCAGTTAAAAAAAATGGTTTAATATTTATTGTTAATGATTTACTAAAAAAATTACTAGAAAATATTTAAAACTGGAATATGCCTTAGCTTTTTCTTTTATCTGTTTCTTTTATAATAGACCAGCAATAATCACTTAACATGGCCTTGTCCCAGTATCTTTGACTAATGTGCCCAAAAAATTTCAAATTCTGGTGAAAGCAGTCCATGTTCGTGACTGACTTGTGCGAGGTTTTCATGGAAGAAATCGAGGTGCGAGTGAAGGAAATGAATTTTCAGAGATATGCTGACACCCATTCGTTGAAAATTATGTCATAAATCAGCAATTAAATGTATGTAATTTTTTTTCTTGATAAAGCACACGGGTAGCAGGTCGTAGTGATTTCCAAGCAGATCTCTCAGTATCTGAGTCTTTTTTAAAATAAGTATGTCAATCTTCATCATTTTTATAATTTGCAGTCCAATCAAAGCACCTTCTTTCAAAGTAGAAAAATAGACCATAAATGCTTAAAGCCTACGGTAATTTTGCCCAAACCCTTGAGTGGCCTTGACGTTGTTTAACCCCTTGTCGGTTACTAAATCTATACTAAATCTCAAACCTTATTTTATGTGAAGCGGCGGTATAACATTTTTTTGTGGGGGACAGTCATATATAATAAAGATAAAAAAATATTATACTTGCGTTTAGTTATTGCAACTTAATAAAAAATATGAAATTTACAGGAAGGACAAAGCTTTTGTTTTATTTTGTAGACGTGTGTAATATTTAAACTAAACGTTTATCCACAAAACCCAACAGCATTCTGACGTCGCTTGTCCCGACGACTTGCTATGTGGTGTTTAATTCCTTTGTATATATAGAAGCCGATCTCCAGGACACTGATGCCGCTGCAGCCCATAAAAAGACCAAAAACACCGCCGAGGTTCGCTGAAATCAAAACAATTACTTTTAATCTGTCGTTGGTGTTTTGTAATACTTACTTACAACTTCCGTTTTAATCATTCTTATGTCGTGGATATTTTAAAACATTGTCTAGATCCAAAAATTATGATGTACCTGCTTAGGGACTACACACATTTATTCAGCTCTGTTCAGCTTTTGTCCATAGAAAACAACGATTTTGTATGGAGACGCGTACGCATCCGTTCAGCTTTCGGCGTCTATTCAACTTTTGCGGCAAATAGGCATAAAATGAGGACAAATGTGTTTTTATCATGCGAATGCTATAGTAGAATTAATATATAATAGCGCTGTTCTGCCGCGTTCAGCACTGTTCCGCCGCATTCAGCGCTATTCCGCCGCATTCAGGGCTGTACAGTTTTGTACGCGGTAGCAACTTGTCGACGGGGACGTCCACTTTCAGCGCCGAACACGGCGGAACAGCGTTGTACGCGGATGGTTCCCGACGGCTTTTCTCATTCTTACGATGTTGTACGCGGCTGATAGAAGCAGAACTGCATAAGTGTGACCAAAATCGTTCAGCAAAACGCGAATAGAGCTGAATAAGTGTAATTAGTTCCTTTTTCATTCTTACTACGCTGTACGCAGCTGATAGAAGCAGAACTGCATAAGTATGACCAAAATCGTTCAGCAAAACGCGAATGGAGCTGAATAAGTGTGTAGTCCCTTACTCAATTATATGACTGTAAATGGTATCTTCAAGTTTAGTGATATGGACTTATTGATAGTTATTTTAATAAAGTAAAATATCTCAAGCTATCTTTTTTACTGTGTTTGAAAACATATCAGTCGGTCAGTCTCCAAATAAAATTGTTTGTAAAGACGCTGTTTGATCAACAAATAGTGGTTTCAAGTCTCAGTTCTCTTTGTATTTGTTATACAAATGTTAGCAATTTCGGTGCTCCAAATTTGAAAAATAACTATTGCCTGGCTGAATCTGTTACATCTGCATCAAAATATCGTGTCGATCGTCATCCATGCCATAGGAAGAATAAAGTAGGTACTCACAAGCGAGGCTGATAATCGACATAACAGTCTCTTGTTTAAGTTTCACATACACCTCTTTTTGGATCATGATATTTATTATCGAAGTACTGTAGTTCAAGTGTAGTCCTCTGCTAAAGAAATAAATATAATGTTATATACCTACATAAATACCTATATTGAATGATGCTTCTATATTTAAACATTTATGTGCATGAACATGGATGTTTGTCTTGGTCTGGGTGTTTCTATGTATAATATGTAGGTATGTATTTACAAAAAAATATATGTATGTTTATCCATAGTACAAGCTCTGCTTAGTTTGGGCTAGATGGTATAGTGTGTATGTGGTAGAATATTATTATTATTATTATAATATTATATTTCTGAAGGGAAAGCGAAAAGTAGCTACCTATGTATATTAGAGATCCACAGTGCCTAATCATTTTAATATTACAGAAATACTCAATTTTGCACGACATGAATGGTGTTGTTTTAGCAGTGTCAAGTTTATTACCTATATTTATATATTATATGAACACTAGCATATCTTGTTGTATAATAATAATGTTATATAATTATAGTTGTCGTTTATACGTCACTGGAATTGATCAGTTAACTAATTAGGAAAACCGAAGACATGTGCGATGCGACCTCATTAAGTGTTAAATTGTGGTCAAAGCCGTTTTAAACTAGGCTGGGGCCCTTGTGCACACAAGAATTTGGGCCCCATTTGGAAAGTAAAAAAAGTGAATTATAATAACATTTTTTTACTAAGTATGACCATTTATTATAGGTAATCAAATACAGTATGAAATAATATGTCATTCTCATTAATGATATTAGAATGCTGCTGGATTTTTGGTTACGATTACGATAACGGTTTCTTTCGGGATTTCTGTTGAGCAAAATCTTTTATTATATCCTTAAAGTAAATTTTTTGAAGGATATCAATTTCTATGCACATAATTGACAAATTACTCAGTCGTTCTTGTAACATTGTTGTTCGCAATTAATTTTTTATTCTCCTAAGCTGCGAAAATGACCGCTCTCCACTACAATTGGTAACCATTAGGCAAAGGAATATTCTTGTAGCAATTTCTATGTTTGGAAAAGTTTCTTCCAATTTATCTGATTTTATTAGGTTATGTAAGGTTGAGATATTTAAATCCGCTGATTGCTTTGCTATGTTTTTTAAATATTGGCTTGAATGAAAACATTCTGTTTTGAGCTCATCTGCATTAATGTCTTCATGATAAAATTCTGCAAATTCTTTACATTTTTTGGTCAAGTCACCAGATTCGATTGTTGTTAAGTGACAAAGAAAACTAAATCGACTATCAATTTCTTGGTATGCTGCCGAACGTTTTTTTAAATGTGTATTTAATGTGTCAATTATGGGAATGAAAGTATCTACACGAAACTTTTCCTTGCCTCCCATTTGTGCAGTCTCTGATGATCCTTCAAAAAGCGTGATGCGTGTGCTGCGAAATCTTTTTCTTTCAAATGTATCTTTGTAGTCAGCATATGGATTTTTTTCTTTAGCAACCGTTTCGTGCTGATCAAAACTATTGCGTGCGGTATTGACATAACTGCTCAAAGATTCGTAGTTTCGTTACAACGTCCATGGTCATACTGCTATTCTGTAAACTTAGGCTTGTTTTATTCATACCTCCCAAAAGATCATTCCATATTTCCGTTAGAAGAGCAGTCTCAAATTTTCCTATTTTTTTTGCTAAGCTTTGGGCTTCCTTTCTAGTGTCTCCTGATTGATTGATGTCACTTGCGATTGAAGACAATGCTATAGAAATATTTAAATTACCATTTTGCAAAGCATTAATAGCATTGGCGCGTGCAGACCATCTAGTTTCCGAAAGATACTTCAGGACTCTATTTGCACCTAAATGCTCTGTCAAAATTTTCCATCGTTTTGTCGAAGCCGAGAAAAAATTTAACAATTTTTGTACAAATTGAAAGAATGTTACTGCTTCAGTAACACACTCAACAGCCTGAATACGCACTAAATTTAGTGAATGTGCCGCACATGGAACGTAAATTGCAAATTCGCAAACCTCTTTTATTCTTGACTGAACACCAGAGTACTTTCCAGACATATTTGATGCATTGTCGTAGCTCTGCCCGCGACAATCTTTTATAGGAATATCAAGGCTTTCAAAAAAGTTTAAAATGGTATATCTGCTATATATTGCGCAATATGTTCATCCATAGGCAAAAATTGCAAAAATCTCTCAATAGGCTGTCCGTCTTTTATGTATCTAACTATGAAAGTCAGTTGGTCAACGTGGGACAGATCTGGCGTAGAATCTACGCTAATAGAGTAGCACTTTGCTGATTTAAGTTCTTTGACAATGGTTTTCAAAACTTGCTGTCCCATTAAATTAATAAATTAATTACAAATATTTGCCGATACATATGATGTACTTCCTTTTCCACGATTTCCGCAGTTTTGTATGTGATCAGCAAGAAAAGGATCAAATTCACTAATCAGTTCTAAGCATCCCAAATAATTCCCTTTATTTTGCGATCCTAATGTCTCATTATCACCACGAAAAGCAAGACCTCTTGAAGCCAAAAATTTCACTACTGCAACAATCCTCCTAAGCACATTCTTCCAATAGTTAATTTCTGTATTATATTGGGAGAGCAACTCAGTATTCATTCTTGCAACATAATTCATCATAAATTCCCTGTGCTGTAAACTGTTCTCATGCTCTATCAATAAGTTACTTATATGCTTCAAATCTTTATATCCATTACGAGAACTTAAATTATGTACAGTACCAGTAGTGGTATTAAATAGACGGCAGCAATAACAGTATACAGATTTCTTTGCTGGTGAATAAAGGAGCCATTTTCTTTCTAAAGACTCACCATTCGTCAATTTACGAATAAAAATATTTTTAGTCAAGTATCTAGTTTTCGTTTTACCATTTGAATCTGGAAAACTTGTAGAAGTTTCGGAGAAGTCACTATTTTTATTTTGGAAAAACTCTGGCCCTTTTCGAATCCAAATATCACGGACTTCTTCCGGTAAAATGACGTCACAGTAAGTACCAGGGTCAGGAGACACAGATACATTCTCTAAGCTTGCAGTTATTAATTCACAGTAGCTTGAAGTCGATGGTTCAGCATCGAATGTATTCTAATGTGTGTTTGTCATATTCGTCACACGTAACCTCTTTTTCCTGGTGACATTCAGAGGTACTTTTGTCTTGCGGTGATGAGAATGAATAATCTCTCGGCTTATTTATTTCTTCAACCGTAAAAAACGAAGTGAGCTTTGGAAGTTTTTCCGTTATTTCTTTTTAAGCTACAACTTCTTTTCTTTTTTATGAACCACTTAAATATGGTTATTTCGACATAATGAAATAATGTTTAAACGAACAAATCAAAACTTCTGTTTATCTTACTCAATTTTAAATATCAAACTAAACAAAATAACGCCACTCACTCCTATCAGACTGAAAGTTTACATCATTCGGGGATTCCCCCAACCATAGACAATGTCGAAATTTATGTTAGGCCTTGTTTAGACGGTGCAGCTTGACTTTGGAATCGGAGGGATTGCGTGAGTGATCGCTAGATGGTGTACTTAGTAAATTAGGTAGGATGCGTTCGGAAATATTAATTAGTACAGTAAGAATAGGCACAGTCATCGATATAATGGCGTAGTATATGCCTTGTAAATACCTTCTGATAAGATTACTGATTTGTGAAAAAAGTGTAATGTGCCCGATAAAAATGTTTTGAGAATAAATGTGTGAGAGAAATTGTCGGTCCTTCGGGGCCCCCTGAGAAAGGGGGCCCTGGGCACGGGCCCCGTGTGCCCTTATGGTGAAGACGGTATTGATTGTGGTTACAAAAATGGTAGGTACAGTAATTACTAACTAGAGGTTTTGCGACTCGATTCTATACTGTAGACCATGGAAATTGCCAATGCTGAGGTCAGCGCGGTATTTTCGAGACTCACAGTCCCTTGGGCACACGCAGAGGTCAGTCGTCAACCAGGAGCTCATGTTCTCTGTAATATAATACGTCACGAGTCTTAGTACTTAACACTATTCATAATTAAAAAAACTATTATGTCTTGTCACTGGTGTGCCACTGCGACTCAATAGGTTAAACAATTTTATGTTACGTAATTAAAAAATCAAGCCTGTTTTCTCGTTTATTCTTGTAGATAGGTTTCGGTAATGACGTCGGTACCCTATGGACTCATTTAGTCAGATAAATAATTTAAGGTTCAAATTAAACTACATACCTTATACGTATTTTATCGCGATTCATTTAAAAACACAAGATTTAGTTAATTTATAATTATTAAACTATTTAAATTAACACTTTCCCCGACGTTTCGACCACTTTCAGCAGCCATGGTCACGGAGAGACTAAGATGGTGGTCCTCTAATTGTTTTGAAATGTAGTTATTTCCACGTACCCGAACATATTTTAATTTTTGGTGTTCCTATTTACGCAGGATGAGCTCAAAGTATCATAAAGACATGCTGTGTTTTGTTCTTCTTGAGTTTCAGTAACTGAATCTAAATAACTCATGGCCGCTGAAACGCAACCGAAAATGTAAATTTAAATAGTAAAATATTTTAACATATCTAAAAAGTAGTACTCAGTGGTTTAAAAAAAGAGGTTAATTCTGTATAAAGTAGTTTAATCCTAATCCTAATCCTATCCTAATCCTAACTTAATATTATTATTATAAAAGCGAAAATGAGTTTGTTTGTTTGTTACGCTTTCACGCCTTAACTACTGAAGCAATCACCATCAAATTTCGCACAAACGTTGTCGGGGGTACAGAAAAGGACATAGGGTACCTTTCATCCAGAAAATAAGTACTGTTCCCGAGGGATATAAAATAACTTTTAGATGGTCGTCCGCTATAACAACTCGGCCTACTGATATGAATGAATTACAACGTGATGCCTGGAGTACCTACACAAAAAGAGATCTATTGTATCCAGGTAGAAATCTGATATCACAAATTAAAATCTGTTCCCGAGATAGGTTAGATTAGGCACAGGTATCTCAAAATAATTATATTCAGCTAATTAAGTAATAATAATAATAAGCCCCCTAAATCCCAACCATACGTCCGAGTCGAACACCTGACACACGTGGGGGGCGGACACACGAACATTTTTACTGGCGTGGCTAACATGGCAATGGTAACCCATTCAATATGGAGACCCGTTCTAAACAGAAACTGAGAGGACCGCTGCCCGGGGGCGATCGCCGGGGCACACCTGGAGCTGACGCTGGGTGTTTCAGCATGCGAACCGTCAGCGGTGAGGGGCTGAACAGGCGGGCTCCCACCGATAAAGATGCTACAGCCGAACCCGCAGACAATATTGACAGGCTGACAGACAAGACAAGTTCCCCAATTGAACCATACAGCCCAAGTACCATTTCTTATACACCATCAGTCCCAACATCACCTTCAATCACTAGTAATTATAACGAACAGAATAATTTATATTCACTTAGTAGTAACAATAATAGAGTCGTAACCCCAGCTGAGGATGTTTCGCAGTAGGCATCAGCCATCTGTCCTGCGACCACCAAAGCTGGCAAACCCAGAGTGCGTATGCAATGGAATGATGAAATCAATACTTTTATCATGCGCACTTACTTTACTATTACTAAATTAGAGACAGATAGAACTATGTACTGCAAAAAACTTCACGACCAATTTGTTTTAAAATATCCACACTTACAACTATCAGCACAACGAATTGCAGATCAAAGAAGGGTGATAATTAGAAAAAAAGGTTGTCTGACGATGTTATTAGTAAGTTAAAATATGAAGTATCAGAACAACTCAGGACAGAAGAATTAGAAAGTACACTGCATTTAGCATCAGATTCAGTATTACCACCCGTACCAACTCCTCCAGAATATATTTTGCAACCTACATCAATCACATCATCCAACATCTCACTTACACAAATACCCTCTACTACGATAACAAATTCACAGATGACATCACTTACTGAGGCGCATGTTTCTACTCAGACAGGATCTGATCCAGTCACACAACTAACAGAATATACTCAGTCGCATCAAATTACACAAATAGACACAACGGCACAAGAATGAATAAATCAAGTAGAGACCGCACTTATACAATGCAATAGTACCGATCCAACAGTCCGTCCTAAACTACCAAAACTTAGAGAATGCAGAAATCTTTACGCATATATAGATATTTTTAACAAGCAAATATTAAGCAGATTTTTCTCAATTGATTCCAATTTAAATCATATTCACACTTTGATCTACTGTAGCGCACTTGTAATTTCCGAAAACCTAGGATATAAAATTCGAGCCCCTAACGCTAATACTCCGCATAAAACCCATAAATCTTTAAAGCCCGCATGGCAATTACGGATAGAAAATGACATTAAAAATTTAAGAGCAGATATAGGCAGGTTATCCCAGTACATTAATAATAATAATAAAAGTAGCAAAGTAGTTGCAGCAGTCGAGGTAATTTTCAGAAAAACAAAAGTACACACAATCCACGAACGTAATAACATAAGACCAGAGGAATATTTAGACACATTAAAACAAAACTTACAGTAAAATCACAACGGTTAGCCAGATATATGAAAGCATTGCAAAGAAAGGAAGACAACAAATTGTTTATTACAAATGAAAAAGTTTTTACAGAACATTTAGAAAGGATAACATACAACGTGCACAGGAACTGCCCAACTCAGAAGCCCTAAAAAGCTACTGGACCGATCTCTGGAAGAAACGGCACGATCATAATGACTCAGCAGGATGGATAAAAGATGAAGAATGTAGAATGATGAATGCGGAAAATATGGAATTTTGTGATGTTACGGTAGATGATGTAGAGATAGCTACGAGAAAAATAAAAAACTGGAAGGCAGCAGGCACAGACAGGCTACATAATATTTGGTATAAGAAATTCCATACTTTACATAATATTTTGGCAAAGAACATTACAGAAATCATCAAAGGTGAACAAGTACTACCCAAATTCGTAACAAAGGGCATCACTTATATGTTACCCAAAAGTAGTGACAGTGTAAACCCATCACAATATCGTCCCATTACATGTTTACCAACTATTTACAAACTTATTACATCATTAATTACACATAAAATTAACAAACACTTAGAATGCAATAACATTATGTCTGAAGAGCAGAAAGGCTATAGGCAAGGACATAGAGGATGTAAGAAACAACTAGTAATAGACTCCACTATTCTAAAACACGCCCATAGTCACAAAAGGGACTTGCATATCGCATTTATAGATTATAAAAAAGCCTTTGACAGTGTACCTCATTCATGGTTAATTCGAGTCCTTCACATCTACAAAATTAACCCTGTGATAATCAGCTTTCTGAAAAATGCCATGTATGACTGGAGAACAACATTACACCTTACTAATGGTACAGATACAATCACTACAGATGATATCAGCATCGGAAATGGTATTTTCCAGGGAGACTCTCTCAGTCCACTATGGTTCTGCCTCGCATTAAATCCTCTGTCAAACCTCCTCAACAGCACCACTAGTGGATATAAATTAAACTCTGAAACATTCATTACAGATCTAATGTATATGGATGATATTAAACTGTTTGCTAGAACTCACAAATGCCTTGATAATCTAATAAAAAATACAACCCAATTTAGCAAAGATATATATATGTAATTTGGATTAGATACATGTCGTACACTACATATACAACAGGAAAAAATAGTAAAGTATCAAAACAACGCTACTAATACTAACATATTTATATCCATGCAACCATCAGATACATATAAATATTTAGGAATATACCAGTCTAATATCATTAACCATACACAAATCAAGGAACAGCTTCTATCAGAATATACTAAGAGACTAAACTTAATATGTAAAAAACAGTTACATTCGAAAAATCTATTTAAAGCAATAAACACATTTGCCATACCGTATTAACGTATTCATTTGGATTAATTAAATGGACACGCACTGACTTAAATAGATTAGAGATTAAGACTAGAACCACACTAACTAAACACAACTACGCACATCCAAAAGCAGCAATAGAGAGAATTACAGTAAGTAGGCAAAAGGGCGGTAGAGGACTGATTGACTTGACCATGCTGTGGGAAGGACAGATTCGAAAGCTTAGAGACTTTTTCTATGATAAAGCCAAAAATAGTAAAATTCACTCAGCAATTACAGAAATAGATAATAACTTTACTCCTTGAAATCTATACAACAGAGATACTATTTTTAAAAGTTTAGATGACCACAGGCATGAAAAAATATGTAGATGGCGAGGTAAGGAATTACACGGCAGACATATACACGATTTAGAACAATCGCATGTAGATTCAGACAGCTCAAACAAGTGGCTAAAATTGGGCTCAGTCTTCCCTGGAACGGAAGGATTTATGCTAGCAATACAAGATCAGGTTGTAAATACAAAAAATCATAGTAAATTCATTATTAAAGACCCTAATACACAAAATGACAAATGTAGAAAGTGTCATCGCGCATCTGAAACCATCCAACATATTACAGGAGCCTGCCCATCTCTAGCTCAAACAGATTACACCCACAGACACAACCAAATTGCTAATATCGTTCACCAAAAACTAGCCATAAAATATAACCTAATACCAAAAACTGTTGCCTACTACCAATATACCCCAAAACCAGTGTTGGAGAATAGCAGCCACAAAATATACTTTGATAGAGCAATACTTACAGATAAAACTATACACAACAATAGGCCTGACATAACTATGATAGATAAATTAAATAAACATACATATTTAATAGACATAGCGGTACCCAATACACACCATTTACAGAAAACCATAACAGAAAAAATACATAAATATACAGAATTAAAAGAAGAAATAAGTAGAATATGGAAAATGAACAAAGTATACATTGTGCCCCTGGTGCTCTCCAGCATAGGCGTCATACCCAAACACCTTCTTCACTATTTACGACAGGTAGAGCTACCCACCAACCTTTACATCACTATGCAGAAGGCCGCTATACTTAATACTTGCCGTATAGTTCGTAAGTTTTTGCAGGACGAGCCCCTTTTAATAAATAATGCCCCAAATGAACCCCACTTGGCCTAGACCCGTGGTTTTCATTAAATACCGAATTTTATTTCGAGAAAACACAAATTAAACCAACCAAAATAATAATAATAATATTTATTTTCAAAATACAGATATACAATTTTACACACTATTATACGTACAGTTAAAGAAAGAATATAGTTGTTACAAATTGTGTGTTGACTCCAACACCTTTGCTAAGTTGTTACAGCAACTTGTATTAAAGGTGTCGGCCCCGACCCTTGAGAGAACTCTATTTTATACTACATTTCTTTTGTTGGCATTTGTACATTTATGATAAAACAAAAAGGAACAAAGAAGCGTACGTGTTGATCGAAAAATATTTAGATAAGTGTGTGATAAACAATATTAGTTATTTATTGCTTAATTGAGTGTGCAGTCTCACCCATCGGCCAAGCATCTGACAGTCCCATCGGTTTGTCAATGCTTTCAGCATGCTGTGGGAGCTGGCGCATGGTCTGTGTCGAAGCGAGGCGCATCGCTTCCGGATTATGGCATAGAAGTCGTCAACCCTTGCGTTGGCAAACATGCCTGATGCGCTACAAAACCGGGGCAGCCCCACAAGCATCCTGAAAGCATTGTTATACTGTATGCGCAGAGCGTTGTATGCCCTCTGTGTATATTTGACCCACAGACTGCAAGTCTAGAAGTTTTGGCAGTAGGCTCGAAAGAGAGTCATTTTGACTTCAAGCGTACATCGTGCAAATCTGCGGGCCAACATATTACTTCGGACACACAGCGCCCTGCGCTCCCTCTCTATGTCTAGGTCGTCACATAGATTCTCGGTGACCCAGTGACCCAGGTACTTGAATTTTGTAACCCGCTTCAGCGGTGTGCTTGCTAGTGAGACGTGCGGTACATTAAAGTGTCTTTTGGCACCGACTTTAAAAACAAGCAACTTACTTTTACTCACGTTGTATCTGAGCCCATGAGCCACGGCGCAATCCTCATACAACTTCCACAGCCTTCTCACTGAACTGATTGATGGTCCCAGCAAGACCATGTCGTCCGCATAACTGATGTTGTTCATAGCAACACCATCAACATGACACCCGACACCGGCGTTGCTGAGCCCAACAATCAGCTGATTTAAATACAGATTAAAGAGGCGAGGTGAGGTAATTCCCCCTGCCTCACCCCACATTTCAACCTGTATTCTTCAGACATTGTACCTGCCCATCTAACGGTATTTGTTTGATTAGCATACTAAAATTGTAATAGACTTATTATACCGGCGTCTACCTCACTCTCGTTTCTTAATTTCTTCCATATAAGGTCATAAGACACAAGGTCGAATGCCTTAGAGAGGTCCAAGAAACATGCATTAACCGGAGTTTTTCTATCCGTGTAGTACCGGACAGTCTGCTTGAGACACATAATTGCACTTTCTGTCGACAAACCGGGTCTGAAGCCAAACTGCGCGTCGTGTAAAATTATTCTAGGGGCCATGTATGTATCCAGCAGACTATCCAGCACCTTGGCTATAATGGTTGCTAAAGATATGGGCCTATAGTTGGTGGGATCTGCTGTGTCACCGGTTTTGTTCTTTATAATAGGTACGACAACAGTTTTCATAAAAGATTTAGGCAGATAAGAGTGGCTTATACATAGAGTAATAAACATAGCCAATACTCTTGGCAAATGTGAACCCGCATACTTGAGGTGTTCGACGCTGAGGTGATCATGTCCAGGAGACTTACTTCTAGTCATCTTTTTAATTACTTCTTCGACATCTTTAGCAGAGAACATTACTCCCAGCTTCATGTTCACGTCAGCGCCAGGCACCGGCTGCGTTACATCATCCAAGGACTCCGTCAAGGGCATCACTTTAAACTGGTTTAGAAACACATTTGCAATATTTGTCGGGTCATGCATACCACCAACACTTACGGGGAGGCTGGGCCTAGGGTTTAACTTATTTGTGTTTTTCCAAAAGTTGCCATAGTCCTTAAATTTATGATATTCAGCAATAATATCTAGCTTAATTTGTTTTTCATTTTTCCGACATGTCTTTAATTTTCTTTTAAAAATGTTTCTTGTATTACGCATTGTATCAAATTCAATGCCCGTATCCGGTTTACCACATAATTGCCATATTTGAAAAGCGTGCCGAGTCGTAAGCTCGTTTTACATGTTTGTTCCATCCCAGTAACGGTTTATATTTTCTAGGCTTACTAGCTGTCGCACTACATTTCGCAGACGGTTGGAGAATCGAAATTATTTTGGTGTACATCTCATCCAAGACAACATGATGACGTGTGTTGTTACAGTAAAAGTCAGCACGGTATCTAAACTCAGATGGAAAAACTATTTCTCGCAGGCCAATATTACACATTTCCTCATATATATCTATCTGATATGAATCACGCTGCCCCCAGATCATATTATTACAAGAATGTGTAGGTAATACTATGTTCGGTGTAATTAGTCTTAAGTTACATTTTATCTGTAAGGGCAGGTGATCCGACCAATACACATCGTACAGTACCTTAATGTTAGCAATTGTCCGTAGTGCGGCCTCTGTAGTAACACAATGATCAAGCCAGCGCCTACACCCGTGCGCATCGCTCACAAACGTGTATGAGTCACTCGGCAGGCGCTCGAGATCAGCACAAGACCAGTTTTGCTCCTCACAGAACCTAAGTAATTCACTATAAAATAGCTCATCCGTATGCGCATTATAATCGCCTAGCATGTACACTGTTTCGATATTATTAGTTTCGATTATAGCCGCTATTTCACTTAGGCAGTCCGTAAACTCGATAAGATTGTCACTTGCGTTAGTAGGCATATACACAGAGAATATTAGCATATCTCTGTCACACAGATTCACTTTAATTGCCGCGATACGCACACTTTTACACTGAATCACATTTACCGACGAGAACAAACTTTTACGCCACAGAAGTGCCACACCTCCGTAGGGGCGTCCCCGTACTACACCTGCCGATGTATCCACTGCTGAAGTTCCGGTGAAAGCGAATTCACTGCTTATACTACCCAAAAAGGCCAAGTCGTGTGGCATGAGCCAAGTCTCCTGCAGTGCTATAACGTCCGCAGATGCGCACAGTCGTCTGACACACTCAACAGACATCACAACGCATTTACAATTAAAACTTGTTATGTTCACGGGCTTATCCATTGAGTTGTTTTCTGAATACATCAAATTGCCTGAAGGATACCCCTTCTGGCCACATATTCTCGTCCATAAATATTGTTAATTTCGCCTTCGGTATCAAAAATTTGTATGCTTCATAACCTTTAGATCTCTTCATAATTTTCAGGCACAATTATTACTTGTGTCTTGCTAAATACGTAGTCCGCTATATCCTTGGTGGTGGCGGCCGTATGTTGATTGTAAATGTAAAATGGAATTTTCATATCCGCAGCCTTAAACTTATTGTCTGTATTTGTATTATGTAGAGAAAGGAGCGTCAAGTCTGTATTAATTTTTCCGTGTCATTGTAGTTAACAGTCAGTAGCCAATTTTTTAATGTGTATTTTAGCGATGAATTCGGAAGTGAGTAAAACTTAGTATTTTATTAAGTTTATTATAGAGATGAGGTCCTTGGAAACACAGTAGTCTTTTTGTAGTGGTATACTGATTACAATAGGGTTGACATGCTTTGTCCTTAAGTCTTTTGGTAAGTGTTTATAAGTTAAGTATGTCTGTTTACTTATTTAAGGTAATTGACAAAGTTGTCAAAAGAAATTTGATATTATACAGTATTGAAATCAAATAAAAATATAATTTTATACTAAAGTGCCTTTAACGCCATCTATGGATCCAGCCCCTAAGATGGATTTAGGCTGAACCGACTAAAACCACCGCGGTGTTCCTCACACCTTTACGGCGGAGCCGCGCGGATCGCTCTCGCATTCAAATCGCGACCTCGCCAAAGGTTCGACCCGCCGATGGACGTGACGGGTCCCACACAACCATCACACATACAATTTACATAAACATAATTTACACACACAATTGGGGGACCTAGTCCCCAACAACAAAGCGGGGGACCTATTCCCCCTTCCGACATCGAGAGACGTGCGCGGAACACAAACGCCGCCTACTCGGACCTGCGCTAATGCGCCCCAATGGGTCCACCGCCCGCAGGCTTCTACTCAAGGTGGCTGGAGGTCGTCTCGCGCCCTCCTGCGCCCGGCTCTGCGGTTAGGGAGAGGGATTAAAGGTCCCTTTCCCTCTCCGCCGCCTCCATCACTAACATCACCTCCTCACAGAAGGAGGCGACGGCATTCCAAGACCTCTCGCTCGAAACCATGGACAGAACCATAGCCTCGAGCGAGAGGGCGACCCTACCGACTGCCGCATGCATGACACGGCGTTGCGTGGCCCAAGCAGGGCAACCTACCAATGTGTGCAACGCCGTGTCTTCGACAACGACGCGGCAGTCGCCGCAGTGATGACAACCGGGCGTCTCCTGTTTGCCTATTCGACACAGGTACCGACCGAAACAACCGTGGCCGGTCAGGACCTGCGTCAGACGAAACGTGAGGGCGCTATGACACCTCTCCAGCCACTCTCTAAGTACGGGTCTTACCTCCACCATTGTCGCGTGCCCACCAAATATTATGTGATTGCTGTTTTTGTATCTAACAATGGCATTCATTAACGTTAAAAAATTTAATAAACCTAATAATTGATTTCACCCAACAACTATCACACAGCACGTCCGTTCTGTTCGCCGCTCGATATCAAAGTGATTTGATGCGCGCTGAACACGCTTTTATAACCCGCTCGATCGGATGATTCATGACGTCACTTGTATACGACGCCTTTCATGACCAACAATATTATTAGAATAGCACAAATCAATATTTATACACAAATGAATGGAAAGCATGTTTTGCTATTTCCCATCAATACGGTCCCGTAACTTCCTTTCTCCAAACTTCACTGTGTTTAATGCCATCTATCGAATTTTGGAGTAATTAATTTTAGTTAGTACATTCAACATTATAATAACTCGATAGATGGCGTTAAAGGCACTTTAGTATATAATTATATTTTTATTTGATTTCAACACTGTATAATATCAAATTTCTTTTGACAACTTGGCCAATTTCCTTAAATAAGTGAACAGACATACTTAGCTTAATTAGCTGTATATAATTATTTTGAGATACCTGTGCCTAACCTAACTTATCTCGGGAACAGATTTTAATTTGGGATATCAGATTTCTACCAGGATACAATAGATTTTTTTTGTATACTCCAGGCATCACGTTGTAATTCATTCATATCAGTAGGCCGAGTTGTTATAGCGGACGACCATCTAAAAGTTATTTTTGTATCCCTCGGGAACAGTACTTATTTTCTGGATGAAAGGTACTCTATGTTCTTTTCTGTACCCCCGACAACGTTTGTGCGAAATTTGATGGTGATTGCTTCAGTAGTTAAGGCGTGAAAGCGTAACAAACAAACAAACTCATTTTCGCTTTTATAATATTATTAGTTACGAAGTTAGGATTAAAGTAGTTAGGACTTTTACTTCTTTCATAAATATTCTGTTTCTAGTTTTGGACCATTCCCTGTAGTAGTTAAGTGCAACCAGCAATCACACAATTATATTGTATGTATAATCAATTAACATGCTTGTTAATACTTCTAATCTGTCTAGTTTAGCGTATACGCATGCACAACTGCTCTAGCGTGTTAGGGATTATACAGACAACATTCAATTTATATTACGTAGTGAACTAATAAAATAAACTTAGCTTACTTTTAACATCCATAATGCAGGGGATATGAGTAGCCTTACAAATCTTCTCGGCCTGCAAGAAGAACGACGGTAGGAAGTAAAGCCAGCACTTGCAAGTGTTCCACACGGCGCGTACGTAGCACATGAGGTCGCAGTCCGAGTTGTGGTACTGTCCGAACACGGCCAGCTTGTGCTCATGCTCGAAGTAACAATTGCGACTAAAAAAAAACAGACGAGAGATATGGTATCTATCTCTTTTAAACATGAAGCACACCGAACTGCCACAGTAATTTTACTCTACAGGAGATTGCAGCAGTATAACTTGTTTTGCGCTTGCGGTTAGTAGGTTTTCCAGAGCTTCTTTAACGATTATTGAATGAGATAAATTACCACTGTTTGCACCTGCTGCCAGTGTAAAGTAGTGTCTCTAGGTTATACTAACTTATGCTATATTGAGTTTAGCCTTACATTTTTAATCTGTTTGCGACTGGTGTTTACTGAGAACCTGAGTTCGAATCCGAGATCGGGCTACCATAATGTTATCGTGTTTTATGTCAAGAAAGTCTCGTTAGCAACTCAATGTTTGGAAGTATGCGGTGATGCACAATCCCGTGCTTCGGTAAGCACGTAAAACCGCCGATTTTGGGCAGCCGCTGACCTTGCGCTTGATCTTTATCCGACCGTGCCAGATTGCCGTTCTATTGGACTATGAGAGAGGGTATTAAAATATCTCCTGCGCAGATGGTTCGTCTCTGTTATTTGTGGCCGTCATATCCAAAGTTGGGTCTGGGAAATACCCTGCTTTTTCTTTTTAATAGTTTACCATCAAGAGTGTTATATTCATGTTTGTTATATTAGTACACTAGAACAGCATAATCCTTATTATCAAGAAATTAAATCTAAATTACTGATTGATAGGTTTTGATGGCTCCAACCAGCTGAAACTTACTATTGGGATTTGAGCTATTGCTGATTTCACTGCACTGTATCGAAAACACAGTCTAATTACTCACTAAAGCACGAAATTTACCTCCACGGTGGCAGTGTACTGACTTCATCAGAGCAATAAATGTAAAACGCTTCTAAATACATATAGGCCTCTGTGTTGCTTTCCACCAGGTACGTCTCGTAGTCCACGGGGAATTCCTTCCAATCCGTCAACATTATCTATACATGAAATAAAATATATTCATTATTACCTACATACTTCAAGTAGATACCGATTATAGTTTATATATTTATTACTGGATTTTGCCCGCGACTTAATGTAGATTTCATCAATAACAACATTTTATCCCTCGAGAACAGTACTTTTACTGGATGAAAGGCCAGCCATAGACATTTATGTACCCCTGACAACAATTAATTATGCGAAATTTTATTATGATCGGTTAAGTATTTAAGACGTGAAAGCGTAATAAACAAACAAACTCACATTGGCATTTATAATATTTACGTAGTTAGGAATATGATGTTTTCAGGGTAATATTAAAATTGGCGCGCTGCATGTAAATGTTGGTAAATATATCGCTGTGGAATTTGAATCGAGGGCCACTAAATATACGAATTAAGCGAATATTTGCGCAGGACTATAGTGTGCGGCGAACATCAGATGCTTAATTATTACTTATGTCAGTTAACATATCATCTCAATACCTTTTACATAAGTCCATAATAATTCGGCAACTCGGTGTACAGCCTTTTTTAGAAAATAGGACATATAATTATGGAATGTAACTGAGAAAGCTGATTTTTGTGTGTATACCTATAATATAATAGATGTTCCCGCGGTTTCACCCGCGTTTATCGTTACTGCGCCACCCCCGTGGGTCGTAGCGTGATGTTATATAGCCTATAGCCTTCCTCGATAAATAGGCTATCCAACATTAAAATAATTTTTCATATCGAACCAGTAGTTCCTGAGATTAGGGCGGACAAAAAAACAAACTCTTCAGCTTTATAATATTAGTATAGATTATATTGGCAAGGGCAAAGTGCTTTGTGCTACGGCAAGTTTCGGTAGTTTTTAATAAAAAGCCTGTACTTAATTTACTAAAAGGGAAAGCTTTGTAAATATTAAATAACTTTACTCGTGTAGCTCCCGCGTTGAAAAGTGTATCTGGAACGGCATCTTCAGGCTCGTAGTCACTAACCACAGTCACCGTGGAGTGGTAATTAATATCTTTTACCTTGTAATTGGTGGCTAACGTGTAGTCATGGTTCACAAGAACGCTGAAAAATGTAGTCGAGTACATCTTATAATAATATACAGGCTGATTCAAAAATAGTGCACTAATGGTAAAGGCCGGGTAGAGCACCCATAATGAATTCCAATTTATATATTTTATGTCCATAAAATAATTTTAAGTAGATATTATTTGGACACGCTAAAATTTAAACGAATAAAACTAAACAGGCGATATGTCATATGACTATTAAAAAATAAGAGATACTCGAATCGCCCCAATACTTATTCTATTACCTAAAGTTTTTAAAATGTCTATCATCTCTTCCAACGGAAATTTTATCAACAGATATGACAACTATTGCTTTAGAACCTGTAAAGGGTGAATCTTGAGAGGCTTGAGAGGATTTATGATGTCCGGAGGTAAAAAGTACCCGCAATATTGAAATAAAGAGCCAAAGTATTTTTTTACGTCTTAACACTATGGTATCTAATTGATGTACAATAGTTTTTCAATTTAACGTATGACTATCTGAAACCATTTCACGAAAAAAAACGGTACATTAATTATTCCAAAAATATTTTTCTAATAAAAAAAGATATGGTCAGGATTATTCTACACCACCAGTAGAATGCGTGGTTAAAACGAATTACACGATTTCAAAATACTATACTATTAAAAGGTTGTGATTCTGGTTATTATTATATTCTGGTTATACATTGTGTCATCAAAAGCAAAATTTGTTAATTTTAGTTTAAAATCTTTGATTATGTTTATGAAGACAAGTTATGTTTTTAATTGTTATTATTTAGTATTTATGTTTTATAATTATTACTGTATGTACTTATAAAGTGATTGATAATAAGATTTAAAAGTGCCAATATCTGTGATTAAGAGACTGATTATTAAATAAATAGTACCTACCTATGTTTTATTGCCGTTGTTTTAATTTTGATTCCCTTGTCATCGTTTTCTGATTACCCTGGCCCAAAAAAATTATTTCACATATCTATGTGATGCGTCGTTTAAAAATGACCCCTATTTGATAAATGTGTTTATAATTCGGCTAAGAATCATGATAAATTATAATTTGTAATAAAAATCATATAAAAAATGCGCCACGGGTATCAACTGAATATTCCCAATCTCAAGATTTACCCTAAACTTTATTTCAATTAGGATAAAACAAGCATATATCTTTATTACGTACCTACTAGTTTTTGCTCGCGACTTGGCTCCGAAACAGTATTTTTTCTGGATGAATAGTACTTACCTTATGACCTTTTTGTATCTCTAACGTGTACACAATATTTCTTGATGATTGGTCGTGTAAGTAAGTAGGAGTTAAGGCGTGAAAGCGTAACAAACAAAACAACTTTCATTCGCATTTATAATATTAGTTATGATCTCTATGAACAATAATTTCTTGTAATTCAAAAATCGACCAAAAATACGAAATGTAGTTACTAAACGTAAACGTATATACTGTATTAATTGAAAACTATCCATATAATCGTTGAAATTATATGGGACTGATTCGAAAGCTTCTAGCCATGCACTAAACTCTTGGTTTCTATTTGACACAATATTTTGGGATAAGACGCTTCTTTCTACTTTACTTACTCATTGGTTTTACACGTCTTGCTTTGCCGAACATAGCAACAGGTAAATGTTGATGTATATTCATATTTACTTTAGTTAGTGTAACCTTGACGTTCATAAGTGTTATTTTGTGACCTCATTTAGGTCACGACATAAATATATTTTGATTAATTTTTAGCTGTGGGAAGTTACGGGGTATGTCTTCGAGCCATCTTCGAAACTATCCTTTCCGAGTTATCTCGCATTTTTAACACAAGTATATTCTATAAGACAGTGTCTAGTGACTTTCACCCTTAACACGAGCATATTAGATTAGCTGAAGGGTTAATTAAAAGTATGAAAAGGCGTCGTTCTACATGACGATTTTTGGCGTTCTTGAGAGCTTTCGTACGAAAACTCATAATCTACTAAGGACATTTAATGTGAACGACAAATCTACATTGTATAAGAAAAAAGATATCTTACTCTTTTCCGTTAAACGAGTATTTACCATTGAAAGTACAACAGTATCCGTGAGTAGTAATGATAGGTTTGAATAATTCGCTACATTTGTGGACTACATTTGCTAAACTGCATCGCCTCAGAAACCGGTCGCAACTCTGTGGTATCTTGCCCATCACTTCGGCCATCTGAAATAACATAGACAGTATATCATATCAACCCTGTATTAAACTGTCTCACTGCTGGGCACGGGCCTCTTCTCAGTGCAAGAAGGATTAGGCTAGTCTATGCTATTTTCGTCTTAAATTTTCTTATAAATCCTACTCATGACACTGAAATTAATTAAACACAAAAGTAATGTTTTATTTAGTTTTATTGTTTATTTTTATGTTAAGGTGCGACGTATTTTTTGTCATAGATATGTGACGTTGGCGTTGAGGGCAAGATTTCGTTTGTCACGTATATGTGACAATGGCGTCCAAAAGGTTAAGCCGCTCACCACTCGCGAACTCTGTTGTTGAAGTTGCTAACGATATCCTTGCTGAGGCCGACGGAGAAGCCGGCTCTCATATCTGCGGTATGGTGCCGGAGCTGTATAAGGCACGCTCACTTCCCGACGTACATCGATACGTCTACCCTTTCTGGCCTGCAAGCCGAGTATTTTCCCGAGTCACTCTAGCTATGACTCTTACTTGCTGAGCAGGCAAGCGCCCGAGATGGCTTGTAACAGCGAAACCACGAAAGGTCAGTAATGTTAATAATAATAATAATAATAATAATATATTTATTTGCTTAAAACATGGTATACAAAGATGTTATGTTACAATATAGTTCTAACATGTTTGGCTAAAAAGCATGCAAAAAATTGTGAACATTACGAACTATAATTTATGCTCAAGAAATTCCTTAATACTATAAAAATTATTTTGATTCAGCCATTCGTATAGTTTAATTTTAAGCAGTCTGCAATTTAAAGTCTTTAGATGCACTGGTAATTTATTATAAATTCGTACACACATAGCCAGGCAGCTCTTATTATATGTATTTTGTCAATCGAGGGATGGTTCATGGAGTAGCCGATACAAGAGTTGTATCTTAGTCGTACCCTGCGCTAGCAGCATAGTAAATCATTTTGTTGAAGACGCGACGATCGTTGCCTCTAATAAATTAAGTAATCTTATGTAGAATCTAAGATTACTTAATTAATAATTTATAAAATAAGTAAGTATAATGTTTTGGTTTGTGTATAAGTGGTACACGATCCAACACCATTACAGGACAATAAATTGTGTGATCAACAACTATTGTTTAAAGTATGGTATGCTTTTATTTCATGTTTCGAATGGTAGGTTCTTTCCTTAACGATGCTGGTGTTAGCCATAATTGTCTTTAAATAGCGGATGTGACACATCCAGTCACTTTACTTTTAGTAAATATAGGTATGATATTAGCTTAAAATATAAAGTCTAATACTAACAGTGTGTGGGTTGGCATCCAAGATACGTTGTAGTTGACTTAGTTGATACTCGTTTACCTCGTCGATTTGTTCATGAAAGCCTAGCAGTAACGGTAGCGCTCTTTCCAAATCGATTGTCAGATTACCATATCTAAAACAGAATATTCCAATAAATAGCCAGGAAAAAGAAATATAATCTGTTCTGATGAATTCTGTATGCCGTAGCAGAATCTTGTGGAGGAACGTGGTGCGATGTCCCTCCATCCCCATGGGAGAATCCTGACGGGCCGCGACCCGACGGTTGATGGTTGTAGTTAAATACACACTAAGTCGGTATGTAAAGTTTTATATGGGGAAGCGTGTATGGTGTACAATGCTATTTTTTGTCAATTGTTGAAACTTCTTCGTATGTGGGGAGTCGCTACAATCGCATATAATATATAATTAGTTACAATTACTACCTACCAAGCGTGTATTTTTCGGTGTATTTATATAATTTATTTATTTAGTTTTATGAAAGCTTATAGACTAATACGAAAATAGTTACAGAGGAAAAATATATACCTATAAATGTTGCTAATTACAAGCTTCCACTTATAAGTAAAAAATGTATGCTAGCAATAAAGATTGGTGTTGTCGTCTAATAATACGATAACAATGTAGTAAAAGAATACAAAAAAAATAAAAGTAAAAAGTAGTGTGCAGAGTCGTGCAATGTACCAATCTCAGGGGTTAACTGTTTTATTTAATTAATTAACTATTTAGGCAAATTGTTCGTTAGTTAATATTTTTCGAATAGAATAGATCGATCTCTAAGTGTGAAGGTAGATTATTAAAAGCTATTACACTGCGTATGCAGAAAGCGTTCCGCCTGTAGTTTGTTGTGACTAATGGTGCATGTAAAAGTGGACGTTTCCTGAATCTATGTTGACCCGTTCGAATACTTAAGTAATTCACTAAGCAGTTCATGACAATCGATCGAACCGTTAGCAATATTAGCCAAAAGACATAATATGTCATTGATATTGCGCCTTACTTCCAAACGCAAAAATTGATACCGCTTGCATCGGTGATCGTAGTCCACCGAATATTGTTTCGCTTTGAAGTCCAAATATCGCATAAATTTCTTTTGGATAGATTTAATACGAGATTTATAGATCTCGTACTGGGGGTTTCATATTTGGGATGCATACTCGAGGTGGCTGCGCACATAAGAACAGTAAAGTACCTTAATGGGTTTTAAAGAATGAAAATTGTAACAAGTTCTAGTGATAAAACCCAAGGTTTTGGATGCTTTGCTGACTATCATGTCTATATGCTCGTCAAACAGAAGTCTGCCGTCGTGAAGTACGCCAGGGTCTCTAATGGTCTTTGTTGTGTTTATAATTTGACCGTCTAATTTGTATCTTGTGCTGATCGAAGATGTTTGTCTAGAAAAAGTAATTTAGAAACATTTGGATATACTTAAGTGTAATTTGTTTAATTTACAATAGGATGCAAATGCATCTAAATCTGATTGAAGTTGCATAGCGTCTGATAGATTGCGCACTGTTTGTGGACCTTCATGTCATCCGCGTATAAAAGAATGCGCGAATGTTTAAAGCATTTATGAATATCAGAGATGAATATTGTAAATAATAGGGGTCCAAGTTTAGACCTTGACTCCGGACGGCAAGACATTACATTGAGACGTATAACCACGCAAAACTACGCCCTGTGTCCGATTATCTATATAAGAAGTGAACCATCGGTCATAATGACACATTATTCGTATCTTTTGTCTCTTGGCTAATGCTTGGATCTCGGCATCCAAACACAATTTGCTAATTGATGAGTTTAAAACCTTTGGGTGTAGCCTCTCATAGAAAATAAGGCACTTTGATAGCTCAATTAAAGGCCGTGATAATATTCCTGAGGGGTATTTAGATTATGTAAAAATATTTAATTTAACTAGGTACCTAATCTATTTACCATTTGGAAATTAAAAAAAACAATCGTTCATGTTTGTTTCTAGAATCAATTTCAAAACACCGCAATCAATTGTAAAAATAATTATCTGTGAAGTTGACTAGTGATGACACGGCAAAAGCAATTCTAATTAATGCTAGGTTACAGCATATGAGTAGATAAACGGAACAGAGTATTAGCGGCATACAACCGCGCGAATCAGTTGCACTGCTACAAGCACGCGGGGCATGTGTGCGTTTCCACTGGCCGCTTGTCACGTACGCGGCAAGACTGGGAAAAACCGGTTTACGCTGGCACAGCCAGTTGAGGAACTCAAGGCACAGTACATAAATATACAGTATTGTAACTCGGCCGTATCTTTGAAATAAATGCCTACAGCCGCGCGGTACGGAAACATGCGATAGGGCTGCCCACCTACAGCATTTTAATTAAATCTGCCTACTTTGAGTTTCTATCTATTTTTGTGATTGTAAATATTTTTTATTTTATTTAAACAAATAAAATACTTTGTGAATGGAATAGGAAGTGTTCAATAAAAATGCATGTTGTTCACTCGTGTCAATCACTTTTCTTTACTTATTCACTTTATTTATTTATCCAGGCATTTATTTTTCGGGAGGGAAAAAAATCCTTTAAGAAGACTTAAATTACGTACCTACCTACTAGTAAGTATAATCATTTTATAGTCTTACTGTTGAAGTTAGGATTTCTTCTGTGGTAATAATGCTTGCTTCACGGTTATTGAGTTATTACTTCATCATATTATAATTTTCCACAACTAACATTTGGACGTGCGTTCACAATGGCGTCGGTTTTTCTCGAATCTTCGAATCAGCGCCCGCACCGTACGGCCCGTGTTGTCCGCCCCGAGCGCGCGTCCATACCCCTCGTCTGGCGTAGTGATGTGTCACTCGCAGCAATGTTATATTGTGAACATCCTCCCGCCTCTTGAAAGCGTCGCTTTCAAGCCGATGATTCTTCAGGTAGAAGAGGACATAATCTGGAGACTGCTCTTCTTAATATGCCCTTGTTAGTCCGAACGTCTACAACTTTGCATACGCCGTCAGGACCAGGGTACATTTTTTCAATGCGACCCAATTGCCACTTCATTGGTGGAAAGTGTATATCTTGAATGATGACAAGATCTTCAACTTTGATGTCGCGGCCTCGAGTACGCCATTTGGTACGCTGCTGGAATTCGCTCAAGTAGTCCTTTGACCACCGGTCCCAAAAGGATTGACGTAGTCTTTCAATGTGCTGGTAACGGTTTAGTGAGATTTTCTCCGTCGTGGGTGATGGTAGTGAAACCAGAGGACGACCGATTAAAAAGTGACCAGGCGTGAGTGGTAAGATATCAGAAGGGTCGGCTGATAACGGTGTAATGGTGTGAATTTAGTATAGCCTCAATTTGGCAAAAAAGTGTAGTCAATTCTTCAAAAGTTAAACTTGAATTACCTACGATTCTTTTCAAGTGGTGTTTTGCGGATTTAACACCCGCCTCAAAAAGTCCACCAAAATTAGGAGAATACGCAGGACTGAACCGAAATTCTATACCTTCACTAGCAGCCAGCTTACTCACCGGCTCACGACAAGATTTTAGCGTACGTTTTAACTCATTGTTTGCCCCTACAAAATGGGTGCCGTTGTCGCAATAAATAGTTTTAGGCAGACCTGGCCTTGACACAAATCTTCGCAAGCAAGAGATAAATGCGTTCGTGCTAAGGTCGCTCACAACCTCCAAATGTAGAGATTTTGTAGAAAAACACACAAATACACTTAGATAGCACTTAGAAGTTCTTGCACCGCGGACCTTTCGGCTAGAAATACAGAAAGGCCCCGCAAAATCTACACCACAAGTCTCAAATGGAGACGTAGGTGCAACGCGAGGTTGAGGCAGATTGCCTATTATGCGTTGTATTGTCTTGCCTCCTATTCAAACACAAGTGACGCAGTTATTGACAGTTTTTCTAGCAAGTATACGCCCACCTATTGGCCAAAATTGCTCACGGATTGAACTTAATAATTGTTGTGGACCACAGTGAAGTAAGCGAACATGTTGTCTATTGAATAACAATTTTGTAAATATGTGTTTTGAATCTATCAGTATTGGATGTATTTTGTCATAAGTGTATTGAGTAGCACACTGGATACGCCCACCTACTCGCAATACACCTTGGCTATCCAAGAACGGGTTAAGAGATAAAACGTGTGACTTAGAAGGTAACGATTTATTTTGTGCTAGCATATCAATTTCTGAAAAAAATGACTCCTTCTGAGCTAACCTTGCTAATGTAATTAGTGAATTATGTAGCTCATCTGCGGTAAGTATATCCTTTATTTTATTTGTTTTTAATTTTTAATAAATCTTAATACGTACGCACAAATCCTTTGTAATTTATTTAGACTTGAATATTTATGTTCATTTGCTTGACTAAAATTTGTTTTTATTTCAGGAAGGACTACATCAGGGAAGTCGTTTGAAGGCCACTGATCTTTGTTTTGCAGCAAAAACTGAGGTCCGGACCACCACAAGATAGCGCCTTGTAGGTTTTGAGGTTGCACTCCTCTCGAACCCAAGTCTGCCGGATTACTGTCCGTTGGTACGTATCGCCATGTATTTTGCATAGTTAAATCGCGTATTTCTTGTACCCTATTGCATACAAAAGCCTTTAATGTCTTTGGTTGGGTTTTAATCCACCCTAAAACGACCTTTGAGTCACTCCAAAATGTTGATTTTGTGATCTTAGTATGACAAGACTGTATAACCTTTGAATGCAATCGAGCACCCAACAGTGCAGCGCACAATTCTAATCTGAGTATCGTGGTAGGCTTTATGGGCGCTACCTTGGTTTTTGCACATAGTAAATAAATTTTTTGAGTACCCGAAGCATCAATTGATTTTACATATAAACACGCAGCATAAGCATTTTGTGATGCATCAGTGAAACGATGGAGTTCAACTTCAACGGGTGAGTTTAAAGTAACATATCTAGGTATAGTTATTCGAGAAAGATGATTAATGTTGCTAGCGAATTGATTCCAATATTTTTCTATCTGCTCTGGCACTGGATCATCCCAGTCTAACTTGGTAAGCCAAAGTTTCTGTAGCAATATTTTTGGAATACTAAAGGGTCAAATATTTGAGATGAGGGATACAGTATAGCTCGCTTGGTTGCAATTTTAAGTTTTTGACATCAGTGGAAAATTGTAAGGTATCTTTGGAAGGTGACCAAATTAAACCTAAAATAGACGATTGTTTTGAAAATTCATGATTATCTTTAGAAAACATAGGATTATTGAATATTTCAGGACAATTTGTCCTAAACTTTCTTAATGGGAAACCAGCTTTCACTAGCTCTTGAGTGACGCCAGCAATGGTATTTTGTAATTCAGGCTTAGAATGTGCCGTTAGCAATAAATCGTCAACATAAAAATTGTGTTTGATGACGTCACTAACTGTGGGTTCGTTGCATTCTTTTGCTAATTGTAACAAGCATCGTGTACTTAGGTATGGTGCAGATGCAGTCCCATATGTCACTGTATTAAGTTGTAATGTTTTGAGAGGCATTGATTCTTCATCCCTCCAAAGTATTAACTGTAGATGTCTTTGTGAAGGGTGTATCATAACTTGCCTGTACATTTTTTCTATGTCTCCTGAAACCGCATAGGGATTTTCACGAAATCGAATAAGAATGGAAATTAACCTAACCAAATTTAGTTTTTCTTAGTATGGGATTGTTTCGCCCTAATTTGATTTGATTGTGAGCATCTATTATTTGCCAAAATACATCTGCCCCAAGTAGTATGTCTACTTCAGAGGGATGATAATAAGTTGGGTCAGCTAGTACAATATTAGGTGGCACATTTAATCGTGCTGGGTTTATTGAAATACTAGGAATGTTACCTGTAATGTGTGGTAACACTACACATGAAACACCGATTTTGAATTGATTGTATCTTGATTTAAGTAAAATATGGCAAACTTGTGTCGCCTTCATTGTCTCATTGTTAATGCCAATGATTGATACGGCACTTGGATTTGTAATAATATTTAACATATTTTTATTTTTTCAGTAATGAATGAGGATTGGCTGCCACTGTCCAACAGTGCCCAGACTAAGTGTGTATTATTAGTTAAAGGATCAATTATTTCAACCAATGCTGTACTTAGTAGGACCTGGCCAGGCAATGTCGAAGACAGTGACACCGGATCGAGTGAGTAAGTATTTGTAGTGTTCATAACCTTTAGCATATCTGTACTAGTATTTAGTTGTGTATTTTGTAAACTAGTATTTTGATGTGAATGAGTAGTATCCTTTTGTACAGTAGTGTTAGTATTTTGCGATTTCAAAGTAATTTGTTGATTACTTGTATTGTTTTGTTGATTAGTGTTTGTAGTATCTGAACGTGTAGACCTAGTTTTATAATTGTTTAAGTGTAATAATGTGTTATGTTTTCTGTTACAGATCCTACAATGTCCAAAACCGCAATGTGAGAAATGATGGCCACTACGCAAGCAGTTACTACAAATCCTAAACTTGTTTACTAGGCTCAGTCTCGACTCAGGGTTCATCGCGTTAAATTGTTGACACTCATAGAGGCGATGACCTTGTTTACATACGGCACAATTATTGCTATTATTATGAATTTAAATTTAAGAAGATACTAGTGACGTATGATGCCTTTTGTTAGCGTTACTGGTATTAGTATTACTTTATACAGTCTCGAGAACATCGGCGCGATTGCGCAAAAATTGGTAAAAGTCCTCTAACTTAATCGTATGCAAAATTGTGCCTTTGTATTCTTCCCATTTCAGACTTGTGGTGCCATCTAGTTTCATAGCCATCATGAAAATAATTAGTGTGTCCCAATGTTCAGTTGGTTCATCAAGAGTGTTTAATGCACGTAAATTTTTTGAAATATGATCAATTAAAGAACGCAATGATTTGTGTGATTCTCTTGAAATTTGATCAAAGTTAAATAGTGATTTTAAATGATTATTTACTAGTAGTTTTTTATTGTTGAATCTCTCATTTAGTAAGTCCCAAGCTACCTGATAATTATCGCTCGTAAATTCAATAGATTTTATTACAACAGAGGCACCACCCTCTAGCGAAGATCTTAAATAATGAAATTTGCTGATAGCTGGAATTGAATTATTATTATGTATTAAAGAATCAAAAGTATCACGGTACTCCAGCCATCGCAAATAATTACCATCAAACGTAGAAAGTTTGATCGTTGGCAGCTTAATATTATGCCTTGACGTCGACGCGGCACTATCATCATTATTACTTGACTTGGACGGCTCTGATTCACCTTTAAATTTTGAACATGAAACTGTTTCACTCGCAACCGAAATAACAATAGAAAAAGAATGTTCAACCTTATCACGTTCATTTAACTCATCATCGATTTTAGATGATAAAGTAAACTTTTCAATTTTTGTTTGAATCTCATCAAAAGTATTAAATAATAATTCGATTTTTTTAAGCTTAAATTCTAATTCAGGCACTTGTAAGCTAGGCATACTCTTTACATCCATTTTGTTTATGACATTTAAATAGTTTTCAAATTTAGTAAGCCTCCCCTTGATAGTGCCACGTTGATGGATTAACGATTTTAACTCGTCTTCCATTTTAACAAATAGGAACAAACAACGAGAAAATTAGGTCGTAGATTCAACTAAAATTATATGTCTGGCACTTATCGCGAAGCAGTCAGCAAGCAGCAGCAGTTGAAGCGGAAGCAATGTGGGCCAAACGCTGATATGCACAGTTGTACACAATTATATCCTCATGCGTATCAAGCAGCACACATATATTGGCAGTATCAACCCTCCGTATTCTCTGGAATGTTCGTTAACGAAAGGTTAATACTAAACATTTGTAGGTATGTGGGTGGATTGTATGTAGTAGGTATGTATGATAAGTTCAAATATTGCACGTAAGATTTGAACCACTTTCCGATGTCTCATTGAGCTGAAATGTTGTATACCGTAACTTCAGTGACAATGCAATAATATGATAGATTTGTCTCCTCACTAGGGAACTCTTCAACGGGGAGTAGCACGGTCACGAAATGTTGTATGTTAGTTTAATTTTGAGAATTTAACACGATTTTTATCATGAACTGCTGCTGCAGCCAGCATTGTCTTCTTACGAGGGAATTCTTGAAAAACTTTATGTTAGATTCAGAATTTACATTAAAAGAAACAATAAATTATTAAAAAACAAAAATTATAAAAAGAAAATTATTAGAGTAAGTAATTTGTAAAGTGTTTTGTTTAATTTGTCTTCATCTATTGTGACAACCCTACCAAAATAAATAACAAACTAACAACTTTGCACGATCTTAAGGAGCTTAGTCTCTGTTCCATTTATCTACTCATGTGGTAAAGTTACATGCTCGCATAACATCGTGGTAATACTTGGATTGAGACCCGCGACTTGCCCACGATTTTAAAATAAGTATCTTGTGCCGTCAGGGATCAAGCTATGCGAGATAAAGAGACGGGTTCAATCGTTCGTTATGCTTTTACACATACACGAATTATTATTTTTGTATTTCTGATACATGTGTGAAAACAGAGAACACATTGCAACTGCTTTTTAAATAACCGATGTAAATCCATTTGTTATGATAGTGCAAAAATATCAAATCCAATATGAATATTTTGAAATTTACCTAGTCATGTCATAGACTCATAGTCAAAAGTCATTTTGATCACTAACTTATAAACTTTGACGTTCAAGTGTTACACTTATGAACTTCAACGTCTATTACTAGATTTTGCACGCGGCTTCCCTTGCAGTAACATAGATTCAGTCAGTAAATTTAATTCAAATTTATTCAGAACGAGTACTTTTCTAGACGATTCCCTATATACTTTTCTGTAAAAATGTATTTTACGACGACCGGTCGAGTAGTTAAAGCGTGAAAGCATAACAAAAAAGAAACTCACATTCGCATTTATAATATTAATTTCACCTTACTGAAGTTACTATACATACATTAGTGTCCTGCTTAAGTGGTTCAAGCCAGACAGAGTCATCTGGTTAGGCGAGCATACTGTAACAGATGGATAGGGGAGGTTTTCGTACGTCGGTTCGAACTGGTTTTCGACGGTAAGCCGGGTTGGCATCTCCGCGAACCGGCTGTACAACAACCACGTGAAGGTGCACGATGTCATCAGCATCATTAGTATGTTCAACACCCAGAAACATCTACATATAAGACAAACAGACAGGTAATGGTTAGCAAGGAAGGTAACGACTACGACTACGAAACGAGAACTTTTGGCTTTAATAACAAGTGATGTGGCAGTGGCGGTGCTTTCAATGTAATAAGCTGGCTAGTCTTACTAAAATGTAGTTTATTTGTTGAACTCTGGCACCAGCAAACCATGCCTTTGTAAACTCACCTTAGTCATGACATGCAAGGAAAGTTAAAGTATAAAGAGGAATTTTACTTTATTTGATGTGCGAATAAAGTGTTGTAGAGGTTTCCTGTCAAGAAATTTTCAGTAGCAGCACAGAGTCTTTGAGTCCGTAGCTGTGCTCGGTAAGTCGGCAGACAGCAATTTGGGTGCCACCTATTACGTGGATAAAACATAGCAGGCGTAATGTGTTATGTGTCTATTCTTTCGGGGATATAGGAGTGTAATTATATTATGTGTCATTCTGAAACACTTAACGCACTACCGTAATGAGGTCCAAGAATAAAACCTAGTGGTACTCTCGTGCACTTAACACAATTAATACTTTATGAAAGACATGAAATGACAATTCTTAATTATAAATATTATAAAATGAATTCAAATAATTACCTTGATACGAAGCCAGGGTAGAGGTAGAAGTATTTCAGGCTCACTATTGTACTTTCTAAACAGTAGGTACGTAATATGGTGCCGAACCCTTCACCCATATCGTCAAAAGGCAAAAACGTTTTGCAGACCGAGGTCTCTCTTGTTTAACTAGAATAGACTCAATTAATCGTACGTATATACATATATATACCAAAGGGTAAATGTATTTATTAAATATTAATACATGCATTGAACGGTCGCGTTAATGTCACCGATTAAACTAAATATAAATTGGTATTATCTTTGCATCTACAATATTTTTACAGTAAATGCATTTTAATTATATTGTCTAGGTCAAATATAATTAGCGAAATTTCTAGAAGCGAAATGAATAGTTTAATGTACATACTATGTTACAATGCTTTTATGCCTCGCAGGAATCTGGTATTAGCGTTTAAAATGTTAATGAAGGTAGTACCTACTACATGTCTAATATTAGAATATGTTTATAGCGCCATGGTTAAGATCAAAAATATTAAAAGTAATTTAATAAAGATTCGGATAGTCTCACCTCCAATGTATCGTGTTGTGCGATTAATCTCCGGTTTACGGATTTTAACTCGGTTTATTTTATAGACCTTGAGATAATTTAAACTATTTCATTTTACCCGAATTATCGCTTGCTTTTTAGCAGCCATTGTCACGGGGTGACTGAGATGCTTGGCAACATTTTACATGAAAATGTTTTTGGTGGGATAAGTTAGAATGATAGCTTTATTTCAGGCTGTGGCGTATATACGCACACACAAGCAACATATAAGTTTATGAGGAACGAATCGAACGGAGCATCATATGTCTAGCCGCGCCGAAACCAAGCGACGCGCGAAGGTGATCGAACGGAGCATCATACGTCTAGCCGCGACGAAAACAGCCTACGGACCTCTCTGAGTACAAGTGTTCTCTGCTACGGACTAAGCGAAGCGCGAAGTTAGTCTCTGTTTTTATACGCCGCGCCAGCGCCGCACGCACACACGCTCAAGAACTCCTCGTAAAATTGTATAATTGTGTTTACTTGTCGTTGATTGGTGATTGGAATTGAAATGATTATTCTACACATTAGTGCTAGCGTTACTTGCATGAACAATAAAAATGGAATATAATTTTTTTTTAAATATATTCTCAGTTGAATCAGTTGTTTTAATATAACCCTAACGGTTACCAGCTACGGACCTGGCTTATGCCCGCCGGCTGTTAATGCGTTAAAAGGCAGTAGTGAAACTAGTTGTTGTGAACCAGATAATTTCACGTTTGTTACCAACCATACACAAACCACTTTTTATCATTAATTTACACACGATCATAGATTATATTTTATTTTTTGTTAACAAAAAGTAAAATATAGGTAATATGCCGTGGCAGCCTATAAGTAAGGCAGCATTATATAATGTAACCCTGAGTATGTACCTATTATCAAAATGTTTTAGTGTATGCTTTGTTGGTTGCCCTTTAAATAAATAATTATAAATAAAATAAGCCATTAGGAAAAATGTATAAAGTGATTTTATTGAGAAATTCTCATTACATATATATATTCGTAATAGGTAACAATGTTCAAAGTTTCTATAAGGTTGACATTTCAAACAATAATATACTTGTAATACATATCTATAATAATGTGGTGAACATCGTCAGTCAACTCTAAAAGAAAGAAAGTACAACGACGTGATTTTTAATAATTCTATAATAAATGTCACTGCAATGATGAAAGTATTTAAACACAAATAATTCTCAATCAATTCTATCAAGTATCTGTGAACGTTTAAATATATATTTCGATGACAATTACACTTACAATAATATTCATAATAATTCTCAAAATCCAAAACTCCAAACGAGTACTCCAAGATAATCAAAAAGAAGTTCTTAAGAAGATAAATCGTATATAATAACTTCACTAAGTGTGACGTGCGACATTTATAAACATACTTAAAATTATATCAAACAAGAGTATCTATCTATATTAAATATTTCGCACACAGTTCAATACCTTCAGGTAGCTCGCAGCTCGTGAGGACAGTAATATCATTACACAAAACCAGTACATTGTACGTAGCTTCTACAACATCCTACGATAGCCAACTCGAGTATAAATAAAGAGAGAGATCGATTGACGAACATGTGACAATATAAGATACTCACAGGCTATTCTTTATAAATTGTTGTATTTTTGTTAGTAACTTACTATTTTTTATAATTTATAATACACACAGTAGGTACAGCAAAATAAACAACTCTAAAAATTGAGGAATTATATAAAATTAATTATTGGGTTGTCTACAATGTTTTTAGGTCTCGATGATACTATCATATCATCATATCATCATCATCATCATTCAGATAATAGCACGTTTTGAAGGCGCATACACAGATTACACAGTGACTGAATGTGACCAAAGAAAAAGATAATTATATTATTTCTCTAAAGGGCAAGATATTTTTAAAACTACTTATATTCATGTAGGGGCTTTACCTACATTACTTAAACGAATGACATATTAAAAGGTATGTTGTAAGTTACTGTACCAACCGCAAATAATGAGTTTGTCGCCCTTAGGATGAGGCCAAACGAGCGTAATTTTGTGAGTCGTGAGTCGCAGAATTTCGGTTGCAGAAATTCTGCTGCATTCGGTTTCATAGAAAAATCCTATTTGATTCACACGGCAACGCAAAATGAGTTATGATATATATTACAAATGAGTTTCTGTAACCGAAATTCTGCGACTCACGACTCACAAAATTACGCTCGTTTTCACCCTTAGGATGAGGCCAAACGAGCGTAATTTTGTGAGTCGTGAGTCGCAGAATTTCGGTTGCAGAAATTCTGCTGCATTCGGTTTCATAGAAAAGTCCTATTTGATTCACACGGCGACGCAAAATGAGTTATGATATATATTACAAATGAGTTTCTGCAACCGAAATTTTGCGACTCACGACTCAAAAAATTACGCTCGTTTGGCCTCACTCTTAATGTCACCCGCAGTTCACTAACGTTGCGCTGTAAATGTAGGGCCGAAGGTCGAATTTGGCTTGAACCGTGCTGGCGTAGATCTTAGCGCGAGTTGTTTTTCACATGGTCAACTTTACGTCGCTCTTTCCCGCGTGAGCAGTCCAAGGAACCTTTATGTTCATATTCCGGATGGCCTCACTGACAATGTTGTGTATGCTGAAGCTCTCAATTGATGTCCTGCGGTGACTATCTGTCGTCCCTGTCACGATTATCTTTGTAAACATTTGATGCAATCAACGCCACCGTCGCTATCGGTAATCCTGCTACTCTTTTATTGACTGTCCCGACTATGAGGCCAGTCATAAACTAATCGCGAGCAAAGCCGCGGAGGCATATGCTATATAAAATAAACTAGGTACTATTACGAAAGAAAATTATTTAAAATATTATTCGACCGTTATGCTACTTACCAAACTAGGAATCAACTATAAAAAGTTATAGATCGTGAGCGAAGCCGCGGGCAAAAGCTAGTATAATAATACTTCTTGTGCTTTAGCGCCAAAAACAAATAAAAAAATAAAGATTATATCACCTACATATTTTATAATGTCTACATTAACCTATGTGATAAAACGCCGGTTTTTGACAACATAAAATTTGTTATGAGACTGACTGAATTAGTAGCACCCAATCATATAACTTGACATAAGTTTGGTATCGACAGGTCGTTGATTAAACTTTTAGAAACCGAGTAAGTACCTACTAAACAGATGTGCTACGGTCGCGTATGAAAATTATAGCGACAAGTGGTTTTAATTCATTCTTGGTCAATAACTACGTACTTACGACTATAAGACGTGTTCTCGTCAATGGATCACTCTCTAATGCCGCACAAATCCGTAATAAATATATAGTGCTTATCACATTTATTATTCAAATTTACTTTTAATAAATAATTTGTATATATCAATGCCTACTTCATTCGTTTTAACAAATGCTTAACAGGTATATTATAAGTATTATAGAGCAGGTACTATTTTGGCTTTCACATTGCGATTAGTTCCTATGTTTCCATTATGTGAGGTGAATATAATGTTAATTCTAGAATTTATTTATGACATAGTTAGAGCCGGGATACGTCTGGTGAAACGCGGTTTTTGCTCCTTCATGGCAAGTTATATATAGATATGCAGAAACACGTCTGCTCAAACACACTCGACATCGCACACAAGTGTCAACTACGTCGGCACAGCTAACACATATTTACCCCCTAATAGTGCGATTATTCGCCAGTACATGAAACAAATAAATAATCCGGCGCCGCGCTTCATCAGATGTTCGCCGGCCTTTATTCTCAAATGGTAAGGGCGTAGGGTTCTATCTATGATTACAAACGACATGCTGAATTTTATGACATATCTACACATTGGTCGTCTTAGTAAGCCTATAAATGAAGCTTGACATATTGAAGTTGAGCCGCAAATACTGAGCAACCTTTCTGTTTCGTTTATTTGAACAATTTATCAGAATAAATAAATGCATAATCATAATAGTATACGCATATAGGTTAGCGTAGGTACAGTGTGTACTTCAGCAATACATAATATATTTATATGGTTTTGTTAGTGTATTCCGGTCACAATTATTATAGCATATTTTTTGGTTATTTTTGGTTTAGGACTATAAAAATTGTAGAAAACATTAAACATAAGACTAATATATGACCCATGTGCTATTGAAAAATGTACTTATCTCTTTTATCACCATTTTACTCACTATACATTATTAATGTTCTATTAATTCTAAACCTTTATCTATTAATTGTAGAGAAGAGGAATTAATACGTTTTATTACACACTCTGTTAAAAAATAATTGATGAGTTATAAATATACATGCTACGCATTTTGCCATGAAAACAATTAGTTATATAGACGACAAACAATGTTTAAATGTAATACATATAAATTGTCATCATCGTAAATGCCGCATTTCAATATATCGACTAACAGTCAGCGTCAAATACAAGCACGCACATTATAATGGCAATACATATAAGTACATAAAGGCATTATATATTTTAAATACTTACATCACATATTGTTTAATACGTTTGTCGCTCAAAATGGTCATCATCATCATCATTATTATAATATTAATATCCAGATACAATATCAAATTTGCCGCATCGAACTTACAGTTGCAGGCAAATAGGAAAACATTCTACATTGACATTATAATTCTAAAATTCATTACTATAATGGAATCTCTCTATTAAACTTTTAACCGCCTCATTTCATAACAGTTGTCGTGCCCCCAGCGCCCGGCACAGTGAATCGAAAATAAATACCTACAAAAATAAATACTTATTTTTTGTAGGTACTTCTAATTATGAGACTAAAGTGTATTAAATTGTAACTGATTACTTAATTATCCATTTACTCTATATAAACATTTTTGTGATAGAAAACACCGTAATTAAATAAAAAAGCAGATTAAACGAGCTGTAGTATCTGGTCGGAAATATACGACGCTGGCGAAATGGACACAAAAATATTTGTCGGATTAATCCGACGTAAGCGGTTAAAAGGTTAAAATTTGATATATTTTATATTGTAGCATAACACCAGTATAAAATACTTATCCTCTAATTCATCTAACATTCTAATGTTGGTTGTCAAGTATTCTCTTATATAAATACTATGGACTATGGCCTAACCCGTCTCATAGTGAAAAGAGGCCCGTGCCCAGCAGTGGGACAATTAAATACAGGGCTGATATTATTATTATTATATCTATAATTGTTCCGCTCAAGCAAATCTTTCATCTATTTGCCTATAACTTTAAGTACGTAATACATACTTACACGATTTAAAACGTTTATGTAACTATACATGCAGGCATGTTATGAAGTTTTGAATAAACTTTAGTAATAATATATTTTACATCCAAGTAAATGAAAGTTAACAAAAATTATATAGGTATTTCCAATATATAATATATTTTATAAATTTAAACACCATTTAAATAAATAAGTATTATAAAATAGTTAACATGAAAAACAAGTGCTTATCCAAATAATCACATTGAATTAATATTATATTAGAAATAATAATAATAAGACGTTTTTGTTTAATATTTAAGTGTAGTACTTAATTTAATTATATATCTTTAATTATATATCTGAGAAAATAAAACAAAAGCCATGCTTAAAGTAAATAGATGCATCATAAAGTTTTAATTATATGTACTTATTTATATTTTAATATCCATGCATGACATTGTAAATATGAATCATATTATTTGTATAGATACGTATTCTATTAGAAATCTCGATTGCTATTGTTATTGTTGTAGTAATAAAAATCTAGTCATGTATAACTTATTTTTATTCGTAAAGTCCATAAAAATGACAAAGCTATGCTTTTATAAAATTGTATGAGAATTTTGATTAAGACGTATTAATAATAATATATTCATGCTATGAATGCCGGAATAATCGAATCGTTGAAAATCTGTTTATTCGAGTTCAGTTACAAAAGTGTCGTTTTTCTTACACGTATAAGAAGAGTATATTCAAGACATACTAGAATAAATGTCTATATGTACTTTAAGGTATAATATAGTATATCAATATTCAATAAATATCCTTTCTAGTTTCACTATTCTATCTCACAAGTATTGTGCGCTCCAAGTCTTCATCATCATTAATACTACAAAACCTCAGCGTTCGAACGTTCAAAAATGAGAAATTAATTTCCAAAATTCTCTGAAAACAAGCTTTTACCAGAAGATCCCATTACAAAAATGACAATATCCAACGTTACTATTTCCGTCCAACTTGCAAAAAGCACACCGTAATATAATAATAATAAAGGAGAAATTACAATGAGGCTTCCTCTCGCCGAATTAATTACGATGAAACGTCTCAGTCAAAATTAGAAATGTGTGCTCCTGGTGCAATGGGTGATTCACAGATACCACTCGATCCAATGGTGGAGGCACACGAGTGTTCGACGGACAAAGCAAAACTGCGTGCGACGTAACAACAAAAGCGACACGCATCGAAACATCAAACGTGCACGGGACGACGTTACGGCGACGACCGGCGGGCGCAGGCGCGCAAAAGCACCGGCGGCGGTGCGGCCGGCCGCGGACCTGGCGGGCCCACAGCGACAGTAGTTCAGGCGAGCGCGTCCGCCACGCGCTACGTCTCCGAGCGTCAGGACTCCAGCAGCACGTGCCAGCGCTGGACCTATACAAACACATATAATAAGTAATAGATAATAATATATATAATTTGCTTGTGCCCTGTATTAAATTGTCCCACTGCTGGGCACGGGCCTCTTCTCAGTGCGAGAAGGGTTAAGCGATAGTCTACCACGCGGGCCCAGTGCGGGTTGGCAAACTTCACATATCTTCGAGAACATTATGGAGAACTATCAGGCATGCAGGTTTCCTCACGATATTTTCCTTCAACGTTAACAACAACAAAGTTAAAAAACGATATCAGTCGCCGTTCTCCATAAATCAGCAGCGCTTACTGCACTTTAAAATAAAAACCCTACGAGAACGTCGTTTATCCTAAGACTTAATCCTCCTACATAACATTACAAACGGAATCACAAAATGCAGTGACTTAGTAGAACGTTTCGTGTACCTACTCAGTCCCTTAAAAACCTCCCAAACATCCAAAACCAGAATGTTTCACATACCATTCCGCAAAACCAATCTTGGTTGCAATGCACTCCTGCTCATGTGTAAGGAATACAATGAACTTTCCAAAAGGTCAAATTAATATAGATATTCACGGTCTGTCATTGAACAAATTCAGGAAAACCGATTTAGAGGTGCAGGAACATAGCGATGGCGCATAGTTCGTCATGATAATTATGTTATTTTGTTTTATTAGACTTTGCTGTATTTTTTGTTTTTGTGTTTTGTTTTTTTTTTTTTATTGTTGCTTGAACTTGAACCTAAAATTGTAAACAGGTCAATTCTGTTCATTGAATATATTTACAAAATAACTATTGGGGGTGATTGGTAATCAAACGTAGTAGGTACAATTAGAGTTATAGTTCTTAATCCTGGGCAGGACATAGGATACTCTTTACACAAAAAAGAAATTGGGAATCAAAGTGTTCGTTCAAAATGTACTAAAATATTTAAAAAACCGTATTATACATAACTGTATCTTCACAACATTCACACGATCAAAAACTAGACTTTAAAATCTAACTAATAAAAAAGAATAATAGAAAACGGTTTATAAACACACAAGAATTTCATGAAATGAAAGGAGACCGACCACCTTGTATGGGACCCTGGCCTGGGCGTGAACAATTTTATATTGGAATAACAATATTAATTTTGAGTAGCCTAAACTAAGTAGAAAACATTATTCTTTAAAGTTTAGTATCAAGTTCGTTAAATAATAAAATAAAACACATTGTTTAAAAATTTTTATTTTCATGTGTCACCATCACCTTCATAAGTTATTAAAATATTTTCCAAAAACTGGGCTGGTGAAGTGACACTTTCATATCTTGCCCAGCTTAGGTACCATATTACAGACATTATGTGAGCACAACAACCAACAGTCCTTCGGCCGACTATGCAGTTGCAGTAATACTGCCTTATTGCTTCCAGGCTGTGTGTATTATTTTGATATAATATAGAAATAAAATACGTCAATTTCATACTACTGGATGGTAACCAATATTTTTTACATATTTAAACAAAGCTTTTAATATTTTACTTTGTTTCTAAAACGATTGTCCACGTGCAAGCCGAATATGGACGGTCTCCTTTCAAGTAATTACGGTGTGGTAGGTGATTTGCGACTTGCGAATGTATCAACGTGCAATACGTATGCTATACGGTTGATTTTTGTATAGCGCATGGTGTGGCCCGGTTGGTTCTTATTGACATAAAATTTAGCAATCATAAACAAACCGTAGTAGGTAGTTTTTAAGTATTAGTGTAGTTAAACTTATTTTCTTTTGTTGAATGATTTTTTGGCATAGTTAAATATTGGATTTTTTTTAGTTGTAGTTTTATAAGATATAATTATTTTAATAGCTAGGTCGTTATTTTATGTGAAGCAGACCAAGTGCAGGCGGGTCAGCTAGTACCAAATATGATTAACAGAAAAAAGTCTACGTAAAATTTAACGATCTAGAATCACTCGCTAAGTTTGCAGTAAATAGAGCAGTGTTCCACATGCCTGTTCTCCTTGGCGCTCGCACAGTTCCTGCCAGTGCCTCTCCTCCTCGCGGCCGGTGGACGAGTGTCCCATAGAGAACCAGCCGACCATCTCGTTGCGCTTGACGCTGCGCCGCCACCACACCGACACCATCAGTGTCACCTCACTCAACTGGAATAGAGCTACCTGCAACGTGAAAACATATTAAGTACGTGATCAAAACAAAGTAGATCGAGGCAGGGCAGAAAAATGTA